>VDFB02075321.1:164159607-164322847 GCA_007258455.2 Sequoia sempervirens | reverse complement strand
GAAGGGATTCATAATCAAGTTGTTGGACCCAAGACATAGAACGAATAAAAATTTCTAGAGAATATGGTAAGGGATTGTTCAATTCTATCTCCACATAGATCTGAGCAAAAGAGATAACCTTTTTTTCAAGGTTTTGTTGAGCAATTGCAACAGGCTTTTGAAGAAGAGAAACAATCCATTGTATAATATCTTCTCTCCAGAACTCCAAGGGAAGTTGTCGTAGATAGACCCAAATGGGAACCCTCGACGACAAGTCTTCAGCAGAATTAAAACCCATACACCAAGGTTTGATAACAAACCAACATGATTATAAAAGTAGGTTCCAACCTCAAAAACCTGATTCCTATCAACCATATTGAAAAAAAAACCACAAAGTAACTATTTGCAGCCACCATAAGCTCCATGTCTCCCTTAGCCTACCATGAATTCCTAATCCAAGCATCCAAAGTGTACAAAGGTATACAAATCCCAAGAAATTTGTAGATAAGAGCATGTTGACTCCAATAAGAGACATCATTCACAGCAGATTCAGGAGAAATGACCAAAACCGTCCTATCTTGACTTCTGGGCAAACAAACATTCACTTTCTTCAATTTAGGGCCCTCTCCCACATAAAACAACTCTGACTATTGAGATTTCAAACTTGATGAATAGCCATTGTGAGACACACCACCTCTAGCCACCACCAAACTAGTAGAAACCTGATGCGCCACCATAAACCCAACAAAAGAGACCCTCGTATGTAGCAAAGATCTCACCCAAGGACAACAAATAGGAAGAATGTAGAAAAAAACACAAGCACCTTCACTGATGACATTCGATAAAACTCCACACAAAAGGAAAGCAAGAGCTGCAGAAAAAAGAACCCCCTCCAACACTCCAAACTCCCCCCACCACAGAAGCCCTCTCTCTCATTCTTTATGATTAGTCTATATTATATTTTTCTTAATAGAATTATATTTTAGAAGTACAAGTCTCTGAGATTCCACCATTATATTCTAATTATTTTTGTGATGTCTAATAGAGAAGGAGGGTCATTATATATTTTAAATTTTTTTTAACCTATTTGACCAATACAACTAGTATTCAATTGTGGAGCATCCATTTGAAACTTAATAGACATATTTTTGAGTCTCGCATATCCTAGGACCAAACACCCCTTTCAAGAGAGAACTTATTTACCATACACATTGGTGGGTTAAAAGGAAAATCAAGGAGTACCTCCACATGAGAGTAAGTTCATGCAATGTCCAAACATACAAACACTTATTACAATTTTTCTTAGAAGTTCACATGTAAAAATATATTGACCCTTTTGATATAATTTTCCTTCAAGAAATGAAGGTTTTTGCTTTTTAACTTAATAAAAACTTAGAGGATAATATGGCCTCATAATTTAAAATTCACCACATTGTATACGGCTGGTCATGTCCAACTCATGCATTTTACTTTGCCTAGATTTATATTCTTCTATTATTTCTTTGGAAGAATAACTAAAGCATCATGTTGTTTATATTATGCTTTATATTGATGGTCATGACTAACATTATCAGTATTGATGCACCAAATAATAAGCAAAAAGATGGTATCGTGGATATTGCTATCTCACAACCTAGGACCCTTTTCTAATTGGCTCATCTATGATTAATTTAATTTTATGGATTCAACTAAGGATAAAGAGGGAGCTCTATTGAAGATATGATGCATAAGTAGGTAAGAAGCTCAAGGTTTTATTTTAATAATAATTGAATGATATCAAACATAAAATTTTGGTGGTGGCATGCCATATTGGATCCTTTGTTTATGTTATATAACCTTCATTCATGTCTTGAGAGGGTCCTTAAGTGGCTAGATCACATCATGACTTAAGAGAAGTACATGTTCCACTTATTTTTATATTATGTAGGGTTAGTTGAAGTAAACCTAGAGATCCTCCTTTCTATCCACTATAGTATCACATTTTAGGCTATAAGAAATAATGGGCATAAAAAAATTACCATGTAATTGTATAAGAATATGACACTTATTTATCACAAGAGGGTTCTATCCAACTCATCCTATATGTTTAGAACCTTCAGCCACATCTACCACTCATTGTAGGGTAGACCAAATGGTGGAATGACATGTTTATTTGTACTACCACCTTTTTGAAATGTTTTGATAAAAAAGTGGCAAATAACCAAACATACATCAATGGAAATGCTACTAAAGAGATTATGAGCGTTTTCATTCGACTAGAAATAACCTCTTTGACCTGCAACATTATACCTTGGTTATTAGGTTCAAACATAAGACTAAAATTAGTTAATACCACCACACTAAGAGTGCTTCAATTAGATCTTTCCTTCACTAGGTTGAAGTGAGTGATAAAGCCACTAAATAATTCTTCAAATTTCTTCACTTGAAGTGGATGAGAGAAAAAGTTAAGGAAATCCAATTTACTCATTAACAACTCATGTCCCTCCAAAAGACTTATAAATCCTTTCAAGGCTATTATAAACTCATTTTTCTCCGACCTAAGAGAATCCTATAGAGAACTCTCAAGATTTAAAATAATGCTTGGGTGTTCCCTCTAATCTTAGTTTTTCTACTAAATATTCTTGTGATACTCCACTTAGGTTTGATGATATTTTTAGTTTGTGCTCATATAAATGGCCTGAAGGCCTATGATCTTTATAGATTTCCTTGTGAGTTCTTTAAAGCTACTAGGCATTTTACTACTCCAAACTTGTTGTAACTCTACATGAAAGCTCTTCTCAATAAATTCTTAGTTAATGAAAACAATTGAAGGAATATCAAGTTCATAGGCCCAACATTTGAGATCCTAAATTGATTTCCAACTAAAATTTATGTGAAAAATAGTATACTAATTCATATTGATAAAGAACACAATCAAAGTAAACCTTCTCTCTCACAAAACTAAACAAAGATCATGTGAAAGTGAATGTTGAATCTTGTTTCCTTCAAAGAATCATACATTCAGATGTTTTTCTTTATAATTGAAATATTAGAAATTTTAATTATAATAAAAAATCATTTGTATCATAAAAAATGTACTTACATGTTCTTACTAACATAAAGAGAAAACTGAATTTTTATATTCATGCAAACCAAATTTAATATTTATTTATAAAACTAATGAGAGCTAAGATGATCTTCCAAATCGAACTAGTTCTATTAGATAAGTGTAGCTTTTCCATAATGGTTAGTTCAACCATAAAAAGAAGAGGTTAACACATAAAAACTTAAAAAAGTCCAATATTCTATCACTATGGATGGAAAGGCCCATTATAAACGATCACATATAATTCCCAACTTAGTAAATTATAAAATCCTTGAGTGTTTTCGTTTACTGTTGACAAATGAATCAAAGATTTTTCAAAAGATAAGATAGTTACATAGATTTCTTTGGAACTCAAAGTCTAGTTTGTCATGTGTATCCCCTTGAGATGAGAGTTGCATCAGATCACCATTTTATTAAACCATACTCATCTTCCCACGATAATACTACTACTGACCACTATTAATATAGAACAAATTGCATGTAGAAAATTGAGGAGTTTAAATAGATTATTATTTATGTAATCTTTCTTAAAAATATGGATTCAAATACCTTTAAATATATATTATATATGGACAGGTGTATCTCTTACATGAGACATGATTCTTTGTGATTAGATATAATTTATATTTTAACACTTCATAAATTTTATTTTATCACATAACTTAACTAGATGATGGGGATCACCTATAATAAATACATTTATTAGCTATCCATGTACAAATAAAGAATATTTAACACTAATGCCTTCTTGAAAATATAAAAAATTATCCTTCATTTGAATAACCTTGATTACTTTTATCCATCATTATCCATAGTAATAAATTCTTCATAGTTATATAAATAAAGGAAGTGAAGAATTCTCAATGATCTTTGTGATAAAAAAACTTCACAGATTTAGTAATGATCTTTCTGATCAATTTTAACAATGATCTTTGCAACCAAAACCTTCATAGATTTAGAAAAAATCTCTACAATCAATTTTAACAATGATCTATGTGATTAAAGCCTTTATAGATTTAGTAATGATCTTTGTGACCAAAACCTTCAATGGTCTTTGTGATCAATCTCAACAATGATCTTTGTGATCAAATCCTTCACAAAATTAGTAATGATCTTTATGATTAATGCTACAAATATTTAATAATGATCTCTATGATCAATATTACAATTTTTTAGGGGTTCACCCGCAGCGTGATAGTAAATCACAAGGCCTTGTTGATAGGGCATCCCAAGTTTGAATTGCTCCAACTCCCAAAGGCAGATAAATGAAGTCATATTGATGGTGTTGCTGGCGACAATCCATGTACCGGTCAACAGTGGTGTTCATGCCTCATCAGATCGTGGAGGAAGCTTAATGTAGACACTAGGTGAAGGTAGATGATACAACGTGTGGAGTTGGAGTTTTGCGGTGGAGCCAGTTGGAGGGATAATGAAGGATGGAGAGGACAAAGGACGAAGGATGGGGAGAAATAAGGAAGGCACCGAGGTGGAGAGACAAGGAGTGAAGGAAGAAAAAAGGAGGAAATGGAGTACGGGATGGAGGATAAGGGGCAGGTCCGAGGAGGAATTGAAGGATAGAAGGAAGGAGATAGGAAGGAGGGGTGAGCTCGAGGAGGGAGCAGAGAAACAAGAAGAAGGAGGAGGAAAAAGGAAGAAAATAGGAATGACGAAGGAAGTAGGACCAAGAAGGAAGTGGAGAGACGGGAGAGGAGGAAGAAGGAGGGATGATGGAGGAAGGAGGTGGAAGAGGAGAATGGACTGGTGTTAATACTAGACAAACATGGGGATGAGGTCCCCATAAATTGTGGCCTCACTGGTTCAAAGTTCCAGTCAAAAGCGATTACCGATTAAAAAAAAACACAAATTTTTAGGTTCAACATTGATCTTTACAATCAATGTTATGACCATTCAATAGTGATCTCTGCGCTCATAATTATAACTTTAAGGTTCAATAATGATCTTTATAGTCAACGTTACAACCTTTCAACAATGATCTTTGCAATCAACAATACAACTTTTAGTTTCAATGTAATAACCTTTAGGATCAACATTACAACCATTCAACAATGATCTTTGTGATCAATGGTACTTATTCTAGATATATGAGTGCTCCAACTTCAAATCTCACATATATGAATGTTCCAACTTTGAATCTTGCACCACTACGTGGATAAAATTCAAGTAGCCCTTATAGTGGTAAAAAAATAGTAGATATAAATTATATGGTTTCTAGGATGATATCTAACCTTGCATTGTTACTATATTTTTTATATGAAAATATTTATGTTTGTACAACATTTTGAACATATTTGTGACCTTTTTCCAATTAGATACACCAATCCATCCACAATCCATATGTATGCTATTTTTTAGAGGTTGTTTCTTCCACTTTTGTTCCAACACAATTTCTCATAATGATTCTTCAATCCTTAGATACTACAAGGATGAAGATCCCAACATAATTTTTTTTTTATGTCCATACCTATGACAATAAGAGTATTGTATGCATTGTACTTCTTGAGATAATTTGTTTGAACTTGTAACACCGGTAACACCATTTTTATTTCTAGTAGCATATCGAAGGCCTTCATTTTTTGGCCTTACTATTGGCTCAATGAGATCTATAATTCCTTTCGATATTTTCCCAAACATTTTACTTCATATCTCATTATTTTTATTATATAAATCCAACATTCTTTGGCATTAGCCACACAATAGGCAAGAGTTGTACATTCAAAAATATTATTTTCTTCCTTAAATCTTTTATCAAAAGAGGCTTTAAATATATCACATTTATCAAATGATTCATCTAAAAAAAAAAGTCATTTGTTGTTGGATGTTGTGGTTGTGTTGCTGATATGTGATTGTCATTGATGTCAACACTATTAGCATTGATGTATTGAAGGTTGTATATGTTGAGTATATTGAGAAAATTGTTAAAATAAGAGAGTTGCAGGTTGGTAGTGGAACAATGAAGGTCATGAAGGTGTCTTGCTCAGTACGTTGATGATCAATCATTGTGGATTAAAGGATTTATTGCTAAGTGTATCTAGTTTATCCACTGAAATTTTTAGAGGTACGTGTAAAGATTTGATCGTGTTATGAATAGTTGTATCTGACAGTTTTTTTGTGTCCTCAATCAATGTTCCTGATTGAAGTTGATGTGATTCTAGTAATTTCAGTTGTTGTGGATGCTTCTATATTGATTCTTGGTGCTTTTGGATGTTTCTAGATCATGCTCTATCTTTGTTGCACATCTGCATTGATCAGTGTGCTCGTGGTTGGTGATTTTCTCTTGTGTGTTTGGGCTTTTATGTTCTTGGCCAACATGGTGGTTATAACGTGTTGTGGATCCTTGGAGATTAAAATTTGAATGGTTGGCACACTCAAGGAGGTTGTTTTAAGTCTTCATTATGTTGTGGCCGACGGTGTTTGATTCACATTGAAAATTTTCTTGTAAATTTGGGCCGACATTGTGTATATGTTTTATATTTCATATTTTATTCTGGTCGATGAAGTTGTTAATGTAAATCCATGTTGTGGATAATATAAGTGGTTGTTTGTGTGAAGTTAAGGTGTTTTTGTGAGAAGAGGAAGAGCAAGTGTGTCAATAGTGATCTAATCATTCGATTGCAGAGTAGAGTGTGAAGAAGCTTGAGTGAAGTGTGAAGGAGTATTTGTGTGCTTAACCGAAACTATAATCAAGCTTTTGTAGAAGTTATTTCTCAGTTCATACCCTATGGATCTAATCCAAATTTCTATAAGACAGTGTGTCTTCTTTGGGCAGTGAGCCCTCTTGTATTTGAGCAGTGAGCTCTAGGCAGTGTGCCTGAATGCATGTGCATTCCCATTATTATTCTTTATACTTTTAACAGGGTATAATATTGTGGACTGACATCCACCGTGGTTTTTCCCCTAACAAGGTTTCCACGTAAAAATCTTGGTGTTCTCTGTGTTTCTGATGTGCTAATTATCTGTGGTTTATTGTTCATTCATCATATTTGAGATTAAGTAAAGTTAAGTTTGAAAAGTTTAAATATTTTGTGATAACTGATTCACCCCCCCCTCAGTGTTGTCTGTCCTTGTTTTTCCAACAATTGGTATCAGAGCAGGTTCCTCTAAAGAAGTTTAAAAGCTTGAGGTGATTCAAGATGGCATCATACAATTAGGAAAACCCTAGATTTGATGGAACAAACTACTCTCTATGGAAAGCGAGAATGGAATGTCATTTGAGGTGTATTGGTGAACCCTTCTAGAAGATTACAAACAATAGATATGTTATTCCTCAGAATGGTCCTTCCACTCTTGATGAGATTAAAGAGGCTGGGATTAACATCAAGGCTATTGAAGCTTTGTTGAGTGCTCTGACAAATTCAAAAATGACAAATGTGATGGATCTGAAGACAACTCATGAGATCTGGAAGAAGCTGGAGACTTTGTATGAAGGAGATGCACTTTTGAAGGTCGCTAAGCTACAAAGTTTGAAAGGCAAGTATGAAACTTTGAAGATGGGTGAAGATGAAAATATTTCTTCTTTTATGCAAAGAGTAAATGAACTTGTGATGGGTATTAGATGTGTCGGTGGTACCTTGGATGAACAAGAAATTTTAGCTAAAGTGCTCAGATCATTGCCTCCCTCTTACAAATCAAAGGCTCATGCTATTGAAGAGCTCAAAATAGTAACAAATGCGACAAGAGATATGCTGATTGGTAAACTTGCTGCTTTTGAGTTGAGTGAATTTGGTGATTCTGCCCCCAAGACTGAATCTTCATTTAAGGCCTCTGTGTCTGAAATAAACAAGAAAAAATATGATCCAGGAGAAATTTCAAGAAAGACATTCAAGTATGAGGAAGAGATGAAATAACTTGAAGATGAAGAAATAGAGGTAGAAGAGCTGGAAGCACTGATTGTAAAGAAAAAAGGTAGAGGACAAGGTAAGTATAAAGGAAAGTTTCCTATTAAATGTTTCTCTTGCAATAAAATAGGTCATTTTGCTTCAAGGTGTCCTGAAAGAGTTCCTAGGTCTAAGCCTAACAAACCTAGATTTCAAAAGAAATGCTATTATGCTGAAGAAGGTGTGAATGATGAAGAGTCTGATAAAGAAAATGGAAATGAAGATGAATGGGTTTTCATTGCTATCAAGGAAAATGGTCCGGTGGCTACTGAATCTGCTAAAGTTGAGAAAGCTCTTGTAGCCAAAATTGAAGAAAAGGATGAGTGGGTTATTGACATGGGTTTCTCACATCATATGACTAGTGACAAAATAAAATTTGTAAGTCTAGAGAAATATGACAGTGGGGTTGTAAGATTCAGAGATAACAATGCTAGTGTGATTCGTGGCAGAGGATCTATTTGTCTTGGTGGTAAACATAACACTGATGATGTCCTTTATGTTGAAGGCTTGAAGCATAATCTATTGAGTGTTGGATAGATGTTGGAAAAAGGGTTATGATCTTCAGTTCAAAGATGGAAGATGCAGGATACTTGGAAGCTCTAGAAATATGATTGCTTCAGGTACAAAGATAAGAGGTAATATTTTTCACCTGAGTGCTGCTAATATAAGTTGTTTAATTTCTCAAGTAGATGAAAGTTGGTTATGGCATAGAAGGCTGTGTCATGTGAATTTTGATAACATTATCAAGGTAAGATCCACTCAAGCAGTAAGAGATCTACCTAAGCTAGTGAAGCCTACTGATACAATATGCAAGGAATGTCAGATGGGAAAATAGACTAGAGTTTCTTTTCGGAGAAAACAACATCATTCTAATAGAGTACTGGAGTTGGTGCATACTGATCTGTGCGTTCCCTCTAGAATCAGAAGTCTACAAGGAGAAAGGTACTTTATGTTGCTTATTGATGATTACTCTAGGATGATATGGGTTGCTTTCTTAAGAGAAAAATGTGAAGCATTAGAGAAGTTCAAAAGTTTCAAAGCTATGACAGAGAATGAGACAGGTCTAAAGATAAAATGCCTAAGGTCAGACAGAGGTGGTGAGTTCACTTCCTGAGAGTTCAATTCTTTCTGTGAAGAGCATGGAATCAGAAGACAGTTATCTGCTCCCTGAACCCCTCAACAGAATGGAGTTGTAGAGAGAAAGAAGAAAACAATTCTGGATGCTACTAGAACAATGATGATAGAAGGAAATGTGCCTCACATCTATTGGAGAGAAGTTGTAAACACTACTGTGTACAATCTAAACTGGGTAAATGTCAATGGTAATTCCGGTAAGACTCCTTTTGAGCTATGGTTTGGTTATAAGCCTATTGTTAAATACTTCAAGATCTTTGGAAGCAAGTGTTATATCAAGAGAGATGAGGACATAGGAAAGTTTGATGCAAGGAGTGACGAAGGAATTTTTCTAGGTTACTCTACTAAAAGAAAGGCTTACCGGTGCTATAATAGAAGACTGAGAAAAATGGTTGAAAGTGCAAATGTTAGAGTTGATGAGGACTCTACTAGATCATCCAAATATTTTGGATATGATTTAGATGACCAGCAAGATAGTACAGACAAAGGGAAGAATGCTTAGACACAAAATCAAGATCAAATTGTTTCGGTAAATCAAGAAAGTCATGAAGGAGAGACAAGTGGAAGTGCATAAGAAAGAATAGAAGAACTAGAAGTGCGAGTGAATCCTAAAACTCTGAGGTATGTGAGATTGAATCATTCAAAGAATCAAATCACAGGTGATAAGAACAAAGGTGTCCAGAGTAGGAGAAAAAATGTAGAAGAATATTGTCTGATTTCCAAGACTGAGTCCAACAATGTCAATGAATCCTGTAATGATGAACACTGGATGGAAGCTATGAAGGAAGAACCGATGCAGATTGAAAAGAATGATACATGGATTCTTGTTCCCAGACCTAAAGATAAAAATGTTATTGGTACTAAATGGGTCTTTCGGAATAAGCTAAATGAACAAGGTGAAGTGGTCCGGAATAAAGAAAGACTAGTATGTAAAGGGTATTCACAAATGGAAGGTATTGATTTTGAACAAACCTTTGCCCCTGTTGCCAGAATTGAAGCTGTAATATTATTTCTTGCTTATGCTGCATATAAGAACTACAAATTTTATCAAATGGATGCGAAGTCATCCTTTCTGAATGGTGGGTTAGAAGAAGAGGTATATGTTGAACACCCAGATGGATTTAAACTGATTGATAAGGAAGACATGGTTTGCCGATTGAAGAAGGCTCTCTATCAACTCAAGCAAGCCCCCCGATCTTGGTATGATAGACTGGATAAATACTTACTAAAGCTTGGATTCAATAAAGGTACTGAAGACAACAACTTGTATTTTAAGTTGGATCATGATAAAGAGTTGATTATTGAAGTATTTGTTGATGACATCATTTTTGGAGGAGATGATGATCTATGTATGAAGTTTGCTAATGAAATGAAAAGTGAATTTGAAATGAGTATGATTGGAGAGATGAAGTTATTTCTGGGATTGCAAGTCACTCAGTTAGACAATGGGATTTTCATATCTCAGTCCAAATATGTGAGAGAGTTGCTGAAGAAGTTTAGCATGGAAGACTCAAAACCTGTTGGTACACCCATTGTAACTGGATGTAAGTTAACACAAAATGATGACTCTCCTAAGGAAAATCAAACAAGATACAGGTCAATGATTGGTGGATTGCTCTACTTAACTCAAACCAGACCTAACATCATGAATGTTGTGCGTATGGTTGCTAGATATCAAGCTGATTCGAAAGAATCTCATGTGACTATTGTAAAGAGAATTTTTAGATACCTGAAAGGAACATTTGATTTTGGGCTTTGGTATCCTAAAGATGATGATATTACTTTGAGTGCCTATACTGATGCGGATTGGGTAGGAGATGTTGATGAACAGAAAGCACAAGTGGTGGCACCTTCTTCCTAGGGAAGAAGCTAGTATCTTGGTTGAGTAAAAACCAAAACTCCATATCCCTATCTACTACTGAGGTAGAGTATATTGTTGTTGCAAATAATTGTACTCAAGTGTTGTGGATGAAACAAATGCTGAAAGATATCAGAGTAGTATATAATGAGCCTATTGCCATATATTGTGACAACTCAAGTGCAATAAACATATCGAAGAATCCAGTGCTACACTCTAAGACCAAGCATATATCAATCAAGTTTCACTTGCTGAGGGAGAAAGTGAGTGAGAAAGAAGTCATATTGGAGTATGTTCCTACCAAAGAACATATTGCAGAAATTTTCAACAAGCCGTTGCTAAAGGATACTTTTGATTATCTTAGAGGGATGTTAGGGGTGATTACCCCTCCTGATATGAACTAGATATGCATCTGCTTGCATCAATCTGTGTGTTTCATACCTATATTCTGATCTAGATTGATGTTTCCATGGCTGCTACTCAGGGGGAGTAGTCAGATGTGCATATATGTGTTTCAAAGCTTGTATGTGGACAAATAATTCTTATCTTTGTCATTGATGTCAAAGGGGGAGAAGAGTAATGTGAAAAACTAGTGATTATTTGGGGAAAAGAGCCTTGTGAGGAGAAGATCATGTGAAAGAGTTGAGGAGAAGAGTCAGAATCTAAGGAAGAGTAAGTACTGATTGAGTGTTGTGTTGATGGTATTTTTCACATCATGTGTTGCCATCAATGCCAAAGGGGGAGATTGTTGGATGATGTGGTTGTGTTTCTGATATGTGGTTGTCATTGATGTCAAGACTATTAGCATTGATGTATTCAAGGCTGTATATGTCGAGGATATTGAGAAAATTGTTAAAATAAGAGAGTTGCAAGTGAAAGTGGAACAATGAAGGTCATGAAGGTGTCTTGCTCAGTACGTTGATGATCAATCATTGTGGATTAAAGGGTTTATTTCTGAGTGTATCTAGTTTATCCACTAGAAGTTTTAGAGGTCCATGTGAAGATTTGATCATGTTATGAATAGTTGTGTTTTGACAGTTTTTCTGTGGCCTCAATTAGTGTTCCTGATTGAAGTTGATGTGATTCTAGTAATTTTAGTTGTTGTGGATGCTTCTTTGTTGATTCCTAGTGCTTGTGGATTTTTCTAGATCATGCTCTATCTTTGTTGCACATCCGCATTGATCGGTGTGCTCGTGGTTGGTGATTTTTCTCTTGTGTGTTCAGGTTTTTATGTTCTTGGCCGACATGGTGGTTGTAACGTGTTGTGGATCCTTGGAGATTAAAATTTGAATGTTTGGTGCACTCAAGGCTCAGGTTGTTTTCAATCTTCATTATGTTGTGGCCGATAGTGTTTGATTCACATTGAAAATTTACTGGTAAATTTGGGCCGACATTGTGTATATGTTTTATATTTCATATTTTATTCTGGCCGACAAAGTTGATGTAAATCCATGTTGCAGATATATGTGAGTGGTTTTTTGTGTGAAGTTAAGGTGTGTGTGTGAGTAGAGGAAGAGAAAGTGTGTGAATAATGATCTAATCATTTGATTGCAGAGTAGAGTGTGAAGAAGTTTGAACAAAGTGTGAAGGAGTATTTCTGTGCTTAATCAGAACTGTAATCAGGCTTTTGTAGAAGCTATTTTCTCAGTTCATACCCTATGGATCTAATCCAAATTCTGTAAGACAGTGTGTCTTCTTTGGGCAGTGATCCTTCTTGTATTTGAGCAGTGAGCTCTAGGTAGTGTGCTTGAATGCATGTGCATTCCCATTATTCTTCTTTATACTTTTAACAGGGTATAATATTGTGGACTGACATCCACCGTGGTTTTTCCCCTAATAGGGTTTCCACGTAAAAATCTTGGTGTTCTCTATGTTTCTGATGTGTTGATTGTTTGCTGTTTATTGTTCATTCATCAGATCTGAGATTAAGTAAAGTTAAGTTTGAAAAGTTTAAATATTCCATGACAACTGATTCACCCCCCCTCTCAGTTGTCTATCCTTGTTTTACCAACATTTGTATCATATGAAACATTACTTATTTTAGGCTTAAAATTTAGACACTTATTTTATTTTACGTAAGGTTCAAGTAATTGACTAAACACATTATTTTATTCTCTCAATTTTGATATATCTTCCTTACACGACCTATTTTCCTCTTTTAATTCTTCATTCTTCATTCTAATTTTCTCAAGTTCTTCCAAAATATTATTTTTACACAATAAGTTTTTATTTTATTTCTTTTCTCTTTTACCAGTCTTTCCCATTAGAAAATAATTTCCTTATACAATTAACATTTAACCACAAAAAAATTACTTAAGTAATACTTGATGGTGATTGATTTAGTGACTTTACCACCTTCAACATTCCATGATTTGAAATAATCTACCACTTATTTTGTATCTTTTCAAAATTAGACTTCAACAAATATTATAGACTTCATCAAATGTTGTGAATTTTTTTAGGAAGATTTATGGTCACCTTTCTATTGAAAATTGCATGAATGGATCTGAATATCTTTGAAATACCTTTCTAATGCCATTGGAATCGTAAAAATTGGAGATACAAGAAAAACATTATGAGCTCATAAGCACAAAATGATGATATGAATTTCAATAAGAACAACAAGAATCAATAGAAAAACATGATAATGAGAACTTCACCACTAGAAATTAGACGAAACCAACTTTCTAACAATATCTTATTTTATGGATTTCGACACCATATGACCAAGTTATGCCAAAAAGAAAAAAATCACTCCTTTAGGGAAAAAAGGCTAGGAGGGGGGCTTGGAGGGGCCATACGACTGTTTGTACCACTGGTGTAAACACCATATACTAGGGAATGTTCCTTGTTGCAGCAAAAAAACCTAGTTCGCTTGAAAAATGAGATTCTAGAGAATATGCAAGGTAGATGCTCTAGCCGACAAAAGGGTATATTTTGTTGTTTGGACACAATATTTTTCCATGTGGGGGAGGTTGTAGGCACTGAGAAGTTTATTGTTTCCAGATTTGTGTTGTTCGACTAGTTTTATGGGTGCTTCCAATAGAGTGATGTTGGTCGACTATTAATAGTTGTTGGAAGGAATTTAAGCCACCACCAATGGTTATTAAAGCTGCTTGTATGCGTAGGGGCCCACACAACTAGGGTGATGCCACTTGTAGTGATCTAGTAGGGTATGGAGTACCCTCTAGGTACTGAATAACCTATTTTTTATTTTATTTTTTTGAACCTGGTAAAAAAATTTAAATAAAAAACTAGATTATGCGACACTTTTACCTCAGAATTGTCTACACAAAAACCAAGGCAACAAAGCCATACTAATTTCCATATAGAGGGCCCTACTGCTAGTAGTTTTTAACTTTTTTTCAACAACACTAAATTTGACAAAATGATAGGTGATCTAAGGGTTTTTTATTGTTCTAGACTCAACGATGATGCTTGTTTCTCCTCAGGATTAGCCAATTTTTCCCTCAAGGATGGATCTCTCAAAATTTGGATAGGAAGTCATAGATGCGGTGCTCTGATACCATGTTGGAGTTGATAGTGAACCCCATGATTCTTATAAGTCCCTACAACCAAAATGCCTATCTCAAACAATAGATAAAAGTAATTGATTTGCTATGTAATCTTGAAAGAAAAGATTGAGTTCCCACAAAAGTATCACACAAGCATCTGATATTGAGATTAACCTAAAATTATAATTGAATTGAATGAATTACCTTACATGGATTGATGATTACAATGAATGTACATGCTTATAAAAGAATAAAAAGGAAAACCCTAGATGAGGATTAGATTGTGACAAGTGTTTTAATCTCATGTAATGAGACAACTAGAACTATAATTAGCCCAATCTAATAAATAAAAAAACACTCCTAAGTTTATCTTAAGTGAATAAAATAATAAGAGACTTAATAATTAAATAATTATTAATTAATCATCAAGTGTTTGTCCTAATTACTCCAACACTTTCCTCTTTGATCAAATATAGATACACATTTTTCTAAAGCTACAAGCTCTTTCCACTTGTCTTTTATCACATGCAAATTTCTTCTCAAATTGACATCTTTCTTCGAAAATTCAACCTCTTCAAAATCTACGATCATTGATAGCAACTTTTCTTGTACTTTGTTGCAACTTGTCTCTTATGACTTAGAATATTTATGCCACGATTTACCTTTTAAATTGTCTTCAAAGATCTATAGTATTTTTAAATGAATTTCATTAAAAGTTTCAATCTCTCACCTAATGTCTTCTCTAACCTGCCTTTATTGGCAGGATGAATGTGTAAAGTGCAGTAATAAATTTCAACAAATAATATTATGATTTTGATCTATAGTTTTAATCACTATTACTAATTTACTCTCACTTTCTCATAGTGATCTTTATTTTCAATTATCTATAGTGTCAAAAAATGTTGTTCGTGACATTTTCACACTTGTATGTGCCCTCCTTATAAAATTTGAGCTTGATGTTGCCTTGATTTACTATTGTAATGTGTTTAACAGATTCACATTAGGTCTTGGGCCCTTGTGAACTAAATGGACCTAGTTGTACCTTATTTAGGGTGTTGTAAAGTGTTGTACCACACTTTGACACTTTTCTAGGGTTTTCATTATTAATTGGGCTTCTTTATGCCTTTTTTGGCCTTATTTTGCATCCACAAGCCTTAATTAATGCATCTTTCCAAGGATAATATTGACATAAACCAACATCCAATCATAATTCATGTCTTTTTAGGTTGTGGCCTAGATTTAGTGATGTGGGACTCATACGCCACCTTGGGCATATGGTTCCCACCTAAGTTTTGGGGTCTCAATATGGATTTCACGTGAACTAAACATTTTTGAAAAATATGTCACATAGTTATCCCTAATGGGGACTTATACACCACTTTTGGCATATGAGTCCTGTGTGGCCCAAAATCAAAATTAATTTAAATTCCTGGTAGGATTTAATCTTCCTAGATTTGATGTCGGCTAGTAGTGTTGTAATTTCGGGAAATTTGGCATAAACAAGTATAAATATAAGGTTATTTCACTCATTTTCATCCGAGATTTTCATGAGAGAATCCTTATAGCAAATTGGAGTTCACAAGAGCATTCAAGAGCTGATTATCAAGTGTTTTGGAGCATTATTCAAGTATCAAGCATCATGTCAAAGTTATCATGCATCATGCTTGTTTTTGAGCTAACAATTGTGATGTATGGTTTAATGATTCAAGCAAGAATTCAATTCAAGATCTATCACAATCAAGTAATAGTCAAGATCTACATCCATTAGAGCCACTTCATACATGTTTGCAGAACTTTATTGTTAGGGATTGGTGAGTTGTAGAATTACATTTTTTTCATTCATCATTCCTTTATCTCATTTGATTTCATTACAAGGTTTGATTACTAAAATAGGGTTTGACTAGAAGGAAAACCCCTTTCCACTATCAAAACAACATTTTTTTCCCTCTCTTTAGTGTGTTATTTTCAAATCTAGGTTGAAGACCTTCTAAAGCGTAAGATTGGAAATAATTTATCAAGTTTGCAAACTTGTCCAAGTGGTCACCTTATTTTGAAGAGCATTAAAGGACTTCTATAGAATAAAATTTTTCATTTCAGACCCAAAAATCAAGTGGAGAAGATAGAGCAGAGATTGAAGAGTAGGTTTAGACTCTAAATTTCTAGAAAAGTAAAACTAGACTGATATGCCACTTCCAACGTATGAGTCCCAGTACAGTCAGGTTTGCATATTTCAGGAGTTTCAAACATATCTCTGCCAGATTTTTGTTCCTTCCTAGAAACCCTATTCTTGGACTAAATCGCCTAGTCTGGTGTATGATTCCTAGTAGGCATTAATTTCCATTTTTTCAACATTTCAAATCTTCATTCTAGATCCTATAGGTTTTTAGGTGCACACCTTTGATCTCTTAGCTTTCTGTTATGATTTACATGCATTTTAGGTCATTTAGTGAAGTTTTGCATTGCACTAGGTTTAAACATTAGGTCTTGCAGATTAATTGTCTTTCCAAGCCCTATCCTAGTGGTGAACCCCTCTTTAGTCCCTAATCAAACCCTAGGACACCCTATTGCAAGATCCCTTTCCCCTACTTCATTCTTGGATTGAGATCTCTAGGGTTTACTTGAATGAGTGAAGAAGATTGTTATTCTATCTCCCAAGCATAGAATGACAATTTTCCACCTTTCATAATCTACAAACTCCTATGATCTCATTTGTCTTCTTCCCTTGCTACAATTTTACTCTCATTGACAAAATATCCTTCCTTCTTTAGATTGATGGATTTTACTCTACAAACCACAATAACCTCTTTAATCTCCTATAATTGATTCTATTCTTAGAACTCAAAGATGAAGTGTAACAACCAAGCTTTGATAAGGTTCCATATAATGACTTCAAACCCTCAAACATATGCATCCATAACTCCTGTGCTATTCCTATGTGATGATTTTAGATGCCATGAGAAACCGTAGTAAGATAAATAATTTCAAACTTCAACTATAATCTACTTAGCATTTATCATCTCCAAGCCCTTTTCCTATGATAGATACATATTTCAGCATTTAATCAATCTTCATTGTTGTTCTAGTTTGCTAGTAAGGTACCACCCAAAAAAAAAGAAAGGATCTTTGTATTCAATCAATTTGATCGTGAAATATTGATTATTTATCCAAGCCGTTTTTAGGTTATATTCTACTCTTGCTCCTCCTTTTGAAATAAATTTAATTTTAAAATTTCATTAATAAATAAAAAAGATATGACCATTTTAACGAGACTATGTTAATTTTATTAAAAAAAAACCTTTCAACAACATCTCCTAGATTTTCTTGCCACTTCAATTATTGATTATTTTATGGCATACCAATGGTTGGTCTCTTAAATAACGAAGATGAATTTTTTTATCACATTGGTTACAAAGAATAACATTAAATAATTGGTTGTCACACACAATCTATGTGAAAATTCTTTGAATATACATCACAATATAACAAGTTTTGTTTTGATTCATCCTTGGTATTTTTACTACTACAACACCATTATATACTCTTCTTGCATTAAAAAAAAATATTAGAAATATTCATTGCACAACATTCAAAACCATTATCTCCCTTTAGTTCTAGGTTCTTCCACATGCAGTCAGCCTCTCACACACATGCAAAAAAAAATTAGTTGCTTTCATACCATGTAGAAAATTGGAGATCTTGAATAGATTATTGTTTCTATAATATTCTTTAGAAAATATGGATCCAAAGACCCTTAAATAGATTTTATGAATGGGGAAGTATATCTCCTACATGAGATATGACTCTTTGTGATTACATATAGTTTATATTTTAACAACAGTAACAAAACAACCAAGTTGTTTCTGGATCAAAGTGGTTTGATGGTGGAAGGAGAAGCACAAAATGTTGGTTTGAATCTGAATGGTAAAATGATTGTAGATGGTGGGAGGTTGGCTGGTGATTGCAATGCTGCTGTTGTGGTGGTTAGTTTCAATCTATCTGCTAGTGAGGGCCCACTAGTAGGCCTTTTCTTGGAGTTGGGTGGTGGGAAAATCTTGTTGTATGGGGTTGAAATTGATGTACCACCAAAACTTGGAGGTACACCATCTGATGCCTCTTCCAAGGGAAATGGTTTGGGTTTGTACAATGGGGGTAAAAAGAGTTTTGAAGGACTTGTCAAGAATATTTTCTCAAATCAAATCCCTCAATGGTCAGCTCTTTTTGATACTAAACCAAAAGGGAAAAACTCTTCCCCTTCGGTTCAAGTTTCTTTGAGTCCTATTTCAGGTGAGTTTTCAATTTCTATTCTTGACTATCTTATTGAGAAGGGTGTTTCTCTAATGGAGATGACTTTGGCAGGTAAATTATTGAGGACCAAACTGAATATTGATGTGGTAAGATCTTGGGACCTTAAGAAATGGAGAACTAAAG
Organism: Sequoia sempervirens; assembly: GCA_007258455.2. Taxonomy (NCBI): domain Eukaryota; kingdom Viridiplantae; phylum Streptophyta; class Pinopsida; order Cupressales; family Cupressaceae; genus Sequoia; species Sequoia sempervirens. Next base: position 164,303,953 of record VDFB02075321.1, on the reverse strand, counting down.
GTTGAGTTGATATTGTGGCTATGTCCAAAGGTTTCTTTTCCTTCTCTTTCTTATGTAGGGAATATATGGGGAATATCCTTTCCAGAGGGTCATGGATCATTGATAAATCCACTTTGGCCTTCAAAAAAAGGGAAGTAGGGTTTGATGCTTCAAAATTATTGTTTAATATGGTTCATGTATGGTTATATTACTTGGTCTTCCTATGGAATTATGGGATGAAGAATTCTTTAAGAGCATTGCTAGTTCTCTTGGATAACTTTTTTCTATTGAGATATGGCTATCTTTAGAAGGTACCTAGTCTTCACCAAGATATTTTAGTGTGGAATAGTCATCCAACCTTCCTAAATTGATTAAGTTAAGGTCTAAAATTGGTAAGTGGGAGTAGTTGATGGATTTTGAATCTATTCCTTTTTCTTGCTTCCTATGTAAAAAGGTAGGTCATTGGGAAAAACTACCCAAGTAAGAAACCCAAACCTAAACCAAAAGTCTAGAGGGAGAATTTTGGAAAAGTCACAGACAAAGTATTTTCATCTAAGCAAGTTTCTAACCTTTTAGGGAAAGCTTCATAGGAGGGGGTGGAGATGGAGAATGGAACTTTTGGGAAGGATATGGCTACTCTATTCTTGAAAGCTCATTCTCTGATTGTTTTTGGGGTTTCTTCTCCTTCTCAACCTAAGGAAAATGTGTTCTTACATAAGGATGTTTCCTTGGATTCTAATGTGTATGCTTTTGATAAGGACCAGAGTCTAAAGGAATATGGAATGGTTATCCTTGGGATGATTGAGGTTAATGGGGGTGGTGGGTTTGAATCCCTTCCCTCATTCCAAAATGATAGTCTTTAGTTGAATGAAGAATATAAGGGGGATGTTTTGGAAGCCCCTGTTGAGAAGCCTTTTATTGTAGTAAAAGGTAGGAACAAGAATAAAGCTCAATACTCCTCACCTTGTACCCAAGTAGTGATCACGAGAAACCATCTAAAAGTAGATTATGGATTTGAGTTGAAGGTTCAAGGTAGACCCTCATCCCAAAAACTATAGAACATAAGAGAAAAAATGAAATTGTAGAGGGGGTTCAAAAAAACCTTTTTGAAATGTGATCAAAGAGAAAATAAAACAAGAAACCATGAATATTATTTCCTAGAATGTTATGGGGTTAAATCATGTTCATAAGCATGTCCTACTGTCCAATATTATTTAGGATTATAAACTATATATTTTACTTACTCAAGAAACTAAAGTGTAGTGTGATAAGGTGGAAAATATTAAAAATCATTTCTTCAAGGATTGCGGTTTTCATGGATGTAGTTCTAATGGATCTTCAGGTGGATTTCTACTTTCTAGAATATTAGGATAATTAAAGGATATAGCATCATAAATTGTCACCCTTGACAATTTCACACTATGTTTTTCTTCCTCTTTAGTTATTGGACCTAAGTGTACACCTAATTGCCTAAATTATGTATTCCATGGCCCATTTTAATAATTATTGACAAATTGCAAGTGGAAAAAAATGTATTTATCTAATAATTCCCCCCCAACACCTTAATTTGCAAAAAAATGGGTTGGGACACATACACCCTCAGTGAATTAGTCCCACTATTTTGGCTCCAAATTCAAATGTGTCGGTGTCAACATTTTATTATTTACAATTCAAAATTCCAAAGTCAACTATCAAGATTTAATTTCTCATAAATTATAATAATTGCATATAAATACCTAGTTATTTCATCATTTGAAAAATAACAAGAGATATATAGAAAACTATCAAGAAATTTATGATCAAATATTGTCAAGCGCATTATCAAGCAAATCAAGAAGAGAATTTTAGTGATTTATTGCAACAATTCAAGATCCAAGCATCATGTCAAATCTTATGTGAGTTTATGCATGCTTATATTATCATTGTTTGTGAAGGCTAACCCCTTTGTAGGTCTCCAAGAAATTCAAGAAAATCAAGCAAGAAATATCCAATCCTTGAGAAGATGTGTATGGCTTTAGTCTTTCAAGGAATCCATTGAAGGGTGGTGAGTTGTAACACTTTGTTGATTCATCATTCATTCTTATTATTTATCCATTTATCATTGACATTGCCATTGTGGAAATAGAAACACTAACATGGGCTTTGACCAAGGAAAGCCCTTAACAACCCTTTCTCTCTCTTTGAATGTGCAGGTTTCAGGTTTTGAGAAGATTGGAGGAATCTTGAAGATCAATTATCTATTGTTACAATCAAAACCCTACATCTTGACAACTCACAAAAAATCACTTATAGAAATATCTGGAAATGATCCAAAAAACTTGTAGATGAAAATGGAAAGTTGTGATCTAGCACCAGAGGACTACTAAAACATATCTTAAATCTTTCTACAAGGAAAATTTCACCTAGGTTGAATTAGTCCTCCAAAATTAGGCTCAAATTCATACCACAAGTGCACAATGTCCTTCTCTTTTCATTTCAATTGTCTGAATCTGTTTGTGAATTTCTATGTTTTTCTATTTGCATCAAAACAATAAATTGCATCATTAGCCTAGTTAGATAATTGCATTTCATCCCTAAAGTTATCCTATATTTGTTCAAGGGCTAGTTGGCTCACATTTCAAACTAAAATTCAATCATATACCTTGTCCAATTCCTTCAAACCCCCTCTACTATCCATCATCAATTGTCCCTATTTAATGAAATCAATAGGAAAAGGTGTATAACCCTAAAAAGGGATGTCTCCCCTAAAGGTTTCCTTTTCCCAACATTTCATTTTGCTGAACCCAATGTGTTAACATTATATACATTATGAAATTCACAACATTTCATCTTAGATCTAGGTTTAGCATTGCATTACTTTGCATTATTCATTTAGGCATTCATTTTTGTGTCATAAAAGGAAAAAGAAAGGAAATTCAAAAAATTGCATACAATATTGCATTATAGGTTGCAATAGGATTAATTTTAGCCATCATAGTCCAGATCTACATTCTAATTGCATTAATAAATTTGCATTAGGTCATTTACAACTAAAAACAAGCTTGAAAGTATTAATAGCATCTTGCATATAGCTCAAAAAAGTGAAAAAAAGTCTATTATTTTGTTCAAACCTACATCAACATCATTACTCTTAGAAGAAATAGAAATGCTAAAAAGTGTAGAAATAGATGTCATGCTATTGCTCGTCAATGGGAAGAAAAGAACAAAACATTATCTAATGATCAAGAACCTATGCAAAAAAATCAAGATGAATTACAAATTTCACTGAAACATGAAACTGAACCTTACATGCCCCAACCAAAACAAAAACTAAAAAAGAGCATACAATCAACATTGTCGTAAGACTTCCCATTATGATTAACTTGGATAATGAAGATGAAATTGTTAAAATTGATGAGTGCATAATGAACTAAATTTGTTGTTTTCAAATTCCATGAATTTAGATGGGTGCAACTGTAATGATCCTCTAGATGAGAGTGACCCATCACATGTTGAACCTGGTAATGCTCCTAGTATGACACTTGTTGTAGTCCCTTTGGCTATTTGTTTTCCTTCCGTATATGATGAGAAATATTGGGATGCAAACGACTTGATTTAGATCTTCTCACAGATGCAATACCTTTGTTATCATTGTTAAAAGGTGCTGGACAACTGAGAGGGGGGGGGTGAATTAGTTGTCACCAAATTCAATCACAAAACATCAAAAAATTATCAACTTCACAACCACACTATTCTGTTATTAAGTATGAACACGAAATGCATATAATAGAAAGAAAAATCAACACAATGAACACTAGATTTTACGTGGAAAACCCAATAAGGGAAAAACCACAGTGAGGATTAACTCACAATATAAAGTGATAGCAAAACTGAATACAAGAGGCTCACTGCCAAGGGCTCACTACACAGAATAGGACTCACTATCTAGATACAAAGGTTCAATTCCTACATAAATGACTCACTATCTAATAGGGAGGCTCATTGCCTACAAATACAAAAAGTAATAGAAAGATCCACCACAACAATTTATGCACATCCGCAGCCTTGATCAGAAGATTGCAGAAACCTTTAGCTCACTACTTTCATGAATATAACATAATGAAGTACTGCTACCTCAACTCACTTTTGCACAACTCTACTCTTCACTTGTGGCTTACTTCGTTACTTTGCATTATCTAATCCTTCACATCTCAACTTGAATTTATACCATCTTCAACCTTAGAAATATTCTCCAAGGTCGACCAGATACGCTTCATTTCATAAATTCTAACTAGGTCGACAACTCAACATTCCCGCGGTGGAAAAGAATGAGAGTGGACCAATTAAACACTTAACCAAGACCAAAAATATCTCATATCAACCAAACGCTTCCTTAATGAAATTTTAAATTCTTCATATGAAGTGTAAACACTAGGTTGGCCAAACCTAATGAAAACACAAATGAACATTGAAGTACACGCTTTCCAACAAGAAGATAAAATGCAAATGATGTAACACGCGTCATCATGCACGAGAACACATCTTAGATACTTCTAGATACATCCGAAACAAGTGTAACAACCTTCAAACACAAAAATCTTTCCAACATTCCATCTAGATATGTAATCCCACACAACTCTGAAGCTCATCTTCTGGAGCACCAAAATTCGAACGTCGCTCCTAGAACCTAGAAAACATCATTACAACACATATTCCAGATCGCAAGACCTAAAACAAAATAGTGGAAGATTGTGGAGCAGAAACATTTCTCCCAGTCTACAGATAACCAACTCTTCCAAAACAGTTCACACACCGATGAACACAACTTTCTCCTTCCGTCAAACCAACAACAACAAATCAAGAGATATCACCAACATATCACCAAAAAAAAACCTTCAGATCTACACGAGCATAAGATCAACATGGAAGATACGTGGAGCACATACCAGAGTACATTTAGAACACATACATAACTTTGACTTCATTCTTTATTAATTTTCTCAAAATCACTTGGTAACCCATCATTTCAGCACATCTGCAACACCATAAGGATAGCTCCATGTACTCACAATATCTCAACAACATCTCAACTATACATGCACAATATGCAACATTCTGAACTGTGTTGAAATCAATGACAACATTAATGACAACACCACCAAACTTTCTCATACTTTAAAAAATCTCCCCCTTTGTCATTGATGGCAACACATTATGTGGAAAACCATCAAAGACCAAAACACCTTGCACAATATTATGAGAGAACACCTTTTCTCTTTCTTTGTTACTTTTTTTCACATGAATCTCTCTCCCCCTTTGACATCAATGACAAAGATAAAAAGCTTTGGTCACCCCCCCTTAGGAGTGCACCCATTCAACTCATACTGCAACAATGAAAACTTTCTACTCCCCTTGCAGAGTAGACCCATTCATTAGTCCATATAGATGAAGAATCTATGAATCCAATGGATTGATGCACCTCCATGTGCACCTAGTTTGGAGGGCTAATGACCCCAACCTCTCCCTAAGATACTCAGAAGTATCCTTCGGTAGAGCCTTAGTGAATATATCTACAATCTGTTCCTTTGTTGACACATAATCCAACCTAACTTTGTTCTCCAATACTTTCTCTCTCAGGAAATGATATCTAATAGATATATGTTTTGTTTTTGAATGCATTTATGAATTTCTTGAAATGTTTATAGCACTTGTATTGTCACAAAAAATAGGAATAGGCTCATCACATACCACTCCAATATCTTTCAGAGTTTGCTTCATCAACAAAACCTATGTGCACTAGGATGCTACAACAATATACTCTACTTTTGTAGTGGATAAAGAAACAGAGTCCTATTTATTATTCAACCAAGAAACCAATCTTCCACCAAGAAAGAAAACACCTCCACTGGTACTCTTCTGGTCATCCACACAACCAACCCAATCTGCATAGGTATAAGCACTTAAAGTGAAATAAACATCCTTAGGATACCATAAGCTATAATTTGGTGTACCTTTAAGATATTTGAATATCCTCTTTACAGTTGTAACATGTGCCTCTTTAGGATCTGCTTGAAATCTAGCAACTAAACATACTACATATGAAGTGTAAACACTAGGTCAGCCAAACCTAATGAAAACATAAATGAATATTGAAGTACACACTTTCCAACAAGAAGATAACATGCAAAGAACCTAACACACTTCATCATGCATGAGAACACATCTTAGATACTTCTAGATACATCCGCAATAGGTGTAACAACCTTCAAACAAAAAACACTTTCCAAGAGTCCATCTAGACTATGCAATCCGACACAACAACTCTAAAGCTAATCTTCTGGAGTGCCAAAACTTGAACATCTCTCCTAGAACCTAGAGAACATCATTACAACACATATTCCAAATCCACAAGACCTAAAACAAAATAGTGGAGGACTGCGGAGCATAAACATTTCTCCCAGTCCACATATAACCAACTCTTCCAAAACAGTTCACACACCGATGAACACAACTTTCTCCTTCCATCAAGCCAACATCAACAAATCAAGAGATATCACCAACAAATCACCAAAAGAAAACCTTCAGATCTGCATGAGCATAGGATCAACATGGAAGATACGTGGAGCACATACTAGAGTACATTCAAAAAACATACATAACTATGACTTCACTCTTTATTAATTTTCTCAAAAGCACTTGGTAACCCATCATTTCAGCACATCTATAACATCATAAGGATAGCTCCATAACATATCAACAGTATCTCAACTATACATGCACAATCTGCAACATTCTGAACTATGTTGACATCAATGACAACATTAATGACAACACTACCAAACTTTCTCATACTTCCAACAATCATTGCTTTATGTGTGTTCTTTGTGTTTTATTGCACATGATGTGATCTACCATGTTGTGTTGCTTAGCGTGTCTTTATGTTTGTAATTTTTCTTTGGATGACCCTTTTTTCTCCATTGGCACAAGGATACAAAGGAAACAATTTTTTTGTGACATTCTTCTATATGTCATAATTTTTTTTCTTTTTTGTCTTGTAATTTCCTTTTGGGGATGATGTAAGGTGTTGATATATTTAGGTCTCTTCCATGTTGACCCAATTTTTTTTCTCTCTCTCTCTCTATATGTATCATTCTTCCATTGTGTTCATTGTTCCACGAGTATTTGGTGAATGATGTTAGTTTTGAGCTCTATTATATCACTATAACAAAGATGTATACTGACCCTGAATTTGTGGATCCCTTCCATGTTCATCTTTTGTGTTATCTATGGAATTGCATTAGGGGGCAACTGCTTATCATTATGTAATTTTTTTTGGAAACATATCATTGGCATAGAGCTTTCCAAATGAGCTCTCATGACTTTTATCACATGAAATTTATCATTTTTCTACCTTAAAGTAATTGCTCATAGCATGGCGTTTTGCAATTCCTTTAAGGTTGGGGTATACATTAGCATTTATGCTTCACTTTTTTCACATGCATTGGACTTAGTGATGCATTGGCATTGGAATTTTTTCTTCACTTTGTTCACATGTGTTTGAGTTAGTGATGTGTTGAAACTGACATTGGAAATTTATTGCTTCACTTTGTTCACACTTGTTGAACTTAGTGTTGCATTGACATAACATTTTTAGCACCTTATTAGAGTTATCATGGAGTATACTTCTTGATACAATTATGGGCACACACCTAATGAATACCAGACTTCACTAGACCTTGTGTGTTTTGTCATTTTTCTACTTTTCTTAGGGGCTCACCTAGTGAATATCAGAGTTCACTAGCTTGTGTTGCCTTCGGTTTGTGATTCACCTAGAAAACATCTAAATTTGTTAGCTCACGAGTTGTGAATGCCTTTTGGGTGTGGATGCTAGCATAATGCAGCTTGCTAGCCCGCGATTATTCATACCCTTCCTTTTGCATTTCATGTTGAAATTGCATATGTTTGTGTATGTTGACTTTTTGTATTTCATGTGTGTTCCTTTGTGCTTATGTTGTGTTTCCATGGGATTTTGGATCCTGGGGAATTTCACATCCCCCTAGATCCTTAGTCATCCTATCTCTTCAACATTTGTACAATTGAACACCTCTTGACATATAATTTTTACTTTAGTGTGAGTTTGAGCATAAGTTCATTCTCTCACTCAAGTGGGGGCTAAATGTAGTGCCATAAATTGTCACCCTTGACAATTTCGCACTATATTTTTACCCCCCTCAAATTATTGGACCTAATTGAGCACCCAATTTACTAAATTATGCATTCTAAGGACTATGTTTAAGAATTATCGACAAATTGCAAGTAGAAAACAAATGCATTTATTTAAGAATTTTCCCTCGATGCCTTAATTTTCAAAAAATAAGCTTGGGACACATATGCCCTGGGTGAATTAGTCCCCATATTTTGGCTCCAAGTTCAATTTTCCAAAGTTGGCTATCGAGATTTAATTTGCAGGAAATTAGAATAATTGCATATAAATAACTAGCTATTGTATCATTTCAAATCTAATAGAAAACTAAGAGAAAAATTTATTTTCAAGAGCATTATCAAGAAAGTTGAGAATAGAATTTGAGTGATTTATTGTAGCAATTCAAGATCCAAGCATCATGTCAAATCATATATGATTTATGCATGTTTATGTTATCATTTTTTGTGAAGGCTAACCCCGTTGTAGGTCTCCAAACAAATCAAGTAAATCAAGAAAGTAATATCCAAGTCTTGAGGAGATGTGTATGACTTTAGTTCTTCAAGGAATCCATTGAAGGGTTGTCAGTTTCAACACTTTGTGGATTCATCATTCCTTCCTATCATTTATCTTTTTATCATTGAATTTTCATTTGTGGAAGTGGAAACACTAACACGGGGTTTGACCAATGCAATCCCCTAAATGGCACAACCCTTCCTCTCTCTTTCAATGTGCAGGTTTCAAGTTTAAAGGATATTGGAGGAAGCTCGAAGATTGTTTCAATCAAAATGATACATCTTAACAACTCACAAAAAATCACTTACAAAAATATTTGATAGTGATTCAACAAATTTGTAGATACAAATATAAAGCTTTGATATGGCACTATAGGACTACAAAAATAGATCTAAAACCCCTCTACAAGGACACTTATGCCTAGGGTGAATTAGTCCTCTTAAAGAAGGATCATATTCATACCACATGTGCACAATGTCCTACTTTTATAGACATTTTCTACCACAACCTTATTCTTCTATAGCTTTCAAAGATTTTGTAGGCCCTTTGTCAAGCATTTATTTTCATCTATGGCCCCTTTTTATGCATATGTTCAAGGTTTGTGTAGAGGGGGCCACATTTCAAAGCGGTGCAACTCCTATCAAGTCCATAGGATTAAGATTATAGTGTAATATGTTAAGGAATTGTGTGGTGGCTTCACACACAACGTAAAAGAGGGAATTTTATGGGCCTGCTGTGGGGTAGTGGAGGAGGTTGACGTGTGGAAAGACTATGCAGTTTTTGAGAAACAACAACTCATATTTTTTGACAAAGACCTATCATTGGCCAGCTTAATGATGAGGTTAGCAAGTAGTTGCAACATAAGGTGGAGGGAGGAATAGATGGCACCACCAACATGTTAAATAGGTGCAGGACAATTGAGAGGGGGGGTGAGTCAGTTGTCACACACTTGAACCTTAAAACTTTATCACTTATCAAATCTTCAACCACACTATTCTGTTATTAAATATAAGCATGAAACATAAATAATAGAAAGTAAATCAACCCAATGAACACTTGATTTTTTACGTGGAAAACCCAATAAGGGAAAAACCACGGTGAGGGTTAAATCACAATATAAAGATTATAATCTAAATACAAAGGCTCACTGCCAAGTGCTCACTGCCCAGAAGAGGACTCACTGTCCAAATACAAAGACTCACTACCTATAAAGGACTCACTATCCAACATGGAGGCTCACTACCTATAGATACAAAAGAGAACAAAAGATCCACTACTACAATTTAAGCACATTCATAGGATTATAGAAACCTTTAGTTCACTGCCTTCAACAAACTAAAAAATTGCTATCACAAATCACTCACACACACTTCTACTTTTATGATTTGTGGCATGCTTTTGTCACTTTGCATCACACTGTCATACCATTCTTCACAACTCGACTTGCTTTTATAATATTCTCAACCTTAGAAACTTTATCCAAATTCGACCACAATACATCATTTCATAAATTCAAATTAGGCCGACAACTCTACACGCTTCCTTAATTAAATTTAATTCTTTGAATGAAGTGTAAACACTAGGTCGGCCAAACCTAATGAAAAAAAAAATAAACAATGATGCACACACTTCCTAACTAGATTATGACACATAGACACCACAACACACTTTCTTAAGCACGACAATACATTTCAGAACCTTCCAGATACATCCACAACAAGAACAACAAGCTTCAATCACTCAATTTCTTTCATTAGATAATTCAGACTGTGCAGACACACACATAAATACTAAAACATGACTTGGATTACCTAACTCCAAACATATTCCCTAGAGCATAGGAAATAACTTCACAAGACATATCCCAGATCCGCAAGATTTGAAATGAAATAGAGAAAAAATGCAGAGCAACAATAATTCTTGCACTCCATAGAACATTGATTCTGCTGGTAGAACACACATACCAGTGGACACAACTTTCATGTACCTTCTCACTAGAAGCTGAAACTCAGCATATGTAACCATGAAAACACCAACAACACACCTTCAAATCTACACAAGAATAGGATCAACACGTGAGAAATGTGGAGCATATACCAGAGCAGAATCTAAACACATTCCTTCTTCTGACTTTACTTATTTATTAATTTTCTCAAAAGCACTTGGAAACTCATCAAACCAGTACATCTACAACACCATAAGGATAGCTCCATATACTCACAAAATATCACCAACAACTCAACCATACATTCACACTATGCAACATACAAAACTATGTTGACATCAATGACAATATTAATGACAACATCAAACTAGCTCATACTTGCAACAATCTCCCCCTTTGTCATTGATGGCAACACATAACCTTTTCTCCCCCTTTGAAATCAATGGAAAAGAAAAATTGCTCTGATTACTCCCCCTTAGGAGTACACTCATACTGCAACAATGAAAACCTTTTCTACTCCCCCTGTGGAGTAGACCTATCTATCAGTCTAGATAAATGAAGAATCTATGAATTCATTGGACTGATGCACCTTCATGTGCACCTAGTTAGGAGGGTCAATGACCCCCAACCTCTCCCTAAGATTCTCAAAAGTATCCTTTAGAAGAGCTTTAGTAAATATGTCTGCAATTTGTTTCTTTGTTGTCACATACTCCAGTCTGACCTCATTCTCCAACACTTTCTCTCTTAGAAAATGATACTTTATATATATGTGCTTCATTCTTGAATGCATAACTAGATTCTTTGAAATGTTTATTGCACTTGTATTATCACAGAAAATAGAAATAGGCTCATCACATACCACACCAATGTCTTTCAGGGTTTTCTTCATCCACAAAACTTGTGTGCAACAGGATGCTGCAGCAATATATTCTGCCTCTACAGTGGATAAAGAAACCAAGTCTTGCTTTTTCCTCAGCCATGAAACTAGTCTTTCCCCAAGAAAGAAAGCACCACCACTGGTACTCTTCTGGTCATCTACACATCCAACCCAATCAACATCTGTATAGGTGCTCAGAGTGAAACCATTACTCTTAGGGTACTTTAATCCATAATCCGGTGTGCCTTTAAGATATCTAAATATCCTTTTTACAACTATAAGATGTGCTTCTCTAGGATCCACTTGAAATCTAGCAACTAAACACACTTCATGCATAATATCTGGTCTGGTAGCAGTAAGATACAATAATCTGCCAATCATGGATTTGTATTTGCTCTGATCAATCTTAGCAGATTCATCATCCTTGCTTAGCTTACATCCAGTTACCGTAGGAGTACAAACCAGTTTAGAATCCTCCATCCCAAAAAATTTCAACAACTCTTTTACATACTTAGATTGTGAAATGAATATCCCTTTATTAGTTTGATTCACTTGTAGACCAAGGACAAAATTCAATTCACCAATCATAGACATCTCAAAAAATTTCTACATTTCTTCAGCAAAATTTTTACACATGCCTTCATTTCCACTAAAGATGATATCATCAACATAAAAAACCACAATCAACATATTATTACCTTGCATTTTGAAGAAGAGGTTGTTTTTTGCAAAACCTTTGTTGAATCCTTGCTTTGTTAGATATTTGTCCAGTCTTGCATACTAAGCTCTAAGAGCTTGCTTCAATCCATACAATTTTTTTTTTCAATTTACAAACCATGTCTAGCTTGTCGGACAATTGAAACCCTTCAAGTTTCTCCATTTACACTTCTTCCTCCAACTCACCATTCAAAAAAATTGACTTAACATCCATCTGATATACCTTGAAGTTCTTGTATGTAGAAAATGCCAAAAACATTCTTATAGCTTCCATTCTGGCTATAGGGGAAAATGTTTCTTCAAAATATATACCTTCAGCTTGTGAATATCCTTTGCATACTAGTCTTGCCTTATTTCTTACTACTTCTCCACTTTCATTCAATTTGTTTCAGAATACCCATTTTGAGCCAATCACACTTTTGTTCATAGGTCTAGACTATTTCCCATGTCTGATTCTTTTCTATCTACTGTAGTTCCTCTTTCATAGCTCTCATCCAACTTTCATCTTCACATGCTTCTTTTACAGATTTGGGTTCTATTTTAGAAAGTAAACACAAATTTACCTTAGTTGCAACTCTGCTTCTTGTCTTGATACCTTCACTCTTGTCTCCAATTATCTGATCTTTCAGATGGTTCTTCTCTACATATTTAGGAGTCCTAGCAATAGGTTCTGGTTCATTCTCTTCTTCTTCTTCTTCTTCCACTTTCTCTTCTTATTGTTCCTCCTCTTCTTCTTCCTTCTCCTTATTTTCTTTAAGTATATGTCCGCAGATAGGATCAACAGGTTCAACTTCACTTATCTCAATAGGTCTGCGTATGTCTTCATCAACTTTCACATTATCACTTTCAATGATCTTTCTCAATCTTTTGTTAAAGCATCTGTATGCCTTGCTAGTAGTAGAGTATCCAAGGAATATTTCTTAATCACATCTAGCATCAAACTTTCCAATATTTTCATCATCTCTTTTAATGTAGCATCTGCTTCTGAATACCTTAAAATATTTCACAATAGGAGTCTTACCAGTCCATAACTCAAAAGGTGTCTTTGTGTTGTTGTGCCTGATCTGAACTCTTAAATTCACCATAAGTGAATTCTTTTCCTTTCAACTACTCCATTATGTTGAGGGGTTCTTAGAGCAGAAAATTGTCTTTTTTATGTTGTGCTCCTCATAAAATGCATTAAATTCACCATAAGTGAATTCTTTTCTCTAAGAAAATAAACCCATGTCTTTCAAGTGTAATCATCAATAAGCAACATGAAATATCTGTCACCATTCAGGTTTCCAGTCTTAGTAGGACCACAAAGATCGATATGTACTAATTCCAACATTTCAGTAGTAGAATGTTCCTTTCCTTTAAAACTACATCTTGTCTGCTTACCCAATTGAAAAATTCTATAGATGGCATTAGTGGGTCTTGTGATTCTAGGCAGTCCTCAAACAATCTCCTTTGTACTGATGTTGAATAGGTTATCAAAGTTCACATGTCCCATTCTTCGGTGCCATAACCAACTTTCACTGATCCAAGATACAAGTCAATGACCATCAACTCCTTTCACCTTATAGGTATTTCCATGAGTTCTTCTTCTAGCAACAATGATATCTCCATTACTAGATCCTTTCCTAATTTCATTGGTATTGTTCTAAAACACAAGCTTAAAGCCATTGTTGCACATCTAACCAACACTTAAAAGGTTATGCCTCAAACCTTTCACATAATACACATCATCAGTGCTATGCACTCCATCAAAACTAATTGAACCTTTACCACATATCTTATCTTTTGAATTATCACCAAACATAACTAAACCACAGTCATACCTCTCGAGTTTATTGAACTTACTCTTATCTCTGGCCATGTGATTTGAACATCCACTATCAATTACCCAATAGTCTTCATCCTGTCTTGCATGAAAAGTGGTAACCAAAGTACCTTCCATCCTATTATTCTTAACCTTTGGAGCCTTCTTACTTACACATTTTCCAAGGTTAGTGGATACAGATTTACTTTCCAAAGCTAAGAATAAGCATTCACTGTCATCAACTTCATTGTCAGATTCATCATCAGAAATACTTGTCTCTTCCTTAACATAGTACAACTTCTTATACTTCTTATCCTTCTTATCTTTATAATCCTTGTTCTTCTTATGTGTATCCCTATTTAGACATCTTGATGCATAATGAACAATATTACCACAACTAAAGCATTTAAAGGGTAACATACCTTTATACTTTTTTGTACCTTTCTTCAACTTCCTGGTGAAGTTAGCTTCCAACTCATCAACACCATTGCTATTTGGTTCCTCCTCAATCTTCATAGCCTTAAGTTTCATTTCCGTCTTTTCTTCTATCTTGTCATCTTTCCAGAACTTTCTCAATTCAAATGCTTGCAAGGTGTCGAACAAGTGTTCCAAGGTGTACTTCTTGGGATCATACATTACTTCAATCATGGAAATTTTATCATTGTAGCATCTGGTAGGGTAATCAAGATCTTCTCAATTATGTCTTCATCTGATAGCTTTCCTCCTTGCAGTTTGTTCAACCCTGTGAAAGAAACTTGTGAATTCTTCACCATCTTCCATTTTCAGGTTATGCTTTTTCGCCAGTCTCTTTGTCAATTTCACCTTTTCATTTCCTTCATACATGTCTTCCAACTTCTTCTAGACTTCATATGCAGTATCCAAAGAATTAACCTTAATTCACTCATTTTTATATAAACCACTACAAATCGCATACTTCGCCTTCTCATTTTATTCACAAGAAAAAATCTCATCTGCAAAATTAACACCACCTGATGGAAGTGTTTACTTGTTCTCAACAACCTTCCAGGTCTTGAAACCAAGAGAGATAATATATCCTCTCATCTATCCCTTCCAATCTTTGTAGTCAGCTCCATCAAACATAGGAATCACCAATTTTTGCTCCACCAGATCTTCCTTAAGCGGTTAAGCTCTACACAAGGAACCACAAGCTCTGATACCAATTGTTAAATAGGAATAGGACAACTGAGAGGGGGGGTGAATCAGTTGTCACACACTTGAACCTTAAAAATTTTTCACTTATCAAATCTTCAACCACACTATTCTGTTATTAAATATAAGCATGAAACATAAATAATAGAAAGTAAATAAACACAATAAAAACCTAATTTTTTACATGGAGAACCCAATAAGAGAAAAACCGTGGTGAGGGTTAACTCACAATATAAAGATTATAAACTAAATACAAAGGCTCACTGCCCAAAAGAGGACTCACTGTCCAAATACAAAGGATCGCTACCTACAAAGGACTCACTGTCCAACAAGGATGTTCATTGCCTACAGATACAAAAGAGAACAAAAGATCCACCACTACAATTTAAGCACATTCGCAGGATTACAGAAACCTTCAATTCACTTCCTTCAACAAACTGAAAAACTGCTATCACAACTCACTCACACACACTTTTTCTCTTATGATTTGTGGCACACTTTCATCACTTTGCATCACACTGTCATAGCATTCTTCACAAATCGACTTTCTTTTATACTATTCTCAACCTTAGAAACTTTCTCTAAAGTCGGCCATAATACATCGTTTCATTAGAGAGTTCAGACTATGCAGAAACACAAAAATATTGAAACATGACTTCCAGATTACCAAACTCCAAACCTCTTCCATAGAGAATAGGAAATACCTTCACAAGACATATCCCAGATGTGCAAGATCTGAAACGAAATAGAGAAAAAAATCTAGAGCAACAATATTTCTCTTAGTCCATAGAACATTGATTTTGCTAGTAGAACACACATATCGGTGGACACAACTTTCATGTACCTTCTCACTAGAAGCTGAAACTCAGCATATGTAACCATGAAAACACCAACAACATGCCTTCAAATCTGTACAAGCGTAGGATCAACAGAGGAGAAATGTGGAGCACATACCGGAGCATAATCTGAACACATTCCTTCTTTTGAATTTACTTATTTATTAATTTTCTCAAAAGCACTTGGAAACTCATCAAACTAGCACATGTGGAACACCATAAGGATAGCTCCATGTACTCACAACATCTCACCAGCAACTCAACCATATATGCAAACTATGCAACATACATAACTGTGTTGACATCAATGACAACATTAATGACAACACCATCAAACTAGCTCATACTTGCAACATGATACACACGGAGGGCTACTTATGATTGCTTAGTTAGGTCATTTCAACTATTTCGATGATGGTGATGCTTTCAAGTGAGGAAGTGGGAGAATTTTCTTTTATCATGGTTTTAGTGTTGAAGGAGGATTTTTTCAATTTAAGCCCTTGAGGAGCACTATATTATGGGTTTTTCATCTTATTTTGAAAAACTCTTGGAATCATTAGAGAAGAACCATTGTAGTAGTTTTAGTTTTGAATAGAAATAGTAGTATATTTTTTCATTCACTCTAAGAATTTAGTAGATGCTCCTCACAGGTTGGATTGAATGGTTTATACTGTGCCTTTGGGCCTTTGTAATTTTTTCTCCACCTAGCACTAAAGAGGACATGGTATTTTTTGTTAAATTGTGTGGAGTTAATTACTATATGTTAATTTTGTTCTTTGCTTCTATAGTGTTGGATTTTATTTATATATCAGACTCTAAATCATGCACATGCTCTTTTAATTTTTCTATAATATTTCAAAGCTCCAAATTATATTATGCAGTGTTAGGGATAGGTACAGTGATATTTCTGGAACATCCCCTTAGAATAGTTGTTTGTATACAATTTTATTTCATCTTTTCCCCTTTCCTCCCCCCTTTGTTAAAATGAAGAGCCAACTTCTCAAGCCCCAAAGGTTGATATGTGAATAGAAATTTGGTCCCACATTCACAGAACTTTGTAAGAACGTATCTCCTAAGCACAAGTTTTTGAGATCAAAAATATTTTTGGTACACTTGGTGGGACCAACTAAAAGCTATATTAGAAGTGGGTTTATACACCAGAGGTGCATTACAAGGTAACTAGCCACATAGAATCCAAGCCTACTACTACTGTTTTGGTGGTTGTTACCCACCAAAGAGCCACAGGGTATAGCACAATGCAACAACCATAGCATATGGATTTCCTAGGAGAACCAAGGAAATTTGTGGCTTGGAATAAAGATAGAAATATCATCCCTCCAATTTCTCTGGTTGCATGGGATCTAATTTCCGCTAATGTTCTAAAATTTCTCCCCAAGTTCATGGGAGAGGATCGTACGACATTGACAAAACATTTGCAAGATGTTGCCAATATGTGCATGGTGTACCATATCACAGAGTAGAAATTAGCTCTAAGGCTACTAGCTACCTCTTTTAAGGGGAGAGCTCTCAATTGGTATCAATATTTTCCATCCACCTCCATCACCACTTGGGATGAATTGGGCAACAAGTTCTTTTACCATTTTGATGAGAAAGGAGACCAATCGTCTTTACTCCAATAGCTAATTACAATCAAAGGGGCCTCAAAAGAGGCTATTATAGATTTTAACACCAAGTTCCACAATACCTATAAAAGGAGCCTAACAATAGATAGACCCTTAGTAGGTATAGCTATTGTTTTCTACTTGAAGGCATTTAACTTAGACATAGTTGTTATGATCTAGTCGCTAGGAGGTTAGAACCTTCTGTATGCATATGACTTGGCTGTTAGGGATGAGAATAACCTTATAGATATCACAAAATTTCCTCCTCGACCACCCATACTTGTATTCCTTGAAATACCACCTCCATCACCAAAAAATTCCCCTAGTACCTCATCTACGCCTCCTTTAATGTATATATATCCTAATGCATAGACTAATGCAACTTCTTCTACCTCTTTGGCTGTGAAGGTGAGCGATATAAAAAATATATTATGGAATTTTTCTAATGGGATAATTAACCTTAAGAGGTAGAAATTTGTACCACCTAAGCCCCCTTACCATAATTTTTAAGGAAATAAGCCCCCCTTCTAGTATAACCAATACCAAGGAGGAGTACAGGTAAATAACTAGGCTCAACCTACAAATCAAATAGTCCTAGTTCAGACTCCACTACAAGCTATACCACTTAGTCATAATAGAGATATGGTAGTAGGTAAAAAAAAATTGGTGGATGACACTAATTCATGGTGCTTCCCATGTAACGATGTACATATTCCCTGAAACTTTGCTAGAGGTAATCTTTAGTAAAAGATCACAAAATAAAAAAATAAGGAGTTAAAAATGATACAAGTTCATATGCCTATCAATCTCCTAGATTGGAACATGCCATCCTATGGCACAAGTGCAAGGCATGTCCCTAGAGCAAGAAGGTGAAATTTCTTCGAACCATGCACTATTCTCTTGGATGAAGGGATAAGATGTGGTGTTCGCTAACAAGGTATCAACATAAAAGACTCCTCAAGTCCAATCAAACTATTATACTCAATCCAAAAAGAGATTCATCGAAGGGTAGATACCCTTTATACTACAACCCAAGCCTTTCTTTGAGAAAAATCTAAAAGCACAAGCAGCAACTCTAGCGTTCCAGAAGTAGAGCGAGCCAATCTTGAGTAAAGTGAAAGAGCTAAAGGCCTAAATATCTGGACCACTCAATGTGGTAGAGAAATTGAAGAAGGCCCTCACCCATGTCTCCTTATGGGATATTTTGGCTATCCCGAAGCATAAATATTTTTTGTGAGAAGCTTTTGAATGTGGTGAAAGGCCAGTGAAATCCAATGTAATCCTAGAATGTAATTGCATGAAAAGCAAAGCATTGGTTAAAGAGTCACAAACCATAGGGTTGGAAAATTTACAAATACAAAAGAAAATGTGGTGAAAGAAGAGGTAAATACGTCAAAACCCACCCAATTTCTCTTAAATCTCATTATAGGGGATAAGTTGCTCCATAATTCTATGATTGACTCTGGTACCAACACCACAGTTATTCCTAAGTTAACTATAGAATCATTAAAACTAGAATATGAGCCTCTTGATAGAGGAATCATGCAATTAGATGGGAAAAGGGTCAAAGCTATAGGTATAATAAAAATTTTTCCGTTAACCTGGTATTCATGTCCCAACATTACGGTTGCCCAAGAGGTGGTAGTAATAGATACCCCTCCCATTTTTGGATTATGTTTATCGAGAGATTTCACTACTAAGATTGGAGGATATTTGTCTTTGGATTGGCCTCACCTAGTCCTAAGGACTAAGCATGGTGCCAACATCAAATTATTGTTTGAACCTTTACACTCAGAGTACATTGTCAATGATGTTGTGATAAACTTTGAGGCCAACCACATATATTTTTGAAGAATGAGTTGTATTGTGTGGAAATGTTAAAAGATAAAGAAGAAACCAAAAATAGGAGCACAAAATGAAAAAAATTTGATTAATGAGCTCATCAGGAGTGATCCATTTGGAATTTATGATGCTACCAGTCTTAGCACATACATGATCTATGATGAAGATCAATTCATCCCTCAAGTGACTAAAAGTCAAGGAAGCTAGCAGAGAAGCCCAAAAGATGAGTTCATCCTTTGGAATCTATACTTTGACGGTGCAAGATGTAAGACAGGTTTAGTAGTTGGTATCTTCCTAGTAGCTCTTGCTAGAGGCGAGACCCTTAGAGAATTTTGATTCTAGTTTTCCTATACAAACAATGAAGCCAAATATGAAGGCCTAGTCCATGGGTTGAGTCTTACAGAGCAGATGGGAATCAAATGGTTAAAGGTCTTTAGAGATTCAGAACTAGTGATAAAATAGATAAGAGGAACATCAACTAAAAAAAATGTATGAACATCATCCTACCACCACAAAGTGTGGGATTTAATTGAAGGATTTGAAGCCTTCAACATCCAAGTGATTCCAAGATCTCAGAATGTTGAAGCAAATAGAATGGTGATAGCCAGTTCCTAGTTTGACCTAGTGGTAGATATGTTAACTAAGAAGCATATGGTGTGGGTGATCATGAGACTAGCCATCCCTGATAATGATAAAAAATGGAAAGTATTTGCGAGTGATGCTTATATTTCCATTTTTATTCAACATTATGGTGAATTTGTAGAACAACTATAGGAAAAAATTAAAGAGGCTTATGAAGATCAGATTATCCATCTCTAAACCAACAAGCTTCCAAAATAATTAATCACTCTAGAGAATATACTTGATCTTGATGACACCAAAAGTAATAAGAGAAATTTTATTGCAAACAAAGGTGACTACTCTACTCTAGATGTTAGAAGTGGTAGAAGATTAAAAGTTGGAAAAGATGTCCCTCAAAAGGATAAGGAAACTATAATATCCGTTTATATTGAATATGATAAAGTCATGGAATGGACTTATGATGATCTAAAGGGTTATGATCATAGTGTGAGCCAAAACGCTATAGACTTGATTGAAGGAGATAAGCCAACCCACCAAAAGCATAGACTGGTTAACCCAAAAATAAAGTCTCTTATGGCCCAAGAATTGAAGAAACTTATAGATTCAAGGATCATATATTCGATTAACCATTCTACTTGGGTACCCAACTTGGTTCCCGTCTAAAAGAAGAATGGTGATATTAAAATTTGTGTTGATTTTAGAGAGACGAAAAAACATCTTTGAAATATCACTATCCCCTTCCATCCATGGAGAAAATTCTTCAAACAATTATGGGGTTAGAAATGTTTTCTTTACTAGATGGGTTCTTTGGATACAATCAAATGTGGGTTAAAGAAGAAGATCAACATAAAACTACATTTACTACAAAATGGGGAAAATTTGCATATGCCAAGATTCCTTTTGGTCTTTCAAATTCAAGGGCTATTTTTTAGTGGGCAATGGACATTGCTTTTAGGGATTTGATCAATTTTATCATCCTTATATATTTGGGTGACCTCTAGTATTCTCCAAGTCTAAAGAGGATCATTTAGATCATTTAGAGAAGGTCTTCTAGAGGTACCAAGAGTTTGGGGTATCTTTGAACCCTAAGAAATGTACTTTTGGAGTCCCACAATGCAAACTGCTTGGGCATGTGGTCTCTAAAGAGGGGATTTCCATAGACCCCAAAAGAGTGAAGGCCATCATGGAATTGCCCTTGCTGGTGAATAAGAAAGGAGTTCAATCTTTCCTTGGCATGATTAATTTTGTTAGTAGGTTTATAATCTCTAATTTTTTTAGACTTGTTAGGCCTACCAATCTTTTGTTGAAGAAGGACTCAACTTTTAATGGACCCCAGAAGGAATAACTACATTTGAAAAGATAAAAGAAGCAATTTCCACTACCTTGGTATTGGTTAATCTTAAATTCTCCAAAGAATTCATCATGTATGTCTATGGGAATGAACATATTAATACAATGGTGCTTACACATAAAGTAGAAGGAGAAAGAGGTAAGCATCTTGTCACCTTCTATTAAGGAACACTGCGAGGGTATGAGACGAAGTATAACTTTGTTGAAAAACAAGCATTCGCCATTGTGAAAGGCCTCAAGAAGTTCAAGCATCTAGTGTTAGTAAATATAATAATGGTTTATGTGGCTCATTAAAGTGTAAGGGAATATATCATGGAAGGAGAGATCATAAACAAAAGAGAAAATTGGATCACCAAAATTCTTGAGTGCAACATTGAAGTTAGATCGAAAAAAGTGATCCGAGGAAGAGGATGATGTGAATGTTTAGCTGAAGAAGCGAAAGCCTTGACTGAGGAAGAATTTTTGAAAGTAATTCTAGTAAATCAATTTGAAGCTACAAAATTGTGGGTTGACAAAAGGAACCACTTCATGGTAATTGGTAAATACCTAGAAAACCTCTCACCATGTAAAAAAAGATTTTTCATATTACCATGGGTAGGATATGCACTAGTTGAGGGGTTTCTATTCAAAATAAACTTTGAGGGAGTACTTCTTAGATGTGTGGATAGACATCAAGCTGATAAAATATTGTGTGAATTCTATAATAGCCCCACGAGTGGTCACTTCTCAGTGAAAAAAATTGCAATGGAAATCATGTGCATAGGATATTACTAGCCAACCTTATTCATAGACTGTCGTAGTTTGGTTAAAAAATCTCTGTAGTGCCAATTCTTTGTTCGAAAATGTAAGAATTCAGTCATTCCTTTGAGTCTGATCATGGTTGATGAACCTTTGAAATAATATGGTTTGGATTTCATTAGGATGATCAAATCAATATCTAGCATAGATCACAAATGGATCCTCACTGCCATAGATTACTTCACTAGATGGTCAGAGGCAGTTCCTTTAAAATGAACTACAAAAAATGAGATCCTTAGCTTCTTAGAAGAGTTAGTAATAAGTTTTGGCCCATCAAAAACCATAATATCAGATAATGCAAGAGCTTTCCTTAACTCAAAGATGTTGGAGTTCACATTAAAACATGGTATTTTTCTTAAGAATCCATCGAACTATTATCTAGAAGGTAATGGACTAGCAGAGTCTATGAACACGAATTTGATTAGATTGATCAAGTGGATTAGTGCAGACCATAAAAAAGAATGGCATAAGAATCTAAAAATGGTGCTTTGGGCCAATAGAATCACCCCATATAAAATATTGAAACATCAACATATGAATTGGTTTACGCTAAGGAGGTTATTTTTCCAATCTCCATGGAAAATTTGGAATTGCAATTGCTCAAATCTATGGAAGTAGAAGAAAATGAAGCTATGGAAGTATGGATGGAAAAGTTGTTAAATGTACAAGAGGCTCAGGAAAAGGCTCATGAGTCCATGATAAACTAATTGGGATTAGTAAAGAGATGGTTCAACATGAAAGCTTCAAACCCCAAATTTCAAGAAGGAGATTTTGTCTTAAAGTATGACGAGCAAGCCTCAAGGCTAGGTCAACATGCCAACTTAAATTCACTATGGAAAGGGACTTTTCACATCATCGGGTATAAATTAATCAATAATTTTGAACTAGAGGATATGAAGGGAAACACTTTAGAGATTTCGGTAAATAAAATCTACTTGAAGAATTTTAATTATTTTTTGATCGCCCGTGGGGCTTCCTTGTAAATAGGTTAGTTAGTTTTCTTTTGGAGTGTACTTTCATTTCCAATAAGTATTGTTTGCATAGGTTGTTCGGTCCTCTCACCAAGTGTCTCACTAGCCTTGGCATTCCTTTTGTGTTTGATCATGAGAAATTACCCTTAACACCCCCTTTGGAGATGTTTTAAATGCAAAATGTAGTTGAGTTTGCTTTTAGTGCCACATGTTAGTTTGAGGTTCCTAAAAAGGTGACACAATGAGTTGTTAGTACTTATTACCATTAAGGAGTGCTATTTTCAGGAGAAGTGGAATTAAATTTGAACAAATTGGCCTAATGGTAGTTGATATTGTGCTTAGAAAATTTCTCGCAGCATTAAGAAAAAGAAGAATAAGAAATTTAGTGAAGACATCAACCATGGATCTAGTAGAATCAACCTCAGAATCTAGTCAAGAAAAAGCAGTAGCATAGGAGTCTTACCCTGACCTATCAAATAGAAAATTGTATGCCTCACCTCCTATGTCGATAAAAACTCAATTGTCTAATACAAATAATTTTAAGACAGGAAAATTTAGAGACTCTTCAATGGTATTATATTTCATGGGTGAAATCTACGAACCTAAGTTAAATAGATATCCTAAGAGCCTCTGGGAAGACAAGCATGTGAAAATGCTTCAGAAAGAGGAAACAGGGGATTTCAAATCTCTCGAGTTTAGGCTCTAGTCTTCAATGTTGGATCAATACATGGTGTCACTAGTGTACCATTTCAAGTAATTAATTGATGCATGTACCCACCTATACGACCTTGTGAGTGAAACTTTGGCTATAAATCACTCGAGGATCACAATCAATGCCACAACTATCCAGGAAATTCTCTGCCTCACTTATGGTTCTTCCATGGAGGTCTATTCACTAAAGAGAATGGAGAATTTTTGGTCAACAAGGGATACTCAACTTAGGTTTCTTAACCACGAGCTCGAGAGAGACTGGAATGAACTCCAAATTTCAAAAATCTTTTTTTTTAGAGAGCTTTTTGTCAAGACATGCAAGATGTTTTATCTATGCCTGCCTTTAATTCTGGCCTAGACAAAGATGACCAACTCTTTGAAATTCAGCTACGAGTTGGTTTCTTCTTGAGGAAACAACATAATTTTAGGATGGATTTTACTAATGTGATTGGAGAAAATATACACCAACAATTAAAATCATATAAGCATGAAGAAAGAATTAGGTGATGGTTTCTATCCCATCTCCTATAATTTCAAAATGTGGACTTCTTTAGTTAGTATATAGCCTTACAAACTTTGGATTCCTCCCAAGTCCCTAAGGTGGTCCCAGTATCTACATGGACTCATCGTTTTTTTTTACATATGATTATTATGAGTTTTCTGAGTCATTTTTATCCCTTGCCTTAATAGTCTCGAGTCCCAAAAAATCACTTTATGAATCATAGCCTGCCAAATGAGTTGGATAAGTAATCAAATGCCACCTTGTGATTGGTTCTTCAGTATTAATTTTTCTTTGGTTCAAGTGAAGGGGAATCGTTTAGGCTCCCTACAAATTTAACAGATATAATTCTAGCTTTGGAGTTGGCTTGACAGTTAAGTGTTATTAATTTAGAGTATGAGTCTGGTAGGAAGAAAAAGGCTATCTACGAGCTCCCATTCACAAAAGGGGGGATATCGATTAAGAAAAGGAAAGCAAAACATCTACTCACCCTGAAGGTAACAGAGTCAGGGTTGGATGTGATTTGCAATCAATGGAGCTATGGCCCCGATGAATGTATGGTGAGCTTAAAGATGACCCCACAATTCATCCTTGAGTCACACATTTTTGAGAGGCCCATAATTCCCCAGACATGGATGAGCCATATATTTACATTGACTTGGATATGGTTGCAAGAGAGCAACAACCCCCATGGATTTCTAATTTCCCAAGAATAATTTTGATCCATAATTGAAAATGTATAAGGGACCCCTCCTTAGATTGGATAGTGAGGGATGGGAAAGCAAAAGATCACAAATTTATAGATCTACTATTAGGATAATGATATTCTAAATGCAAGATATGAAGATTTCCTAATAGATGAACAATTTGAAAAGAATTGGGACGAAGCACATCTAGATTCATCTTCACCTACTAATACATGTTGTATACACAAGGATGCTTCAACATAAAAGAAGTTGGAGGAGGTACCATAGGGACCCTCACTAATGCAATTAGAGAAAATTTATAATGTCATAGGACAAAGGAGCCAACACTTTTTTTTTCACTAGGAATATTTGAATCCTCAACAAATTTAGACACTTGTAGGTTCATTGAGAGAAGGGTTCTTGTCAAGCACTCCATCACGACCTGCAAATAAAATAAGGAAAAGGTATGTTTACCCTAGACATAAATTTGAAGAGGAGGAGGAAGAAATAACTAGCACAACACAAGTTGTGGTAGTTTCAATGATGCAAGTACATTCCTCTCATTCCTTACTTTGTTCTCAATCATTGGTCAACCCCTCTGTTATTGTATTTCCTACTACAAATTCCACCATTTTGCAACATTTGGTTTCTATGTCTATTTCTATTCTTCCATCTACATTAATTCCCATGCTCTTGTTATCAACTACGTAGATCACTCCTTTTCCACATCCCTTTTTCGCTGATGCTTTGCAAAGAATCCCTCCCTTTTCCTTGTCTATTTTAAGTTTTCCATCATCTTCCCTAGAGGGAGTGCAAGTAGTCACCTGCTAGGTTTCAATCCCATTCGAACTCCCTCCTAGTACCCCCTTTTCAGGGAAATATATTCAATCTCCTTCTAGCTACTATAAATAGATTGAAACCACTCAAAAAGCTCGAGAAGAAAGATTATAGAAAATGAGGAAGGGGAGCTTAAAAATTGCCACCCTAAGAATGAAGACTATTTTTTATCCTATCCATTAGAAATTGATGGTGTCTCATAAGGCACCTAATGTACCTAATATTGAGGGGAAAATGCAACCAAAGGACTATTCAACCCATGCATTGGGCCTAAACCTAAGACAATCCCACCCTTAAGACAAAATCAAGCTAATGGAGGAAATACAAAAGATGGTCTCCACTAACTTCCTCAAAGTTGGTAGGGAGGTGTAGAAAAAGGACCAAGATCTTACCTGAATGAAGGTTGTAGTGGATATATTGACCACTAATATTAGGGCTAAAGATGATGAAATCTCAAAGTTGCATATGAACTTACAAGTAGGAGCCCCTAGGGAGGAACTCTAAGCCAAATAAGTTGAAAAGGCCAAACTCCAAAAAGAATTGGATGAAGGTTGGGACCAAATTCAAAGAGTAGAGGAAGAGTAGCTGGCTGAATCCAAGTTCCAAAAGGAGTTGGATGAAGATCATGCTTTGAATGATTGTATAACAAAGAAGCTAATTGAAGCACAGGCCTAAAGGGATATTGAGGGAAAAACAAGGGAGGTAGCCGAGTCCAAGTTACAAGAAAATGAATAAGTGTTGGAATTGATGGATAAAGAGCTCTTTGATTCTATGGACATGTGAGAATAACACTAGCAAAAGGCTCAAAATAAAGACTAGTAACTCTAGCATTTGAAGGATGAGTTGTGTTGCAACTCCCAACAAGCTAGTATTCTCCATTGATTTAGTAGCTTTATGTATTACTGAAACAAATAAAAATAGATGTGTGAAGCACAAAGGACCTATTTTCCTAATTTCATCCAAAATGCAAGCTATAAATTGCAAATGAAGAACAATAATCAAATATGATTGAAACAATAATCAAAAGGCAGATCTGGAAAGGGGAAAATGTTGTGTACCTTTCACCAAAAGTAACCTTTTGAAGCTCACTAAGGACCCATTCACCCTATGGTGAATGGGTCTTGGCTATGGTTTCTAGAAAATTCTTTCAGGGTTCTCTTCTACTAGGTCTGCACTCCTAGATTCTAGGTGTTCACCATCAGACAACCAAAAATAAATTTTGTAGAAGAGTTTTTGTGATTTGACAAATTTGAAACTTTTTTCAAATTTTCTCTTGAAATGATCTTCAACCTAAAATCTACAATCACACATCAAAGAGACAAAAATGTTGTTTGTTAGGAAATGGGGGTTTTCCTTGGTGAAACCTCATTTTGGTAATTAAACCTTGAAATGAAATGAAACATGGAAGAAGGAATGATGAATGAACAAAAATGTGACAACTCACCAAACTTTATTTGAAACCTTGGATAACAAATCTGCAAAATAGCATGAAGTGGCCTCAATGAATGTAGATCTTGATCATGAAACTTGATGTGAGATAATGCCTTTGATATGCTTGAATAGATCTTGAACACTACATCACCATATTAGCTCAAACAACATGCATGCTGCAACACATCTTCGACATGACAATGGAACCTTGATTGCTGCAATAATCTTCAATAGATCTACCCTTGAATATCTTGAAATTTCTCTTGAATTTCTCTTGATCTCATAAAAATTCCATTAGGACTTGAACACTTGAAATCCTTAGACACTCTCTTGAAATTCTAGTTGAAACTAAGTGAAATAACCTCATATTTATACATATCTTAACATTAATTCTCAAAATTAAAATATCACAAGCCGACATTGAATTATAGA
This sequence comes from Sequoia sempervirens, assembly GCA_007258455.2. NCBI lineage: Eukaryota > Viridiplantae > Streptophyta > Pinopsida > Cupressales > Cupressaceae > Sequoia > Sequoia sempervirens. Next base: position 164,276,172 of record VDFB02075321.1, on the reverse strand, counting down.
TTTGAAATCATTAAAATACTGTGAAAAACATATTTTAAAGGGGGGTCCAAGGTCTAAGTGAGGACCCATTCACCATAGGGCGAATGGGTCCTAGGCTAGTTACCTAGGACACACATAAGTCAATGTTAAACATTATGTTAAAATAGGTTCCTAGATCTAAGTGAGGATCCATTCACACTATTGTGAATGTATCCTAGGTTACTTACCTAGGACACACATCTTCCAAAGTTAAGTGTTGTGTAATGGAATTTATGAATGTCAGTTTTTATTCCTCAAAATTTGCATTTAATTAGGCTTGGATTTGAATTAAAGAGGCCAATTAAGGAAAATTAACCTCAATCAATTAATAAAGCCCTAGATTAATGTGAAAGTGTAAAGGTACACCTTACAACATCAAAAATAAGACAAAATTAAGTCTATTTAGTTAAAAAGGGCCCTAAACTTAATGTGAATATGAAAGGCATATCACAACACTAAATTAAGTCATAATTACACTCATTTTATTATTTCCAAATTAAGTGTGAAAAAGGGATACTTTTTCCTACACTAAAATTACATTGGGAAAGAATCAAAGATATAGCCACCTCCGTAAAGCTTGTGCTCAAATTCATTATAGATTCCTAGAAGGTAAGTGTAGAGGTGATTACCGTAATGGATCAAATGCTCTCATCTATCACTTTGAAGGTCATCAGATCAAAATTGTTGATTCTTTCAATATTGCGGGAGTGGATAACAAGAGATTAATGGATGAGAAGGATAATGAGTTCCTCAATTGTAACAAAGTGGATCTAAAATTTAAATCATGCTTAAATGTTTTAAATCAAATAATTTCAAGTATGAATGGGCATATCGAGCAGTTAGTTCAGTTAGGGCTTCCTACCCCTTTCCTTCCAGATGAAATTGTCATATCAGAGGATCAAATGAAGTAGATACTGGAAGGGAAGCAATAGGACTAGGCCATTTTTCAAGGCCTTAGTCAATCCTTGAGTGTTACCGAGGTGGAATGGATTTTATTGTTGCTCACCTAGTTGGAGTATCACATGAAGGATGTTGCGTAGAATTTAAATAATTTATCTTTTAAAGAAATTATCGCTTTGGATAAGGTATCCAAAGTTCTTAAGAAGAAGGTGAAACCATCCAAAGTGGAGTGGGCAACTATACAATCTACTCTTCAAAACATGTAGGTCAATACACTCCTCTTTTTGATTTTTACAAGTCTGGTATGCAAAACAAGAGTTCAAGGTTCTCACCTTTGTAGGCAGAGGTCCCCAAGAGTCGCCAAAAGTTATAGAAATTTTCTACTATAGTCTTATTTTGATAAATATTTCGAAGAGTTTGTGGGCCATTTTTCAGGAATTTCTTTTCTTCCATGACCCCTTTTTATGCTTAAGTTCAAGGTTTGTGTAGAGGGGGCCATGTGTCAAAGTCATGCAAATCCTATCAAACTCGAAGAATTAAACTTATAGTGTAATATGTTGAGGCACTACATGGAGGCTTGGCATGCCACTTAGAAGAGGGACTTTGATGAGGTTGCTGTGAAGTAGTGGAGGAGGCTAATGCATGGCAAGCCTACACACTTTCTAAGAAAAAAGGCTCATATTTCAACAAAAAATTGTCATTGGAAAACTCAATGATGAGGTTAAAAAGTAGTTGCAATAGAAGGTTGAGGGAGGAACAAAAGGAACCACTACCACACATGGAGGGTTACTTATGATTTCCCAGTTAGGTCATTTCAACCGTCACCACGATGGCGATGGTTGTAGGTGAGGAAGTGGGAATCTTTTTGTTATCACAATTTTGAATGCTAAAGGATGAGTTTTTCTGTTTAAGTGCCTGAGGGGCACTGAATTAAGGGTTGTTTGTCATCTTATGAAAAACACTTGAAATCATTAGAGAACAACCATTGCAATAGTTTTAGTTTTAGATAGAAATATCAATAGTTTTTAGCTTTCACTCTAAGACCATAGTAGGTGCCCTTTGCGAGAAGGATTGAATGATTTATACTATTTTTTTTGGGCCTTAGTCATTTTTTCTCCACCCAAGAATGAAGAGGATGTGGTGTTCTATGTTAATTGTGTGGAAACAATTACTATATGTTATTTTTTTCTTTTCTTCTATAGTGTTGGATTTTTTTATATTATAGACTCTAAATCATGCAAATACTCTTTTAATTTGTTTGTAACATTTCAAAGGTGAAAAATATATTATGCGGTGTTAGGGATAGGTACAGTGATATTTCTAGCACATCGCCTTAGGATAGTTGCTTGCATGCATTTTTATTTCATCTCTTCCCCTTTCCTCCCCCCTTAGTTAAAATGAAGATTTGGCTTCTAAAATGTTGGAGGTTGCTCTATGAATAGAAATTTTGTCCCACATTCACAAAAATTCCCAAGGTTGTGTCTCCTAAGCACTAGTTCTTGAAATCAAGACGTATCTCTATGGACTAGTATGTGAATTACTCTTGCTCTCTTTCAACTCTTACTCATATTGGATCAAACCATTATTTGATCTCATTTTCTATTGAAAGGTTGGGTAGAAAGAAATGGTCTCGTTTAGATTCAAGAAGACGTGGCTTAGGCACCTAGACCTTAAGGATAAATTAAAAATGGTGAAAAATTAAAATCGATGGATTTTCTATGTTCCAAATGGCTAAGAAACTGTCTTATGTCAAAATCAAGGTGCAAAAATGGAATAAAGATTCTTTTGGTCAAAATTTTAAAATAAAGTAAACTATTAAAAGTATTATGGATGAGGTTTAGAAGGAGATTCATGATAAAGGTATGGATCATTTTCTTTTGATATAGGAAAATGATATTTTAGTTCATATTCATGATATTATATCCAAAGAGGAATATTTTTGGAAATAGAGATCTAGGGAAATATGGCTCAAAAGTGGTAAGCGAAATACCAAGTTTTTCCACCTTTCCTCTCTTAAGCATGGAGTGAAAAATAGAATTAAGGTTATATGGATCAATGAATCTATTTTGGATAAGGAAGTGAAAATTCATTAGGATGCAATGAAGTTCTTTTCTAATCTCCTTTTTGATGATTCTAAACAAGACGAAGAGTGTGAAGATCAATTTTTGGGAGTTATTCCTAAAATTAGTTTGTAGGAAAGCAAGAAAATTATGATCAGTATTCCTATTGCAAAGGAGATAAGATCACCAGGCTTCTCTTTTGAAGGTAATAAAGCACTTGGGCTAGACAAATTCCTTCTTTTCTACTTTCAATATTTTTGGGATATAGTGGTGAAGGATGTTGTGGATGCTACTAAGGAGGTTTTGGGAGTAAGAATTTACTTAAAGACTTTCTTGTCCTTTTTCCAAAGAATCTTGGTGCTAAATCTTTCGATAATTTCAAACCCATTAGCTTGTGCAACATCTTTTCTAATATTTTGGCAGTGAGATTATAATTTGTCCTTTTTGATATAATATCCATTCAGAAAAATATTTTTTTCCATCTTATAAATATTTTGGATTTCATTATAATAGTGCATAAAATTATTCACTCTTAAATAGTGAATAATAAGAAAAAGGTTTTTCCTTAAGCTTGATTTATCAGAAGCCTATTATTGGGTTAATTGGCTTTTCTTAACTACAATGTTATCTAGTTTTTGCTTTCGGAGAAATTTTTATCTCATTTTCTAGCTCATTTCCTCTCCTATTTTTTTGTGATTATTAATGGGTCCCCTTTGGGATTCTATAATAGTTCAAGAGGGTTCAACACAAGGCGATCTGATTTCTCCATTTCTCTTTGTCATATTGGTGGAGGATTTGGGTAGATATATTCAAGGAGATGTTAATGTGGGATCTCTAAAGAGGATTCACCTAACTTCTAGATGGCCTCCTTGTTCCCATAAATTTTTTTTTGATGACACTATCATCATGGGGAAAGCTTTTTTTTTGGAATCCAAAAATATCAGGTGTATTTTTTAAACTATGAAAGGGCATGTAGTTAGAAAATTATCCCCCCTAAAAAAAATATTTTCTTCTTGAATACGCCATTGTAAAGATAGTTAAATAGTTATGGAATTTTCCAATGTAATATGGGAATTTTTATTTCAACTTATTTAGGTTTGCCTCTCTATGATAACAAGGTTCTAGATTCTTTCTAGTTAGGGATCTTGGATAGGTTTCAATGTCAAATTGTTGGTTGGAAGGGGGCTTTGATTCGCCAGGTGGGTAAAATTCAACTTATCAAAGAAACCCTTCAAAATATGCTTGTCTATGCCATGAGTCTTTTAAAATACCCTAAAATGTATATGGAATCAACAAATGGAAAAAGGTTCCTATAGGCCAAAACTAAAGAAAGGAAGAGAATCCCTTTATTGGCTTGGGATCAAATATGTGGACCTACAAAGGTGGGTGGTCTCAACATTAGGAAAATAAAGGAATTCAATCCTTCCTTTCTAGCCAAATATTCTTGGAGAATTATGTATGAAAAGAATGAATGTACAAATATCATGAATAATAAATATTTCTTAGGCTATAGTAATTTTAGGGAGTTTTTAAAAGCTGAGGATCTCCCTATGAGCTCAAAAATATGGAAGAATATTTTGAAAACTAGGTTTATTATTGAGAAAGGTATCAGATAGAAATTTGGGAATGGTAAGCTAATTAACTTTTGGGAAGATTTATGGTGCAAAAATTTACCTCTAAGCGCCCAAGCTTAGGATCAACCTTTTAAATATTTTTGTATTAGATACTTTGGAAACTATTTGGTTGATTATTTTCAAAAAGGGGGTTGCAATAAATTCATTGTAGATATGAGTTTGATTGAATTTCAATGCATCCTTTCCTTTATTCATCTTCTTTTAATTCCTATGATAAAATTTTGATTTGGAAACTTACTTCAAATGGTAAATACTTTGTTGCTTTGGGATTTTATTTTTTGTTGGAGTAGCAAGCTTCTCCCCTTTTTAGGTCTAACAGGTTTTGAATCATATGATAATTCCAAATATTAATATATTCTTTTCGATTCTAGTCCAAGATAAAATTCTTACTATTGCTAAACTATGTCGAAGAGGTTTTTCTTTTCCTAATAGATGTGCTTTATGTGAATGTAAGTTGGAAAAATCCTTTCAAATTATCTTTGGGTGCAACTTCTCCTATCTCATTTGGGATCAAATTCTTTCCCTGTGAATCTTAGTTGGGTCTTCCCTAATTCCTTCTATGTGTAATGGAAATCTCCTTTTAGAAATATGTCCCTTAAAATTATGCAGTCTCTTATTACTCCTCATGTGGGTTGAGGATTATGGATAGAGGGAAATAATAGGGTTTTCAAAGATGTGCACTTGAAGGTGGAAGGAGTTCAAGTTAAAATCTTAAGAGCCATCAAAGAAAATTTCTTTATATGTGGTCTTGGAGAAGATATTAGTTGGACCAAAAATTGTTGTTTCTAGTTATGATTTGCATGTGGTAGTGAATTAAAATATACTCTTTGATATTTTTGAAAAATGGAAAAAAGGGGGATCCTAAGTTTTAATGTATAGAACCTAGGGTTGATTACCTCCTTTTCTAGGGTTTCATTAATATGGAGATCAACAAGGCATATAGATTGAATTTGAACCATGAAAGTGAGCCAATCAGACCCAGATCTCCATCCTATTGAGGATTGGAATATATTGAAATTGATTTGCTATGATTAACCTAATTATACTTTTTCCCTAATATGTAAAATGCAAGATCCCAACAATGCACAAACTGAAACAACAATTTGTAGGAAGATCTGAGAAGTGTAGAAGACTTTGTACCTGCCCAAAAAAAATGATTTCCACGTGAATAGGAGGACTAATTCACCAAAGGGCATATGAGTCCTTGTATGCCTCTCTTGCTCTATTTTTGAGGTCCTTTGATGATAGATATGAGATCTTTTTTTTTTCTTACAAAGTTGTTAGAACACTATTGGATAATTTTGTAGGTGAGTTTCCATGAGTTGACAAGGTGTAGGGCTTCAAATGCAACAATCAATAGTTTTTGTTCACACTTCTTCAAATCCTCTTCAAGGTTGAAACTTGCACATTCAAAGATAATGAAAGGGTTTTTCCATTTAGGGCTTGCCTTAGTCAATCTTGTGTTGGTGTTTCCAATTCTACAATGACATTCTCAATGATAAAATGATAATGGATAGGAAGGAATTATGAAATCACAAAGTGCTACAACTCGCCACCCTTCAATGGATTCCTTAAAGGACTATAATCATACACATGACTTCAAGGTTTTGGATATTGCTTGCTTGATTGTTTGAATTGCTTTAGAGACCTATAAAAGGTTAGCCTTCAAAAAACAATGATAATATGACAATATGAAATCACATACACTTTTTACATGATGCTTGGATCTTGAACTACTACAATAAATCACTATAATGGTGCTCTTGACTTGATCTTGAATTCTTATAATGTCCACCTCTTGCTAGGTGGATTTAAAATGATGCAATAACTAGGTATTTATAGCCATTTTCAATTTCCCAAAAATTAGATCCTGATAGCCGACCTTTGTAAGTTGGGTTTCAAATGTTAAAATGTCAACATTGACATATTAAAAATTGGGTCCCAACATAATAGGAGGACTTAGAAACCCTAGAGACTCCAAATCTTGGCCCTATTTTCTAGGACATAAGGTGTTAAGGGAAAAATAATAATTGGATGTATTTATTTAATGCTTGAAATTTCTTAGAAAATGGTAAAAATAGGGTATAGAATGCATAATTTGGGAAATTATGGGGTCAATTTATGCTTAATAACTTAAGGGGGAGACAAAACATAGTGTGAAATTGTCAAGGGTGACAATTTTCGAGGCTACATTTAGCCCCCACTTTAGTGAGAGTATGAAATTACACTCAAACTCACATTAAAATAGATAAATATATGTCAAATGGGGTCCAATTATTCAAATGTTGAAGAGATAGGATGGCTAAGGATATAGGTGGGTGATCAAGCCCCCAAGATCTAAGATCCAACGAAAAGCCAACATAAGCACAAAAGAATGCACATGTATGGAATGCAACAAGACAACATACACATACATGTCAGAAAACACGAAGCATACATGATGAAACCACATGGCATGATGGAACATAAAGATGATGATGAAATGAAAATAAAAACGATGTAAACATGAAGAATACACACAAAAGACATACAACAAACACAAGGCTAGTTCTAAAGGATTCGAGTTAGGAAGGAAAAGGGAGCTCAACCTTAAATTTTCTCAAATGCCAAATGTCATCCATAAAATAAATGTTAGTTAAAGGAAAGCTCCCATGAGGACTAGCAAGTTGTGTTATGACAAATCACTCATGAGCCACATGGATCTATTGGCTAGCAAGCTATGTTATGCCAGGTGTCCATGTAATATTATGGGTTCCACAAGGCTAGAAAGTTGTGTTATGCTAAACACTCATGAAACACATGGCTGCACTGCCAAGAAAGTTGTGTTATGCTAGGTGGCCATGTTAAAAGGGGTGCTCAAGTTCCTAACCCAACAAGCTACATTATGTTGAATCCATGAACTATCTTGAAAAATATCACTTCAGGGAGTGCATAAAACTCACCTCAAGGGGTGCATAAATTTTAATGTCATAGGGGGAAAAAATAACTCACCTTAGGGGGTGCACAAATTTTAACATCATGGGGACGAACAAAAATCAACTTAGTTGGTGCAAAAAGTTTAACGCCATGGGGGACAAACAAAACTCACATTAGGGGGTGAATGAACTCACCTAAGGATGTGCATAAAGAATGACTAGATAAGGCCAAAATCTCAAGGGGTATTGTAAAAAAAATTCCACAAAAGGTGATTAACAAAAAAGCGAAGGGGCTTTTCTCATTGATATATGAAAGGTCATACCTTAGGGAATATCACACATGACATCACCACCAAGAGAGGATAAATTGTGGAATAGAAGACTCACACCTTAGGGAATAGTAGCCATAGAATTATCACCAAGGGGAATGTCATATGCCAAGAAAGGTCACACTCTTAAGGGACATCGAGCCTAATATCACCACCAAAGAGACACTCACATAGATGAAGAAGACCATGCCTTGATTGACAAGGTCATACTTCCTAGGAGATGTATGCTATTGTCACTAAGAAGGGGCCATTTCTTATGAAAATGATGAGCGGGGGATTATATGCCTCCCCTTAAAATATTATTGTACTTTCTATACTAATGTTTTAAGGAGATAGGAAAGGGATCCCAAAAAGGAATGCACCCAACACAAGGCTACCTAAACCCTTCCCTCCCAAGTGTAAGGAGAAAGGTTAGACAAATGGATTATAATATTTCGCTCCTTGGAAAATAAAATTTGATTGCATAAAGCTAAGTTTATACCCTCATGGATGGTAGTGAGTATTGTGTGATACTAAAACTACCACATGGCAAGGAGAAACAATTAATGCTCTTGAATAAGTGAAGATATTTTTGATATTTTTGTTATTTTTGAAGGAAAATAGCCAAGACCTCTTGTTGTTTCTTGCATGTTAGGATCTATGGGAACACTAATACCTTGCTATTTTACACCACATCCTTTTTCATTATAGCCAAGTTGTATTAAAAGTGCATAAAATCTTCCATAAATGGTTTCTATTTCTTTCAAAGAAGGTGGATTTTCATGATTGTCTTCACCATAAGTGGATGTGTAATTAGTGTTTTCCTCTTTTCTAGAAATTTTGGAGGATCTAGTGATGGATTGTGTTGATATCATTGTGGCTTATTTCTCTTTCTTTGATTTTGAATGTGTAATCATGTACTCCCTCATGAATGTAGGTCTAATGATCCCCACTCATCATCTAACAAATTTTTCACCTATGAAAGAAAATTATCTTTGTCCTCAACTTGTACAAGTTCCACTTTTGTAGTTGGTTTCAATGTTCTAAAAGTACTATCAACTTCTATTTTAGTTTGTAAATGAACCAACAATTTTGTGGTTTGGCTATGTACTTCTCTTGCACTCTTAGGATCTTTCATAAAAGGAGAGAGATCTAACCCCAAAATTGAAGTGGTTCACTCAAATAGAGGATTGTATGATATGAATATGACTAAATTAAATGCTATAAATGCAAATAACTAATGAAATTGATTGAATATTGATGCAAAACCTATGAAATATGCAATGTTTGAAAACACAGTGAGATATGCAAGAATGAACTAAAACATGAACAAATGCAAAACAAAATTAAAAGAAGGCTGAACAAAGTGCACCTGGGCAATGAATGCTGAATCTAGAATGATCTGAAAGTTGGCAGAAATTAGTGAAAATCACCAATGGGACTCATTCGCCATTGATGGCGAATCAGTTCTAATACTAGAAAAAACTCCTGAAAACTGGTTTCCGACTGTCGAGAACTAGAATATGAAAAAATCACCCTTTTCAGCCTTAAGATGGGACTCATTCACCACTGATGGTGAATCACTCCTCTCCCAAAATTTTGTGAAATCAAAGGTCAATTCTGTAGCTCCAGATCTACACTTGTCTTCTTGTCAAGTTGATAGAGTCCAATCTGCAAAAAACAAACTGTGGGTTGTCTCCAAGCTTGAAATAGGGTTGGTTTGACTTGAAACAATTTGTTGACTTCTTGACCACCTTTCAACACCTAATTGCTTGATAAATCTGAATACAAAAGTTACAACCTTGTTGAAGAAATTTGAATTTATGTCAATGACTGCTCCAAGATGGTTGATGAATGCTTGATTAAATGATGCAAAGTGCTTGAATGCTAATTGATGAATGCAAGTTAACTTGATGATTGAGAGATTGTAGATGTAAAATGAGGAGAAAAACACTTATTTATACACTCTTGTGCCCTAGTAACTCAATGATACATCATCACAGGCCGACATAAGGTAATTTTGAATAAAACCCGATAGAAAATTTGAATTATTTTGATTTTGGAGCCAAGAGGGACTCATTCGCCACCCATGGTGAATGGGTTCCACCTTGGGCTTGAAAGTGTGTGTCGGGAATTAAGTCACATTTAATGTTATTTTTCGGGCTTACATTCAAAATATACTTAATTAAGCCTTATGAGTGCATAAAGGGGCCAAATAAAGCATAAGAAAGGTGTAAATGGTGAAATTAAGCCTAGATAAGCATGAAATATTGTTACAAGACTTTACAACACTTTAAAATAGGACTTGATAAGTGATGAAAAGGTGATTTTTAGGTGAATTATAATGAGAATAGTCTAGAAAAGTGTAGAAATGTGTTACAACACTTCACAACACCTTCACAAGACGTCATAAATTGAATATTTAGGACCTAATGTGAATGCATAAGTTACATTGCAACATTAAATCAAAGAAAAATATTCCAAGCATCACAAGGGAAACACCTAAAAGACCATGAAAATGTCAATGATCCATTTTTCTATTGTACATTTGGCCCCCACTTTAGTGAGAGGATGAACTTGCTTCAAACTCACACTAAAGTAGTCATGCATATCAAGAGGGATCCAAATGCACTTATGTTAGAAAGATGGAATGAAAATGATCAAGAGGGATGATCAAGCCCACAGGATGAAGATCCCATGGAAAACTAAACATAAGAACAAAGGAATACACAATGTTCAATATAGAAGAAGAAAAGGGAGAATCGGATCAAGCTTCGATCGTCTGTCCAACTAGTTGTGGATTAGATCTAGGCTGTTTGTGAGAAAAATAGAATGCATACTCACTTTGGGGCGAAAAAACTCATGGAAGTTTGTCAGGTGAGAAGACCCAAAAGGTTAAGTACATACGCTAGTTGGTATGCACTCACAAACACATAGGTGACTATGGGAAAGTCATAATGTTGAATGGGCTTCCCACTCAACCATATTAAAGTTATACCTCCTGATAACTTTAACAAGGCACCAGAAAGGAAATGTTAGTTTGTGCTTCATGAGACAAGAAAATATTTGCATGATTAGAACTTGTGAACAAAGAGCAAGGTACCAGAAGCATGCAAATTACGTTATGCAAGGTGGAAAAATGTAAAATGCAAAATGCAAAAATGTAAAATGCAAAAGATGTTCAAAGGAGTCTTGTTAAGTTCATGCAAGGTCTGTCACTTAGGGAACATTGTGTCTAATGTCTCCAAGAGAGGACCAATCAAAGAATATAATATACACAACTTAGGGGATACAGTGCGTCACATCAGGCCACTAAGAGGAATGTAATATGCTAAGATAAATCACACTTATGAAAGACATCACGCCCAATGTCATCCAAAAAGTGACAAACAAATCATATAAAGTGACAAGGATGCACTAAGAACCAAGAATGCAAATGAAATGATGCCAATGTATGCCCCCCACTTTAAAGGAATTTCTATAGACCATTCTATGAGAAATTAATTTAAAGTAGCAAAGGAAAAATGAAAAAAAGAAAACAAGACATGAGAGCCAACTTGGAAAGCCCCTATGCCAAGTCATATGTTTCTAAGTTAGGCTACTTCATGTGAATGAAAAAGAGAACAAAAGACAAGGAGGTTCCCCCCCAAGAAAGGAATACACCAAAAACATAAGGGATCTATGGATTTGGGGTCAGTATGTTCGTTGCTGGAATGTTTTGATTAAAGAGCTTAGAACTATCATCATTCCCCAAAGCACATAGAACTAGAAGAATGACACAAAAGAGATCAAAAACAAAAGAAAAATAGAGTCCATTTTGGGTCAACATGGAAGAGACATTGTGGTCTCAACACTTTGCATCGTCCCCAAAAGGAAAACACAAACAAAAAGAAAATGAAAAGGAAAAGGAAAAGCTTTTAGGTCAACATGAAGGAGATATTTCGGTCCTAATGCCTTGCGTCATCCCCAAAAGGAAAAACACAAGAAAATGATAAAGTAAAAAGGAAAAGGGATCGTTTGGGTCAACATGCTAGAGACATCGGGTGTCTCAATTCTTTGTGTCATCCCCAAAAGGAGAACACAAAAAAAAAGTGAAAAAGAAAATGCAAAATATACGACATATAGAAGAATAGAGGTACAAATAGAGGAAGTGTACAAAGAGAGAGAGAACACCAAACACACTTGAAAGAAAAATTCAAATGTAAGTCAACCATTAACCAAGTTATTGAATTCACAATGTCAAGTAATATAAGCAAAAGATGAATAATGTAGTTAAGAGACAAAGAAAAATGCATTACAAGGACAAGGCTAACAACTTCTTGCCCCCATGGAGTGTAGGGTAAGAATGAGATGAGTTGGGTGATGCGAAGAGATCATGCAATAGTGAGAATAGAAAATTCTACAACTATGGCATGAAGAGTGGATTTGGCGAAGTGTGTAAAGTGTATTTGCTATCCAATAAATTCAGTAGGTCTAGAATCCTAATGCTGATCCAATATACACTGTAAAGCTTTACACTTATTAGTATGATGTCCAAGGGTGCGGTGATAGGCACAATACTAGTTTGTGTTGTATTTAACAATTTTGGTTCTAGTAGGTGGTGGGAGAGTGATGAGACCATGATGGAGTATTTGGAAAGCTTCTTCATTATTAGATGGAGGACAAAGTAATTGAAAAGGTTTATCATTAGGGGAGATTGAATGTGGTGAAGCAGGACCAAGGGTGATGTCTTTCTCTTGGTCATTGTTATTAGGAAAATATTTCTCACGAGGAAGGACATTCAAGTTAGGAGGAGAATCAAAGATCACAGTACCATCATCTCGAAGTCTCCAATGTTCAAAAGGAGGCTTATTAGTATGAGGAGGATCTTGATATCCTAGTCCTGTCGTGTTTTCTTCTATTGGTCTTTGTTCAAGAAGTTGATGAATGTTATGCTCATTTTTTGTATCACAACCTTGTTTACTTAGGATAGTAAATCCTTTTCCATATGTTTCTTCAAGGTTGATTGGTGTGTTTGTAACTTTGTGATCAAAATGGGTGAGGACATGTGTTTGTTTAGAAGAACTAGGTCCACCTGATGGAGGGAACTTAGGTCCTTCATTGGTTTTAGGATGTAGGTATCCAAAGTGATCAAGAGGTGCAATAGTAGGAATAATTTGTGACTTCATGGATGGATAAAAGGATTCATTGGATTCTAGGTTATCAAGACATTCCGTTAATACTTTTTTCATGCTATTATCATCTTCTCCACTGATGTCTACATCACGAGGAGGAAAATCATGAGGAGTTGAAGGAGCCTGATGAAGCTCAAGGTCATGAGGATCACAACCAAAGGCACAATTGGACATGTCTACTAAGGATTTCAATGAATTCCAAAAACTTATTGAAAGAAAAATCCATGATGAAAATGAATAAAAGTAAAATAAGAGGCAAGAAATAGAAGAAAATACAAAATTTGGAAAGTATAACAAAAAGTAACTACAAAAAATAGTAATGTAGAAAATACCTAGAAAATAACTGAAAATGTAGTTTAAAATGTGCAGGTGGAATGATTCGCCTAGGGTGGCGAATGAGTTCAAGTATGATACTTTTTTGTTTTTTTCAAAATATTTAAAATGAGTTCAATGGTTTTCAGATGTAGAATGAGGATGCAAATGCAAATTTTTAGTTTTTGAAGGATATGAGATGCAAAAATGAAGTCTATATGAGTCTTTCACTAATGCAATTTGAGAAACCCTAGGATGCAAGAAGAAAACAAAACCTAATTGAATGTTGATGCAAAGGAAACCTAGGATGCAAGATGCAATTGTAATAAGAAGAATAAAGTGTTCTATATGCAGGTTCACCAAAATGAACCAACAATTTTTTGAGTTTGGCTGTGAAATTCTCTTGCACTCTTAGGATCTTTCACCTAAAAGGAGAGAGATAGAACCCCAAAATTGAAGTGGTTCACTCAAATAAAGGATTGTATGATGTGAATATGACTAAATGCAATGCTATAAATGCAACTAACTAATGAAATTAATTGAATATTGATGCAAAACCTATGAAATATGCAATGTTTGAAAACATAATGAGATATGCAAGAATGAACTAAAACATGAACAAATGAAAAACATAATTGAAAGAAGGATGAACAGAGTGCACCTAGGCAATCAATGTTGAATTTGGAATGATCTGAATGCAAGCAAAAATCAATGAAATTTACTAGTGGGACTCTTCACTACTGATGGAAAATCAGTCCTGCTACTGACAAAAACTCTTGAAAATTGGTGTCCGACTATCGAGAACTGGAATATGACAAAATCACCTTTTTTAGCCTTAAGGTGGGACTCATTTTCTACTGATGGTGAATCAGTCCTCTCCCAAAATTTTGTGAAATCAAAGGTCAATTCTGTAGCTCTAGATCTGCACTTCTCTTCTTGTCAGGTTGACGGAGTCAAATCTGTAGAAAACAAGCTGTAGGTTGTCTCCAAGCTTGAAATAGGGTTGATTTGACTTGAAACACTTTTTTGACTTCTTGACCACCTTTCAACAGCTAATTGCTTGATAAATCTGCATACAAAAGTCACAAACTTTTTGAAGAAATCTAAAGTTATGGCAATGGTTGCTCTAGGATGCTTGATGAATGCTTGATTAAATGATGCAAAGTGCTTGAATGCTAATTGATGAATGTAAGTGAACTTGATGATTGAGAGACTGTAGGAGATGTAAAATGAGGAGAAAAACACTTATTTATACACTCTTGTTCCCTGATAACCCAATGATACATCATCACAGGCCGACATAAGGTAATTTTGAATAAAACCTGAAAGAAAATTTGAATTATTTTGATTTTGGAGCCAAGAGGGACTCATTCGCCACCCATGGTGAATGGGTTCCACCTTGGGCTTGAAAGCGTGTGTTGGGAATTAAGTCACATTTAATGTTATTTGTCGGGCTTACATTCAAAATATACTTAATTAAGCCTTATGAGTGCATAAAGGGGTCAAATAAAGCATAAGAAAGGTGTAAATGGTGAAATTAAGCCTAGAAAAGCATGAAATATTGTTACAAGACTTTACAACACTTTAAAATAGGACTTGATAAGTGATGAAAAGGTGATTTTTAGGTGAATTATAATGAGAAGAGTCTAGAAAGTGTAAATATGTGTTACAACACTTCACAACACCTTCATAAGATGTCATAATTTGAATATTTAGGACCTAATGTGAATGCATAAGTTACATTGTGACATTAAATCAAAGAAAAATAGACCAAGCATCATAAGAGAAAGACCTAAAAGACCATGAAAATTTCAATGATCCATTTTTCTATGGTATAGTAAACAATTTTTAGATTTAGTATAATATCTTATCATGTAAACCTTATTGTTGTATATGTATTTACTTGAATGATGAAGTGTTGAAGGTACTACTTTCATTTCATGAATTTTTTGTCTAGCCAAGAGAAGATTATATGAAATATCATGAGGGATGACATGGATAGGAATTTGTAATCTAGCCTTACCAAATTTTATGGGTAATATTATCACACCAAATTGTTTATTGCCCACATTATCAAAACCAGAGATGGACAAATTATCTAGTTGAATTTTAGTCTTGTCCACCCTAATTCTATCCAAAAGATTTACACTACAAACATTAATCCCTGAACAATTGTATTGATAAGGGTATGCCTAATCCCAACCTTGTTAGTAACAACCAACTCTATCAAAGCATAATATTTTTTTTACATTTCTAAGGGAGGTAATTCACTTTGATGGAAGATAATATTTGCATTATTCAAATGCATACCCTCAATTAAGGTTCCTACATCAATTAGTTGTGCACTAGGAGGGATAACAACTTTTTGGAAAGAATTTTGAAGCATTCCATGGTAAATACGTTATGTTTGAATGAGATCCCACAAGGAAATCTTAGCAAGAGTGTTGCAAAGTTTTTCTACAAGGTCATACTCCTTTCCACTATGTTGAGGTAAATGAGGGGCTCTAGGTAAAACAAGTTGTGGGAATTCTATCAATGAGGGAATGGATAGTATTTTTCCTATTTTCTTATTATTCCTTATGTTATGTGTGAGAAACTATGTGATAACTTGGTTTCCATGACACATGATTACTAGTGAGTTGTTTTGTAAATTTTAGGATGTGGCCATGAGATTTAGGAGGTCTAATAATTAGAGGACTTTTAGGGGGTCCAAAAGGAGTTTTAGGAGGTCCATTAATCAAAGGAGATCTGATTGTAAGAGAGAGGGACCAACCACGTTCAAGGCCCCAGGTCACAGAGAGCCAAGAGCGGAAGGCTACCGTAACTTACCTCAGCTTAAAGGGGTGTTTTGAGATGAGGGACGAGAATGATGAGGACTATAAGGTCCTTCAATCACTCTATAGACCCAAAATTCAAGATGGGGCTGGGTTGGCTAGTTTTCAGGTTCAACACTGTACCTCAAGAAGTTTTCTGCTCAAGGAAGAGAGTGTGGTTCTAGGATGACAACACGACACACTGGCGTCTCTTAGGTGTGCAAGCGTCTGTATGACCAGAGGACTAAAAAGACAATCTGAACTACCATAAAACATGTTGATGGCCTAGGTAATGGTTTTTGGGAGAGCAAAACAAAGCTATGAAATAAGATATATATAAACGAATATGATAAAGCAAATAGATTAAAGCTAGGGTGGCAAAACGATCTCACAAAAGAGCCTGTTCGCCAGTTAGCTCCAAATACACATCCACCTACACAAAAGAGGAGGAAAATTGTTGGGGGGTTGTATAGGGGTCTGCCTCAATCATATCCCCGTTTTGGTGTTTCCACCTCCAGGGACAACCAAGATAGCAACAATGGAGAAAATATGATAAAGGAGAATGAAAGTAAAGAACACAATAAACACTACAAAATAGTATTGTGCTACTCAATGAAATCATAGAGGAGAGGAGTGAAAATATTACCACATCCTCCAAGAGCTCACTAGCTAATGGAAGAGAAAATGAGAGGACTCAAGCCCCTCCGGCAATGGTGTTGTTCCATACTTTCTCTACAAAGTTGATCAAGTGTTGTTGTTGCTGCTCTGGAGTGCAAATTGCTGCGTGAAGGTTGAGAGTGCAAGTAGCGAATGCTAGAATTCTTAGGGAGTGCCAAAAGTAAATGAATTACATGAAGAATAAGTGAATTTGAAGGGAGAATGAGAAAAATGGCCATATTCGGGTTGTTTGGTCGAAGAGGGGCATTACAAATTGACCCCAATGGGAAGTGTAACACCTATGTAGGCTTCATACATAGTAATTCGCTAGGAATGTAAGCACACCGCGTAGATGTTTGTGCACCACGTGGGCATCCCCAATAGTTATTCTTCTGTCGATGCACAAAATAGATGCCGAGTGGAATGAAGGCAGTGGGTTGATGTGGATTTTTTCCTTCGACTTTGGATTTCTAAGGTGAGGAAGTGTAAAAGGGGAATTTTCATAAGGGGTACAAATTCACTGCTATACATTTTTCCCCCAATTTAGTGAGCACAAATATTGATGAGTACTTCGGTAAAGTAGATCAGAGAAGTAGTAGAGTTAGGAATGTATACCTGAACCGTTGAGGAAATAGATTGTGATTTGGCGAACTCGAAAGTGCAGGACAAGTAAAGGACTTCTTAGCCCCGCAAAACTATGAAGCTGAAGAATGAAAGTATCTTATAGGCCCGTAGACCTGAAAGGAGACAACCCCCAAGATCTCTCACATGAAGGAATCCCTAAGAAGAAAGTGCCTTAGAGGCCCACAAACCTGCAAGGGAGGTTTCCTTCAAGATTTTTCACATGAAGAATACCCAGAAAAGTGCCTTATAGACCCACAGAACTGCAAGGAAGCATCCCCCAAGATCTCTAACATGGAGGAAGCTAGGAAAACACCCTATAGACCCATATACCTGTAGGGAAGGCGTCTTTCAAGATCTCTGACATGAAGGAAACCCAAGAAAGTTCTTTACAAACCTACAGAATTGTAGGGAGGTATCCCCCAAGATCTCTCACATGGAGGAAACCCAAGGAAGGGACTCCATAGAGTCAGAAAGTGGCTTCATAGGCGCACCTGTAAAGTGACATGTTTACCCACAGATAGAACATGTTAGAAAGCAACCACATAGGAAAATAAGCAGATAGTCTTGCAGATTTTCAACAAGTTGGAAAACTTTCAAAGAGGTCCCTTAGGAACCTAGCGTAAAGAAGGGGTCAACTCAAGGGATGCACTGTTCGAAAGTATGGAAGAGATGTTTCTTTCTCGAATCGATTCATCATCAATGAATCCTTTTGAAAGATGTTCACTATCAAGGAATTCAAAAGGAAGAAGATTCCCCCACATGAGGGGAAGGTTGAAGTTGTTCCCACCTCGGAGGAAGGTTCTCAAGTTCTTTCTTTGCAAACCCATGATGAAGGAAACATGTTCCATTAGGGTTTCAAGTCGAGAATGAAATTCTTGGAAAGAATTTTGTGAAGATTCTCGCAAAAATATTCATTGGCAATGGATGTGTTTTCTGAAAATCAAAGTGATGTAGAAGTAGCATTGTCACACATGAGAGGGACAACTCAAGCAACAAAGAGAGGAAGATAAAGGAAAAGAAAAAAAAAAGAACATAGACATAGGGCATAGGGGTAGCCTAATATTTCAAGGTCAGAACTGCTCATAAATATATATATGTATAGTAATAGTATATAAAATGAGCTCTCATCAACCCCCTACTATATCAGACCATGTGAAGAATGCACAAGAAGACAAAGTAAAAATAAAAAATTGGTTCAACATGGAAGGGAAGCCTAAATGCCCCCAATGCTTTGCATCATGCCCAATTTATTGAAAATCAAGACACAAACATGGAAGAATGATGATACAAATAGAAGAAGGTTTATGAAACAAAAACCATGTCTGTATCCAAGCACCAACAAGGGTGACAAGGGTCATCCAGGAACACATAACACGATCATGGGGGAGAACATCACAACACACAAACACATCTAATCTAAAGATAAAGAAGGGGCCTCCACCTAACACTGATCAACTAAGAGGTTGTCTGCCTGCCACTCTAGATCATTCTAGGGGGAAGGAGGACAAGCCTATAGTGGTGGAATGTTAAGTGGAGGAGTGTCCGAACCTCCCACAACAAGGGCCAAGGAAGAGGGCCCTACAAGGTACTCTCCACTGAGCTCTTATGGAGCTAAGGTCAACGATTTTGCGAAGATCATTAATAAGGTTGAAACCTTGTCAAGAGAGTTAAACATGCACTTTATAGGAGTTCCATACTTTACCTCAATGGATGGGGAAGGTTGTACCTGAGATTCACCACTATGCTCACTAAGTGATTCATGAGTGGCGATGAACTCAAGGGAAGCTAGGACTAGTTCTATCACTAGGACAAAATAACTCAATGCAGGACCACCTTTTTGAGAAGGTGGACTCCTCTTACGTCCTCCATTATTGGAAGGACCACTCTCTACCTTCTTCTTTGTCAGAAGATGCAAACTCCCCACAAACGAGGTAATAAGTGCAGAGGAAGAGGAGGAGAGAACCGTAGTAGATATGGCCAAAGTGTTCGTCATATCTATGGGTTTCAGAAAAGGATGGACATCAGGATGGAACATCAATAAAGGAGGCTCCACTAAAGGAGTGATGAACACTTACACCTTTTTAGGGTCAGGCACATTCATACTCATAGTGGAAGCCGAAAGCGATATAGAGCTAGATTGAATAGAAGCAGAGGGGAGTAGAGAGGAGGATGCGGTAGGAAGTCTTGATACAGGGATGATCATTTCTTCTTCCTTCCTCTATAAGGAAACATGCTTCTCCATGAGAGCCTTTTGCCAAAACTTGCACTCGTGTGCAAGGTGGTTCTTGCAACTCTTTGAATTGTAGGTTGGAGGCTATGAAGGAATAGAAGGCTCCTGCTCAACCATGAGAGTGTCTGCTATAGCCGTTTCTTCCTGAGGAACATACTCCTAAATGGGAGCAGGAGGAGTTAGTTGTGAAGCAGTGGGGGGAGTTGAATCAAGTGCCTCGACAGCAAGCCTATTCCCGTTTACTACTTTGGGAGTAGGATCGGTAGGAGGCCGCAGAGGTTGAGACATAGAGGAATCCCCATGTGGACCTTTTTCTTTACCATACAAATAGTACCAAGGTCTAGGTGGTTTAGAAGGGAGGTCTAATATCCTGATCTAGGGTCTATGCCAAGGAGGGATCATCGGACTTAATGGGTAGAATCCAGGCTTGCTCATCCAATATTCCTCCTAAGAGAGGAGGGTGGATGAGTCAGCCTAAGAGGAGGAAAGCTTCTCCTTCTCTTTTCAGGCAGATGAAGCTGTTGGCTATTGTACTATAGGGAGAGCCAATTTTGGCTATCCTCTGTCCCTGATCATATATTTCACATAGTTCTTTTAAAGTAGGTTTGTTCTTGGAGGAAGTGGAACAATCGAGGTGAGCCAAAAATGGTTTAATGAATATCCCCCATGGTATACCAGAGGTTGATTTCCAGTGTCACACACTACATGCATGACACCTTCATGGGATAACTTTAGGCATTTGTGAATAACATAGGCGATTCCATTCTTGGAAGCTAACCATGGTATACCTAGCTTCATCTGAACAAATCCAACTTTGGAATGACATTAAAAAATGTGTCAACAGTGCTAGGTCCAACTAGGACCAACAAATTTATCAAGCCATAAGGTTTTAGACAAAGAAAATCACGCATACAGATGGTGGATTTTGTTTCTTTGTATTATTTTCTATGTAGTGAGTTAAGCCACAACGTCTCTTCTATAATAACATTCACTCAACTCATGGGGTATACTAAGACTACTATCACAATGTTACCATTGAGGTGAGTGGGAATGTAGAGGGGAGATGGCTTGTTCTTTAGGGGTAAGTCCTACAAAGTGAATGTCACATCCCGCAAACTAGTCGTAGGCTCTGCAATAGAAGTAATCATGACCATGTTAACATAGGCCTTAGGCTAAGTGATAGAATTGGTGGGATTGAAAATCATGTTAGTGGAATGTGATGGGAATGGGTCTATGTATGTTTGTACTTCACTATTCACTTTTGCCACTGATTTGTTCATGCTTTGTTTGCTTCCATCAAGATGAATAGTATCATCCTCGATGCAGTCCTATATCTCATGAAGTAGGCACATACAATGTTTATTATCATGTTTGTTAACTCGATGGTACTAACAATAGGTACTTGCATCTTATCAACTAGGGTATGGTTCTTTAAGAGGTTTAGGGTTTGGCGAGGTTATGGTCATATCCTTCACTAACTTTTGCAAGATGGAAGAATAAGATTCTATTAAATTTGTGACTTTTATTTTGTATTTGAGGCCGTTGTCATTTGCAACAACCACTACTGAATTTGACTCCATTTTTCGACGGCCGTTCGTCGGTCGTTCAACAAATCTTTGTCGGAAGAGTGACGAAATGGCGAAAATATTTGCGTCGCTATTTTTTTGTCGAAAGGCCGACGACGAATTAAACGTTGAAATAATGGTGAAGAATTGTCGGTCGACGGCATCGTGAAATGCCTCAGACTTTCGTCAGAATATCGACCAAAACTTTGTGTATCCACCGATGAATTACACCAGAAGTTCATCGCTAGTTCGATGAAATGGGTAAGCAATATTGCTCTCTTAAATATGTCTTCTTCTTCTTCAACATGCTCCTACTCCATTGGATCTTCAGGGTCCTCATGTGAGGTCTCACCAGGTGTAGGGCTTTCTTGCAGAGGAATACTGGTCGCAGGCCCAGCTGGTCTTGATTTCCTGGGAGGTTTGTCACGTTTTCCCTTGGTTGTAGAATGAATAGTATCAACCTTCCTCTTCTGAGAACTTGAAACTTTTCTTTCTATAGGCTGTGTTTTATCCTTCCCTTTTCTCATTTCTACCTCTCTCTATTGTGACCTAGTTTTCATGAGGGTTTCAAGTGGAATTTCATCATCAGAACCTTAGGAAGAGCTTTCTTTTTCTGAGTGCTCTGTTTTAGAAGAACTAATTTCTATGGTTTCCTTTGCTGCAGGAGGATTCATGCTAGAGCCAACACTAGAGGTTGAAGCACTAGGAATGGTTTCAGCCATGCTTACTCTCCTGCTAGATCAACGGGATCGAGGTATGTCCCTAAGTGGGAAACAAAATCTTCCCAAGTCATTCCAAAAACATCACGCATAGATTTTTCAACTAGCAATTTAATCAAGCAATGGTGGGAAACAAAATTATCCCTACCTTTCTGGGTCTCGGTCATCATGATTGAGAGAAGATTGTACAACACATTGGGCACATTCATCCTCCTTCCATTCCTCATGTGATTCAAAAGCTTGAAGGGGACAAAGTGAAAATTTGACTGGCGACCTTCACAAGTGATGTACTTGATGACATACATAGCTATCTGCTTCCATGGCTCGGGCAAAGACATTCTTTTTTCACCCTACTTGTCTATGCTCAATGCGGGGTCGTTTGGCTCTTCGAATTCAGCCCTAGCTAACCTTGCGTCTCTAAAATACTCTAGGCTGAGGTGGCATGGTAGGAGTGGATGAAGGATTATGGATTGGTGGGGGATTAGGACTAGGGATTGGTGGACTAGGATTAGATGCGGGAATAGGACTGGGAATAGATGGGGGATTAAGATTAGATGAAGGACTAAGATAGGGATATTGGAATGGTGAATTAGGACACAAGGATACAGGTGGTGGATTGTAGTAAGGGTATTGGGATGGGGGATTAGGATGGGAAGATTGAGATGGTAGATTGAGATAGGAAAATGTGGATGTCGATGTTAGATTAGGGTGAGCAAATTGGTATGGAAGATTAGGGTAGTGGGTATATGCGGATGAAGGATTGAGATAGGAGGATGTGGATGGGGGATTAGGATAGGGGTATTGTGATGGCAGACTAGGATAAGAGGATGTGGGTATTGGATAAGAGGATGATTTAGATGAAGGATATGATGGATATCCCTTGTCAAAGGTAGCATAAGGAGCATGATTAGGCATGAATGAAGACATAATGTGACAACTCGAAGGGGTGATTGGATTGTGGAGAGTGGGTGGAGAAAGCTTACTAGCAGTGATAGTGTCAAGGGGATCTATGTCACATTATTCTTGATCAACAAGACTTTTGTTATTATTGTTGACGTAATTAGGGTTTTCGTTGACCACTATTGATGGAGGATAAGGATTCATGATGACGAAAGGATAAAGAGGATGGATCAAATATTATGGATGGGGACAGACTAAAGCTCAAATCAGGATTAGATTAAAGCTCATATTAGGATGATTGGATGAAGCGATGGCATTGATTCTAACGATCAGATTTGATTATCAAAGGATGATTACGACACCAAATCTGCTTCGAGATGGAAGTAGATTGATTGGGTCAAAGGTGATTGGATAGGGATGTGATTAGATTGGATTGGATCGGGTTGGATTGGATTGGGTTGGATTGGATTTGATTAGATTGGGTTGGATCGGGTTGGATTGGATAGGATGACGAAAGGGACTGTAAACCCCATTCAAAGATTACCCTAGGTGACGTAGGATACTGATTGATCGGATTAAAGGATAAACGGATGATTGTGGCACCAAATCCACTTTGAGATTGAAAATGGATTGATTGGGCCGACGATAATGATTAAATTAGGATGGATGACAATCCTAAGCAGATGTTGATGATGAAGATCAGATCAGTCACTTAGGTCAATTTGGATAATAACTCAAGGCGAAGTTCAAGGGATTTGGATGGGGGAAAACGCAGATTTGATTGAAGAAATGGATGATAAAAATGGATGAACGAATACTCAAAATGAGTAAACGATTGATCAGGATTGTTGAATGAGAGTTCGAAATGATTGAATGTTTACTCAGAACGGGGAAATGGATGATTGGAATGACTGAATGAAAGTTTGAAATATAGGAGGTGTGAAACGAAAACGGATGAACGTTTACTTGGAATGAGTAAACGAATGATCAGAACGACTGAACGAGAGTTTGGAATGATGAAAGGAGGTGTGAAATGGATGAACGTTTTTACTCAGATCAAGTAAATGAATGATTGGAACGATTGAACGAGAGTTTGGAATGATGAAAGGAGGTGTGAAATGGATGAATGTTTACTCAGAACGAGTAAACGAATGATCGAAACGACTAAACGAGAGTTTGGAATGATGAAAGGAGGTTTGAAATGGATGAATGTTTACTCAGAACGAGTAAACGGATGATCGAAATCGCTAAAATAGAGTTTGAGATGATAGATGAAGGTTCAAAATATATGAGTGTTTACTCAGAACGGAGAAACAAATGATTGAAAAGGGAGAACAACTGTTCAGAATTGATGAATGAAAGGCTGAAATAACTAAAGCTCAGATTAGGGTTTCAGTTAAGCTCAGATTGGGATTGGATTGAAGATGAGAATGATTGGAGGATGTGATGGGATTGATTCTACACCGAATTTTGGGGTTTAAAGAACGTAAGGTGCTAACAATCATATTTTTCCATTTTAGGAAACTTCACAGACATACTTTTGAGAGTTTAGTTTTTCCCCAAAAAATACCCAAAACCAAGATAGGATGAATTTCCAACTAACATCCCAAATTTGAGACATGCATTCTGAGTTATTAACGAAAATGATTTTTCAAAAACTGAAAAAAAAAACACTAAATTGCGATTTTGAGGGTTAAGATGGAAGTTTGAGGCCCCAAAAATGTGGTGAAACGGGATCCAAAGGACTTCTAATCAATTGGGAATCCACATGCCATCTCATAACGCAACCACCCGTAAAATTTTAGCTCAAATGGACACCCGAGTCAAAAGTTATGGCCTCTGGAAGTTTCGACACAAAAATCAAAATTCTCAAAATGAAGTCTAGGTGATTGGGATGGACGATTTGATGTTTGATATGGAAACTAATGATGTTCTAAGTGGAAATGATGACTTTCAGAAAAGGGTTGATGACAGGAAAATGGGTGCTCGGAACAGATGAATGACTCTCAGAACGAGGGGAAGAAGATTCGAAATAGACGAATGAGTACTAAGAACGAGTGAACAAGTGCTCAGAATTAGGATTGGATTGAAAGATATGATGAGATTGGTTTCACCGGTCAGATTTGGGATCTGGATATGTTTGTTTGCCAAATTTTTGCTGAGGGACGAATTTGCCCTCACAGAGGGGCAAATTTTCCCTTTTGGGGCGACTATGCCCTAACAGAGGGGCAGATTCACCCTTTTTTTGGGTCATAGAGGGGCGACTATGCCCTCTTCTGGGGCAACTATGCCCTCACAGAGGGGCAGATTCACCCTTTTTCTGGGGCACAGAGGGGCGACTATGTCGTCACAGAGGGGCAGATTCACCCTTTTTCAGGGCAGATTCGCCCTTTTTCTGGGGCACAGAGGGGCAACTATGCCCCCTTCTGGGGCGACTATGCCCTCACAATGGGGTAGATTCGCCCTTTTTCTGGTCCACAGAGGGGCGACTATGCCCTCACAGAGGGGCAGATTCACCCTTTTTTCTGGGGCACAGAGGGGTGACTATGCCCCCTTCTGGGGCGACTATGCCCTCACAGAGGGGAAGATTCACCATTTTTCTAGGGCACAGAGGGGCGACTATGCCCTCACAGACGGGTAGATTTTCCCTTTTTCAGGGCAGATTCACCCTTTTTTTTGGGTCACAAAGGGGCGACTATGCCCCCTTCTAGGGTGACTATGCCCTCACAGAGGGGCAGAATCACCCTTTTTTAGGGCAGATTCACCTTTTTTTTGGGTCACAGAGGGGCGACTATGCCCCCTTCTGGGGCGACTATGCCCTCACAGAGGGGCAAATTTGCCCTTTTTTCTGGGTCACTAAGGGGCGAATATGCCCCCTTCTGGGGTGTCTATGCCCTCACAAAGGGGCAGATTCACCCTTTTTCTGGGGCACAGAGGGGTGACTATGCTCTCACAGAGGGGCATATTCGTCCTTTTTATGGGGCACAAAGGGGCGACTATTCCCTCACAGAGGGGCAGATTCGCCCTTTTTCTGGGCCATAGAGGGGCAACTATGCCTCCTTCTAGGGTAGATTCGCCCTTTTTCTGGGGCACAGAGGGGCGACTATGCCCTCACAGAGGGGCAGATTTGCCCTTTTTCAGGGCAGATTCGCCCTTTTTCTGGGTCACAGAGGGGCGACTATGCCCCCTTCTAGGGTGACTATGCCCTCACAAAGGGGCAGATTTGCCCTTTTTTTGGGTCACAGAGGGACGACTATGCCCTCATAGAGGGGCAGATTCATCCTTTTTTGGGGGCATAGAGAGGCGTCTATGCCCTCACAGAGGGGCAGATTCGCCCTTTTTATGGGTCATAGAGGGGCGACTATGCCCCCTTCTGGGGCGACTATGCCCTCACAGAGGGGCAAATTCGCCCTTTTTCTGGGGCACAAAGGGGTGACTATGCTGTCACAAAGGGGAAAATTCACCCTTTTTTTGGGGCACAGAGGGGCGACTATGCCCTCACAGAGGATAAGATTCGCCCTTTTTCTGTGCAGATTCGCCCTTTTTCTAGGCAGATTCGCCCTTTTTCTGGGCCACAGAGGGGCGACTATGCTCTCACAGAGGGGCAGATTTGCCCTTTTTCTGGGGCACAGAGGGGCAACTATGCCCCCTTCCGGGGCGACTATGCCCTTATAAAGGGGAAGATTCGCCCTTTTTCTTGGGCACAAAGGGGCGACTATGCCCTCACAGAGGGGCAGATTCGCCCTTTTTCTGGGTCATAGAGGGGCGACTATGCCCTCACAGAGGGGCAGATTCACCCTTTTTCTAGGGCACAGAGGGGCAACTATGCCCTCACAGAGGGGCAAATTTACCCTTTTTCTAGGGCATAGAGGGGCGAATATGCCCTCACAGAGGGGCAGATTCGCCCTTTTTCTAGGGCACAGAGGGGTGACTATGCCCTCATAGAGGGGTAGATTCACCCTTTTTCTGGGCCACAGAGGGGCGACTATGCCCCCTTTTGGGGCAGATTCACCCTTTTTCAGGGCAGATTCACCCTTTTTCTGGGGCACAAAGGGGCGACTATGCCCTCACAGAGGGGAAAATTCGCCCTTTTTCAGGGCAGATTCGCCCTTTTTTTGGGTCACAGATGGGCGACTATGCCCCCTTCTGGGGTGACTATGCCCTCATAGAGGGGCAGATTCGCCCTTTTTCATGGTAGATTCGCCCCACTACTTTGTGGACTCTTTAAGTGGGTAAACAGGTTGTAAGAGACGAGCGATTGGAATTGGGTGTTAGATAATCGAATTGAGGAAATAGATGATTCGATTGGGAAAATGAATGATAGGAGTGGATGAACAAGCACTCAGAACAGGTAAATGATTGCTTAGAATAGATGAAGGACTCTCAAGTCACAGAAACGAGTAAACAATTGATTAGAAAGGATGAACAACTCTTAGAATGAGGAGATGGATACTTGGAATGGATGAAAGATTACTCAAAATGAGTGAGCAGAGAATTGAAAGGGATGGAAGACTACTTGGTCAAACGAATGTTGGAATGGCTAAGCGAAGGTTTGGAATGGCTAAACAGAGGTTCGAGATGATAAAATGGAGCTTTAGAATGACCAAATGGATGTTTCAGAGGTTTAGAATGACAAAACGGAGGCTTGGAATGATGAGATAAAGGTTTAGAGGCTAAACAGAGCTAAACGTGGCAATTTTGGCTGGTAAGGAGGGAAAATTCGCCCTTTGTAGTAACCAAAAGGGCGTACTTGCCCTTCTGTAGTAAATCAGAGGGCACAGTCACCCTTCTACAGTAAATCAGAGGGTGCAGTCGCCCTTCTGCAGTAAATCAGAGGGTGCAGTTGGCCTTCTGCAGTGAACAGGGACTTGGTTTGATGAAAATGACTATGGCAAGGACTTTAAAATGACAATAATAAGGCCAATTTGTCAAAAGATTTACTGGTTTCTCACAAGAAAACACTTTCAAGCAAATACAATCCTATGATTAGTGTTAAAGGTATGGCCAATGAGGTCTTAATCTAGGATGCACAAGGTGTCTAGGGAGTCCTCGATATACTCTCGGTATGTGAGGCACAACTGTGAACACTAGCCCATCACAAGCGTGAGTCAGGAACCCCAACGAGATACTGAAGGGCTCATACCAACTCTTCATGTTTATCTAGGTATCACCCTAGCTTCGATGCTCCGCCAATTACGACGCGACTAGATTGGGGTATAGCTTTCGCTCTCCCCCCTTTGTATACCCCACTGGTATGCGTAGTTGGAATCGTCCCTTGGGGTGATGAAATCCCCAAGCAGGTCCCACTAGAAAAAAAATACTAATCATTTCCAACTACTCCCCAGGCTCACACGAAGTGCAAGGGGAAAGTGAAAACAAACTAATGCCCCTTTGGGTAACACAAAAAGATAGACTCAACAAGCAATGAATATTACTCCCCCTAATTAAACTATGTTCTTAGATTAATGAAAACAACAAGGATAGCTTTAAAAATTTGAGCTAATGGATGGCCCTACAAGCAACTGTTAGTTGTCTTATCCCATGTTCCTCGCCAATTACACAAGAAATTGCTACAAAATGTTAGTGAAAACACAAATATCTTTGCAAGAAACAATGCTAGGGGGTTAGTACCTGAAAACAACAAAAACTAGGAACAAAAACGAAGCTAAAATGATCGTTTTACCTTTCAAAATGTGTTGTTTTGGGGCGTACTCGCCCCTTTGCAGTGCTGAGAAAGGGCCCAGTCACCCTTTTGCAGTGACTAGTAGGGCGTAGTCACCCTTCTGTAGTGACCAGAAGGGCGTAGTCGCCCTTCTGTAGTGACCAAAAGGGCGTAGTCACCCTTCTACAGAAAAATGTTAGCACTGAAATTTCACCCAAGGGGGCGTAGTCGCCCTTCTGCAGAAAAATGTTAGCACAAAAATTTCACCCAAGGGGGCATAGTCACCCTTCTGCAGGAAAATGTTAGCACAAAAATTTCAACTAAGGGGGCATAGTCGCGCTTCTGCAGAAAAGCGTTAATTAAAAATCCAGACAAGGGCGTAGTCACCCTTCTGCAGAAAAACAGAGGGCGTAGTCGCCCTTTTGTGGTTACCAGGGGGCGCAGTCGGCCTTCTACTACATGTTCCTACAAACAACTCAACAACAACAAACGTGAAATTGAGGAACCTGTTTGTGGGTCCCACCAGGCTTGCCAGAAATGTGATATCCAAATGTTTTACCTATTCTAAGAAACTAAAATGCAATGGAAAAACATAAAGAAACACTTCAAGATTAGCCTAAGAAATTTGTAAATGCAAAGAGAAAAAGTGTAAAATGATTGTAAGTGGTTATACCTTCCCTTTGCAGCTGAAACTCCTTTGTTGGCCCTTGATTTTGATTTACTTTGTATGCTCCTTGATGGCTCTTGATATGGCTAAATGCAAGGCTTAACTATATGCTTGGATGCAAATGCAAATAGATGAAATTGATGGCTAGATGAGTGCACAAAATGGCAGCATTTAGTTGCAAAATGGCTAAGTGTTTTCTATACCTTAGAGGAGGGGGTATTTATAGAGAAACTTGACTTGAATTCTCTATAGAATTCAATGGTTTAGATTTATCCAACAAAGCCAAGATGAAGGGCTAAGGTGAGTTGAGGACTCACAAGCCCTCACATTTTGACATGTGGAATGTGAGATGGCTAAGGGTGAGATGATGTGTAGGTGATGTGGAAGGAGAGTACATGATGTGGAGGAAGGACATGTACCTTGGAAGTACATTGGGAGATGAGAAGATTCCTTGGAGGAATAAATGTGAATTAAAAATTCACATGCTTGGGAGAATCTAGTGGATAAGAGAGGGTCTCCAAAAAGGTGGGAGTTTGTCACATGTGACTTGATGTGACAAGTCAAAGATTCTAGAAGATGCATGGGAAAAGGGGATTCTAGAAGGAATAAAATGTGAATTAAAAATTCACATGGGGAAGAGGGGAAGCTAGGGTGAATAAAAAAGAATTAAAAATTCCTTGGGGGATGGGGAGAGTTGACCAAGGTACTAATTAGGTTTAACTAATTAGTAATTAGAGGATAATTAGGGGTTAATGAGGATTAGAAGCTAGCTTGCAAAAGTTGGAGGATGTGACACATCCTAATCAAGGATTAGGCATGTGCACATCCCTAATGAAGAGATTAGGAGATGGATTAGGATTAGATGAAAATGACATGTGAGGAATTAAATAAATGTAATAGTTATTTAATTCATTTGATGAAAATAGGATTAAGGAGGGTAAGGTATTTAATTATTAATTAAATACCTTAGGGATTTGGCAGAATTATGGATATTAATTAAATAATAGTAGTATTACTTAACTAACTCAGATAAGAGGATGTTTAGATGAATAGTGATAAATTTGGATAAATTAAGTGTCCAAATTTGGATGTCTACACTAACGTATAGTGATTAAATGAACACACTTAAAAGATGATTAAAGATAGCAATTAATGCGCACATACCTGAATGTGTGGAAGATTTACTGCAAAGATTGCAAATAAAGTAATGCTTGCCTTGTTGGAAAATGAATTGAGTAATAAATGAAGATTAGGTGGAATGAGGTGAGGTGGAATGAAGTGATGGAAGAGAGAGGAAGGTGGTAATGGATGGGTGGATGACGAAGAAATGGAATTCCACGTAAGTGAAAGTCTTTATTATGGAAAGTACGTACCTCAATTAGGCTGAAGGAGGGATACTAGGTCCATCGCCTTCAGCTGCAAGAAGCTCTGAGTACTAGGTGAATTGCTACAGGAACTCTTCTTTAGAAGTTGGCTTATGATATAATCGAAGGTGATGACCGTTGACAAATAATTTGAACCTAACAGGGTCAATGGTGGTAAGCATAACAACTCCATTGGGAAGGACCTCAGTAACTTCGTATGGTCCTAGCCACCTTGTCTACAATTTTCCTGCATTGTCCTTGTATCTTGAATCATAGAGCAAGGCCCAATCTCTTGGTTTGAACTTCTTATCCTTGATAAAAATTTTCATGCCACTTGATTCTCTGATTCTACACTACTTTTGTATGTTGCAAGGCTACTCTTCTTATCTCATCCAAAGCATTTAGCTACATGATTCTTTCTCTCTGTGCTTCAGAAATATCCATCCCTAAATCCACTGTAGTTTGTATAGTTTTATGTTCAAATTCAATTGGCATCATAGCTATATTTCCATACAACTCAAATGGGGTGAAGCCTGTAGTTGTTTTCCATGTTGTCCTATAGGCCCAAATAGCTTCGGGTAATCTGTTTGCCCAATCTTTCCTATGGATAGCTACTATTTTAGTCAGAATGGCTTCAATGTTTATCACCTAAACTTGCCATTAGCTTGGGGGTGATAAGGAGTAGAATTTTTGTACTTTATATTGTACTCATTCACTAGTGCTGCAACAAGAGTTGATGTGAATTGTGGCCCTTGATCAGTCACTATTTCTCTTGGAACTCCATATCTTGTGAAAATCTCCTCATAAATAAACTCTACAACCTTGTTATCTCTTGCATGGTTCATGGCCTTAACTTCTACCCATTTTGTTACATAATTAGTGCATACCAATATATAGGACTTACCATTTGATCGAGGGTCAATTGGTCCCACAAAATCTAATCCCCACTTGTCAAAGGGAGTAATTACTACTTGAGGGCACAGTGGCATCTCATTAGATCTAGTTGGTTTTCCCATTCTTTGACATCTATCATATTTTTTGGTATACCTTCCTGCATCCTTGTGGAGTGTTGGCCAGTAATACCCTATGTTCAAAATCTCCATTATTGTCCTTGTGGCTACAAAATGTCCTCCACATGGTTCATTATGACATGCATGCAAAATTTCATATGTATCATCTTCTCTCACACATCTTCTCATGACATGGACAGGTCCAATATAAAACAAACATCCAACAATCCAAGAGAAAGGAAAATATTTTTCAATCAGTGCCCTTTTCTCTTTTGGGGAGAAGTGAGAAGGAACTCTACCTATAACCAAGTAATTGGATATGTTAGCATACCAGGGTATTTGTACACTGAGAGAGAATAGATGCTCATCAAGAAAAGAGCCATCTATGGGTTGATTGTATTCTAATGTAGTTAGCCTTGAAAGAAAATCTATAACAACATTAGCCTTCCCTGGCTTATCTACAATGGTTATATCAAACTCCTGCATCAACAATAACCATCTTGCCAATCTACCTATGTTCAAGGCTTTATTCATGAGATATCTAATGGTTGCATGATCAGTGTGCACAAAAATTCGGTAGCTTGTTATGTAATTTCTGAATTTGTTCAGTGCATAGACTACTATTAGCATCTCTTTCTTTGTCACTGTATAATTGAATTCATCTCCTTGCAAATTTTTGCTGACAAATTAAATAGCATCTTCAACAACTCCCTCTTTCTATCCTAAGACTGCTCCTATGGCACAATTTGATGCATCATTGTGAATGCAGAAAGGAAGCTCCCAATTGGGTCCCTTGAGTACAGGAGCATGAGTCAAAGCTACCTTCAAGGCAGAAAATGCCTTGTCACAAGCTTTAGTCCACTAAAATTCAACATCCTTAGTGAGAAGGGTATACAACAATGTTGCTACCTTGCTGAAATACTTGATGAATCGCCTATAATATCCTGCATGACCCAAGAAACTCCTAACATCCTTCTATTTTGTAGGTGTAGGAAGATTTGTGATTACCTCAATTTTTTTAGGATCTACTTGAATTCCCTTGTGGGAGATGTAGTGGCCAAGAACTACACCCTCTTGAATCATCATGAAGCATTTTTCACTATTTAAGGACAAGTTTTGATCCTCACACCTCTATAGGAATCTCTTGAGATTCTCCAATGCTTGATCAAAATCAACACCATAAGTGGTGAAGTCATCCATATAAATCTCCATGCAATCATGAGAAATGCTTAAAAATATACTACTGACTGCCCTTTGAAAAGTTGCAGGTGCATTGCACAAGCCAAATGGGAGTACCGAATAGGAATAGGTGCCCCATGGAAAGGTAAATGTGGTATTCTCCTGGTCTTCTGGTGCAATTTGAATTTGGTTGTAGCCATTGAATCCATCTAGAAAAGAGAAGTATTGCTTTCGTGCAAGTGTGTCCAAAACTTGATCGATGAGGGGTAAAGGAAAGTGATCCTTCTTGGTGGCAACATTAAGTTCCCTATAATCAACACAAGCTCACCTCTTCCCTCCTTTCTTGGGCACAATCACTAATGGAGACACCCACTGACTATCTAAAAGGGGGTAGATAAATCCTGCATCTAGCAATTTCTGCAGTTCTCCTTTCACAATTTCTCTTAGTGGAGGGTTAATCCTTCTTTGTGGCTGTCTTACTGGAGTGCAATCATATTTGATATAAATTTTGTGGGTACAAAGTTTAGGATCCAGTCCCTTCATATCATGATAATCCCATGAAAATGCATTCTAATGGGTCCTTAATAGATTTTCCGATAACAGTTGTTGATCTTCATTCAATTTACTATTAACATTCAAATATTTTCCCTCTGATAACTGTACTTGTGTAGTTAATTCTATCATGATTGCTTCATTAACACATGGTACCTTTAGTTCATACAACAACAATGTATGGAACATACCTATTTCTGCAGGAAGTTTGTCTGTAGGATCAACGTCTGCAGGAATAGTGGTTGCAGGAAGAACATTTGCAGGAACAGTGGTTGCAGGAAGAACAGGAAGAAGTGTCCTGAACAAAGTAGAAGATGATGAATCCCCTACTTCATAATGGTTATGAATGATGTTATTCAAAACTTCATCCGCATCTTGGAGCTGCATGAAAGAGCTTCTTCCTAGCATCATAAGCTGCGCCACAAAATTGACTTCCTCGGCCTCTTCACCAACTTGTGGCCATAAAAAATATTCTTCATCATGAGATGGCTGAGCAGGTGGATAAAGAACAAAATTTTGAGTACTCCTTCCATCTGAAATGGTCATGGCACATGACTGACATCCAATGTAGGCATTTGCAGTTTCCAACCAAGGCCTTCCAAGAATAATGGGATACCCGCCTAGTGTAGCCTTAGGAGAAAGAATCATAAAATCTGCTAGATATTACCAGGAGTCTAGAACTACCACAAGATCCTCCACTACACCATCAGGCTTAACAATAGAGCTATCAAAAAGCTACATGACAGTAAGAGTAGATCTAATACTTGCAATATTTAGTTGTTGTAGGATTTCTTTGGTTATTACATTGATTGCTGCCCCTAAATCAATCAGAGTATTCTTCACTTGAATCTCGTTTATGACAACTACTACTAGAGGACTACTTGGGTTATTATACTTGGGAATAGTCACTTTTCCCAACATGATATCAGCTAGCTGGCCCACCACATGAACTATAGTTGGGT
Organism: Sequoia sempervirens; assembly: GCA_007258455.2. NCBI lineage: Eukaryota > Viridiplantae > Streptophyta > Pinopsida > Cupressales > Cupressaceae > Sequoia > Sequoia sempervirens. The sequence goes on along the minus strand of VDFB02075321.1, from coordinate 164,241,947 downwards.
CTCTCTTCTTCCTTCCTGGCTTCTTAAGACAAGCTTCCTTGATAGCTTTGTCGTAAATTGGACAATCTTTTATGGCCTGAAATAGGGGTATCTGAACACATATATGCTTTAGCTGATCCACGATGTCAAAAGTGGTATCCTCCTTTTCTTCTTTCTTCTTGGTAACTACCAGTCTCTGAGGAAATGGTGGTTCTTGCTCAGTCTACTTAGCTTGGACTAGTTCAAGATTTTTAGGTGCATTTGGCTGAATAGGATCATTCAGAGGCTCCTCCTCCTCTTCCATAGGAAGCTCAATAATGATGGTCTTGGAGGGGCTGGTAGCTTGGTTCCTAAACACAAATGGATGTTACTTACATTCACAACATATGCAGGGAATTGATTTGAATTGGTAGACTATGCAGGCTACTGTTGTGGTTTGTTATTAGGATTGGGTGTGGGTTAAGCTGGTAACTGATTTGGTTTAGGTTCATTTGAGCTTGGATTAGCAGGTGGAGGCATTATAATAGGTTTTTGGGGCTGAGAAGGTGGTTGCATGTAGCTGATGTTCTAAGTAGGTCATTGTTGTCCTCCTCTCCATTGATTTGTTTGCTACCAATTTCCTAGAGGTGGTTACCAGTTCCCTTGAAATTGCTGCCAATTCCTCTAAGGTTGCTGCCACTGAGGTGGAGGACTCTGATGGCTAGGCCAAGAATTTGGAGGGTTACTCCAAGGCTGTGGTGGATACCCTCCATAACCAATTGGATGTGGGGATTGCCATTGGTTACCAGCTGAATAAGAGTTTAAATATAGTCTAGCATAGGATAGTGGATCTGGTGGCATACCTTGTCTTGAAGCCCAAGGCTTCCTTTGTGCAACATAGTAGACTTGGTCTTCTTCAATCTGAATCGGCTTGAACTCAGGTGGAATCTACTTTCTTTCTGGGTTAGCTACCATCTTACATCTGTAGTCCTTCTTTTGTCTGTAGTGGGGACAATACTCTGTCAACATCATCTTTGCCTCCTCTTGCTTCTTTTTGGCCTGAAGTGTATCTAGCTGAGTAGCTAGATTGTTGATAATTTCTTGCTTGAAGTCTGTCAGCAAATGAGTGATCTCCATTCTTGAAACTCCATCGGTAGTTGACTTACCCATTGAAGATTTATAATCTCATCCTTTCTTTGAAGCTGGCCTAGAGTAATTCTGGCGTATTTTCTTGATATCCTCCCAAGGAACTTGGGAGATATCTCCTTCTGCCATGAGGTCCAAAGCATCAGTGTAGCTATCATTGATTCCTCTCAGGAAAAGAAACTTTTGTGAGTCCTCATTAAGTGCATGGTGTGGATATTTTTGCAAGCAAAATAGAAACCAAATAATGTAATCTTCCAAGCTCTCATCTTCCTTTTGTTGCATTCTTAAAATGTCTCATCCTCTCATGTCACTACCCCTGTAGTATTCCTTGTGCTTCTCAAGGAATTTTATCTTCATGTCTTCCCAAGTTTCCACAGTATCTCTTCCTAGGCTCATGAACCATCTTAATGCAACCTCTTTCAAAGTGGTGGGGAATAACTTAAGCCTATGGGCATCAGTAATGTAATCATAACTCTTACAGAGTATGTCAAACTCAAATAAGAGGGTATCGGGATCTTTTGTCACAAGTCTATAAAACTTGGGGAGTGCTAAGGCAGGAATGTTCTTGATGTTGTCAAGTTCATTTTGATGAGCAATGGGGAAAGGAAAAGCTACTTGATTTTGTCTATTCCTATTTGCATCACCCATGCTTGCTTAATGTGGTTCTAAGACAAAGGGGTTCTCAAGATAATTTTGATCTTCCAATGAGAATTCAAAGTTGGTCAGATCAAGATATACGTCTGCAAAGGGGTGTGGATCTTCTTCTTCTGGCAGGTTCTGGGACTCAACTAGCTGGAATGGATGAGGATTGTTAGGAAGGAATCTCCCATAGCATCCCTTATCCTTCCTTTAAGCATGCGGTATCACTCACTATCAGTTAGCTCACACATAGAATTGGTAAAGAATCAAGGGGGTCATTACTTCCTAAATGAGGATATGCTAAGAAAAACTTCCATATATACTACAACAAGAAAAAATACCAATGACTCCAAAAAAATTCCTAGCTTGACACCATCCCCGACAACAACGCCAAAAATGTTGGTCTCCTATAATGATCTCATAACTAAGCCTTTACAACCTTGATTCAGAGACTGGACATCTAACCTAAATAGCCATTCAATCATCATGAAGGTGCATTTAACTTGTCAACCCAAGGATGTGAATTTGAAATGGGTCAGGACTATATGTGCACTAGGGGCTCAAGTAGTCATTGCATTCTACAACTAAGAAACACAATAGTAAAAGTAACTTGTTAAAAGGAAATAAAGAAAATGTTGAAAATCAACCAACAACTATGCTTAAGATGAAATGCAGAGCAAGAATGAAAATTTGTGCGACAAAAAGGGATTACTCTATCTTCTTTAGCTGGAGGAATAGTCACAGAATGAAATTCTATTGGCTGTAGGAATAGTCAATGCCAGATTCCTAACTAAGTACCAAACATCAAGTAATACTAAACTAATACTAAACTAAGAAGATGAATTAATCACCAAGTGGGCCCCCTTAGATAAGTATCCTCTAAACTAACAAGAACTTAGATGGTTGAACTCAGAACTTTATTTTATTCACTCTAAATCATGCATATAAAGAGTAATGTATCTGTATTATTGAAAATGGAGAATTTGAGTACAATGTAAAATCACGTAACCTCCTAAAGAAGGAGCATCAAATCATTATTTAAACTACAACTAAACAAGGCAGTCAACTCCACGACTGGGAGGACGCCATTTAGGGAAAATAGGGGAAAGTGGAGTGATGGCAGTTACATATGCATGAAATTTGGTTAGACATGCAAGTCAACCACAGATCCAACAGAAAAGTAATGCCCATGCATGCTCGATCATTAATGTCCACTACAAGGAGGTTATTTTCAGTTGCATGGAGAATCTTTCTTGTCATATGCCTTTGACTTGGATCGATTTCTCAGCTAGACGTTATGGTGCATGCCTGACTGGCAGTGTCTTCCTTAACTTGGCGTATTAAATCTACAGGCCAAGGTTAGTGTGCATAATAACTGCACATGAATAACCACTCAAAGAAACATTCATTAATCACATGAAAAATCAATATAGATGACCCACATATTATGCCAAATATCATTAAAGCTTGCAGAGATAGGATAATGTCAAATGTCAGGGGTTTGAGAGAAACATTAAGCCAATACCAACACTTAAGCATTAAAGTCCATGAAATATACAAGAAAATAGACTATAGATTCCACCCAAAAATAGACCAAAAACTAGGCTCATCACTCATAAACCTTCACAACACTCAGGGGAACAACGATCACAAGGTATAAGAGAAAAGCTTCAACACCAACAGATGAGCAGACGTTGGTTCATGTCGGGTTCACCAAAAATGTAAGAGAGGGGGACCAACCATGTTCAAGGCCCCAGGTCATGGAGAGCCAAGAAGAGAAGGCTGCCCTAACTTACCTCAGCTTAAAGGGGTGTTTTGGGATGAGGGACGAGAACAATGAGGACTATAAGGTTCTTCAATCAATCTATAGACTTGAAATTCAAGATGGGGCCAGGTGAGCTAGTTTTCGAGTTGAACACTGTACCTCAGGAAGCTTTCTGTCTAAGGACAAGAGCATGGTTCTAGGATAACAGTGTGATGCACTGGAATCTCTTAGATATACTGGTGTCCATACGACCAGAGGAGTAAAAAGATAATGTGAACTACCAGAAAATGGGTTGACGACCTAGCTAATGGTTTTTGGGAGAGCAAAACAAAACTATGAAATAAGAGATATATAAACATATATGATAAAGAAAATAGATTAAAGCTAGGGTGGTAAAAATGATCTCACAAAAGAGCTTGTTTGCCAGTTAGCTCCAAATACACGTCCACCTGCACACAAGGAGAAAAATTGTTTGGGAATGTATAGGGATCTCCCTCAGTTAGACCCCTGTTTTCGTGTTTCCACCTCCATGGAAAGCCAATATAGCAACAATGGAGAAAATTATGATAAAGGGGAATGAAAGTATGGAAAAATATTTTGGCACCCATGGTTCTCTAACACTTCTAGGGTTTTCACCTAAAAGGAGAGAGATGGGCCAAAATCGGTAATGTACCCACTCAAGACCAATGCAAATATGAGTAAATTATGCCTAAATGTAATATCCTAAATGCAATAAAATGATAAAATATATTGGTTACTAATGTAAAAATAATAAAATGTAAAATGTTTGAAAACATGATATGATATGCAAACATAAACTAAATGACCTAGAAATGACCATGAAACAACACAAAAAACTCTAAAACTGAAGAAGTGCACCTAGAAATGTGTTGCAGACTAGAATGGAGACTGGAAATGTTGTTGATTCTAAAATTTTGGCCTAGTGGGACATTTACACCATTCTACGTGACTTAGTCCCAAATTTGGAAATCTGCACCGGAGCCCATTTCAGCCAAATGAGTATCCAAATCTATAGAAAACTCTAAAAAATAGGTACAGTGGGACTAAGTTTCCATTGATGGCGACTTAGTCGACTTTGGATTTTTTGAAAATCTGAAATTGGAAATGGAAGCCCTCAGTCTGCACTTCAATTTTTAACAGGTGGTCACTTCCAAAACTTTGATTTCTGGCACTGTAATTGACTTTTTGTGGATATTTTAGCTTTGCAAACAAGGAGATGTCTTCAACAACTTTAAAATGTATCCTTCAATGATTTACAATCCTTCAAGATACCTATTTCTGCAAACACATAAGAAAGGAGAGAGAAATGTTGGATGTTAGGGCATGGGGGTTTGCCTTGGTCAAACCCCTTTTTAGGGAATTAAACCAAAATTAATTAATAATGTAATGAAGCATGAAATAATGGAGTTAGAAACTTGCCACGATGATAGATCTTGAATTTCTGTAGCAATAGATGAAGAATCTTCCCTATATTGTATGAAAAAGCTATCTTGATGACTTGAAATATTAAAAACCCTAGCTTGCTTAACTTAAGAACATGATGAATGATGAATGAATAATGAATTGATTATGAATTAGGGTTTAGAAGCTTGTATTGATAGGAAGTTCTAATTTTCCCATTAATTAATCCCCAAGGCTGACATGAAGGAAAAATAAACTTAAAATCCAATTTTTCCCACCCAAACCTTGAAACTAGCCCAAATGGGACTAAGTCACTAGGATGGGTGACTTAGTCCCACTTGGATGGGACTAATTCACCCAGATGGGCGACTTGGTCCCACAAAGGTTATTTTTCTAGTTGGATTGTCAGGGAGTGAAGAAATCAGGCTTCTAGGTTGTTCTAGTCATGTCTTTGATCAAATTAGCCTCGGGATGCACAATATGGGGCCATAGGGACCTATCAATGATTATGAAAAGGTTAATTAGGGCTTGAGAGACAAAATCCAATGTGAAATTGTGATTAAATACAATTTACATCATTAAAATGAGGTCCACATAGCCTAGAAAGACACAACATCCAATGTGAATGTGTAAGACACATTACAACACTAGATTAGAATTAGGTTTAATTTATAAGCCTTCTAGATTGATGTGATAATGCAATTAAATATATTTTACAATATTTAATTAGGAGAAGAATAGGTCCATTAAGTCTAAAAAAGTGTGAGTCTTTTACAACACTTTACAACACCTTTACAAGACATCACTAGATGCATTTTATTCAGTTTGCAAGGGCCCAAGACCTAATGTAGATGTGTAAAACACCTCACAACACTAAATCAAGGCCTCATTAAGTCCAATTTGTTGTTAATTATTCCCATATCAAGCAAGCAAAAGGAATACTTTTTTGAGTCCACAGTTAGTCCCCACTTTAGTGAGAGGATGAACTTGCTTAAAACTCACACTAAAGTAGACATTCAAGAAGGGTCCAATCATACCAATGTGGATGACCAAGGATGACAAAGATCAAATGAGGTTGCGCAAGCCCCTAAGATCCAAGATCGTAATTCAAACCAACATAAGCACAAGAAGACACACACAAGGTGAATGATTTGCAGTAAAACAAGATACATGATCATGTAATGGAAAGAACTAGAAGGAAGAGAAATAATATTGTGGATCAAGATTCAACCATTTTTCCAACACGATGTGGATCAGATCTAGGATGTTCAAAAATGCATACTGACTCTGAGGTGACAAAACTCTTAGTTGTCCACTGAGTGAGAAGTCCTAAAATGTGAGACACATACACTCATGGATGGTATGCACTCACACACACATAGGTGGCTATGGGGAAATTCATGCCTCAGAATGGGATTCCCACTCAACCATACCAAAATTATACCTCCTGATAACTTTAATAAGGTGCGACAAAAATGATTTTTGAGCTCTATGAGGTAAATAAAACTTCGTATGCTTGATATTCATAGACATTGTCAATGCAAAATAGTGCAAGGAATGTTCATAGGGATTTTTATTTTTTTGTGCAAGGTCTCATCTTAGGGAACATTGTGCCTAATGTTTCCAAGAGAGGATGTGTCAAAGAAGTATCACGTTCTTGGAGGAAATCAATCCCAATGAAACCACCAAGAAAAGGATGCATCACAAGAAGAAAGAAATCACATAATGAAAAATGAGTGTCGGTGTATGCCCCCACTTTAAAGCGGTTGCTAACACCATTACTATAAGAAATTGAATTAAAGTAGAAGAAGATATGAGAGCTTATTCAGAAAGTCCTATACCAAGTCATATGTTTCCTATAAGCTACATCATCAAAAAGGTAGTATGTCACATGTGAGCCAACTTAAGGCATGTCATCCACATCCCAAGCTTTCTCTTATTTGTTCATGAAAGGTTAACGGCTAGCCAAAAGAAGCAATGGAAAGTGACATATGAGCACAAGGCTAACTAACCCCTTTCCCCCACTTAGTGCATGACAAGGATGAGCTGAAATGATTAATGATATGCATGCTAGAGTTAAAATCAGTATCAATTAGAGGGATGAGGTACACCCACATAAGGGAGAGTACAAAACTACTTAAGATGTTGGATTTTACTACTGAAAGCATTACATTCATTAGTAGAGTGACTGTGAATTCTATGATATGTGCAAAATTAAGTCTTGTAATAGAATCTCTTTCGAGTTTGTGGAGGGAGAGATATAAAGTGAACTTGGAGGAGTCTCAACAAGATACCCTCTTGATTAATGGTAGAATTTGCTCCTGTAGTTTGTGAAAAAGATACTTCTTGCTTAGTATTAAATGTCATACTTACGCAAGATTCTTTAGATTGCAAGGTTTTTTTCTCTCCTTTGTAGGAGGGTGTAAAATCTAGCGAAATCAAATCATTAGCATTTTTTGAGATGACGTTTATATTAAGTGAAGATGTCTTTGTTTGTTTCATTTGTTGCAAAGGATAACTTTCAAGACGACTAGTGTCTATCAGTTTAGGATGCACTACTGTTAAAGGTGTCTTAGAAGAGTGTTTTGTTATAGTGTTGATGTTGAGTGAAGGCTTGTTGATTTCTATCAAAGGACAATAACCAAGACCATGATTTGTTTCTTGCATGTTAGGATCAATGGGGACACAGATACCTTGTTCTCTAGCACCACATCCTTTTCCAATATATCCAAGTTGTTTCATAATTTCGTAACCTTTTCCATAAAGCTTTTTCATTGCTTTTGGATTGGGTGGTTGTTTGTGGTTAAGTTCGTCAAATTTTGTCGTGTATTTTTATTCTTTGTCTAAAGTGGTTGAGGTGGATGCTTTTGAAGGGTCGTCCGAGTTTTGTGTTGACATGACTACTTTCTCACTTCCCTCAGTTGAATCTTTGTTTATGATCTTGTACTCACCCATGAGTGTTGGTGTGAAGTATAAGGAACCCCAATCATCATTTAATAGCTTCATGACTTGTTCAATATGTTGACATTTGTCTTTTTTTTGGATAGATTCCACTTGCGTAGTTGGTGTTAATGTGTTTAAATGATTGAATTTTTTTTTCTCAATGTTCAAACAACTATTTGGATCGGGGCTAGCTTTAAGTATGTGCATTTTGTTGTTGTATATGTATTTCATTTTACGATGAAGAGTAGAAGGCATTCCTTTTATTGCATGAATCCATGGTCGGCCTAAAATGAGATTATAAGGAAGATCATTAGGCATAACATGGATTGGTGTATCCAATGTAACCTGCCCAATTGTAATAGGAAAAGTGATCACATCGAGCAATTGTTTGCCTACATTGTCAAAGACATGTATAGACAAGGAATCAAGTTGAATTTCTGATTTATCTACATGCACCCTATCCAAAAGATTTACACTACACACATTAAGGGCTGAGCCATTGTCAACAAGGGTTTGCTTTATCCCTATTCTTTTATATTGAGATATTATTACGAAAGCGTCATTTTTTTTTTGCACTTCCAAAGTGGGGAGTTCACTTTGGTGGAAAACAATGTTAGAATTCAATCCTTGAATTATGGCTGCTATGTCATTTGGTTGCACATATGAATGGATAGGAATTTGTTGTAAGGTTGTTTGAAACAGAGTGTGATCGTTAGGTGAATTCTGAAGTAAATCCCATAGGGATATCTTTGCGGGAGTGCTCTTAAGTTGTTCAACAAGATCATACTCCCTTAATCGAGGAGCACTAGGCAGTATAGAATTAGGAAAAGGTAAAGAGGTTGGGGTTGGCTTTTGTGGTTGTGGATTGTTTCTAATGTTTTAAATATGAGCAACAATACTATGAATTGGTTGCTATGACACTATTCTGAGGTGGGTAAATGATAAGTTTGAGTTTTTTGTTTGTGTGATAGTGGGTAAAGGATTAGAGGATTCTTAGGATGTCCCATGGGGTATGTATGAGTTTCATTGATTGAGGGGGATCTAATGGACACTTGCACATTCATAACCTCAACGGTCTTGGTTTGATGTATCTCTAGTAAAGGGAAATCTATAATCACCTTTCTATCTAAGGAAGACACATTACTATTGTTGCCATGGTCTATCACTATGATATTCTCCCTAGGAGGAGAGTTTTTAGGAGAACTAAGAATCAAATTTTCTTGAAATTCATGGATCGATTCTTCTAAAATGACTTCATTGCAAGTAGGGGAATGGTCAATTGTTGGGTTTTTGTGTTTATCAATAGTGGGGAGATTAGGGGAAGACTTTATTTTATTGTCATTTTTTTGTAAGGTCTCATTCTCTTGTTCTATATTGGCTACCCTAGTAGGAGAGCTTGTAATATATTCATCCATTAAGTTTTATAAAGCAGCTTCATCACAAATAGGGGAGGCATCATGAGAAGGGAAACTATGATTTTCATGCTTGCCAAATAGATCTTCCCATAAGATAGGAATATTAGGGAAGGGAGGGACAATGTTCTCAGGACTCTCATCCATTGTGTTTTCTATCATCAAAGTATCATCTTCATAGCTATGAGAAATACTAGGAGAAGAAAAAGTATGATTATCATGATCATTGATAAGTTCATTCCTTTGGCCCATAATGTCTTGCAAAATAGGATAGGTAGGGGCATGATCATAAAGAGGGTTATCATAGATCTTGAAAGATTTCTTATAAGAGAAGATGTTAGGAGATGAACATAGATAGGTTTCAATAATCTCTTGTTGTGGTGTATGATTGTCATGATTACTTATTGCTACCAGATTTTCACTCATAGGCTCAATCAGGTGGAGTTTGTTGATTTTAAACTGAGAAAGTGAGGTACATTTTATTAACTTTCCTACATTACATTGTGATGTATAAATGAAACAATCCAAGAAAGATTACAACTACAGATCATTGCATTCATACACATGCATGTGACAAAATAAATATTTAGATCTTTTCTTAACAAAGTAATCTTTATTGAATGTAAAAGTGTACATTATCTCACACAAGCTGTGAGATTAACTTATCTTATTCAATACAAATTATGAAAAATTTATACATGAATAAGTAAGGAAAAGAAATGAATGTGCATAGAAGGAAGGTAACCTACCATTTCCTATTAATGAATCATTTTGATGTGTCATCTTGTCCTGCTACTGTCCCGAGCTTCATCTGTCCCTTCTAGCTCTATACCACTTCTAGTCCTACATATGACAATAACAATGGTGTTAGAGCATGCTCTAAGCCAAGACTGAGTACAAACATTATATACACATTCCCCCTATGCATGTATAAATCGATCATAATGTGTATTAAATAAGCTGTGTACATTTTAGGTGTCCCAGAAAACCATTGGAGTCATAAAACACACCTAAAATATACATTTTTTCTAACTTGTTTTCTTCATGTGCAGCTACAGGTGTGATCATGTCTTTGTTCTATTCAAGTTACAACGTGAGTGGGAATAAATGAGGCTCCTAGAATGGTTGAGCCCAACTCATAACATGATATAAAAAATATGAACATCATGAGAATCTATATTGTGTTTTACAAAAGTTTCAAATTTTTTAGCACAATATGCAAAGTGTGAATAACATCAGTGTTGTAGGTTATTTTAATTTCCAAAATACATTGCACATTCAAAGGGTAACATTATGTCATTTATAGAATTTCTGTAACATATCAAAAGCATAGTGATGCAAGCCAACAATCATTGTACAAGGAGATTTTTCTATCTTGAATACTAAATGTAAGGTGCCATGGAGAATTACTCATCAAAAAAATGAAAGTTTCTCTCTTTTGTTATATGAGTATGAATAAGCAAACTACAGGAGAATCTTTATGAGTGTCTTATTCATTTTTCAGACATAAGTGTTTCTTTGAAAAGATAGAATCATAATTTATGAAAACAACATAATATATCCACCAACTAAAGATTATGGCAGCTTCGAAGCTTTCAATAGTATAGGGTTTCTAGATAATTTAATGAGTGTGGTATTATAAAAACAACAATGATCATGTCCTATGCAATATGATATCACAAATGCAAGTATTATAATAGTGATAGCTACATAAAGGCATCCGTAAGATATACTAGAAAAGGCTGAATCTCAACATGGAAATGAAATAGAAAAGTCCTTGTGGGTTTGTGTTTAAACAACAAAAGGGTTTCCAGAAAAGAGCAAGTGAAGAAAACAAGCTTGAAGTAACCCAGATGGGGTTTTTTCTGTTGATTGAAAACCCATAATGCAAAATAAACACTAGATGATGCATATTGAAAATAAATGTTCAGTTAAGCATCACACACAGGTCAGCCATGAAGGACAAATACAGGCCAAGCCATAGCTATCTTGATGGGAATATACAAATGTAAAACCACGACCTGTTAAAGGCCAAATACAAATATGTAGAAAACCATCATGGGTTTTAGTAACAACTCTTTAAATATGAGCACAAAAGGGGTTTATGAGAAATGCTTAAAATATGAGAAATAGATAAAATGAGTTGAAGACAAATATTGAGGAATTGTTTTTCACAAATTATACAAACCCACTTGGCATTTTTGTGTTTCAAACACAAAAAATTCTTCTCAAGAGTTGACCATTGTTGAAAATGGTGTTTTCTGTGTACAATGAAAGTATGGCAATAGCTTCAGAGATTAAAAAAACAAAAAAAAAATGAAGAATATCAAACCCTCAGTACCGGATAGTAAGCGCCTAGAATAATTCAAATATGGAGACATTTTGTGATCTACAATATACATGAAGCCGTAACTTTATCTATATTTTTTTATTATAAGTAATACACAAGGGAGAACAAGTTCCATCAGGTACCTTCAAAAATATACTGGGAGAATATGAAAGAGAAACTTACTCTGTGCATTGACATCGAATCATTTTACAAATAACTTTTTCTTCATAGCAAAGAGATGAAATGAAACAACAAAATTGTGCTTACCCAACTATCCTCTTTTCACTCTTCAAGTTCCTGTAAAATGATGTTTTTCTGGGGGCCAATGTTGATTTTCTTTGGCGGCCAAGAAAATGAAGAATCACATAAAATAAGGAAACATGAAAAAAAAGTGAGAAATATCATGGAGCCGCGGCCATTGAAGGCCTTTTTTGCAAAAAAAATGAACAAACAAAAGTTCTTTTTATGCAGATTTCTTCTAAAAATTAACTTACCAGTGAATGGTTAGGTTGAAAATGCAAGGTAAGGTGTCTCTATGTCATCAAAATTCGCCACAGAGACCTTCAACAAAGCTCTCAAAAACCTAAGGTGGTGCCCATTATAGAGGGAAGTTTTTTTAGAAGGAACAAAGGAAATGAATGCCTTTTGATTTTTGTCATCACTTTTTACTTTAGGGTTTTTACCCTAACTAAGGTGTCGATGAAAATTTAGGCATTTTTTCCTATGTATAAAATGCATGTAAAAGATATTAAGCCCGCGGGCTAGGGATTTTTTAATCTTATGCCTTGTATTTTCTCTTTGGTGTAATTCTTTTAAGGACTTATAATTTATTTCTTCTATTTTTGCATTATGTTTGAAAATTGTAAAAAAATACTAAGTCCTAATGATATTTTATAAATCATTTTGACTTAAGTATTATTTTTAAATGCAAAAATAATAGAAGCTTTCAACGCATAGAAGAAGATAAAGATATGCTTGTCTTTATGTTTTTGACCAAGCCATGGAGGAAACACAAAGATATGCTTTGAGTTATGATTTTGGAGAGCATATAGGGAAGTTGGAGTTTGTTTTCCAACACATGGAGAAGATTTAGGAGGCTCTTTATTTTCCTTTTGGAGAATTTTGAGAGCATATAGGCATTAATTTATTGTGCCTTCATGTTTGATATGATTAAACTTGACTATTTCAATCTTTTGGAGTCTTTTTGGAGAAGGATTAGGTACTATATTTTAGGCTTTTTGAGGGTATCCGACCCAAGAAGTTTCTAGATCCTATTTTGGTGGAACCACTTGAGCTTGACTAATTATGGCTTGTGTAACCCATTTTGAGTCAGTTCAGATTATGCTTTTCATGTATTAGTGACTTTTACATTCCTTTGACAAAGATTTTTGTATCTTTTGTAACTCTTGAGATATGGAGCACAATGGATACCTTTGTTATTTTCTGGTGATCAACTCTTGCCTTTTTGTTCTCACAATTTAGTGTATTTTTATGATTGATCAAATTGTATGTGAAGATTATCTAATTTCCTTACAATTTTTCCGCATGTGTTATACCTTTTCTGTGATTAGTGTGTTTATTCAGGTTATTGACTGTGTTATTAAAATACAAACTTCTTTATAATAGTGAAGTCTTTCTTCCTTTTATAGGTTGTGATGTTTAACCTATCAGTAAATTATTTATGCATGAACACATTGTAACAAGTTGAGAAAACTTAGTTTTAACTAGTTTTCAACTGAGTGTAAATTCTTGAATTCCATTGTCTCTCTTTAGTTTGGTGTATCAGGTTGCCCAGTGTTTTTTTTTCATTTTCAGCATTCTTTCTCTCTTTTCCCCTCAAAAAAATAGTAGATTAGGTGATAACCGATAGGAATCCAACATTCTCCGAAGGTTTGGTCTCATTTAAGGTACTCATACCTTGGGATCATTCCCATGTTTCACTAGATTGTTGAATTCTAAATTCAACAACCCGTGCAGATTTTAGTGATAACACTTATCATTATGTGCTCTATTTTAGTTATGTTTTGTCTAATAGGAGAGGTAAGAGGAGAGAAACAACTCAAGTTTTCAAAAATCTCATCAATTGGTTCTTCTAGCACTATAATATCTTCTTCACAAGTAGGAGAGATAATAGGAGAAGAAAAAATGTGATTGTTATGATTATCCAAGGTTTCTTTCACTAGATGAACCCCACCCATAGAAGGGAAACTAGGAGAGGGATCAATGACAAAGAAAAAGAGAGGGGAAAGGACCTCATATTCATATGCACCTAACAAAACTTTCTTACAACACGCAATAAGATCTAAAAATATAACATGAAATATGATAACTATAGATTTTTTTAATGAAAACATGATCTAATGATTATTCTACAAACTTGAAATGTAGCCATGCTAAAGCAAACATGTAGAAGAGGAATGCAAGTTTTTAGATTTTAAGGATGACAATTGACTAATTATGCTATGTAACAATATGAGAATGCAAACTTGAAATTTAAGCCATGCATGAAGTGAGCTAATTTAAGCTAGATCATCTAATGAAATTCATGTTACAGAAACTCAGTCAACTGATACAGATGGGTAAGGGCAGCAAACAAAAGCTTAAAAATATGGTTGTCAACTTTGTAAATGATAGTTTCAGGGCAGAACAGGGACTAAGTCTCCCAAGGTGGAAAATTAGTCCCACTAGGGATTTTTTTGAGAATTTTTAGATTTTTTTGATGGATTTTGATGTTTGTTGTGTTCTATGGCGCATACCTAAGATGTCGATGAAATTTTTTAGAAATTTTCAGTGATTTAAGATTAAAAAATGCAACCTATATGCACTTTCACTAATGCAAAATTTGAAACCCTAGAATGCAAATTAATCAATGCAAACCCTAATGAAAAGTTAATGCAAGCTAATTCTAGGATTATGATAACTCTAAAATTAGAAAATGTGATGTTCTAAGGTCGGGTTCACCAAAATGTGGTCAAATATTTTGGCACCCACGGTTCTCTAACAATTCTAGGGTTTTTCACCTAAAAGGAGAGAGATGGGCCAAAATGGGCAATGTCCCCACTCAAGACTAATGCAAATATGAATGAATTATGCCTAAATGTAATATCATAAATGAAATAAACTAATAGAAGATATTGATTACTAATGCAAAACTAATAAAATGTAAAATGTTTGAAAACACAATGTGATATGTAAACATAAACTAAATGACCTAGAAATGACCATGAAACAACATAGAAAACTGTATAACGGAAGAGGTGCACCTGGAAATGTGTTGCAGACTAGAAATGTTGTTGATTCTAAAATTTTGGCCTACTGGGACATTTACGCCATTTTGGATGACTTAGTCCCAGATCTGGAAAATTGCACTAGAGCCCATTTCAGCCAAATGGGTATCCAAATCTATAGAAAACTCTAAAAAATAGGTACAATGGGACTAAGTCACCATTAATGGTGACTTACTCCACTTTGGCTTTTCTAAAAATCCGAAAGTGGAAATGGAATCCCTCGGTCTACACTTCAGTTTTTGATAGGTGGCCTCCTCCGAAACTCTGATTTCCATCACTGTAATTGAATTTTTGTGGATATTTTGGCTTTGCAAACACGAAGATGTCTTCAAAAAATTTGTAACTTATCCTTTAATGATTTCCAAGCCTTCAAGATACCTAAATCTGCAAACACACAAGGAAGGAGAGAGAAATGTTGGATGTTAGGGCATGGGGGTTTTCCTTGGTCAAACCCCTTTTTAGGTAATTAAACCAAAATGAAGGAATAATGTAATGAAGCATGAAATAATGGAGTTAGAAACTTTCCATGATGATAGATCTTGAATTTTTGCAGCGATAGATGAAGAATCTTCCCTTGAATGTTTGAAAAAGCTATCTTGATGACTTGAAATGTTAAAAACCCTAGCTTGCTTGACTTAAGAACACGATGAATGACGAATGAATAATGCATTGATTATGAATTAGGATTTAGAGGCTTGTATTTATAGGAAATTCTCCTAATTTTCCCGTTAATTTGATCCCCAAGACCGAAATGAAGGAAAAATAAACTTAAAATCCAATTGTCAATAAGGTTTCACTTTATCCTTATTCTTTTATATTGAGATAATATTATGAAAGCGTCATTTTGATTTTGCACTTCCAAAGGGGGTAGTTCACTTTGGTGGAAAACAATTTTAGCATTCAATCCTTGAATTATGGTTGCTATGTCATTTGGTTACGCATTAGAAGGGATGGGAATTTGTTGTAAGGTCATTTGAAGCATAGTGTGATAGTTGGGTGAATTCTAAAGTAAATCCCATAGGGATATCTTTGCGAGAGTGCTCTTAAGTTTTTCAACAAGATCATACTCCCTTAATTGAGGAGCACTAGGTAGTATAGAATTAGGCAAAGGTAAAGTGGTTGGGGTTGGTTGTTGTGGTTAGTGCACCTGTAAAGTGACATGCTTACCCTTAGATAGAACATGTCAGAAAGTAGCCACACAGGAAAATAAGTAGAAAGTTTCACAGACTGTCAACAAGTTGGAAAAATTTCAAAGGGGTCCCTCGAGAACCCAACATACAGAAGGGGTCCACTCAAGGAATGTGCTATTCGAAAGTACAAAGGAAAATTTTCTTTCTCAAATCAATTCATCATCAAGGAATCCTTTTGAAAGATGTTCACTTTATCAAGGAATTAGAAAGGAAGAAGATTCCCCCACATGAGGGGAAGGTTAAAGTTGTTCCCACCTTAGAGGAAGGTTCTCAAGTTCTTTCTTTGTGAACCCATGATGAAGGAAACACTTTCAATTAGGGTTTCAAGTCAAGAATGTGATTCTTGGAAAGAAGTTTGTGAAGATTCTTGAGAAAATATTCATATGTAATGAATTCATTTTCCAAAAACTAAAGTGATGTATAAGTGGCATTGTCACGCATGAGAGGGACAAGACAAGAAAAGAAGAGAGAAAGATAAAGTAAAAGAAAAGAAAAAAAGAACATAGACACATGGCACAAGGGTAGCCTAATATTTTTGGGTCAGAACTTCTCATAAATATATATATATATATATATATATATATATATATATATATATATATATATATATATATATATATATATACATATATATATGTATAGTAATAGTATATAAAATGAACTATCATCAACCCTCTACTATATTAGACCATGTGAAGAATGCACGATAAGACAAAGTAAAAATAAAAAATTGGGTCAACATGGAAGGGAAGCCTAAATTACTGCAATGCTTTGCATCATCCCCAATTTATTGAAAATCAAGTCACAAACATGGAAGAATGATGATACAAATAGAAGAAGGTTTACGACACAAAAAGCATGCCTATATCCAAGCACCAACAAGGGTTACAAGGGTCATCCAAGAACACATAGCACGATCACAGGGGAACACATCACAACACACACACACAACTATTCTAAAGATAAAGAAGGGGCCTCCTCCTAACACTGATAGAACAAGAGGTCATCCGTCTGCCACTCTAGATCATCATAGGGGTAAGGAGGACAAGCCTGGAGTGGTGGAATGTTAAGAGTAGCATCTGACCCTACCACAACAAGTGCAAGGGAAGAGGGCCCCACAAGGTCCTCTCCACCAAGATCTTATGGAGCTAAGGTCAGTGATTTCGTGAAGATTACCAACATGGATGGAACCTCATCCAGAGAGTTAACCATGCACTTTATAGGAGTGCCATGATTTACCTCAATAGATGGGGGAGGTTGTTCCCAAGATTCACTACTAGGCTCACTGAGTGATTCAGGAGCGGTGACAAACTCAGGGGAAGCCAAGACTGGTTCTGTCACTAGGACAAAACAAGTTAGCGTGGGACCACCTTTCAAAGAAGGTGGGATCCTCTTACATCCTCCATTGTTGGAAGGACCACTCTCTACCATTTGCTTCATTAGAGGATGCAAACTCCCCATAGATGAGGAAAGAAGTGTGGAGAAAGAGGAGGAGAGAACCATAGTAGATACGACTGAAGTGTTCATCATATATATGGGTTTCGGGAAAGGCTAGACATCCATAAGGAACATCAACAAAGGAATATCTATTGAAGGAGTGATGAACACCTAAACCTTTTTAGGGTCAGGAACATTTATACTCATAGAGGAATTCAGAAACAATATATAGATCTATACTAAACAAAAGTTAAGGGTTGGAGAGAGGAGGATGCGATAGGAGGCACTGATATAGGGGTGGTCGTCTCCTCTTCCTTCCTTTGTAAGGTAGCCTACTCAGCAATGAGAGCCTTGCGTCGGTGCTTGCACTCATGCACAAGGTGGTTTCTATGACTCTTTGAATCAGAGGCCAGAGGATGTGAAGAAACAAAAGGCTCCTGCTTAGCCATGGGAGTGTCTGCTACATCCATTTTCGGTGGAGGAACAAACTCTTGAACAGGAGCAAGAGGATCATATTAAGAAGTAGCAGGGGGATTCGAATCAAGTGCCTCAGCAATGGGCCTATTCCCATTCACTGCTTTGGGAGCAGGAGCCGTAGGAGGCCAAGAAGGTCAAGACATAGATGATTCCCCATGGGGACCTTTTCCTGTACCATATAAATAGTACCAAGGTCCAGGCGGTTTAGTAGGGAGGTCCGATATCCTGAACTAGGGTCTACACCAAGGAGGGATCATCGGACTTAATGGGTAGAAGCTAGGATTTCTCATCCAATATTCCTCCCAAGAGAGGGGGTGCACGAGTCAGCCTGAGAGGAGGCAAGCTTCTTCTTCCCTTTTCGGGAAGAGGAAACAACTGGCTACTGTACTACAGGAAGAGAAAATTTTGGTTGTCCTTTTCCCCTGGTCTTATAGTTCACATAGTTCTTGTAAAGTAGGTCTATTCTTTGAGGAAGTGAACCAACTAGGGTGGGCCAAAAATGGTCTAATGAATATCCCCCATGGGACATGAGAGACTGATATCTAGTGTCATGCACTACATGCATGGCACCTTCATGGGAGAACTTTAGTCATTTGTGAATAATAGAGGCAATTCCATTCATGGAAGCTAACCATGATATAGCTAGCTTCATCCTAAACAAATCTAACTCTGGAATGAGATCGAAAACTATGTCAACAGCCCTAGGTCCAACTAGGATGGACAATGTTATCTAGCTATAAGGTTTTAGACAAAGACCATTGTGCGTACAGATGGTGGATTTTGTTTCTTTGTATTATTTTCTATGTAGTGAGTTAAGCCACAATATCTCTTTTGTAATAAAATTCACTCAACTTGTAGGGTCTACTAAGAATCCTATCACAATGTTACCATTAAGGCGAGCAGGATTGTAGAGGGGAGAGGGCTTGTTGTTTAGGGGTAAGTCTTGCAAAGTGAATGTCATATCCGATGAACCAGTCGCAAGCTATGCAGTAGAAGTAACTGTGACCATGTTAACATAGGCCTCAGGTTGAGTGATAGAATCATTGGGATCAACAATCATGTTAGTAGAATGTGACAAGAATGGTTCTATGTATGTCTATAATTCACTATTCTCTTTCACCACCGATTTGTTCATGCTTTGTTTACTTCCATCGAGATGAATAGTACCATCCTTGATGCAGTGTTGTATCTCATGAGGCAGGCACATACAACATTTGGTATAATGTCTGTTAACTCAGTGGTACTAAAAATAGGTACTTTCATCATACCAAGGGTATGGTTCTTTAAGTTTAGGGTTTGGCAAGGTTATGATCTTATCCTTCACTAACTTTTGCAAGATGGAAGAATAAGATTTTGCTAACTTTGTGATTTTTTAGTTGTGTTTGAGGCCGTTGTTATCTACAATAGCTACTACATTCATAATGCCTTTACCTTTCCCAAAGATCAACACAATTGACTTTCCTTCAGAATGGGAGGACGAGGAGGATCCCCTGAACTGAACCACCGTCTGTTGGTACTCTATTAGGGTTGCATACAAATGCACAAAAGAAGGGTATTTCATAAGGGAAAAGTTTTCCTACCAAGGGCTCTGCAAGTTCCCTATGAATACCTTCTGTACATCAGAATCAGGTAGAAGATATGAGATTTTTGAAAAGAGTGCTTGATACCGCACTATGAAATCAATAATATTTTCATTATGACCTTGTTTGCATTAGACGAGATATAAAAAGGTCATCTTTGGCCTGATGTTAGCTTGGAATTATCATAACAATTGGTTTAAAAGTTGGTCAAATGAGAAAATGGAATTATCAGGGAACGAACAATACCACTTGAGTGTTGTATCCTTGAGAGATCGAGGGAATAGTTTTTCCATCAATGCGTCATGATGGAAGAAATCTATACACAGTGCATTAAAGGTAGACACATGCATTTGTGGGTCCCCTTTGCCGGCATATTTTTTGAATTTAGGTATCTCCATTCCTTGAGGGAAGGGAGTATTCAGAATCACAACTGACCATGGGCTATGCCAGAAGAAGGTTTGGAAGATAGGTTGGGTAGAGGCTTGGGAGAGACTCACCAAGTGGCTCTACATCTCACCCATATTCTAAAGAAGAGTGTTCAAAATAGGGTGATTAGAAGATAAAGGGCCAGAGGAACCTCCAAAACTACCACCAGAGCCACCACCAAAACCACAGGTGTGACCTCTGCCAGAACCACCACCAGAGCCATCACCACTAGTAGGTCCTCCGTCAAAGCCACCTCCACTTCCAAAGCCACCACCATCACCTCCACCAGCACCACCTTCGTTGCCGAAGCCACCACCACTACCAAAGACCCCACGGCTCATTCCCCCAAAACCTCCACCACTAGAGGTCACAGGATGGGTGAAGTTGAAACCCAAGGGGATCTTGTTCACTTTGATAGTGTTAGATCCCTCAAAGGTAGAGGGGATGTTGATCAAGGGTATGGTATCAGTCATGTATACAGATGTAGGAGGCATCAAGAGTCCTAGTTGTCTCTCATGATCTTCAAAATTGGCTCCTTGTGTAATGTTAATATTGTTTGGAGGAGCACATGTATCAATCAGACTAGAGAGACTAGCCAAGAGTTCTATGCCTATTCGGTGTTTTCCCACCATGTACTTTAGTTCGCTGATAACTCAGGTGGCCCTAGCCAACTTCAAGTCTCTTTCCAAGTGATGTTCCAAGTCACCCAACCCTTTTGTGAGGGAAGAGACATAATTTGAAGGAATGTGAATAGCCTCATGCTTATCGACCAACGACAGTGTAACAAATGTAGGAGGAGTGGAGACATGATCGGTCTCGTTAGAGAATCCTACCTCGCCCTTTGACAATTGTTGTTATGCAGCAAGACCAACAACGGATCCAACAGAAAGGCTTGTAGAGAAACTAGTAGTGACCTTTGTCCTCTCCATCAAAACGTGTCATATATAATTCTCCTAACAATATACTTGGAGATTATGGATTTGGTTGTGATTCTCATAAACCTTCACAAAACTCAAGGGCACAACGATCACAAGGTATAGGGGAAAATCTTCAATGCCAATGGATGAGCATACCTTGGTTCATGTCGGATTCACCAAAAATGTAAGAGAGGGGGACCAACCACGTTCAAGGCCCTAGGTCATAGAGAGCCAAGAGTGGAAGGATTCCCTAACTTACCTTAACTTAAAGGGGTGTTTTGAGATGAGGGACGAGAATAATAAGGACTATAATGTCCCTCAATCACTCTACAGACCCGAAATTCAAGATGGAGCTAGGTGAGCCAATTTTTGGGTTCAACATTGTACATTCGAAAGCTCTCTGCCCAAGGATGGGAGCGTGGTTCTGGAATGACAACATGACGCATTGGAATCTCTTAGGTGTGTTGGTGTCCATATGACTCCAGAAAATAGGTTGACGACCTAGCTAATGGTTTTTGGGAGAGCAAAAAAAGACTATGAAATAAGAGATATATAAACGAATATGATAAAGAAAATAGATTAAAGCTAGGGTGGAAAAAATGATCTCAGAAAAGAACTTGCTCACTAGTCAGCTCCAAATACACATCCACCTATACACAAGAAAGATGAAAATTGTTAGGGGAATGTATAGGGGTCTACCTTAGTCAGACCCCTGTTTTGGTGTTTTCACCTCCACAGACAGCTAACATAGCAACAATGGAGAAAATTATGATAAAGGAGAATGAAAGTCAAGAACACAATAAACACTACAATATAGTATTGTGCTACTCAACCAAATTGTAGAGGAGAGGAGTGAAAATCTTACCACCTCCTCCAAGAGCTCACTAGCTAATGGAGGAGAAAATGAGAGGACTCAAGCCCCTGCTGCAATGGTGTTGTTCTACACTTGCTCCATGGACTTGATGGAGTGTTGTTGTTGCTGCTATGGAGTGAAAAGTGTTGCTTGAAGGCTGAGAGTGCAATAAGTGAATGCTAGAATACTTAGGGAGTTCCAAAAGAAGATGGATTACATGAAGAATGAGTGAATTTGAAGGGAGAATGAGAAAAACAGCCATATTTGGGTCGGTTGGTTGAAGAGGAGTGTTATAAACTGACCCAAGTGGGAAGTGTAATGCCTTTAAAGGATTTAGATGTAGGAATTCCTCAGGGACATCTGCACATTGCGTGAATGTCTGTGCATCGTACGGGCATCCCCAATAGTTATTCTTTTGTCGACGCACAAAACAGATGCCAAGTGGAATGAAGGTAGTGGGCTGATGTGGATTTTCGCCTTCGAATTTGGTTTTCTATGGTGAGGAAGTGTAAAAGGGTGATTTTCATAAGGGGTGAAAATTCACTCCTATACATTTTTCCCCCACTTTAGCAAGCACGAATATTGATGAGTGCTTCGGTAAAGTAGTTTAGAGAAGTAATAGAGTTAGGAATGTATACCTGAACCGTCGAGGAAGCAGACCGCGATCTGGTGAACTTGAGAGTGTAGGACAAGTAAATGAATTTAGAGCCCCACAAAACTATGAAGTTGAAGAATGAAAGTGTCTTACAGGCCCGTAGACCTACAAGGAGGCAATCCCCAAGGTCTCTCACATGAAGGAATCCCTAAGACGAAAGTGCCTCATAGGCCTGCAAACCCACAAGGAAGGTTTCCTTCAAGATCTCTCACATGAAGGATACCCAAAAAAGTGCCTTATAGACTTGTAGACCTGCAAGGAAGCATCCCCCAAGATCTCTCGTGTGGAGGAAGTCGGGAAAGCACCCTATAGACCTGCATACCTCTAGGGAAGGTGTCCTTCAAGATCTTTTGCATGAAGAAAACCCAGGAAAGTGCCCTATATACTC
The DNA here is from genome assembly GCA_007258455.2 of Sequoia sempervirens. Lineage (NCBI taxonomy): Eukaryota > Viridiplantae > Streptophyta > Pinopsida > Cupressales > Cupressaceae > Sequoia > Sequoia sempervirens. The sequence continues at coordinate 164,219,123 of VDFB02075321.1, read as the reverse complement.
GCAGACCTACATGGAGGTATCCCCCAAGATATCTCACATGGAGGAAACCAAAGGAAGGGGACTCCGCAGAGTCAAAAAGTAGCTTCATAGACGCACCCTTAAAGCAACATGTTTACCTGTAGATAGAACATTTCAGAAAGTAGCCATGCAGGAAAATAAGCAGACAGTCTCATAGACCATCAACAAGTTGGAAAATTTTCAAATGGGTCCCTCGGGAACCCAACATAAAGAAGGGGTCCACTCAAGGGACGTCCTATTCAAACATACAGAAGAGACGTTTCTTTCTTGAATCAATTCATCATCAAGGAATCCTTTTGATAGATGTTCACTTCATCAAGGAATTTGAAAGGTAGAAGATGCCCCCACATGAGGGGAAGGTAAAAGTTGTTCCCACCTCAGCGAAAGGTTTTGAAGTTCTTTCTTTGTGAACCCATGATGAAGGTAACACGTTCTATTAGGGTTTCAAAGCGAGAATGTGATTCTTGGAAATAAGTTTGTGAAGATTCTCGAGAAAATATTCATTGGAAATGAAATTGTTCTCAAAAAATCAAAGTGATGTAGAAGTGGCGTTGTCATACATGAGAGGGAAAAATCAAGCAAAGAAGAGAGAAAGATAAAGGAAAATAAAAATAATAAAAGAACATAGATACAGGGCACAGGGGTATCCTAATATTTTAGGGTCAAAACTGCTCATAAATATATATATATATATATATATATATATATATATATATATATATATATATATATATATATATGTATAGTAATAGTATATAAAATGAACTGTCATGAACCCCCTACTATATTAGACCATGTGAAGAATGCACAAGAAGAAAAAGTAAAAATAATTATTGGGTCAACATGGAAGGGAAGCCTAAATTCCCCCAACGCTTTGCATCATCCCCAATTTATCAAAAATCAAGTCACAAAGATGGAAGAATGATGCTACAAATAGAAGAAGGTTTATGACATAAAAACCATGCCTGTATCCAAGCACCAACAAGGGTGACAAGGGTCATCTAGGAACACATAGCATTATCACATGGGAACACATCACAAAACACACTCACACACACATCTAATCTAAATATAAAGAAGGGGCCTCCTCCTAACACTGATCGACCAAGATGTCATCCACCTCCCACTCTAGATCATTGTAGGGGCAAGGAGGATGAGCTTGCAGTGGTGAAATGTTAAGAGGAGGAGCATCCAACCCTCTTGCAACAAGGGCTAAGTAAGAGGGCTGTACAATGTCCTCTCCACCAAGCTCTTGTGGAGCTAAGGTCAATTTTTTCATGAAGCTCGCTGACAAGGCCAGAACCTCATCCTCTATTAAACATGCACTTTATAGTAGTGCCATGATTTACCTCAATGGATGTGGAAGGTTGTTCCCAAGATTCACTGCTAGGATCATCGAGTGATTCAGGAGTGGTGACTAACTCAGGGGAAGTCAGGACTGGTTTTGTCACTAGGACAAAAAAAGTCAACGCGAGACTACCTTTCAGAGAACGTGGGATCCTCTTATGTCCTCTATTGCTGGAAGGACCACTCTCTACCTTTTGCTTCATTGGAGAATGTGAACTACCCATAGACGAGGCAAGAAGTGTGGAGGAAGAGGAGGAGGAGAGAACCGTAGTAGATACGACCGAAGTGTTCATTATATCTATGGGTTTCGAAAACTGTTGGACATCCAGAAGGAACATCAACAAAGGTGGCTCCACTAAATGAGCAATGAACACCTACACCTTTTTAGGGTCAGGTGCATTCCTACTCACAATAGAAGCCAAAAGCGATACAGATCTAGATTGAATTAAAGTAGAGGGGAGGAGAGAGGAGGATGCGATAGGAGGCCCTGATACAGGGTTAGTCCTCACCTCATCCTTCCTCTATTTAAGGCATCCTGCTTAGCCATGAGAGCCTTTTTTTGATGCTTGTGTTCATGGGAAAGGAGGTTTTTGTGACTCTTTGAACTGGAGGTCGAAGGCTGTAAAGGAATAGAAGGCTCTTGCTTAGCCATGGGAGTGTCCGCTATAGAAATTTTCAGAGGAGGAACAGACTACTGAACGGGAGCAGGAGGAGGAGGTTGAGAAGTAGCAGGGGGAGTCAACTCAAGTGCGTTGACAGTGAGCCTCTTCCCATTCACTACTTTGGGAGTAGGAGCAGTAGGAGGCCGCAGAGGCCAAGACATATAGGATTTCCCATGGGGATATTTTCATCTACCATACAAATAGTACCAAGGTCATGGCAGTTTAATAGGGAGGTTCGATATTCTAATTGGGGGTCTACACCAAGAAGGGATCATTGGACTTAATGGGTAGAAGCCAGGCTTGCTCATCCAATATTCCTCCCAAGAAAGGGGGTGGACGAGTCAGCCTGAGAGGAGGCAAGCTTGTCCTTCCCTTTTCGGGAAGAGGAAGAAACTGACTGCTGTACTACAAGAAGAGCCAATTTTGGTTGTCCTTTTCCCTTGATCTCATACTTCACATAGTTCTTGTAAATTAGGTTTATTCTTGGAGGAAGCAAACCAGTTGGCATGGGCCAAAAATGGTCTAATGAATATCCCCCATAGGACACTAGAGGTTGATATCCAGTGTCATGCACTTTGTGCACAACACCTTTGTGGGAGAACTTTAGGAATTTGTGAATAACGAAGGTGATTCCATTCATGGAAGCTAACCACAATATACCTAGCTTCATCCTGAACAAATTTGACTCCAAAATGACATTGGAAACTGTGTCAATAGTTCTAGGTCCAACTAGGATGGACAAAGTTATCCAACCATAAGGTTTTAGACAAAGACCATCGTACATACAAATGGTGGATTTTGTTTCTTTGTATTCTTTTCTATGTAGTGTGTTAAGCCACAACATCTCTTCTGTAATAACATTCACTCAAGTCGTGGGGTCTACTAAGACTCCTATCACCATGTTACCATTGAGGCGAGTAGGAATGTAGAGGGAAGAGGGCTTGTTGTTTAGGGGTAAGTCCTACGAAGTGAATGTCACATCTAACGAACTGGTTACAGGCTATGCGATAGAAGTAACTATAGCCATATTAACATAGGCCTCGGGCTGAGTGATAGAATCAGTTGGATCAAAAATCATGTTAGCAGAATTCAATGGGAATGGGTTCGCGTATGTCTGTAATTCACTATTCACTTTCGCCACCAATTTGTTCGTGCTTTGTTTGCTTCCACGAAGATGAATAGTACCATCCTCGATGTGGTCCTGTATCTTATGACATAGGCACATACAAATTTTGGTATCATGTTTATTAAGTCAATGGTACTGATGATAGGTACTTGTATCATACCAACTAGGGGACAGTTCTTTAAGAGGTTTAGGGTTTTGCAAGGTTACGATCTTATGCTTCACTAAGTTTTGTAAGATTGAAGAATAAGATTTTGCTAGCTTTATAATTTTTGGTTGTGTTTGAGGTTGTTTTCATCCATAGAAGCTACTACATTTTCAATGGCTTTACCCTTCCTAGAGATCGACACGATGGGCTTTCCTTCAGAATGGGAGTGCGAGGAGGATCCCCTGAACTGAACAACCATCTGTTGGTACTCTCGTAGGGCTGCACATAAATGCACAAAAGAAGGGTATTTCATTATGGAAAACTTTTCCTAACAAGGCCTCTACAAGTTCCCTATGAATACCTTCTGCATGTCAGAATCAGGCAGTGGATACAAGATTTGTGAGAAGAGTTCTTGATACCACACTATGAAATCAATAATCTTTTAATTATCAACTTGTTTGTATCGGACAAGATCTGAAAAGGTCATCTTCATCCCAATGTTAGCTTGGAATTTTCATAAGAATTGGTTTACAAGTTGGTCAAATGAGAAAATGGAATTATCAGGCAAGGAACAGTACCACTCGAGTGTTGTATCCTTGAGAGATCGAGGGAATATTTTTTCCATCAATGCATCGTGATGGAAGAAATCTGTACATAGGGCATTAAAGGAAGACACATGCATTTGTCAGTCCCCTTTGCTGCCATATTTTTCAAATTTAGGGATCTCCATTCCTTGAGGGAAGGGAGTGTTTAGAATCATGACCAACAACGGGCTATGCTAGAAGAAGGGTTGGAAGATAGGTTGGGAAGAGGCTTGGGAGAAACTCACCAATTGGCTCTACATCTTACCCATATTCTAAAGAAGAGTGTTTAAAATAGGGTCCTTAGGAGATGTAGGAGGAGTGGGGATGTGATCAGTCTCTTCAAAGAATCCTACCTCACCCATTGACAACTACTCCTATGCAGCAAGACCAACAATAGATCCAACAAAAAGACTTGTAGAGAAACTAGTAGTGACCTTCATCCTCTCCATCAGAAGGTGTCATATACTTCTCCTAACAATATATCGAGAGGTTTTGGATTGGGTTGTGATGCTCATAAACCTTCACAACACTTAGGGGCACAATGATCATAAGGTATAAGGGAAAAGCTTCAACACCAATGGATGAGTAGATGTTGGTTCACCTAGGGCTCACCAAAAATGTAAGAGAGGTGGACCAACCATGTTGAAGGCCCCAGGTCACAGAGAACCAAGAGCGGAAGGCTGCCCTAACTTACCTCAGCTTAAAATAGTGTTTTGAGATGAGAGATGAGAATGATGAGGACTATAGGTCCTTCAATCACTCTACAGACCCGAAATTCAAGATGGGGCTAGGTGATCCGGTTTAACACTATACCTCAGGAAGCTCTCTTCCTGAGGATGGGATTGCAGTTCTAGGACAACAGTGCAACACACTGGCATCTCTTAGGTGTGTTGGCATTCGTACAACCAGAGGACTAAAAAGGAAATGTGAACCACAAGAAAATAGGCTGACATCCTAGCTAATGGTTTTTGGGAGAGCAAAACAAAAGTATGAAATAAGAGATATATAAACGAATATGATAAAGAAATTAGACTAAAGCTAGGGTGACGAAAATGATCTCACAAAAGATCTTTTTCAATAGTTAGCTCCAAATACACATCCACCTACACACAAGAAGGAGGAATTTTTTTTTGGGTACTGTATAGGGGTCTACCTAAGTTAGACCCCCATTTTGGTGTTTCCACCTCCATGGACAACCAAGATAGCAACAATGGAGAAAATTATGATAAAGGAGAATGAAAGTAAAGAACACAATAAACACTATAGAACAATATTGTGCTACTCAACCAAATCGTAGAGGAGAGGAGTGAAAATATTAACACCTCCTCCAAGAGCTCACTAGCTAATGGAGGAGAAAATGAGAGGACTCAAGCCCCTGTTGCAATGGTGGTGCTCCACACTTGTTCTACAGAGTTGACGAAGTGTTGTTGCTACTACTATGGAGTGCAAAGTGCTGCTTGAAGGTTGAGAGTGCAAGAAGTGAATGCTAGAATGCTTAGGGAGTGCCAAAAGAAGATGGATTGCATGAAAAATGAGTGAATTTGAAGGGAGAATGATAAAAACGGCCATATTCGGGTCGGTTGGTCAAAGAGGGGCATTACAATTTGACGCCAATGGGAAGTGTAATGCCTCTATAGGATTCAGACGTTGGAATCCATCGAGGATGTAAGTGCACTGTGCAGATGTCTATGTGTCGTTCTGGCATCCCCAACAATTATTCTTCTTCTGACGCACATAAAAAATGCTAAGTAAAACGAAGGCAATGGGTTGATGTGGATTTTCTTCTTTGAATCTAATTTTCTAAGGTGAGGAAGTGTAAAACAAGAATTTTCATAGGGGGTGTGTCACATCCCATTCCTTGCTTGATTTAGATATTAATTTGAGAAAGCTAGAACATATATATATATATATATATATATATATATATATATATATATGAATGCATCTTCTAAATATTGAATGCTTGGAAAAATAATAATAATAAAGAAGGTATTTTCTTGGATGAAAATAATTTACTTTAATTTATTAATATTATAATAATCTAAGAAATTTATTAATATTAGAAATTTATTATTATAATATGAAGATTTGTTATTTTAGAGATTGTTCAATTGAAAGAAATCAAATAAATAAAGAAATATTTGAAAGAAAATGATAAATTAATATAAAAATAAAATAAAATAAGTTAAATTGAAAACTGAATGAAGATAATGGAAATTAAATTTGCATGTAATACCATTGGATGCATGAAATCCATTCTTGGGATGTAACAAAATTCAAAAAAAGAGAGATTTTGCAAAATGAATAATGACCATCAGCTTGTAACCATTTTTTTTGGGGGGGGGGGTAACAAGAAGCGAGGTTGCTAACAGATTGAGGAGGGCGAAGAGAAATATATGAAAGGAGAATGGGGAAAGAGGCTGGTAACGGATCCATCGAAGCTAATCTAAGGATTGAATTGCTTATGGTAGGAGTCTAATTAGAAGGACATGAAGTCAGACGTGAGAAAACCAGAAGTCCAGACACCCGCTGAGTAAACTGTTCCATCTTCTCTTGGATTTGTTGAATGTTGTCTTCCATGGCTTTTGATACAAAAAATTGTTTTGTTTTTGCCTGACCATCTCTTGCATTGTCATCTTCTTCACTATGTGAACCTTTCTCTTTTTGTATATGAAATTGTGCCTCTCTTATCCCCAATTATCTCGCTCTCATTATCATTGTAGCAATCTTCTTCGTCCACTGAAAAATTAGAGCCAACTTCAATCTCACTGCTCATAGCTAGCTTCTTGCACTTATCATTTCCCATCTAGCTCTCTTGAAATCGCTCAAGTCTTCCATCTGCAGAAGAGTGTATGGGGAGTGTAAATGTTGTACCAGATACTCTGTTACCTAGAGCTGGTATGATCACAAACTAGCACGAGAAACGAGGGTGTTGGCAAAGGCTGTGGGTTTTGGCCTTACTCCTACCTCTTGCATTTACTTAAAAGTTTCTAAGCCTTTTCGACAAATCCATTTTGTACATATCATTCAATCGTTACATCCCATGAGATGACAACTCTTGAGGCCAATATGTCAAACAACTCACACACCCTGCTGTATTTCCTCATTATGCATATGTCTAACTCGGTTGTGAGGCCATTTTGTTAAGTGATCAAATCAGCATGTTAGTGACTGAAATGTTAGTTTTGACATTAGAATATTAGTTTTATTATGTTTATCAACCTCTATTTTGAGAGAAAAATATTATACTATTAGTAAATTTTGTTGAAAATACTCCAAAACATGCCCAAATAAGGAAACTACCACACACTCGGAATGAGTGAATGGAAGCGTAAGTATGGAGTGGCCAGCTAGGAGATGTATGAAATATTTCTTAAAATGTAGCACCCTTCCTTCAAACTACTAAATACAACCCTATAGGGCTGCACCTAGGGTTTCAGAACCCCCAAACAAATAGTTATGTGCCTTGTATATGCTTCCACTTTTTGAGTACATGTATACCAAGGTGCTTGCAACTATATCATCTAAAAAAACTCCTCTGTCCTTAAATGCTTCAATAGATGTGCATAGCTGTCCTCAATAGTAAATAAATGCAAATTTAATCACTTTTATGTACATAAATATGAAAAGAGACATGCATTAGGACTAAACATGTCGTGCAGAGGCATACTTCACATCCATTCAGGTTTGTGTATCTCTTGCTAGCATGCTTGTAATGCGAATTTGAGTTGATAGTGTTGACCTGTTTGATGTTTGGGGTCATCTAAATCACCATTACCCTTTTTAATTTTCCAACCTTGCTTTTCTTATTGAAGTATCAACTCAGAAAGTCCACTTTCCAACAATTCTTCTAAGTTGAGGGTACCTAAGAAAGCCTATTGAAAAATTATGAAACTCTCAAAACCTATTACACAGGGATAAATGAAGGAATGTGTTTTAGTAAATATGAAAGTACATAAGGAGGATCGTTATAATTAAAATATAATTCCTGTAATTATGAATTACAGAAAAATAGGACCAACCTGTTGAGTTTTCATCATTAGATCTTGGTAAAATATCTGCTCTCCAAATGTAGAAAAATGTATGAGAAGATACAACAAAAAAGATTCAGGACATGAGAAAATTTAGTTGCAGTTCAATTGTAGAATGAATTTTCTAGTCATTGTGGAGGTATCATGTCACTAAACCGAATGAATTTGTGAAGCACTAAAACCACTCATTTACAGTCCATAATAAGCTAATGGTGTGTCAGTTCAGTGTCAAATTCTCTTGCATGCAAGGGAAATTACTCCCTAATATTCTTTTGTAAACTAGAATGAAATGAGGTATATCTGTATCCTTTGATGGTTGGAATGTTCATTTTTTAAAAGTTGTCGTCATGATTGAAGTATGGATGTTTTAGATCTGCAAAAGTAGATAAGATTCTGAAAATAATTTTTATTCACAAAGTTTCAACCTTTGTGGAAAGATTTTAATAAAGTTTTGGAAGAATAAATACTTTATAAATAGTTAATAAAGAAAACAAATCAAATTAAGTTGAAAAGAAAATCATTAATTATATTTAATTTAATTCTATTGAAGAAAATATTCCAAGTATGAGATTCATATAGGGAGACAAGGTTAAAGAATTGAATGTGGGATTTGGGATATTTTATAACAATTGAACTATAGATGTAAATTGTAATTAACCTGTGCATATTACGTATTGTGAATTAATTGGGAAATTTATAAAAAGATAAATAAATGTTGGGTTATACCTTACTTTATTAAAGTTTAGTCTTAGTGATGACACTCCTCTCCTGCTTCATGGTTCATCTTTACTCTTTTATGGTTTAATTCTCTTATTATTGAACCCTCTATGAATTAATGAGATTATAAGTAAGTATTTTTGTTATAATTGCATTGGTATGTGTGCATTGTAGCAGGCCTAGGATCACTTTTATGAAACTTTTATGTGATTGGCTTATGGCTTTTCAGTGTACTTGTATGATAAATGTGAGGTCATTGGAGGTAGAATGGTTTTATTTGTAAATACTTGGTAGCAATTCATGATAGTGTTGACAATACCTTAATTTCTTATGCAAGGATGATACTTTGGTGAAACATGAAAATACTACTTGTAGATGTATCTGACTTGTAAAGGAACTTCAATAGGTTCCTTGTGATATAGAAACATGTAATGAATGGTCATGTCAATGAGACAGCATGATCATTTCCCGTGAGGCATCTTGCAACCATTGAGAACTTGTAGCCAATAAGGCACTACCAAAAATGAATTTCTTTAAGCTAGTGAGGCACTTTTACCTAGTGGTTTTTCATCCCTCCGAGGTTTTCCACTCATGAAAATATCTGTGTCATGGTTTCTATGTGGATGCATTTATATTCTTGCTATTTCTTTAATTTGAATTACAGTATTTGAATTTACATGTGTTGATGTGATGATAATTCATGTGTAAGCTTGAATGGCTAAATCTTATGAGGGAATTGCCTTGTTTCAATATACTTTGATTCATTGATGTATGTTATTTCATTTGATTATAATGATGAAAGTAATTTCAGGAACTTAAGGATATATGATTAGATCACGTGTCTTTCCGGTCATTACAGGGTGAAAATTCGCTCCTATACACTAATATTGAATTGTGTGTTCATAACCTCAATGGATTTGACTTCTTGTTGATGATACTCTATCGACGGGGGATCTAAGGTCACCTTAGCATATTAATCTATGTAATCCCTCTTACTATCTTTTGAAATAAATGTATCAATGATTTCATCCTCTTATACAATGGTATATTTCCAAGTAGAAGAGGTATTGGGGGAGAAACACACAATATTCTCATAACACTCAATGATTGGGTCTTCTAACACCAAGATATCTTCTTCACAAGTAGGAGAGATATTGTGAGAAGAACAACTATGATTATCATGATTGTCCATGATTGCACCCTCTTGCACCAAAAAATTCTCACAAGTAGGAGAGATGCTGGGAAATGACTGAAGATTAGGTAGAGTGATATTAAGGAATGTGTAAATGATTTCATTCTCTTGTGCCAAGATACTCTCACAATTAGGGGAGATGTTAGGAAAATTACTAACATTCTTATCAATGAATTCATTTTGATTCCTTAGATTTTACTCATAAGTAGGGAGATTTAATTATTCAAGCCATGCATTACCATATAAAAACTACATCTTTGAAAAGGAAACATATTGCTACTTTCCTTATGTATCAAATGATCATAATTAGATAGTTCTATAAATAAAATTAAAAAGTAGACATCAAATCTGGATAGAGGACATTGAGAGAGATTTATCATATAAATTTAAGCCAAAAATAGTTGGAAAAAGGCACCCAAACAAGAAAAAGGTGCCCAAGGGCATCTGTGTCCTATACAGGGTTTCTAAAATTTAAAAGCTTGATTGTGTAAGGTACTGTTAAAGGATTCTTGGTTTGCTTGCAAATAGATTTAATAGTGAATATTTTCTAGATTTTTCTTAATTTAAGACAACATGCTTCAAAATTCAAGTGTGCAATAATATGGAATATGTTTTGATGATTTTGAATACAATTTCCAAATCTAAATGCAATAATTGACTTATTGTAAGATGCCACAACCTTAAAATGATGATTTTGATGCAATTTTGAAATCAAATAATGCAATGTTTTCTCACTTTTTGAACTATATGAAAGTTTCCTAAATACATGCAATTAAGAATTCCAATAGTGAGATATACAAGCATAAGCAAACTAAAGACACAAAGACAAAGATGTGTGAAATTTTTTACTGATGCAAGTGTAGGAGGATAAACACACCTAAGGGTGTTTGAGTCCTTGATAGGGGTTCTAAAAATTAAAAATTTGAATGTGTATTATACTATCTAGAGGTTCTCAAATACAAGTATGCAAAAATAAAGAGCAATTTTGAATGCAATTTTTGAATGTAGATCTGACCTAAATAACCGAACAAACCCTAATGCAATGTATGATGCAATATGAGATGCAAATATTTTGCATTTTTTTTTATGGTGCAAAAATGAAGCCATAAATAAGAAATGTAAAGCAATGCAAAAAAAAACCTAGATATAGGGTTAATTTTTAGAAGGCATATGGTTTCAAAATGTCAAGTTCACCAAAATGAAACATAGAAAAAAATGGGGATCCTAATTTTTACTATATAGAACCTAGGATTGATTGCCTCCTTTTCTAGGGTTTATTTAAGATGGAGATCAACAAGGTGTATCTAGATTGACTTTCAACCATGAAAGTGAGCCAATAAAACTTGGATCTCCGTCCTATTAAGGATTTTAATGGATTGGAATTTATTTTCTATAATTAACCTAATTATACTATGTTCCCTAATATGTAAAATGCAAGATATTGACAATGCATAGACTGAAAAAACAATTTATAGGAAAATTTGAGAAGTGCAAAAGACTAGGTACTTATCGAGAAAGATTGATTTCAATGTGAATAGGAGGACCAATTTACCCAAGGGCATATGAGTCCTTGTATTCCTCTCCTACTCTACTATTGATGTCCTCTAATGATAGATTTGAGATCTTTGTTTCCACTTGCAAAGTTGTTGAAACACTATTAGATAATTTTTTGGGTGAGTTTCCATGAGTTGACAAGGTGTAGGGATTCAAATGCAACAATGAATAATTTTCCTTCACACTTCTTTCAATCCTCTTCAAGCCTAAAAACTGCAATGTCAATGACAAAATGATAATGGATAGGACAAAATGATGAAATCATAAAGAGTTGCAACTCACCACCCTTCAATGGCTTCCTTGAAGGACTGAAGTCATACACATCACCTCAAGGTCTTGGACCTTACTTTCTTGATTGCTTGAATAGCTTTGGAGACCTAGAAAATGGGTTAGCCTTCACAAAATAATGATAATATGACAATATGAACTCACATACACTTTTGAAATGATGCTTGGATCTTGAGTTACTGCAATAAATCACTACAATTCTACTCTTGACTTTCTCTTGAATGATCTTAATATTCACCTCTTGATATATGGATTTCAAATGATGCAATAACTAGGCATTTATTCAATTTCTCAAAAATTAAATTCTGATAACCGACCTTTGCAAGTTGGCTTTCAAATGTTAAAATGCTAACACCAACATATTAAAAATTGGGTCTTGGCACAATAGGACTTAGATTTCCCAAGGAATCCTAGTCTTGGACCCATTTTCCTAGACATAAGGTGTCATGGGAAAAATAATAAATGAATGCATTTATTAATTTCTTGAAATTTTTCAAAAAACTATAAAAATAGGCTATAAAATGCATAATTTGGGAAATTAGGGGGTCAATTAGGCTCAATAACTTAAGGGGGATCCAAAATGTATAGTGTGAAATTGTCAAGGGTGACAATTTTTTGATGCTACAATATAAAAAACCTAAGCTCCCTTTGTTGCACAAAAGGTATAATTTTATTAATGATGGAGTTTATGAAAGCTCAAGTCCCTTTAATATTGATTCTAAAGGAAAGCTTAATGTGAAAAAGAAAAAACCCCATGGTTTTACATTATTCAAGAATGAACTCTGGTACTACAAGGGAAGAATATGATGAGGAATGGGTTGAAGAGGATGAGTGGGAATCCTTTATTGAAATATACTCTTTGATGTCTTCAAAGGAGGAGGATAACCCTAAGAAGAGGAAGAGCATTGGGAACAAGAAAACCCCTAAGAAGTAAGCCAAAATTTAGATTTCTTAGTTTGAAGGATCCCACATCAGGGATGAGAATGAGGGGGAAATACTAAAATTATAGGAATAAAAAGTCAAAAGATAAAGGATGATAGAAAATATAAAGGGAAGGAGAAGGTTGTTGCAAAGTAGATTGGTAAGAACCCTTTGCCAAATGTGGGAAATGGTTTGGATGGAAAGGGAATTGATGCTCCCCTTAATATTCTTAAGGACTTCACCTACCTTCATGTCAACAGGGATTAGATTTATGTTGTTCTGGGATTGGATAGAGAAGGGATATTATGTTAATTTAAATATACTAGATGGTTCTTCCTAGAAGTCAATAAAACTAATTTCAAGATCATAGCTCTCCAAGAAAAAAAGTTCTAATGAGGAAAGGGATAGACATGAGCCTAGGGATATAGTAGTGAATTCCAGGATGCATGATATGGAAAAGGCTATTAGTGATTTGGAAAATGATTATGAGAAAAGAATAAGGGACCTGTAGGAGAATATCCAAGATATTAATCAAAATTTTGAAAAATAATTGAAAATAAGTCACTACACCATTCAAAATAACATGAAGAGCATTAAAATTTTAACTAAGAAGCTCAAGGAGTTGAAAGAAGACCAAGTTTTTGAGATGGCTTGCATGGGGAAAAGGAATAATGAAAAAATTAACAAGGATACGAGAAAGAAGATGATATAGAATAATCAAAAGGGTTCGATTTCTCATACTAGAGGAAAAAAAGCTAAAAAAAATTATGATGAGAAGAAAGAGATGTGCCTTGCAACATTCCACTACAACTTATACAAGTATGAGTTAGAAGTGACAAATATAATGAAGAGGATTAAGTAGCCTCTTTTTGTTTCTTTCTTTTTAGTTATTTTCCCTCTTTTAGTTGGTTTTTTTTATTGTAATTTTCCTTTAGTAGCATTTGTTGACCCTTTGACATTGCTTTGGCATTGATGTCAAGTGTTGTTTTGGTATCTACAGTATTGGCATTATTTGAAGGGATTATGAGACAACATTATGACATTCATTGCATATAAACATGGTCAAATTGGTTTGACACACATTCAGGTGACATATTTGGCAATATGACATTTGTATTGATCGATTCAATCATGTTAGCATTGCCAGTGATTTGGATTTATAAGATGGTTGTTTTGCACAAGGTATACGAAGTCAACTTAATTTATACAAAATAAATAATGCAATGCCTTGATAATAATATTTCATTCATTATCTTGAGAAGGTTCTTAGGCTTATTGTGTTAGGCACTTGATTGTGTGATGATCATTGTGTTGATTATTAATTAGAGGCATATTATTCTTTGATTCTTAACTAAGGAAATAGTGATTATGAACTACGTATAAAGTAGGGACCATTTTGAGTTGAGGGTTATTAAGGTCTTGATCTCATTTGTTTCTAATGAGATAAATCACATGTCATATTCAGACCCACATAAAGTGATGGACTTGACCAATAGGTTTCATGATCTTGTAGCAAGTAAATGATATCATTTTGTGTAAAGGGATTATCGACTTTTTTAGGAAAGACAGACACTTTTAGTGTCGGGCATAAAGCATATTCATGTTGTATCTTGTAAAGTTTGTAGCTTGGTTAATAAGGTTTCAAACTTAGGGTTCGAATGATAATGGGAATTTTTTATTTCTGAGTGTAATCACGAGGTTTCTAATTTGACAAAGCTTGATTTGAGCTTGAACAATGGGAGACTGAAGCTTGAAGCTAAAGCAGTTATGTGTCACCATAGTTTAAGGGAATGACAAATTTTTGGGATTGTGAAAACTGATTGTCAGGTGATATAATTCTTGGTCGTTGATTTTCCTAGTCAGTTATATGTTGAAAAAGTTAATATTTTTTAAGCAAGAAAGGAAATTAGTTTTGGTCTTGGATAACCCTAGAATTTTCATAGCACAAGTTCTTGATAGGTTGCAAAGATTTGTTTATTTCATCAGGCATTGATAATGTGGGTTAGGGTCTGTTGCTTTGGTGTTTTGTACATCTAATTTTGTAGCACAATGTTGATCATGTTTTGTTATCTTAACATTGGTGTGCATCTCGCATTGGAAGTTCTCTAAGACATGTATTATTGTGGTAGTTATCACCAGTTGGTGGTTCTTTCAATTTTGAGCTCGATTATGAGCAGCTTTAAAGTATATAAAGCTATCTCTAAAAACATGTTTTGGTTGGTTGAATACAATTTAGAAATCACATAGCCATAATATGCAAATTGCACTTATTTCTATTATCATGCCATAAGTAATTGTTGAACAAAATGCAGAAATCTATTTTGTTTTGCAAAAACTGTGTACAAAATAGTGAAGAGTATCTAATGTACTTTATGTTTTAAAGGTTCCAGTTTTTTGAATCTTTAGGACATAGAATATATTAGTGTTAAGATGTTGTAATGGTTTGAAAAGAGATAGAGTAAACCTCTGTAGTTTGTATTTTCATGATTACAAATGTTTGGTAGCCAGTAAGGCTTGTGTTGCTAGTGAGGCTTATGTTGCCAGTGAGGCATTTTTGTAGCCTGTGAGGGATTTTTTTCTAATTAAGCTAGTGAGGCAATTTTGCGAGTGGTTTTTTATCCCTAGAGGGTTTTCCACTCATGATAATCAGTTGTGTTACGGTGTGATTTCTTTTACTAATTATCACTGTTCTTGCTCAAGTATTTTGCATTTAAATTGTTCTGATGTTGTATTCAATCAATGGAGGATTGTATGTTTTAAATCTTATAAGTACAAGTTGGTGCAAACTTGTTAAATAAAATTGAAAGTTCTTGTTGTTAAAACAAGCTTGATTCTCTACATATATGACACTGCATTAAATTTTCAAGTTGTTCAAGTCACACATATTGTAAGGACAAATTATTGAAAGATTAATTCAAGGCTTTTTGGAAATTTCCATACCACTGATTCACCCTTCCTCTCAATGGTATCATACTCCAACAACATTTTGTTAGTAGGGTTTTGACTACCTTCAAAACCTATTTTACCCTTTAACCAAAAATAGTATGATCGAGTTATCGAGAACCATCTTGATTTGCATATCAATTTTTCCAAAGATATATTCATTCATGGATTGGAACCATGAATTTATTTTAATGCAAAAGAGGACCCGAGATAAGGATCAATTCAGTATATTATTAAAATGATATGCAATATGTAAATAAGATAAATAACAATAATTTTCAATAGTAAATTGCAATTGTTGTCCTTTTTCGAGGATCTAAACGTGATCTTTTCCCCTAGTGATATCAAAGATACTATGATTTTTTTTTGAAAAAATGGGAGAATGAGAGCGCAAGGCTTAAGAGGAGTAAATATAGAGGGAAGTTAAGACAAAAGTGTGAGTAAAGAATATAATGTAGAAGTATTGATAGACGTAAGGAAGTGGTGAATGGCTGGGTTGGAGAGAACCTTGCATTTTAATAATGGTGGTGGATATCTTGTTGGAAAAAGGAAAAACAAAGATTGTAGATGCCACATTGGCACTTGGAGGTCCAACTAGAAGAGCATGTTTTGTGTTCATCTTAGTTGTCTGTATTATAAAATATTTATTTCATGCAGTTTTTGAAGCTACTCAAAAGTGGAATCTTGGATGTTGATACCTCATCATCATAACACTTTCAACTAAGTAGGGTAACATTTGTTGGGCTTGTCAAAATATAATCTTTTGAAATAATTGATAGGAAGTGACCATTTTGTGGGTAGGTGACAAGTGTCATGTAGTATCAGAGTACTTATATTTATAGTATTGTAATAATATTATTTGTTGGCCAGATCATAGATGAGTTATAGTATATTAATTGCAGAGAAGAATGGATAATAGTATGTGATCAATAAATTCTTGCAAGTTGTATGTGTCACAATTTTATTGGATCAATGCAGATCATAATTATTAGTTTACATTACCCTCAAGATTGATTTGTACCAAAATAATTATGACTAGCATAGAGGAAACTAAGTTTGTTCTTTAGAGAAAATATTTGTTAAATATTGAGGAGAAAATGGTTTGTTAATAAAGATACTTCATAGATTGATTGGTTGATTTGGATTTTGAAAAGTATGACGTTATGGATATAGGAAATTTGGGTAGAGACTACTAGAAGCTTGGAAAAATTTATACACATATAATATTGTGCTTCTATTCCTCTTCTTTCCTTCAATATATAACTCCTATAATCACTCCTCTATATAGATGAGTTATTTTGACAACTAAAAATATAAAGAAATAAACCATAACTAATTAGAAAATAAACCTATGAGAATGATGTAATATTCCCAAAACCCACCTAAAAACATGATCATGTATTAAGCTAAACATGATTGAATTTCATGAATTAAACAATGTATTTAGCTAATTAAGCTATTCTCCCAATGAAATTCTTGAAATATTAAGCTAGGAAACCATTAAACATCAAATATCAATTAAATTTTTCCAAAGGAAACCTAATTAATATATAAAACCTCATCCCATTGGGGGATTGGTGCTTAATTGATATGGAATGTCAGCCCTTTCCCAATCCCTTGGTTGAAACAAGCTTGAAGATGGATGCTCCAATGGAAAATTGATAAAAATTAATGCAAAATTAACTAAAATGTATGCAAATGGATTAAACGCTCATAAGAATGCTCTAAAATGACTATAATGTAGGTGCTGTCAATGAATGTGGATGAAATTCTCAATAAATGGAGGCTATTTATAGGAAAATTGGGTGAATCAATGGATGCAAATTGATGAGAGGAATTGGAATGGATCAATGACTCAATCCATGGAGGAGATTGAAAGTTGACATGAATTGATGCAATTAATCAAGGGATGAAATTGATTCGAAGAAATATAAATCCTAAAATTTAGGAGGAATGTGCAAGATATTTCCATTTAAGAGGGAAATAGTTTAAATTTGAATTGGAGAAATATTGCATGAGAATATTCCTTTGCAAGTGGGAGAAATTGGAGGGATGAAAGATATTAGTCAATTAAATAATTAAAATATTATTTAATTGTGCATGATGGAGGAATTAAAAGTTTTAATTAAATATTTTGCTCATTTAATTAAAAAGACAGAATTAATGACATTTAATTAAATAGTTCAGATTATTTAATCAAATAATAGGACTTAGGGAATTTAATTAAATAATTTAGATTATTTAATCAAGCAGGATGAAAATTAATATGAAAAGGCTAAATTAACCTAATAATATTGATTATTTAATTAATAGAGGAAAATGACGAATCTAATTAAATAATTAAGATTATTTAATTAAAGTGTCAAAAAAGAGGGCGATTTAGGATGAAAATGGTGTTAGTAATCGAGTTCGAATGTGCGATATTAGTTAGGACAATTTTCAAGTGTCTACATTTTTTCCCTCTTTGAAGTGAGGTACTTGCTACATTGGTTCAAAGACTCCCACTTTTTAGATCAATGCTACTGCTTAGACAAACATTTAAAAATTCATGATTTTTTTGGATGCCCCACTATGCTCCAATGAAAGGAATTTATGCTGGTATACTGCCCCCTCAAGAGATCGAGTGAATTTTTTTATTAAAGATAGGTTCAGTTGTGAAGAGGACACAAATATACTTCTTTAGATAGATCGAATATTTGATGTAGAATTTTTTTATGATGTATAGAAAGTCATCAACCATGGGTAGCCTCCGGTATATTTTGATATATATTGCACAAATTTGTTACTTGGATAGAACTATTAGTATTTATTGAAGAATGAGATGGATAGAAGTAGAAGAATGAGATGGATATTGATTAACCATTATTTTTATATTGATTCAAAAGTCCAACAAACCTATGATTATTTGAAACTTTATTGGATATGGTGACAAGAAAGATGATTTGGTTGTTTCTAGGATTGGGATAACTTCATCACATCATTCCTTATTTTTTATATAGAAAATAGACGTGATGCATCAATGTATTGAAAATCAAGATGGATTTGTATAAAATGTGATGGAATTTGATTCTACAAACAGATAGGAATATCCTTGTTCATATCTGACATACGAAAACCTTGTTTGATCATGTAAAAGAATAATCCATCAAAGTAATGAGACTAACAAACAAAAGGTATGAAGAACTTGATACATCCTAGCCATTGTTTTACTTAAGACTACCCCACACATGCAAGATAAGTATTCACCAAGGTTGTATTACAAGAACATCCAACAAGCACAACAAATAAAAGATAAATATCAATGCCCCTATTCCTTTCTCTCTAAATTGTTTTGATAGACATCATTGAGAGATCATCATAATGGACCAATAAGATAAATCAAAGGAAAAGATCAAAATGAACAAACAGTCAATGTCATTCATATCTCTTGCTAAAAGGTGTGATGTTTTGAGGATAAATATCCAAAATGATTGCCAATGATGATGTCCATTCTAGGAAAGATGTATCCTAGGACATGTTAATGGATGTTGGCTATTACTTGATAGGTTTTTTGAAAGGCCGTTGATATAAGGTTTGATTGACATATTTGATAATGATTAAGAATTTTATTTTTCACGTTTAAGGTTTTCTTTCTAGTTATTATTGTACTTGCATTTGTTTGTGTTACCAAAGGGTGAGGATGACAATTAGTTTATTATGGGTGGAAATTTATTTTGGGTGAAATTGAAATGGGATGGGTGGTTTTGGAATTTTTGGAATATTTTAATGTTTTTAACATTTTGTGATGTTTTGAGATTGTGTATTATCCTTTTGGGTGTATGTGAATGTTTAGGTTTTCAATTATTTGAGGCTATTTTTTATTTTTTGAAAGTTTTATGAATGTTTTGGTTTCAAGTTTTCAAATGTTTTTGTGTTTTCTGATATTAGACCAAGACCTAAGGGGAAACTAACCTAGCACCTTGGGGGCTCATCAGTGATGGCCTTTCCTATGTTATACATGTAGAGACAACATATTTTGATAGACTCTGACCAGTAACTATTTGTTGATGAGATATGTGTTGGACTTAAGGAACACTAAGAGGGGGGGGTGAATCAGTGTTTGAAAAATTTAAACTTTAAATCCAGATCTTAAGCCATTGCCATCACATAAACAGAAATAAAGATGCAAGCACATGAACAAGATAATCAAAGCACCATAACACCAATATTTTTATGTGGAAACCTTGCTAGGGGAAAAACACGGTGGAGATTAATCCATAATTTATATACTCTGTTAAAAGTATGAAGAAAAGGGAATGCACATGCATTCAGACACACTCCCTAGAGCTCACTTCTCAAAAAAAGGAAGGCTCACTACCTTAAAAAATGTTAGAGATTACAACAAAAGTTTGAATTGAGAAGATAGCATCTAAAAATGCCTGGTTTTAGTTGCAGTGAAGCTTATAAATCAAGTTATGAACCTTCTGTCAGACTCTGCACTTGCTTCTGCTCTGTCACCAAATCCTCTTTTGTACTAGCAAAATTCTCATAGTTGATCTTTTGATATTTGCATACCCAACTTCTCTGCCCTACAACTGCTCTCATATATCTCATACAAACAAAATGAATTGCCCGAACTCGCATAAATACTTGTTATCAAGAATTCAAACACTATATGTTGGCTTCACACAAAATATAATATTCTCTACATGTCAGCTTCAAATCATAAATAATTTTTGATGCAAGCCCACACACATCGACCAAACCATAGCTAGGACCCAAAACAAAATTCTCAAACATAGAAATAATTAAACAATCACCCCTTATACATCCACAACACGCTTCATTGATTAGGTCGGCCATAATGAACAAATAGATAGAAAATCATTCTGTCGGATCTCTTTACTCATACACAGATTAATGCAACATCACAAAACTTACCAATAAGGTACCATACATGCTTAACAACCTATCTTGGAGATCCACAACACAAGATGATGATCCAATGAAGCATACGGATTGACATACTATCCGGATACCTTGTTCATCATTTTCTTTGTCGGTAATACACTATACTTGACTTTAGCTGCTGGTATAACCAGGTTTGGATTTGTGGACCACAATAGTGACTTCATTTTCCATCAATGACAACACTAGAAGTCATACCAATAATCTCCCCAAGCCATATGCCAACAATATGAACATTGATGGATTGTTAATTTATTATGATGGACTCCTAAAGAACTGACCTAATGCCTCAAGGGATGATTGATGATGGCATTTCCTATGTTCAATCTTAGAGACAACGTAGTTTGAAAAGTTTTTTTGACTTTTTTTTTGACTTTTTAGACTTGTTTATAGATTTTGATGTGATTTGGATGTGATTTGGATTTTTTGACTATATAGATGCTTTGGATGTTTTTGGATTTTTTGGAGATGTTATGGATGTTTTTAGATTTTTGAACTTTATAAGATTATAATGTTTTTTTATTTTGAACTTTACAAGATTTGGATGTTTTAGGATTTTTGAACTTTACAAGATTTGGATGTTTTTGGGTTTTTTGGAGATTTCATGAATGTTTTTTGGATTTTGAGATTTTAGAACTATTTTTTGGATTTTGGAGGATAAACGATACCTAGATCATGATGTCGATGTAATGTTATGAGATATAATACATAGATCAAGAATTATTCAAAAATAAGAGTGCAATAACCTGCCCCTAGTGTCTAGCAATGTTTCACATTTCATGAGCAAATTAGGATAGTAAATGGATAACCATGTGAAGATTAATGCGATAGATTTTAGTGTGTGCTAGGATCAATGGTATAGATAGGCCATGAGACTTCATGAGATAAAATGGAATCGAAAATATCATGTCAATACTTTTCCATGAGTAGAGTTGAAGTATATGCCAAACCTTTTTCCAGATTAAGATAATCTGGAAGATCTAGATAAAGAAGAATTGGAGAGATGGAGGGAGTGTTGGATTTATCATGAAGGGGATGAGATGATTCCATCTGAAAAGGATCATATAGATGCTCGATTCTACTCATGATGCCTATTTTCCAAGTTTTCATCATAGTACTTGACCAAAGTGCCACCAAAGTGGTTTTCACTAGAGGATGATTTTTCTCTTTACTATTTTCTTGATTCTTTTATTTTTTATTTTTTAAAAAAAAATTTATGCTCATGTTGAATAGCTTGGTAGTACTAATGTAGATTCCATTGCCATAGTGTACCAACAATATCCTTCTTGAAGAAACTACTTTTCTAAGATACAAGAACTTGAATGCAACTTTTGAGAAGTATGATCTTCCTTGTTGATAGTGGATTCAACCTCATCTAGGTACTGCACACATCATGGTAGAGTTCCTTTAGAATCCTTATGACAAAGAGTATTTTCTAACACACGATCAATGTGAGAATTGGATATCATGAATGAGGAAGTGGTTGGTGACATGCGTGAAGGTATTGGGATGGATTGGTCTATAGTTTGGAACCTTTGACTCTCCAAACTTGGGTAGATGAGAAATGATGGGTGGAGATAGACTTTTGAGTGGAATTATGACCAACTTCATGATATGCTTTGTACGCCACTTGAGAAGCCTTCTTTTGTATTTGCGAACATGTTTGATGGATACATTTCACTTTTTTATTTTTCCCCATAGTTTCCTTGACTAATGGAGTATGATTGGGATGATTTTCTTTTGTATCTTTGGTATCCATTTGTATTTGTTTTTTCATTTTTCTTCACTGTTTCTTTTGTTTTGATGATCTTCTCCTTTATTTGATAGGAATGTTTCTTTCTAAGTTGGTACCAATTTTCAAATGGAATGATGTGTGGATGTTGATTCATAGTATGGGTAGTTGTAGCGTTGGAAAAAATTTCATCATAAGGATCCTTCATGCCCCCTATGTTGGTGTTTACACAAAATAGAGTTTCCCCCGACATTGTGGAGGTATTATTGACATGCTTTGATTCTATTGGTTTCAAGATGTCACTTTTAACAAGACCTAATCCTTTTCCCTAGTAATGTACCCTCTAATCAATGGCTAATGAATATGACTTGTCATGGACATATGATATTTCCATTGGTTCCCACTATCCAGGAATGTTAATTTTCTACTCTGATTCTAAGATATCTTCATACTTAATATCTTCAATTAGAAATGTGTCATTTGTTGATGCTACTTAAAGAGGTGTTGATGATGCACAATCAATGTAATAATCAAGAATCTCTACCATTTTTTTCTCTTGTGTAGTAATGTAAAGAGTGGGAGACCCTTGTTTTGGATGAAGAACATATATATGTCCACTAGAAGGAAACATCACATCCAGGTGATATTGGGGATATCTTTGAAGTTTTGAATGGATTGGAATATGTTCATCAACTCGTGATAATACTTTTGGGAAGTGAGCTATTTGTCTTGACTTAGGGTAGAGCAACTATCACTCATAGATTAGAATATAGTATGCAAATCATGAAAATGTTGTGGGGATATGTGCTCTTGAGCCTGACACGATTCATAGTTACTTTCATTATACCAAGGAGCCTCCTCTTGACATGATCCTTTGGTAGATGGTATAACATCAATAAAAGACTCTTCACAATATTTAGTAGGTATGAGTGAAATAATGGATGTTTCTTTTTTCTTTGGAACTTCTTCAATATGCCCAATCACAAACTCATATGAAGGAGTGATAGTATAATCCGATACATATTTGATGTCATCTCAACATAAAATATTGCTAGACACTGTTGAATGATTTTGACTTTGTTTTAAGACAATATCTTGATGCATGTATGATTGCTCATGTTGTGATGAATAAGTAACATGAATGTGTCCTATTGAGTTATCATAGGTATGGTTGACAATATTTTAACTTGATTCCTTTTTTGAATCTTTTGATTTTCCATGATTAGGTACTAGTAGTTTTATAGATTTTTAGATCTTCATTCCTCAATTTTTTATCAACATTGATTTCTCCTTGTTCTATAAGGTCTTGGATTAGGTGTGAGTCTGAAATAGTTTTGTGTGTTATGGCCCTTGTATTGGTGAAATTCACAATAATGGTCATCTCTATACCCAGTAACTTTGACTTGTGGTTCTTGGTAGTTTTTGAACTCTAGAAGTGTGATGAGATTCAATTGTATCAATTTCTTTAATATGTTTTCCATAGGTTCCCCTAAGGAAGTGAATTTTCATTTAGGAGCATTATTTGGTCTCTATGGAATGTAGTTTTGTTTTGGTGGTTTTCTTCTTGGAGGGTTGACATTTTTGACATTTTGTTGGTTGTTTTGTTGTCTGTTTTTTTGAGCATTCTATTCTATGTTTTGTGTGTTCAATGGTGCCTTAATCACAACCTTTGCATCTACCACACCGTCATTAATAACATTCTTGTTTCTATCCCAAAATTGGAGTTTTTCATTAGAGCTAGATGATGGATGGTTATCTTTGTATGCTTGTGTTTGTCCTTGTTTAATGAGATCTCTTTAAATGTTAAGATCCCTAAGGATGAGTTCTTCATATGACGAGACACATTACATTTTTAGTTGGAAGAATAAGTATGTTTCCACATTGGAAATAATGATCTCTATCTATTGCTTCTCAGGAATCATCCATTGCATTTAATAGCTCTATGCCTCCATCGTTGCAAGAAATTTGTAAATTATTCACCCTTGTTTTGTTTTAGGGTGTATAGTTACTCCAAACTTACGTCCATATCTAGGTTGTAGGAGAAGTGATCCACAAACCAATCTATTATTTCTTGAAAAGTTCAGATTCTAGGAGGTAAGTCTGAGAACCATTCTATGGCTTGGCCTCCCAAACTATGGGAAAAGAAACATAAAATAGGAGTCATTTTATGCTAATTCCATACATGCCACGTAAAATTCCTTGATATGATCTTTTGGATTTCCATGCCCTTTGTATTTTTCAAATTTGGGGGTCTCAAATCCTCACAGGAATGGTATCATTAAAATGTTAAGATCAAAATGGTATGGAAATAAGTCTCGTTGTGCATAAAATTTCTTCCATTTTTTGAGCTTGGATATCTCGAATCTATTGTGTGAGCATTTTGATTTGTGAGGAAAGATCGTCTTGTGGATTTTTTGGTGGTGGAGCATGCGTGTTGTATTTTGGTATGGTAGATGAGTTATATATGAGATTTAATAATGGGATGTGTTTTTGTTGAATGTGTTATATGGTGTGTATGGTGGATTTTGATAATGTGTATGTATTGGTGACAATGGTGGAGGTATGTTGAATGTTCCTTATGATTTTTGATTCAATAAATTTTTTGTGAATTTGCAAGTGGTTGTTGGTTGTAGTACAAGCCTTGTTGTTATTGTTGTTGTTGTTGTGCATATTGTTGGGCTTGTAATTGAGTTTGTTGTTGTGCTTGCAATTGAGCTTGTTCTTGTTGTTGTGCGAGCAATTGAGCTTGTTGTTGTTGCACTTCCAATTGGGCTTGTTGTTGGTGCGCTTCTAAGTGAGCTTATTGTTGTTGCACTTGTAATTGAGATTCTTCTTATTGTTGATACACAATAGATTGTTGATAAGACAAATAATTTTTTCCTTGTGGTGACAGAATGGTTTTTTGATTTGGGACATATTAGGTTTTTTGAATGTATTGGCTCGATGGAATGTTTTGATTTTGTGGAATGAGTAGTGGATTTTGGGGAATCATGTTGTGAGTGGTTTGTGATGGAGGGTTGAGTTGATTTTTGGGTGGTTGATGTGTGATCAAATTTTGATTGTTGGAAATTTGATTTTGATTTGGTACATGTTGGAATTTTTGTGAAATTTGTCCTTATTTTGTGCTATCAATCCTTGCAAAATTTGGGATTGTGATGGAGGAATGTAAATTTGAGGTCCCATTTGATTCTGTATTATTTTATGGATTCCTTGATGCTGAACCAAAGATTGAGATACTTGATATGATTCCACTTAGTGTTGCAATGTTAGTGGCATACTTTGATTTCTGATCAATTGATTTGGAGGATTACCTTGATTGATTTGATTTGGGACCAATTGATTTGATGTATTTCTTTGATGTTGAACCAAAGGTTAAGATACTTGATATGATGCCACTTGGTGTTGCGATGTTAGTGGCATAATTTTATTTTGGATCAATTGATTTGGAGGATTACTTTAATTAACTTAATTTGGGACCAATTTATTTGATGTATTTCCTTGATGTTGAGGCACTTGTTGTGGAACCATATGATTTTGGGTATCAATTGGATGGTTTTTTGATGATTGACCTTGCAATTTTAATGATTGAACTTGTAATGTTATGCTCACTTGTCCTTGGATTTTTACTTGGGGTGGTTGAACACTAGAGACATTTGTTTGTGTTTATTTGGAACATTTTGGGTATTTTTTGTGATTGAAGAATATGGTTGGGCATGAAATGTTGGTGCCACATTTGTGTTGTGGATATGTGATGTAAGTGGCTTTCTTTGATGTTGAGAGTGTTGAGGGATGGAGGTGTTTTTGAGGATTCTTTTGTTTTGGGTAGCTAAATTTGTGTTGTTCCCTAGATTTTGAGTGCTACGAAGTTGAGTTCCTTGTTGAGTTCGAAGGCTAGATGAAACCAACCTAGAAGTTAAAGGTTGAATTGGTACATGTGATGAAGATGATTGAGTGATAGATTGAACAAAATTTTGGACCAAGGGTTGTGTGATAAATTTTTGAGGAATAGATGCAATATTTCCCAAAGGTTGTTCCCTTAATGTGTTCAAATCAAAGGTGGAAGGGAGTTCAACTCCTTCTTTTGCCAAGGCTAACATGTATTGTGTTAATAAGATGGCGAGTCTTGGGATCTTGTTGCAACTCAAGTAGTTACTCTATAGTAAGTTCATTGGGATTCTTGGTAACATCCTCTACTTCATGCCCCATTTCATATGAATTTTGAGGTGGATTTTATGATGGGGTTGTGAAACTTCTAGGATAAAATTCTTGTTGGTTTAAATAACTCATGGTAGATAAATTTTTGTTTTGCTCCATGTTTTTATTGTATTTGACCTTGTTGTTACCATAAAATTTGGATCAACCTTAGGAGTAGTATGGTGTGATTTGTATCAAAACTCTTGGGTTGACTCATTTTTTTGTAAAAGTGACCCTCTAAGGTGTTTAGGACAAATGATGTGAATGATGAAATCCTAATTTTAGAAAACACTAGACTTAAGGTTTGATGTTTGTGTTTGATATAGATGCTAATGAAATTGTAAATCCTAAAAGTATTTAGTTGTGACTTTAGGATAAATTTGTTCAAAAGGATGTTTTATAATCTAACTAAATATATAAAAAAGGATCCATTTCCAAACATATAGCTAAACTAGATTATAGTTGATGAAAATCTAGGTCTAGGAAATTGGTGTGTCCAAAGTTGTTGGTGAGATGAGATGTCAAATGTTGTAAATGTGATGATTGATCCTAATGTTTGAACCTAATAGTTACTTGTTACAAGATCAAGGTGTTGAAGGACATGCTTTTTCCTTTGAGTGTTTAAACCTAAGAGACCATTTTTTTCTTGATGATAGAACTTTGGTATAATGTTTGAAGGTGTAATATACCTAAAATTGCTTTGATAAAAACCACATAAAGTATGTATTTCCTTGTTTTCCTTTATTGGTGTGACCAAAATGTTTTCTATATAAGACCAATGAATACCTTCTTTTTGGGTTCAATTGATTAAACTTTGATTTAGCATGAGATTGATTTTACCACATGAAAGGTATTGATTAAAGTTTAAACTAAGAATGTCTATAACAAGGAAAAATGCTTTCCACAAAAGCTTGGCATTGTGGAAATCAAAGAGCTAAGCCATAGTTCCCTAGGTTAACTTTGATATAAGTGAGTAGAGATATGGTAAAATATATTTGTAAACCATTAATATATTATTTTAATAAAAATAAGATTTATTTAGAGGTATGCAGTAATATTTTGTCCTTCAAGTGTACTCAAATATAATCAAAGGGTTTGAAATTTTTGACCATGTTGATGTTTGTTTGAGTTCATTTGAATGCTAAGAAATATGTTTAACTGAATCAATGGGTGAGGTAGATATTTCACAATTCTTCTTCCATAAGACTTACTATTTTAGCTCAACAAAATCAGTCAATAACAATCTAGAGGAATAAAGGTACATTTCTTCTTATTAGGTTTACCTCACCCCCGAAAGAGTGATGTAATCTGAATTCATGGAGGGTTTAAATAGGACATACCAAGGTCATGTACCACATTAATACTCCTATATTTGTAAAAGAGAATGAACTCTTAAGCCTTATGCCTCAACCATAAACTAGACGTGGTAAGTAACTTATAGGAATGGTGCTATTCTCGTGCACTACTTAGAAGAGACATTTCGAAAAACTTGGTTGGCCTTTAGATACAAATTTTTTTAGTGACACCATGAACACCAAGAGTATATGTATACTATGAAACACTAACATCTCTATCTTCCCCTAAGAGACCTATTCATTCACCTAAGAGTAGGCACGAATAGGTATGAACATCCCAGATTTATGCTACTTACTTTGGTTTTCACATACTTTATATAGCCCATCGGTAAACATTTTTGAAGGTCACTTATGAGTTCTACATTGCAGGATGTATCTCAAAGGTAGTCCCTCTCTAATAAACGAAGAAAGGAATGCTATTTCTCATCACCCAAGATCACACAAAGTGCAAGGGAAGAGGGTACATAGCAAGCCTTTGGGTGACTCAAAAAGTTTGTAAACTAAGAGTGTTTCTCTTCACCCAATATTGCACGAAGCACAAGGGGAAATGATACACACTAAAATTTTACCAATCATGGCAAGAAAAGAAGACAATGGTTCATTTTAGTGCACCAAAAGAGATGTGAATATTCATTTTAATAGATGATAAGGAAATAGAAAAACAATTGGAAATAGATGATAAGGAAAAGGTAAAATCATATATCTAAGTATAGAAAAAAATAATTAGTTGGGTGGAGACATGAAAGTCTTATCTGAAATGGTTGAAAAGTGGAAATAACTTGTTAAAAGAAACATTTGCATTCTCTAATCATAAAGACACTCTCAAAGCTAAGCAAAAAGAGGCTTAAAGATAAATAAATTGGAAATATAATGTTATGACATGGTGCAATTAATTAAGTAATTAAATTAATTATTCAACACATGTGGTGACGTTATAGCGAATTGTCTAGGATTAATTAATATGTAGGATTAAAGATCAAGTATGGTGGAATTATTGTGTCTACAACATGCTACAAAGTATTTCTAGACATCTTAGATTTCCTACTATTGAATAATTTCTAGTTTCTAATTTCTAGCACACATTCCAATCCTAATAGGAATATATGCATGTGGTATACCCCTAGAAGCCTCTTAGTAGTCATTGCACAATATACATTTTTTAATTCATAAGATTGGAATTGAGATTAATACAATTTATTTTATGTCTTTCTAAATAAAGAGGGAGAGAGGGGTAGGTGGAGAGAGGTTGTGTGGGAAGGAGGGAGGGAGAGAGAGAGAGAGAGAGAGAGGTAGGTAGAGAGAGGTCAAGTGAACATAATAGAGATATCTATGCATGGTGGGAGAGGTAGAGAGGTGGTGTGTGTGTAAATGATCATGAAAAGAGTTTTTTTAAACACTAATGGTATCAATAAAGAACTAGTACAAAGGAGAAGTATCTTTAGAAATATATACAAGAATAAATATAAGTATGTTTAGAATATCCAAATCAATAAATTCATACATTTGTATAAAGATAATACTTACACTATGATGAACGAAAAAAATAAACATACTCTAGGGAGAGAGAGGGAAGGGGGGAGATAGGGAATGGTAGGGTGGGAGGGATAGAAGTACCCAAAATGGACTTAGTATAAGGGGGAGATGTGTTGGTGGATTGTGGGACATAGGGGCCCAAAAAAACTTGAGAATAAGTAGACCAAAGTGAATGAGATAGATAATGTATTGATTGAAGAGATTTATCTTGCTCTTGAGATGCTGAAATTGATAAATAATTGTAGGTTGGAAAACACTGTGGGTTGTGAGTGATTGCATTCTTCTTGTTCTAAGCTCAAGCGTGGAGAGCTTGGGGAGGATTTCTAGGTGGGAGATACATAAAACTAATTAAATTGACCTAAGGGGTGACTAATCAATTGGGTTGTTATGTGTAGAGAGTTTGACAACAGTATATGGGTTGTAGGTTTCATAACACCAAGTGTTTTCCAACCTACAATTGTTGTAATGAAAACCTTTTCTTATATAGATTGTAATAATCTACACCAAAAAAGGCCAAAATGAGTAATTTTGAAGAATCCTTAACTAGAAATTCTCTAGGAAAACTGCATCTCAATCATCAAATAAATTAATAATGGAATATCAAACATGTATAGTTGGTGAAATGGTTTATTCTAAGGTAGAAGGAATATTTTTTATTGACATTTTTCTTTCTTGTATCTGTGTTGAACTTCATTAGGTTTGGGATACATAAAACTAATAAAATTGACCTGAGGGGTGATCAACCAATTGGGTTGTTACTTGTAGAGGGTTTTACAATAGTACGTGGGTTGTAGGTTTCATAACATACAGTGTTCTCCAACCTATAATTTTACAAAATAATAAGAATGTAATGATTTTTTTTTTCTTATTTACACAGTAGGAATGTAATGAAATTCACCTTCAAAATTTATAACAAGTATTATAGTAAAAATTATGCTTGAATTTCTTTATATGTTCAAAAAATAAATAACTTTTCATAAGGAAATAACTAATAGGGGACAATGTGTTTTCCAAAACTGCAAATAATGTGAGCATTTTTCTGTTTCAATCAGATGAAGAAAGTGAAATGCCATTTTTACTATACCAAATATTTTTTCTAAAATTTTAAGGTGGACTTCATTACATTCTTGGTGCGTACAAAACAAAAACTTTTCATAAGAAAATAACTGACATGGGATAGTGTGTTTTCCAACACTGCAAATAATGCGACCATTTTTTTTTGTTCCAATCAGACATGAAGAAAGTGAAATACTATTTTTATTGTACCAAATAGTTGTTCTAAAATTTTAAGGTGTACTTCATTACATTGTTGGTGTGTACTAATCAAAAAAATTTCATAAGGAAATATCTGACAAGGGACAATGTGTTTTCCAACACTGCAATAATGTGAGCATTTTTCATAAGGAAATAATTGATAGGGGACAGTGTGTTTTCCAACACTAGAAATAATGTGAGCATTTTTCATAAGGAAATAATTGACAAGGGATAGTTTGTTTTCCAACACTACAAATAATGTGAGCATTTTTTTATTCCAATCAAATGAAGAAAGTGAAATGCCATTTTTACTATATCAAATAGTTGTTCTAAAATTTTAAGGTGGACTTCATTACATTGTTGGTGTTTACGAATCAAAAAAATTTCATAAGGAAATATCTAACAAGGTATAGTGTGTTTTCCAACACTACAATAATGTGAGCATCTTTCACAAGGAAATAATTGATAGTGGATAGTGTGTTTTCCAACACTGGAAATAATGTGAGCATTTTTCATAAGGAAATTATTGACAAGGGATAGTGTGTTTTCCAACACTAGAAATAATGTGAGCATTTTTCATAAGGAAATAAATGACAAGGGATAGTGTGTTTTCCAACACTATAAATAATATGAGCATTTTTTGTTCCAATCATATGAAGAAAGTGAAATGCCATTTTGACTGTACCAAAGAGTTCTAAAATTTGAAGGTGGACTTCATTACATTCTTGGTGTGTACGAAAAAAAAAAAATTCATAAGGAAATAACTGACAGGGGATAGTGTGTTTTCCAACACTACTAATAATGTGAGCATTTTTTTTTCAAATCAAATGAAGAAAGTGAAATGTCATTTTTACTGTACTAGAGAGTTATTATAAAATTTGAAGGTGGACTTCATTATATTGTTGGTGTGTACAAAATAAAAACATTTCATAAGGAAATAATTGACAAGGGATAGTGTGTTATCCAACACTACAAATAATATGAGCATGTTTTTGTTCCAATCATACGAAGAAAGTGAAATTCCATTTTGACTATACCAAAGAGTTGTTCTAAAATTTGAAGGTGGACTTCATTACATTCTTGGTGTGTACGAACGAAAACTTTTCATAAGGAAATAACTAACAGGGGACAGTGTGCTTTCCAACACTACAAATAATGTGAGCATTTTTTTTGTTCAAATCAAATGAAGAAATTAAAATGCCATTTTTACTGTACTAGAGAGTTATTATAAAATTTGAAGGTATACTTCATTATATTGTTGGTGTGTACAAAATGAAAACATTTCATAAGGAAATAATTGACAAAGGATAGTTTATTTTCCAACACTACAAATAATGTGAGCATTTTTTTGTTTCAATCAAATGAAGAAAGTGAAATGTCATTTTTATTGTACCAAATAGTTGTTCTAAAATTTTAAGGTGGACTTCATTACATTGTTGGTGTGTACGAATCAAAAAAATTTCATACGGTAATATCTGACAAGGGACAATGTGTTTCCAACACTGCAATAACGTGAGCATTTTTCATAAGGAAATAATTGATAGGGGACAATGTGTTTTCCAACACTGGAAATAATGTGAGCATTTTTCATTAGGAAATAATTGACAAGGGACAGTTTGTTTTCCGACACTTCAAATAATGTGAGCATTGTTTGTTCCAATCAAATGAAGAAAGTGAAATGCAATTTTTACTGTACCAAATAATTCTAAAATTTGAAGGTGGACTTCATTACATTGTTGGTGTGTACGAATCAAAAGCTTTTCATAAAGAAATATCTAACAAGTGACAGCGTGTTTTCCAATACTGGAATAATTTGAGCATTTTTCATAAGGAAATAATTGACGAGGGATAGTGTGTTTTCGAACACTGGAAATAATGTGAGCATTTTTCATAAGGAAACAATTGACAAGGGACAATGTGTTTTCCAACACTACAAATAATGTGAGCATTTTTTTGTTCCAATCAAATGAAGAACGTGAAATGCCACTTTTACTGTACCAAATAGTTATAAATTTTTAAGGTGAACATCATTACATTGTTGGTGTGTATGAATCAAAAACTTTTCATAAGGAAATATCTGACAAGGGACAATGTGTTTTCCAACACTGCAATAATGGAGGAGGTCAAATACATTCTTTTAAATCTATTTCATGTATACTATGTTGTGCAACCACACATTTAGGATGATAACATCTCCTACTTACAACATTACTTCATTGTAGTTATTCATAGTTCTACATTGCATAGTTCTTTCTAAACATGTCTTGGGTTCCCATCTAAGACATTTATTGACACATCCTACCATGTATCACCATCCACAATGGAGTTAGAGGCTCATGAATAAAAACTTGACAAGGCACATGAAATTTTTAGAGCATTAATTGTATGTACCAATAAGTTCAATAAATTATTACATTCTAATAATATAAATATAAAGAGTGACACAAAATTCTTACATTCTAATTAAGAGGGAACAAATGATTTCAATATCTAGCCTCATACACCCTCTTTAGAAATTATTATTATTCTTGATTACCATTAAGGTATGGTAGTGAGATTATTATTCTATTTTTTGTCATGTATTAAGGTCTCAAGGATCACCCTCATAAGTTCTTTACAGTCTAAAAAGAAATGGATTTACTCTCTATATAAATATCATTGGTCATGACTCAAAGGTTATTTTTTAATAGCTCCAAAATATTTTTTTTTGTTAATAGTGGTGAAGTTTAGTAGCACATTGTGAAGAGTATTATATCACATATCAACTCAAAAGATTATATTCTATATAGTGGTTGTGTATGTGATTCATTAAAGGTTAAGGTCGCATGTTGTAAGCCCTTGAGACAAGATAGTAAATGCAATTATATGAATTAATAATTCACATTTTTATTAATTTATTATCTCATTGAATTCTACTGTGAGAATTTGTGTAATTGGTTGTATGGTTGGATAATCCTTAACTAGATCCTCTAGTCACAATTTTATCACATGGTATTGAAGTAGTGGTTTTAATCACAAAGGACCTAAGAGAGAGGGAGTGGGAGAGACTTGAGAGAGAGAGACAGAGTGGGGGGGAGGGGAGAGATAAGTAGATAGAGAGGGGAAGTTGGGGAGGAGAGATAGGTAGAAAGAGAAGTGGGGTGGGATGTATTGAGGGGAAGGTAGGTAGAGAGGGAGAGGGTGAGTAAAGATAGAGAGAGGAAGGGAGGTAGCTATTACTTGATGTGTTTCTTATTTGAGGGAGGTAGATATATATATATATATATATATATAGAGAGAGAGAGAGAGGGAGAGAGAGAGAGAGAAGTAAGGTGGGACATGTAGGTATAGAGAGAGTGAGAGAGGGAAGAGGGAGGGAGGGAGAGGTAGGTGTAGAGAGGTTGTGTGGGAAGGAGGGAGAGAGAGAGGGAAGGATGGAGATATGGAGAGTTAGGTAGAGAGAGGTAAGGTAGGGTGGGATACAAAGGGATAGAGGGAGATAGGGCTCATGGTAGGGTGGGATACAATACTTCCTCATGATATGTACCTATCTTAAATTTTAACAAACATTGCCCACTTACTAGTACCTTATGTTCTTTCTATAATTGTGAAATTTTATATGGATTTGGATATTTTAACCTTTTCAATTTTAACTTATGAACCATCTCTTTTGGCACTAAAATATCTTTACTATCATTTTTTATCTTTACTATCAACTCAATCAACCAAGTCCCACATCTTGTTTTTTGTAGTGCCTCCATCTCCTCTTTCATGGATTTTATTTAAGATTCCTTCTCCTATATAATTTGATTCATCATTAGTGCCTGCTTCTCCTATATTATTTAAGATACCTTATCCTATAGAATTTGATTCTTTCAACGTATGGTTCTCATTCTAGTGAGCTCTATTTCCAAAAAGAGAAAGATCTTAGGACTTCAACACTACTTGAGATTTCAAATGTGAAAAATTCTTTTGCAATGGGAACAATGTTGCAATTTTTTCTTTAATTCCCTCCCACCCTACCACTCCCTATCTCCCTCCTTGCCTCTTTCTCTCCCTCTATTCCTCCCACCCTACAACTCCCTATCTCACTCCTTCCCTCTTTCTCTCCCTCCCTCTATCCCTCCCATCGTACCACTTCCTATCTCCCTCCTGCCCTTCTCTCTCTTTCTCTCCCCCCCTCTCTCTTTCCATCCCTCTATTATGATCTAGTGATAACTACTTTTCAAATCTATGTCTCCCTCCCTCACTCACTGATTAGTACCTTATGCTATTTCTACAATTATGAAATTTTATATGGACTTGGATACTCAAACATTTTTAATTTTAAATTTATATGTCCATAAAAGGATAAAATATATACAATAAAGTCATAAAATTTTAGGATTGTAGAATAAAATTTATATAGGCATACATGTCATTATATGTTCTTTACAAGACTTGTCTACCTTTATAGATAAGGGTTGATTTTTCTTTTTCCTTATCATATATTTCCAATTGTATTTGTTCCATGGAATTCTTAAGTTCAAGAATATTTGACTCTACCGCTCCCTATCTTCCTTCTTCCCTCTATTTCATCCAAACATAACCAATGATCCTATACACATCTATTTCTTGCAATCCCCTATCAAGTGTGAGGAATAAAGAGAGATGTAGGTAAAGCTATATACATTCGAAAGGATTGTGGGATATAGGGACCAAAAAACACTTGAAAAGAAGCATACCAAAGTGAATGAGATAGATAATGTATTGAATGAAGAGATTCTTCCCACTCTTGAGAAGTTAAAGAAGGTGCGTGTGCAATATGTGCAATGGGAAAATGGAAATGTAGAACTAGAGCAACAAGTACTGGAATATATGAAATGAAAAATGAATCTACTCTAAAAACACTTGATAAGAAGAAAAACAAAGTGAATGGAGAGATTATTGCTGCTCTTGAGAAGTTGAGGATAGAGTGTGTGTAGTATGTGCAATGGGAAAATGGCAATGCAAAAGTGGATAAACTCAAGAGGTTTTGTATTGCATATGAATTTGTGGAAGCAAAGGAAGTGAGATATGATGCTATAAGTGGATTTGAACAAATGAACTCAAATATTCTTGAACTTAAGAATTCTATGGAACAAATACAATTAGAAATAAATGGAAAAAAAAAGGAAAAAAATCATATCCAAGTGCAAAAAAAGAGAATTAATTAAGTGGAGACATGAAATTCTTATCTGAAAAGGTAGATAAGTTAACACACACAAGAACACATGTTAACTAGAATGCACTTCAATTTTAAAGGGAAATAAAGTAAATAAATTTGTATTTATATCATATAGGCTACTTGCATAATTGTGAATGTTGTCTTTGATATTTTTCATTGTAGTTAATTAATTTTTTAGTGGGTTTAACCTAGGAGAACACATTCATCAATCGAATAAAACAACTCCTAAGCAATGTCTCTATCTACACTACTTTAACATAGATATCTAGAGGAAAAAGTAAGCATCTATCTAGTGTAACTCAAATCAATCTTACATGATATATCAAGGAAACAATAGTTAGAATTGACCCAAGATATTTTTAAAAAACTTTAAACTTCAAGGCATTCATTGGATCAAAATAGATAAATTCATGATAATGATAAATTGGTTTAAAACAACATTATAAAATTTATTTTTCATCATCAATTCTAAAACTAAATACACCTAACCCACTCATTTAATTTTCATAAATTATTACAATTATTAATCTAAATTTAATTGTCAAAATTAACTATATTTATTTCATTAACCTAATTCAAACTTATATTTTCTTTCACACTATTATTCCTTACAACTTTATTAAAGATTGCATATGGCTTAATAGTCAAAGGCTTGACCACTTAACCCTTAATTATCCTTATCCCAAGGTTACTCTTAAGCAAAGAGTTAAATGGAAAATGAAATGAAAGATCCCATATGGCATTTACATGGACCTTTTTACAATAGTATGTGGGTTGCAGGTTTCATAACACCCATTTTTTTCCAATCTACAATTGTTATAATGAAAACATTTTCTTATATAGAGAGTACGAATGTAATGAAAGGAATTTCAAAATTTACCACAACTATGACTTAGAGTAAAAATGCATTTCAATTTCCTCATATGATGGAAAAAGAAATACACAAAATAATCACAGTTTGGAAAACATAGTGGGTTTTGAATGATTGAATTCTTCTTGTTCTAAGATCAAGGGAGGAGCCATTGGGAATGATTTCTAGGTTAAGGATACATAAAAATAATATAATTGACCTAAGGGGTGACTAACCAATTGGGTTGTTATGTTTAGAGGGTTTTACAACAATATGTGGGTTGTAGGTTTCATAACACCTATTGTTTTCCAACTTGAAATTATTGTAATGAAAACTTTTTCTTAGATAGAGAGTACAAATGTAATGAAAGGGAAATTTCAATATTTACCACAACTATGACTTAGAGTAAAAATTGCATTTCAATTTCCTCATATGATAGAAATAGAAATGCACACAATAATTGTAGGTTGGAAAACACAATGAGTTGTGAGTGATTGCATTTGTCTTGTTCTAAGCTCAAGGGTTGAGAGCTTGAGGAGGAGTTTTAGGTGAGAGATACATAAAAGTAATAAAATTGACTTGAGGGGTAACTAACCAATTGGGTTGTTATGTGTAGAGGGTTTTAAACAGTATGTGGGTTACAGGTTCCATAACACCCAATATTTTCCAACCTCCAATTTTAGAAAATAATATTAGTATAATTAAGAACTTTTTCATTTACACAACACGAGTGTAATAAAAGGAACCAATGGGAGTACCTTAAACTATGATGAGTATAGAGAGAGCTATGGGAGATGGGTATAGAGAGAGTTAGGGATATAGGGAGGGCTAGGTTGGGAGAGGTGTGTGAGAGAGAGAGAGGGAGGGAGGGAAAGAGAGAGGGAAGGAGGAAGATAGGTAGTGGTAGGGTGGGAGGGATAGAAGGACCCAAAATAGACTTACTAGGAGGGGGAGATGTGATGGTGGATTGTGGGACACAAGGACCTAAAAACCCTTGAAAATAAGTAGACCAAAGTGAATGAGATAGATAATATTTTTAGAGGAGATTATTTTTTCATTGAGTTTGGTTTTGCTTCTTTTCGAGTGTTTTAAAATAGATTCCTTTTTCATTTCATACATTATAGTACCTATTGTAGAACCCCAATCCTAGACCTGCACAAACACAAGAAACAAGCATAATGTTAGATCAAATGCAAGTGAGAATCAAGATTCCCCATGAAATTCATTTGTAAAGCTCAAATAGGAAAGAAATTGAACAAAATGAACCAAGAAAGCAATGAAATCCTATTTTAAGATGAAAACTCTCAATCCCATGGGGGAATTGGTGCCAATTTGATGTGAAAATTGGCCCTTTCCCAACTCCTTTGATGCAATGTTGATGAGTGATCCACTTTGTTGAAGATTTAATTGAGATCCATGATGAAAAATCTGCATAACCTAGCTAAGACCTTGATAAAATTGAGTATAGTAGACTTGATCAAATTGTGGATGATCAAAACAAAGGATGAGCCCTCCATTTATAGAAAGACAAGATGGAGGAATGAGAAAAATGGAGCAATGTGGGATCATTCAACATCCAATGGGCAAGTGCCACTTGTCAAGATGTGAATGGGGGAAGCTTGAGCACATTTTGATGAATGTGCACAATAAATGAAATTAGGTGGACTTTGAAAATCATGAAATGACATGTTAGAGGGAAAATGATTGAATTAAATGCCACTTGGCTCAATGCACAAAGACATGTAAGAGGAAATGAATGTCTTGTTGGAAGGACAAATCCACTTGGAGAGATTTTCAAACTTGGAGGAATATTCCCCTAAAGATGCCAAGTTGAAAGAAAATAGGGATTTAATGAATCCATTAATGTATTTTCATGTGCAAGTGGCAAAATCTAGAGGATTTGGATGATTGGGATTAAATTAATCAAGATTTGATTAATTTAATGAGGGATTAGTTGATGTGACAATTTGATTTAGATTTTTGGGTTGATTTAAATCAAAGTTGAGAAGAATGTGATTTAGATTTAATTAAATAAATATTTGGTTTATTTTATTAGAGAGGATGGTGTTAGATTAAATTAAACAAGGTTTAATTTATTTAATTTAATAAGATGGCCTTGGAGATTTAATCAAATAACATGAATTATTTAATTAAATAGACAAAGGAGGGTTAATCAAATAACATTGATTTATTTAATTAACAAGAGAGAATGACTTAATCAGATAAATGATGATTTATCTCATTAAGGGATGAAGAGTGATGATTAGCTAAGAAGATGATTTAGGACTAAACGATGTTAGTAACCAGGATCAAGTGTGTTGGTATATTTTTCGTGTCTACATTTTTCCCCTCTTTGAAGCAAAGTACTTGCTGCGTTGGTTCAAAGAATAAATTGTCTCGATCAAAATTCAAAAAATTTATGATTTTCAAAATTTCCCCACTGTTACCCCAGTGAGATAAAACATGTCGATATACTGCCCCCTCGAGAGATCAGACAAAAAGTTTGGATTTTTGGGTGATCTCGCGAAAAAGAGGACAAGGTGGTCGAGGGGTCCAAAAAGCCTACAAGACGCCAAAAAATGCGAAAAACGATGCAAAATGACCCTCGGTTGGGTGAAAACAGGATTGGGGGTCCAAAACCCTAGCTGGATGGCCAAACAGGGTTAAAAAACCCTAGTTTTCAAGCTTAAATAGGCCTCAGGGGGCCACTTCCAGTTCATTAGCACACACAGCCTATTGAGATTCTGCACATTTGAGCTCTGACACCTTCGAGAGATGGCACAACAACAACTCCCCCGACACAGTTCAGATAGAGTACACACACACCAGAGGATGCCTGGCATTGGACCAGCGGTGAGTCAACCTGACCCAACCTTGTTTTTTGATTTATGTGTGCATTTATTAGCCTAGGATTTTACTTTTTTCTTAGCGATGGAATATAGTGCCACTACAAACTTAGTTTCGGCACCACGCGGCCTCAAATTGCACCATCAACATGAATAGGATGCCATGACGCAGTATGGAGTTTGGATTCAAACTCCAAACTAAGTCACATATGAGAATAGTGCCGTAACAAGCCAATTTTCAAATTAGGTTTAGGGTCACTCCTCAAATTGCACTGTCGTGGTAGAGTTTGGTTGATTAAGGGTCCTAGCGGTGCAGTTTGGACCTTTCAAACTACGTCACACCTGTAAACAGGCCCGCATATGCTGTTTCGGGAATAACAAGACAGATCAATATCATGATTTTTCACAAAACTTAACATGGTGGCTTTCTTGATGCAGGAGGAGGTCGAGATACTTCATTCAGGGGAGCACAAATTTTCTATTCTTAGCAAATTGGTTAGGATGCACGAGAGACTACAGGAGCACCTGGGGGCGATTAGCCTCTGGTATATAGCGTACACACCACCAATCAAGACACATTTTGGCATGATGATCACACTCGCTAAGTGGTGGCACAATGAGACATCCTCTTGTCACCTTCTGATAGGTGAGGCCATAGTCACACTGGAAGACATGTGGTGCATCCTCAGATTACCCATCCACAGAGAGCGGGTTATATAGGATGTTGATGCCAGGAGGGATGCCTACTAAGATGTGATGGGTCTTGACGAGATTGTCTTTTGCAAGGGCTAGATCAAGCTAGAGCAATACCGACTCACTATTTCTCCTTTTCAGTTGATTATTGCAGCTATTATTTCAGGTCTTGTCACACCAGATCGACGGGGCCGATACTTTAGTTCTAGATGGGGGCTCGCCTAGGAGCAGATGGTCCAACGATGAGTGTGTTTTTCTTGGGGGCCAGTTCTTCTAGCCTCATTATATAGAGATATTCATGAGTTTGTATATAGTGACAAAAGAGCTATCGGGGTGGGAGTTACACTACTCCATATTTGGGCCTGGGAGCACATTTTTGTGCTTCGCCCGAGAGTCATTGTTGTTGATATGGAGCTAGATGATCTAGTTTTCTGGAGATACCGGGGTAGAGTTTCATTTACACATATAGGATAGGCTTGCATTCCCCACTGGAGGAGAGTCCTGGATGACATACAGGTCTTTACATGGTGGCCCTACCTTGGATTTCCTACATGGTACGATGATGTGCAACAACTCTTCACTTGGCAGGACAAATTGATGTAGGGCAGGGAGCACACCATGATAGAGAGGTACCTGCCAGGCCACGTTCAAAGATAATTTAGGGAGGCCTAGGATAGGACCGATGATTAATATGTGGCAATATTTGCACGTACTATGACGAAGTCCTCTTGGGGTCATTATATTCCAGTCCAGGAGGCTATCGATACATTCAGGAAGCTAGCGGCTAGGCCATGTCCATATGATCAAGGGCAAGCTAATCCAAGGATGACATAGACATACAGGGATTGGTTTTGACCTCCTCTTCAATTGATAGTACTAGGCACACCATCTGCATGTTGAAGGGCCATAGGCAGAGGAGCAGGTTGAGGCCGGGGCCAGGGAGGCCGACGAGGTAGAGACAGAGACGAGGATGGGGATCGAGGAGGAGACATGCCACCCCACCAGCCAAATTGGGATAGAGCCCCCCAGGATCAGTAGCTAGATCAGTAGAGGAAGGATGCCCCACAATAGGATCAAGATGGACAGGATGGACAACCTCCATGGAGAGATTAGGGACCTCCACCGCCACCTCCACCTGATCAGAGGTATGCCACAATATAGCAGCTACAAGCACAAGTTGTAGGGTTATAGGGATAGGCGGCTACCTTGATTTCAGAGCGAGACCAACTGAGACAGGAGAGGGATCAGGCTGTCCAACAGAGGTAGGTTGTAGAGCTTAGGGCTGCACAGGATATGGGCCACCGTCAGCATATCAAGAGTATGTCTGCCTCCTCGTCCCAAAGTTCAGTTTCACTATGAGCATATCGAGAGGCAGTAAGGGAGGCTCACTATTACAGAGTCCACTACCATCAGGCCATGCCCCGAGCATCCTGGGTTCCAGATTATTCTTAGTAGACAGGATACAAACCCCTTGAGGACCACAGAGAGAGATA
The DNA here is from genome assembly GCA_007258455.2 of Sequoia sempervirens. Lineage (NCBI taxonomy): Eukaryota > Viridiplantae > Streptophyta > Pinopsida > Cupressales > Cupressaceae > Sequoia > Sequoia sempervirens. The sequence goes on along the minus strand of VDFB02075321.1, from coordinate 164,177,513 downwards.
GCCTGGCGAGGGCGAGGGAAGCCAGTAGGGTTAGCCAATTTTTGGATCAGAGACATGATTCTTTTTCTACCCCATGGGATTATTTTTGATAGCCCCATGGGCCATTGTATTTTATGTATTTGATACACACTTGATCCATATTTGTACCATGACAATATATTTGATGATATATATGAGATGAGTTGATTTTGATCTGATGTATGGTGTCCTATTCTATTTTATGCATTATGGATGGATTTTATTTCTATATGCGATGTCATGATTCTATCTTATGTGATGTCATGCAATGATGTTATGTGATGCAATGATTTTATGAATGCATTTCCTTTTCAGTATCTTTCCTTATGCATTTTTTATGATGATGTATGCAAAATTTTATGATATGCAAATGCTTAGACTAAAAAATCTATATTATGTACTTAATGGATGATGATGAGATGCAATCTTTTCTTTTCAGTACTTTTCTCGTGTATGATATGATAATGCGCTTATGATGTTATGATAATGCAAATGGATGGTGATGCATATGATGTGGTGATGATGTATGATGTTTATGATATGACACCTATGTTATGATAATGCAAATGGATGATATGTATGTGTATGATGTGATGGATGTTAATACTGCCTATGTATATGATGTGCATGATATACTCTCTATGATTTATGTAATGCATGAATTATGAGGTATGTGATATGAGTTAATAATGCATATGGGATGATTTCTTTTATGCTTATATAATGAATGCATATGTATGGTTTATGAGATGCTTAGAATAACCAATCTATATTATGCAATGGTGTAGGTGATATGATAAATACTTTCTATATGATATGATATGCGTTTTGTGGTATGCTGACGGTTTGTGGATGCATGATGAATGCATTGGCAATAATGATTTGCGATTAATTGTCATGGTACCATGTTAGTGCGGAAAGAAGATAGAAGAAAGTAAGAGGATCCAACAAGACACGAGATGATGATGATGATGATTTGCTTGCCGAGGAGTTGGGATTTTAAAATGGCCAATTACCTTATGTTTGATAACACACGTAGGCAAGATGCATCAAGGTATAAAGAACCAGGATGGCATTGCACCTAGTGTGATGGAATTTGACTCAACAATCAGATAGGAGTACTCTTGTTTACACCTAACATACAAAACCTCATTCAAAATGTAGTTCATATATTTTAGACATCTCAAACCAAAATTTAGGAAGGCGAGCCTTCCTATGTGGTCAACAAGACACCTAAAACATCTTCCCTATACCCAAACAAAGCACGCATGACTAGGGGTATATTGCAACAATATCCAACAAGCACAATAGATGAAAATATAATGATCATTGCCCCATTTCTTTCTCTCTAAATCCCTTTATTTGGGACATTATCAAGAGGTCATCAAAATGAGTGCAAAAAGATAAGTCAAAAGGACAAAGATAAAGTAAACAAACAAGCTAATGTTCTTCAATACTACTAGCCAAGACTAAACTGTGATGATGCCTGATGTTGATGTCCATTGTAGGAAGGATGCATCCTAAGACATGATGATATCAAATGCTTGATTTGGGACTGATTGGATGATATGCTATTAGCATAAAGAGTTGACCAACTTGTTTACGTACTGACCTAGACTTGAGACCTTGGCATTTTAGTTTTCACTTTTAACCTGCTAGACTTGTTTCCGATTGTTTCACCAAAGGTTGGGGATGATGATTGATTTATGAGTGAATTTTATTACAGGTGAAAGAAAGATGAGATGGATGGATTTTTCAAATACTTTGATGTTTTTTATGTTTTTGGTATTTTCAAGATTTTACAAATGTTTTGATTTTCAATTTTTTGAATGTTTTGGGATTTTTTGAGATTTTAACCAAGAGACTAACCTAAAGACCTATCCTAGGGGCCTCGGGGGCTAATCAACCAGATTAGCCTTTCTTATGTTATACATGTAGAAACCACATAGTTCGACTGACACAAACTCGATTATTATCGAGATATGAACAAATGGATTGTCAGTTTATTATGACAGACTCCTAAAGGACTAGCCTAAGTGTCTTGGGGGCTAATCAAAGATCAACCTTGCCTACATTCAAAGCTCAGAGACAATGTAGTTCGACAAGACAACTTTGTTTTTGACTTTTTGACTGACTTTTTGACCTGTTTTTGGATTTTGAATGTTTTGAATGTTTTTGGATTTTGTGATTTTCTGATGATTTTTTATTTTTTGATTTTGGGGACTTCAAGAACATACACGAATCTGATCCAATGAGGAAATTCCCCCAGCATGATGCAATAGACTAATCTTATAAGGGTAGGACAAACTGACCTTGAGAATGGGCCGAGTAGTACTAGGAGGGATCATGACACAAACACAAGACCAAGCTATGATGCAGACACAAATGGGTGATGGATGGAGATATGGAATGCGATGGATGATGAAAGCATGATGGATGAATGATGCAGAACAAGCCATGGAGATCTTGGTGGATAGAAAGTGGTTATTTATGCAAGGCACCTATTTTTTAGGTTTTCACCAAGGTATTTTCCCACAGTGCCACCGAAGTGGTTTTCACTAGAGGATGATTTTTTCTCTTTACTATTTTTAATCCTTTTTTTGATTTTTTTTTGGATATTTTTCTTTTTTGATTTTTTTGTTGTCACCAAGACACCTGTTTGCCAGGTTTTCATCAAGGTGACCCTTTTTTCAGGATATTTTCTAATTTTTTATTTTTTCGTTCTATACCTTACAAGATTTTAGGCATAAAACTTTTTGAGATGGGAGTTGTTCATGGGCTCCTACAGAGGTTCCCCTTCGGGTGTTGATAATTGATATGCCCCTGTCTTATAGCTTGTTGTGATGACGAAGGTTCCCAACCAATTGGGTTCAAATTTTTCTTTGTCGTTTGGGTTTGGGACATTCCTTTGGTTCTCCTTTAGCATAAGTTCTTTGACTTGGAAGGTCCTTCTCTTGATCTTCTTGTTATTGTTCCCTTTGAGTCAGTTCTGATACACCTACAAGTGATTTAATGCCTCCATTCTCTGTTCATCTAGCAATTCCAACTCATTTAATCTTGATACCAAATATTCCTCATCCATGATGAGATTTTGTAGTGATGTTCTCAGTGACGGGAGCTCGATCTCGATGGGTAATATGGCTTCTGATCTATAGACCAGGGAAAAGGGGGTGCCACCTATGGGTGTGTGGATGCTAGTTCGATAGGCCCAAAGGGTGGGGTTCAATTGGAGATGCCAGTCATGACCAGCTTCATTAACCATTTTCTTGAGGATTTTCAGAATGGTCTTGTTTGTAGCCTCAGCTTGGTCATTTCCTTAGGGATAATACAGGGTGGAAAAGCGATGTTGGATTTTAAATTTGTCGCATAAGTCACAAACATCTTGATTCTTGAAGAGTGTCCCATTATCTAAGATAATGGCTTGTGGGACACCACACGTTCGACATATTAAGTAGTTCAAGATGAACTTTGATATCTGCTTTCTAGTAATGTATGTCATTGGTATGGCTTTCACCCACTTTGTGAAGTACTCAGTGGTGGTAATGATAAAATTGTGGCCACTGGATGAGATGGGGGTGATTTTTCCAACAAGATCTAGCCCCCATTGTGAAAAGGGCTAGGGTGTGATAATAGGGTAGAGCTCTTGAGCTAGAGCATGGATGAGGTCCCCATGCTGCTGACATATTAGACACCTTATGACATAGTCATGTGCTTCTCTTTCCATTGTAGGACAATAATACCCTGTCCTCAAAAATTTATTGGCCAAGGTCATACCACTTGAGTGTGAACCACATATGTTGTTATGTACCTCGGTTAAGGCAGTCAATGCCTCCTCAATGTTTAGGCAATGTAATAGGGTTCCTTCTATGCTCCTACGATAAAAGGTTTCTCCTAGGATGACAAACCGAGATGCTTTCTTGACAAAGATTTTCTTAAAGTTTGAGGTTATGTCAGCTGGGAGGACTCCTATTCTTAGATAAGTGTATATGTCATGGTACCATGGATCACTAGGACCAATAATTTTTCACACAAATTCTAACTTTGATACCTTGAACGCAGGCACGAGAAGCTGCTCTACCAAGAATTCATACTTTGGGACATTGCGAGGGATATCCAATAGGGACCCAATTGTCGCCATGGCATCTGCCGCTTTGTTGTTTGCTCTAGGTATTTGCTTGAATGTGATCTCAATGAAGGACTCCTTAAGACTTTCCACCAATTTCTTGTATGGAGTGAGCTTGTCACCTTTAGTATGATACTCATCATTCACTTGATTGATTATTAGTTGCGAGTCCCCATAAACCTTGAGAGCCATGATATGCCATTGCACTACTATTTTGAGTCTTATGGTTAGAACCTTATATTCTGCGATATTGTTTGTGCAGGGAAATGCCAACTTGTAGGATCTTGGTATGCAGTCTCCTTGTAGAGTGATGAAAAAGATGTCGGCTCCCGATCCATGCTGTGCATAGGAGCCATCAAAGTACAACTTCCAATGGTCTTCTATGTTCAGGTTGAAGATGGATTCATCAGGGAGCTCTAAAATTAGCGGATTCTCTAAGTACATTGGTGCTTTTCCAGTTGGTCCGCAATAGCTTTCCCTTTGATGGCCTTACATTCCATGTACTCAATGTCATATTTTGATAGGATCATGACCCACTTGGCCATCCTTCCTATGAGAACTTCCTTGGAAATTAGGTACTTGAGTGGGTCGATCTTGGCAATGAGCTTGATTTTATGTGTTAACATGTAGTGTCTAAACTTCTGTGAGGCAAACACCACTGCTAGGCAATCTTTTTTGATGGAGTAATTTAACTCATGCCCTACCATGGTCTGACTGATGTAGTAGATGGCCCTCTCTATTTTATTTTCATCGTGCTGAGCTAGGAGAGCACCGAGGGCTGCTACTATTGTTGAAATGTAGAGGATTAAAGGCTTTCTTGGGATTGGTGGCATAAGCACTAGAGGTGTGAGCAAATACTCTTTGATTTTGTTGAAGGCCTAATCGCACTTGTCATCCCACTTGTACACTACCCCTTTGTGGAGTAGGTGAGAATATGGGATTGACTTGTCTGCTAGCTGAGCTATGAACCAACAGATGGATTGGAGCCTGCCTTGTAAGCCTCTCAATTGTTTCAATGTCTTAGGTGCCTCCATCTCGAGGATTGTCTTTACCTTGGCGGGATCTATTTCAATCCCTCTCATGGACACGATGTATCCCAACATCTTCCCTAATTGTATGTTGAAGATGCACTTCTCTGTATTAAGGAAGACCTTGTATTCCTCCAATTTGTTGAAGATGGAACTCAATGCTGCTATGTGATCCCTTCTCTTTTTGGATTTTTCCAATATATAATTGACATAATCTTCCATAGTCCTATGGATCATGTCATGAAAGATTAAGGTCATGGCCCTTTGATATGTTGCTCTAGTGTTCTTTAGGCCAAACGACATCATGTTCCAGCAATATGTCCCCCATGGACAAGTAAAAGCTATTTTGTGTTGATCTTCTTTGGCTATCATAATTTGGTTATAACCGGAGAATCCATCCATCAGTGAAAGAATCTCATGTCCCGTGGTCATATCTACAATCATATCAATGTTGGGTAGTGAGAAGTCGTCCTTGGGACACACTTTTTTTAGGTCTCTAAAATCTATGCATATACAGATGCCTCCATCGAGCTTTGAAAAAGGAACCAGATTTGATACCCACTCCGGATAGTCGATTGGTCGTATGAACCTTGCATCAAGTAGCTTCTTCAATTCCATTTTAACCAAAAAGGCAATTTGAGGATGCATTTTTCTGAGTTTCTGTCTAACAAGCTTTGCTTCAGGGTAAACTGCTAGGTGGTGGACCACAATCTCTAGATCAAGCCTGAGCATTTCGACATAGCTCCATCCAAAGTTGACCTTTCTCTCCCTTAAGAAAGTAGCTAGGAGCTCTTGTTCTTCTGACATCAATGATTCAACATAAAATGTGATATGTGGAGTTTCCTCTGTTGCTAAGTTGACAGGGTTGCACTTCTTGACTAGAACTGCTGACTTTTCCTAATGTAGAGCACTGAGAGGGAGATTGAATCCTTCATCCTTGCATGCCTCATAGAGGTTTTCACCATTGGATACGTCCTTTTTTTTACTATTTTAGGGTTAGAGAGTGCCATAGTGTGGTTTTCACTCAAATACCTTGAGATTATTCTCAAATTTTTGCTTTTGCCACTAAAGGATTCAATCGTCTCCCTCTAGTAAGCTTGTGTGTCCAGAATGATATCAAACCTAGTTTTATGATCTCTGCATGGTACCATGCTCCACAGTCCCATGAATTCTGAGAGCGCTTCCTCGTTTTCAAAAGTGTCCAGAATTGGTGGTCCTCGTTGGCTGTAATCAATGAGTTGGGGGTAAACTAGGTTGATTTCATGGGTTTCACTCGTTGACTCGAATGACACGGTACTAATCATGAGGAGAGAGGAATTCTCAAAAAGCATAGGTAAGTTAGTTATGGAATCTTCCTCATCACTACTACTGTAGACATCAGTTATGTCAAATCTGAAGTTGTCTAAAGGTAGACCAGTGGATACGGGTAATTGAAGGGCGGTTGTTGTTTGTTGAGAAGTTTTGACCTTCTTAACTTGGAGATTTCGGCCACATATGGTTATACTCAGAGGGGTATATCCGATGCCAAGATTTTTCATTTGCGTCTCATGAATGATGGATACTAGAAGCCCATTATCATTTTGTCCAAGCTTTTTGTTTCTGTCATAGCCGATGGCGAGCATCATTTGTAAGCCTTTACTGCTATCATGCATAGGTAGATTGGTTGTTGGTCTATTTTCTTGGTACAAGAGATGGGATGGGTCCTCTTCTATTACTTCCCAGCCTAGATCTCCCCAACTTCTGAAGCTGGAGGATCATGTTGTGAAGGTTTGGGATGAGGAAGCATCATTTGATTGTGGTCATCCTCATGACCTGGGAGATTGTGGTAACTCTCCTACCACAAAAGCATTTTTTGGAATTGTATAGTGTCCACACCCATTTTCCTAGATAATGACCTTAATATAAGAGATGGTGGGGATGGTTGGTGTCTCTGTCGCAGAAGTGGAGGCGAGAGTAGTTGGGTTAATGTATGGAGTTGAGGGCCCTTCATCATTCTTTGCCACTTGGGGGATTTTGTAATATTTTTCTTCTAGGCTGTTGCAGTAAGAAAAGGGTTCAGGATCCCCATGGATAGTGACCTCTTGGCCTTGGTATGTGAACTTGATACATTGGTGGAAGGTTGATGCCAATTCTTGCATCCCATGGATCCATAGACGCCCTAGGAGAATGTTGTAAGGAAAATCGAGGTCGAGGACCTGACAGGTGGTTTCCATAATTGTTGGCCCTACTTGAATAGGGAATTGGATAGTGCCCTAAGACACTCTTTCTTGATCATCGTAAGCCCTAATTGTGATGCATTTTCCTTTTTCAATGGAATCCTTTGAGATTCCTAGATTCTTTATGAGATTGAGGGAACAAATGTTTAAGCCTACACCTCCATCCACCAAGACTCTCTTGACTTTGTTCTTATGCACTAGGACCTCCAGATGGAGTGCACAATTGTGAGATGGTTGGGTGGGGAAGTCTTGATTGGAGAATGTAATAAGATTTGGGGTAATGATGTTTCTAACCATAGCTTGGAATTGTTCAACATCAAGATCTACAAAGATGGTGGATGAAGCCAATGCTTCTTCAAGGATATTTTTGTAGGCTGATGATATCTTCAGTAACTCCATGATGGAGATCTGAGCTGGGGTTATTTTCAACTGATCAAGGAAATTATAGCCACTAGGAATGGATCTCAGGTTGGAAGTGGGTGCTCTAGGAGGCTAAGATGACCCTGTGATAGTAATTTTTCTGCCTCTTGTGGTGACTCCACAATCAGCTTGGGCTCCTTTGATGGTGATAACAGTGCAATACTCATCTAGGGATGTGATGAAATGGTCATATACATGATTCACAGTTTTGAATGCACCCTTCCCCTTATCATTATTATTGTTCCCTTTGTTGTTATGATTGGGCATCAGATTCATGTAGATCTGAAGATTTTGATTTCCCGCTGGTTGTTCCACATTTATGATTTTATCATCAATTAGGTCTTGAATTAAGTTTTTCAACCTCATACAACTGGCAGTTGTGTGTCCCTTGATTTTTTGGAAATCACAAAGGTGATTTTCATTGTACCACGACGGTTTCACCAAGGGCTCTTGATAGTTGTCATAAGTGGGAATTGTGATGAGTTTTTCTTCTACCAACCTCTTCATGATGGATTCAGCTGATTCCCCAAAGGCTGTGTACTTCCGCTTGGGGGAGTTTTTATTTCGCTGGGGTGGCCCCCTTTGATTGTGCACATTGTTGACTATTTGATTATTTGGCTACTAAGTCACAATGTTAGCTTATCGATTGTTTTGATTGTTTTTTTGGGATTGTTGCTAGGGTGCTAGTGTGTTATTTCAAGGAGCATTGATGACCACTTTAGCGTCGACAACACCATCGTTGGTAATGTTTCTATTTTTCACCCATGTGCGAGGTTTGTCATTATAGTTGGTGGATGGGAGATTGTTTTGCTATTCAGGATATGTAGGTGTCCCTCCTTATGCAATAAGGGCTCGTTCAATGTTAAGCGCCTTGTATATCAATTGTTCGTATGTGGTGATACCTTGCACCTTGAGATGAAATGCAAAGGTTCCTTCAAGATTTGAGATGATGGTGCAAACTTTTTGTTCTTCTGGCATGACCCATTTGCTCCTATTGGCCTTGGATTTCCATCGTTGTAGGAAGGAAGCAAATGATTTGTTTTTTCCTTGTTTAAGAGTTGATAGTTCCTCTAGACTGACATCCATAACAATATTGAATGCATATTTTTTTATGAATGTGTCTACTATCTCTTGGAACTTTTTGATGCTAGGAGGAAGGTGAGAGAACCACTCCATGGCATGGCCAGCCAAACTTGTAGGAAATAGCTACATCAAATATGTATCGTCATATGCGACTTCCATGGAATATACTTGGAATTCCCTGATCATGTGATCTTCAGGGTTTCCCGTCCCATGGTATTTATCAAATTTAGGGATTTCAAGTCCCTTTGGGAATGGTTTCATTACAAGACTCCTGTCAAATGGATAGGGACACAAGTTGCTAGGTGTCTTTGTAGTTTTCCCTAATTGAAGATCAAGCACTTGTTGCGAGAGCAACTTGATTTTTGTTGTTACATCGTTTTATGGATTAGGGGGTGGAGTGAAGGTGTTTTGCAATGGTTCAATTGTCAGTGGGATGGGCAGATTGGTTGTTGTGTTGGTGGATGGTGCTTGCACGTTTTACTGCGCCAAGTATGCTTGTACTTGCTATTGTATCAACAACGCTTGTTGTTGGTCCTATTGTTGTTGCACTAATAATGCCTGTTGTTTAGCTTGTTGTTGTTGTTGTACCAACAATGCTTGTTGTTGGGCTGATAGTTGGGCTACATCTTGTTGCTCTTGGTATTGCTTTAGTGGTTGCTAGTATTCTTGTTTTTGGGCTGCTTATTTTTGTGTGAGGTACTATGCTTGTTCTTGTTGAGCTTGGTATTGGGCTCAAGCTTGCGCTTGTGCCTGAGCCTGGGCTTGTGCTTGTTAGGAAGCTTGTGAAATTTGTGTGGCTTGTGCAACTTGTGCAGCCTACGCGACTTGAGCTGCTTGTTGTACTTGTTGCACTTGTTATGCGGCTTGAGTTGCTTGAGCGACTTGCACTGCTTGTTGCACAGCTAATTGTGTTTGCACTTGCTAAGCGGATAGTTGTGTAGCTTGTCAGTTTTGGATTTGCTGAAGTTCCTTTTGATAGGTAGCTTGTTGGGCGGCTTGTAACATGATGTTGTATTGGTTTGACATATTTGTGTTTGGTGGTGGAGGTGGTGGAGGATTCAGAATGGTGTTTGTTTCTGTGATAAGAGGCACCATTGTATTGATGATTGGGATTTGTGTAGTGGATGGTGCGATTGATATGCTTGGTCCTTGAGAGACGATGTTTTGAGATATTTGGGGAATGGTTGATGATGTGGTGGTTGCTTGTATTATCGGGATGGTTGCCATCTGTTGTTGTGATATTGGTGGCAAGATGGGAGGATTCAGTATGATGGTTTGATTGATGATTGGGGGATTGTTTTGAATGAGTGGCGGCAATAGAGGTAACCCCAGACTGAGAGTTGATGTTGATGTTGGCGGCAAGGGTGGAAGTAGTGAAAAAGAGAGTGACATACTTCCTTGGGGAAATCATGAAGGTGAAGGGTCAAAGATGCCCCTAGTCCAAATAAGTCACCTTCTCCTTGCGAGGTTATAGGGAGAGAGGTTTGAGGTGTTGCATGAAATGATGATGATGAGTCATTGGGATCATGAAAAGTGAGGGGGATATATGGATGTGATGTATTTTTGGGTACAGATTGCCCTAAAATAGTGTTTGTGTCCAAATCTTGATTATTCATAAGGGGGTTTGTTTGTAGTGCATTTAGAAATGTGCTCCCTTTGTTAATAATAGGTTGAGTTGGAGCAATGGATGATGTAATTTGGGGGATGGGTTGGGTTATGCTTTGGAATGGAGGTGTGGATGAGATTGGGGGCATGGATGAAATTGGAGGCATGAACCCAAGAGGTTGTTCCACAATGGTGCTCACATCATAATCGAAAGGGAGTTTAGCCCCTTGTTTTGCTAATTCAAGCATATATTGTGAGGGATGGAGCTTCATCATGATGTTGAAAATTCTATGGTTTTTTGGGATTTTGGAGAATTTCGGTGATCTCGTCTTGTGTCATCCCAAAGGAATTATTGGTGATATCATATACTTAACCTTCCTCTTGTGGATTTTGTGATGATGAAGGAAGATTAGTTAGGGGATTGCTTGATCCAACGAGATTCATTTTGGAATTGGTTTGGCTTAGGTCACTTGAAGTTGATGTTTCTTTGTTGGTCTCCATGTTCTTCTTGTGTTGCAATCTTGTTTGAACCATAAAATGAGGTTCAAAAGAGAAGATCTAGGATGATTAAGGATCAAAGGTGTGATGGTGAAATGTGTGAAAGGTGGATGATATGGATGATTAAACTCTTAGAAGATCTTGAGGGGGATGCTAGACTTTTGGGACTTTTTTAGATTCTTGGATTTTGATTTTGGATTCTTGGATTCTCATATTTGATTTTGACCTTGACTTGGTTTTGGATTGTTTTGATTGTTTGGATAATGAACAAATGGATCCCAATATGTTGGATGTTATCTATGGGATAGACTTGCTCACAAGATGACAATTTGACTAAGTGTATGGAGAAGGATGCATCTACCCACACTTAACCAAACAATATGATTTGATGATAATTCAACTAAGCATATGGAGAAGGATACATCTACACATATTTAGTCAAACCAAAGGGTGATCCCAAAATGGTGGTTTACAATTTTTGGCCAAACTAGACACTAATTTTATTTTTTAACTAAATCTTCACTTTCGAGTACCTATAGGGGCTAAACCGTGAGGAATTTGAAGATGATGCAACTAGAGTTTCGTGACATTTTGTTTGTAGATTATAAATTTTTTTTTTTCAAATTTTTTGGAATCATATTGCACTTCTTTTTCCATCTCCCTCAAAAACTAGTTTTTTTCAAAAAATGACATTTAAAAAAATGACACTCACCGTATAACATATAATTTTTTTTCCATGAAGGATAAAATTCTAATTCATTCAAATTTAGATTTGTAACTCAGATATATAGTGCTTCCACTTGGTTAGATATTTTTTTATTGAACATTTTTTCTTTAATCAAGTTTCAAAGTCAAACCAATTACAATTTAGACATAGTGCTACTGTATAATGCGTAACTTTTTTTGTAGGTATCGAAATTCTTTTTTTTTTTTGTTGGATCAAGGACTCCAATATCTAGTTCACTCATATTTTTCATTTTTTTTTTGATAATCTTCTATTTTTCCACATGTGCAGAACAAAGAGCTTGATTTTCGGTGAAAAACCTACATTCACAAGAAATAAAAAATAAATATAATAATCAAATTAAATTTAATTAAAATTATACTTTTTTGGAAGCTTATAATAAGGACTACATACTTAAAAAAAATAAAAATTAAATGAATTCATTTGATCCCCCAAAAGGTAAATCAAAAGTGGTTTTTTATCAGCATTTTGATAGGTGTAAAGGAGACTTCGTTATAGGTATGGTTTAAAACTAGTGGGGTTATATCCAAGGGGCTTGGTATAAGGTGGTTTGATCAAACTCTATTCAATTGGAATAATTTAAATGGAACTTTTCAAGGCTTAAATCATAATTATTTTTAAAAATATGTGATTTTAGCAAAAATTAGGATCTCCCAGAAAGTGTAAACCACTATTGTGGCAAAACCCCAAATTTTTTGATGTTTTGATTCAAGGATTTTTATTCATGGATTTTGATTCAAGGATTTTCCAAAAATCCTAGCATAAAGGATGATTTCAATATTTTCAAGATTTGTTGGTGAGATGATTTTGGTTTGATGTTCGAAAGATGGATGAAGGTTTTGTTTTGATCCAATGTGTACCTAAAAAAGACTCTTGTTTGCAAGACCTTGGTTTTGAAGAACATGCTTTACTCTAAACAAGATGCTAAAATTCCCAAAAAAGATTTGGATTTTGACAATAATAAAACTAGTACAAATTGGGATTGTTTCTTGAAGCTCTTATGTAAAAGTTGAAAAGAAATATTTGTCTAAATTCGTAGAGCGTTGAGAGACGCTTTTGATGATCTTTTGGACTAAGAGCTTTTGACTTTGGTTTCCAGATTTTGATTTTGCGTGAAATCATTTGAGACACATGTGTGGGGTTCAATTGTTCTTAGCTTTGCTTAGTGACTTCTTTTTTTTACAACAAACAATTCTTTGATTAGGTTTTTGAGCTAGATGTCTAATGTCTTAACTTCTTCTCATCCCACAAAGTACATTATGTGGAACTTCAATGAAATTAAGGCAAAAGTTACCTATTGCTGACTTCAGTAAGAAAATTGAGATATAAACATAAATGCTTAGAAACCTCTAAGGATAGAATCCCAAGGGTAAGCAATAGCACTCAAATTTTGTCTAAGATATTTGCTTCCTAAAGGGTTTGAAATTTGATAACAATGTTGAATGTTTGTTTCCCAATGTTTCTAATCAAGAAAAGTGTTTTGTTTCCAAGAACATGCACAACCCTATGGCTATGAAAGACTATATTTTTTGAATCCCCACTTGGACAAGTCTAGCTACGCCTACTTTTACGAATGGTTAGATGCTTGACCACATAGGCTCCCCCTTACAGTGCACTCACTTCTCGGGTCAGCCAAGCATCTGTACCCATGAATCTCCCATGACATACTTTCCATTTCTACTAAAATTCGTAAAAGTGTGGGGAAACTTTAGAACGACTATTCTTGCACCAACAAATAGATCAAGGATTTTGGCCTTTTCTAAACAAGGGTCTTACTGTAGGAATTTTGTTTGTGGGGGACCATCCATGTGGTGAGAGACCATTCCTTCCCTTCTCATCGAAATAATCCTTGTGATACTTGCCTTTCCTCAAGTACCCACACTTATATACTAGTTGGAAGTCACTTGGTTTTAGTGTGTTGTCGGTTGGGTCGTTCCCTTGGGTGATTACTTTCTCTCACAAGGTAGGCCCTCTAAGATAACAAAAAATTCAGCAAACACATCTGTAGTTCAATCGATCTTTGTTGAGAAACAAAGAGAGAACACACGTGATATGTTCCACTCACACTCACAAGATTTGTCAATTTTTAATCCCAAATGAAATGTGGAGGAAATCACTTACGCAACTTAATGTCACCAAAAACCTTTTGATTCTCAATATCGTCATAAGGCGAGAGAGAAGCGCATACGTCTTTTGATTATATATTTTTGAGTAAGCGATTACAAAAAAAGAAACACATGTTCATTTTATCGTTTCAAAGCAAGAGTGACTTCTTTTTAAGCACCAAAGGAAGTGTGAGATTTTGATTGTTCAATTGTTAACCTTAAAAAAAATCTAGAATATTTTCCTAAAGTTCATTTTAATCCCTTTTTCCTTGTTCATTTTAAACCCAAATTGAAAATTAGTGAGCCCTAAGAGCTTGAAGAGGTAAAAATCCTTAAAATTTTGGAATTATAATTGCTTCTAAAAGAAGAGCATCTAAAGACACTTGATACAATGGGTAAATGATGTTTATACTTTAAACTCCTCTTCGCTCCTTCTTTGTTTCCACCTAAAAACTGATCAATTCAAGAAAACCAGAGAAAAAAAACAAGTTAAAACTCCCAAATGATCAACAGTTAAAAAAGGACATGTCGAAAAAAATTCAAACTTGATCTTTTACTCCACCCCAGCGACGCAACCCGCATATGTGGCACAATTTGAGGAAATCAACAACACTATATAGCGTCGCTAGGCCTGCAAGCGATGCTCTATAATAGGATAAAGAGCATGATAGAAACATAATTTTTTTATTAGTGGCGCTGTTTGAAGTTCGAAAAATCTAGCGCTCAGGAATAGGTCTCACGTCGCAGTTTAGAATTTAGAATTTTTGGGTGGGAATGTTTGAGTGATGACATTTGGATTTTATAGCGTTGTTGTATGGCGTCGCTGGGATGATAGCAATGTTGTATGGTGTCGCTGGACTGATAGCGACACAATTTCCTGTAGACACCAAAAAACACTAAAAAGCATGAAATTCTGTTAAAAAATGTGATTAGAACTTGAGATTCGCCCTCCTTCTAGCGCCAAATGTAGAACCCCAATCCTAGACCTACACAAACACAAGAAACAAACATAATGTTAGATCAAATGCAAGTGAGAATCAAGATTCCCCATGAAATTAATTTGCAAAGCTCAAATAGAAAAGAAAATGAACCAAGAAAGCAATTGTGAAATCCTATTTTAAGATGCAAACTCTCAATCCCACGGGGGAATTGGTGCCAATTTGATGTGAAAATTGGCCCTTTCCCAACTCCTTTGATGCAATTTTGATGAGTGATCCACTTTGTTGAAGATTCAATTAAGCTCCATGATGAAAAATCTGCATAACCTAGCTAAGACCTTGATAAAATTGATGAAAATAGATATGATTGAGGATGAAATTGAGTATAGTAGACTTGATCAAATTGTGGATGATCAAAAAAGGGGATGAGCCCTCCATTTATAGAAAGAAAATATGGAGGAATGGGAAAAATGGAGCAATGTGGGATCATTCAACATCCAATGGGCAAGTGCCACTTGTCAAGATGTGAATGGAGGAAGCTTGAGCACATTTTGATGAATGTGCACAATAAATGAAATTAGGTGGAATTTGAAAATCATGAAATGACATGTTAGAGGGAAAAATAATGAATTAAATGCCACTTGGCTCAATGCACAAGGACATGTAAGAGGGAATGAATGTCTTGTTGGAAGGACAAATGCACTTGGAGGGATTTTCAAACTTGGAGGAATATTCCCCTAAAGATGCCAAGTTGAAAGAAAATAGGGATTTAATAAATCCATTAAATGTATTTTCATGTGCAAATGGAAAAATCTAGAGGATTTGGATGATTAGGATTAAATTAATTAGGATTTGATTAATTTAATGAGGGATTAGTTGATGTGAAAATTTGATTTAGTTTTTTGGGTTGATTTAAATCAAAGTTGAGAAGAATGTGATTTAGATTTAATTAAATAAAGATTTGATTTATTTTATCAGAGAGGATGGTGTTAGATTAAATTAAACAAGGTTTAATTTAATAAGATGACCTTAGAGATTTAATCAAATAACATGAATTATTTAATTAAATAGACAAAGGAGGGTTAATCAAATAACGTTGATTTATTTAATTAACAAGAGAGAATGACTTAATTAGATAAATGATGATTTATTTAATTAAGGGACGAAGAGTGATGATTAGCTAAGAAGATGATTTAGGATGAAACGATGTTAGTAACTGGGATCAAGTGTGTCGGTATATTTTATGTGTCTACACCTACTACTCCAATTCTGCATTGTTGCTACTCTAGTTCTACATTGTCATATGCCCATTACACATACTACACACACACCTTCCTCAAGTTCTCAAGAGCGGGAAGAATCTCTTTAGTCAATACATTATATCTCATTCACTTTGGTATGCTTCTTTTCAAGTGTTTTTAAGTTTTGATTGTGATGCAAGTGGAACTGTAATTAGAGCATTACTAAGTCAACAAGGAAGACTAGTATAAGCATTTAGAAGTAACCGTTAATTTGAGAAATCACATGAGTACTTGTTTTAATGGGGTATATAAATATGTGAAAAATTTATAGTTTCTACTTAAGTGGATTTATTTATAGATAAAGTAAATTATAACTACAATTAATACTAAAAATAGGATTGTACTAAACATAGATTTATTTTCCCATGTGTCATCAGGGAGGAGTTACAGGTGGGGGATACATAAAACTAACCAAATTGACCTGAGGGGTGACTAACCAACTGGGATGTTACGTGTAGAGGGTTTTACAACAGTATGTGGGTTGCAAGTTTTATAACACCTAGTGTTTTCCAACATCCAATTTTAGAAAACAATATTAATGTAATTAAAACCTTTCGTTATTTACACAAAATGAGTGTAATGAAAGTCACCTTCAAAATTTACATTTAATGTAGTTTAAACTTTTATATGTTGTGCAACAACATCTTTGAATTTTAACTTATCAAAATGCTTTACGAGATCATTTTATAGGTAAATTGAACATTTCCAATCGAGGTGCCTAATATCAGTCTTCAAATTGTGAACTACCTCAAATTCTTGCAAACACTCTTTTTCTAATGTCTACATGTGCCCTTCTTCATAAGCAACACCTTGGACATTGTTGTCTTTATTTTCTCAGCTTCAGGTCTTTTAGATTGCAGCTCTCTCTCAACAACATGAAACTCTTTTTCTTTTGATGATAAAATATTCTTCTTATCTTTTACTTCCTTTTCTAAGTGGTTAATTTTAGTTCTCTATTGTTTTTCTACAATTTCAACACTTGCAACTATTTATTATTCTATGCTTAGATCTAATTTTTCCTTTTCATTATCATTTATTTCCAATCGTATTTGTTCCATGTAATTCTTATGTTCAAGAATCTTTGACTTCATTAGTTCAACTCTACTTATAAAATCTTCTCTCACTTTCTTTTCTTGCACAAATTGATACGCAATGCAAAACCTCTTGAATTTATCCACTTTTGCATTGCCATTTTCCCATTGCATATATTGTACACGCACCTTCCTCAAATTATCAAGAATGAGAAGAATCTCTTCAGTCAATACATTACATATCTCATTCAATTTGGTCTACTTCTTTTCATGTGTTTTTAGAGCATATTCCTTTTTTCATTTTATACATTCTAGTACATGTTGCCTCCAGTTCTACATTTCCATTTTCCCATTGCACATAGTGCACATGCTCCTTCCTCAACTTCTTAAGAGAAGGAAGAATCTCCTGAGTCAATACATTATGTATTATCATTCTTCCAAATAGTTTGTCACCATCCCCCTTCATCATACCAACCCACAAAGATTATCCCTATCCCTCCCCCATGCTATAAATCCAATTTGGGTGCCTATGTGCCACAATCCATCATTACATATCCCCTCCTACTAAGTCTATTTTGGGTCCTTCTATCCCTCCCACCCTACCACTCTCTATCTCCCTCCTTCCCTCTTTCCCTCACACACACCCTTACCTCTCTTCCTACACCTCCCTCTTTCCCTCTCTCCCCCTCCCTCCCTATCTCTACCTCCACTCACCCTCTCCCTCTCTACCTACATTTACCTTAATCCACCCCACATCACCTCTCTTTCTACCTACATCTTCCTCCTTCCCAACTT
>VDFB02075321.1:164077049-164150592 GCA_007258455.2 Sequoia sempervirens | reverse complement strand
TTTTCAGGCAATCTCCTTGGTTTTTGAACACTGCCAGCCCATTTAATTGCTTCTACGATGTATCTTGTAGTTGTCTTTTCAAGAGAGAGATGCAGACTTAATCTCAAGACATGCTCCTCAATCAATGGTGCATTAATTAGATCTCTTAAATGGCAAGTGTAACAGAAGCTTGCTAAGGTGGCGACATGGTATTGACAGATTAAGGGTCATCATTACCTACTGACGTAGTTAAATAAGTTGTTTATAGAGAAAGGTGACGATACTACAGAGTCTGGTTTCCTTATCAAAAAAGGAAAATTCAAAATGGGACTTCCTACAACCAATGAAATGTGGGATGATGAGCCTATGCTCATTCTGCAACCAAACCTGAATTGGCCCGAGGAAGAGCAAATTGATATCATTTCCCAATTGCGCATACTTGCCTGGAAGGAAGAAACTAGTTATGCTCAATATCACTATGTGATCTTCATCCTAGAGGAAGAAGAGGAATGTGCTGAGCTATGCAACCTTTTGATGGAAATACGACTGGATATGGAGAATTCCTGACCACCGGCGATAGTTTAATTTTCTCATTTTGTATGGCATCTTTTGTAATTAGTGGTAATAACTCGATTTTGGTATAATGTAATTGTCTTTGTTTAATGTCACTTTCTGGAAGATGGTTACTTAAAAGACCGTTATGAAGAGTTACGCTACATTTTTAGCTTGAGAAAATCTATAAAGGAAAAAAAATTGAGAATGATGGAGAGGTTTTTTAGGAGGGGAAATGGGAGGCAATTATATTATCTTCCATACAATTTTATTGTACAGAATACGGGGTCTATGAACTCATTTTTGGCATGGAGAAATAAGAAGATATTTTTGAATTTTTGAATCCTTTCATGTTTTCTTTAAATAAGCAATGAACTGTGTTTCCTTGTGAATTTTTCTCTGATGTCATTTTGTTATAATGAGCCATATGTGCATTTAATTCTAAAACTTTGGGTTTGGATTAAGTTTCTTCTGAAAGAGTTTGTTGTTCTTCTTTTCCCTAAATATAATTCGTTGGTGTAGGAAAGATGAACTTTGTGTCATTTACTTGTATTTATGTAATTATCAGTTTGGTCTTTCACATCTATTTCATGGTTATGGATAGGTGTTAGTTACCTTTTCTGCTTTCTGGTAAAAAGAATACCTACATTTTAATTCATTGCAAATCATATGAAGGTAGTTGCACCTTCTAAAATAAGTAGAGAGTCAATCTGTAAAACCCTCATGTTTGACTCAACTATTAGGTTAGTTGTGTATTTCATTTTGGTAACTTGTGAGTCATTTTTAGAATTACTTTCGAAAGGCATAAATCTAAACCAAAAGATTTTTGGTGACTCCGTTGGGGAAGAATAAATTGAAGAATGGTGTTTTCTTTTCCCCCAGAGATTTAAAGGTGCCTCCCTGAGGATGGAGACTGGCAAGCCTAGGTATGTGCAGGATCATGATGGGCCAAAAAGTGGCGATATGATGGGTATTTGTAGGGTATGTGGTTGATGACTTTTTACCCAAAATTGATGAAATGAAAAGGGTTTTTAAAGGAGATTCTTAAATTTCCACCAATATAAATTATGCTTTACTTTGAATTTAATAAATAATTATTATTCATTTTCCACTTGAATTACGACTAAAGACCTAATTGATAGGATGATTGAAAAACATCCATATAACTTTCAAATGGTATCACATTTTTTGAATCTAAAACATGTGTCACATTTTATGCCATATACTATAAGATTAAAATAAATAAAAATTCATGAAGTTTTGACCAAGTTAAGGTGGTCAGACATAAGTTTTTTTAAATTTTTTAAAATTTGTAATAAAAAATTCATAATTAATTATTTACTTGGGAAAAAATTACAAAAAATATGCATCACATCAGGACATGAGTCCTCTACTTATATCTAAAATCTTATAAAAAAATATTATCATTTTATTTTGGTTAGGGTGGTCAGACAAAACCTACTTCTTATTTTTCCACGAAATTTAAGTACTCGCATTGAAATTTCAAATTTCACCAAATAGATTTAAAAATAAAAATAAACCTAGTAGTTTAGAAACTACATTCAATTTTCTATAGATTCTATTCTTACATATTTTTGAAATAATATAGATAACTTATTCAAATTTTTATGTCAAGTTGCCTAACTCTGATTTTTCTAAATTTTTTGCTACTTAAGGGCCTGTTGTTTCCATGATGATCCTGCACATACCTGGCTCTGTTTGATGAAATGTACTCAATTTTTTTTTGTTCCTGTGAAAACCTATGCTGATTTAATTTCCAGATTTGCATTATGGCATTGACTTCTTCCCAGCATTGGGGATTCATTTCGGTACTCTTTCTTTACATAGATACTCACCATTTCCCAAAGGATCAAGAAAGTATTTTCCAAAATTCAATGGAGAAGGTTCTCAAGATGCTGAAAAACACATTTTGGCTTTCACGGTCGCTTGCAAAATTTTGGGGGTAAGTGAAGATGATGGTTTTGTCTGGGATTATTTAATGAATCCTTTATTGGGCCTACTACATTTAATGAATCCCTTATTGGTTTTTTTATTTAGAGGATAACTGCATAAGTGATTGGGATTCATTAAGGGATACATTTTTGGGAAGGTATAAGGGCCCTGTTAATGAAATTACCTCGTTGGGTCAATTTTTCAATATCCATAAGCAAGAGGATGAAAAAATTAGAGACTTTGTGGATAGGTTCAATAGGTTGTTTAGAAATATACCTACCTCCATTCAGCCAAAAAAGCAACTGCAAATTTGCAGTTTTATTTCTTCCTTGCATCCAGATGTCCAGTTTTGTTTGAAAAGGTGCAACAAAAATGATATTAAAATCACTCAAGAAGAAGCTGTCAAAATTGAGGATGATATGATTTTAAGTGGTTTATGGAAAATGAATCAGGCAGGTTCAAGTAATGAAATGATAAGGAATCCCATTTTACAAAAGTCAATTCCTCAGCCTATAGATTCCCAATACACACAGCCTCCTACTATTGAGTATTGTAATCTCTCTATTTTTTATCCAAAGCATTTTGGTAAAAACAAAGCAAGGAAGAAATTAATCCTCATGTGAATAAGAGAGTTGAAGCCTATTATTTTTCTTGTAAACATGATGAATCTACAAGCCCATAAAATGACAGAGAAAATGAACAATTCTCCCAAGATGTTAACTGTGAAGAGGGTAGTACAAGTGAAGTTGTTTCAACCTCCTTGTTTGCAATAAAAATGCAATCATTCACTTTTACAAGTGATGGAGAATCACTTGTAAGTACACAACATGAAGGTGAAATTATCGATATCTTATCTTCTGGTTATATGCAAGCCGCATATGAAGCTTTCAGATTTTTGGAGCAGGTTGGTACAAAAGTTATAGTGCAAGAAGAGGTTAGAAATGGTTCCTTTCTTGAATCTTTCCATTTTGAAGATTTGGATGCCAAAAATTTTAAACTCAAATTGATAGATAGTGTTGAAGATGATCAAATAAATAAATATGTTGAATCGCATGGTATTCACCATCCTAGACAGTGTCTCCATGCATGCAAGGATGAATTTTTGTGTGGAGAAAAAGTTTCTTTGACTAAATCACGAGACATGAACATAGATGGTGAAGTAAATCATAAAATAGTTAAACCAAATTTTAAGGAAAAAGAAGAAATAGTTCCAATTGGGAATAGTTTTCGGTCACATGGAAATATTGGAATTTCTCAGTCTGGTACACTTCTAGCTTTACATGAGGTCAACAACTAGTCTTTTGATTTAAATGATTCTCAATCTGCTACCAGAAAAATAATGTGTATTCAAGGATACAGTGAGATGTATGTTGCAAGTTAGAGTTCAAGATCTTTAAATAATGTAGTCATTTATATGTACGACACCAAGAGAAGGGTTTCATCTCATGGTTTGTATGTGGGTTGTCCAATTCAAGATTTTCTTTCTCTAGACTGGTTAGGTCAAGTGTATCACCAGGCCACACCTGGTGTCATTCAGACAAGCGTTGGTAATCATATACTGGGAAAAATTGGTATGAGTTGTCAAATTGAAGAGGTGTACAATGGAAGCTGGCTTCTTGAACACTGTGTCACTGAAAAAATATTTTTATATGAAGTCACCAATTGGCAGTTAGTTGTGTGTGTGCTTCTCATTTATTCGGCTCTTTTTCGCATAGGCTGCTATTTCTCTCAACCCGTTAATGGCTTTGCTTGAATATCGGGCTATCTGGAGGTAGGGTCTTATGACCATGTACATAATTAGGGTTTTGTTGTGTTGGTAGTGTAGTTTTCCTTTTCTGCTCTATCTTGTTTTGGCTTGTTCATTTTTGGCTTGTGCCTGGTTTCCCTCCACCCTTCTGCAAGCAGTTCCTCATTCTCCTACTTTTCTTTTGACTATGTAGCCCAATGGATTTATACACTGGTCCTTGCATTGAGTTCTAGTTTCCTTGCTTCATCCTTCATAGTCCTCATCCCCAATTAGAGCTGATGTTACCCTCTAAATTTTAAAAAATTCAATTTCCCTATTTTAAAATTAAAATGGAATTCATTCCATTAATTCATTTGTAGTCGTGGTCCTCACAAGTTTTATAACTTTGTCATGCAACCTTGTGATTTCTTAACCTATTCGCAAGGTTCTGAAGTTACAGAATTACCCAATGACCTGATCCCTCTTTCTCCCATCATTTCCTGAGTAATTGATGTGTCAAAAGTTCTTGAAATCTAAGAACCCACGACATGCAGTCCTATGGTTTGGATTTTTCACAATCCTATGAATTTTCAAGCAATCTCCTTAGTTTTTGAATGCCACCAGCCCATTTAATTGCTTGTATGGCATATCTTGTAGTTGTCTTTTCAGGAGTTATGAAATGTGGACTTAATCTCAAGACACACTCCTCAACCAATGGTGCATTAATTAGATCTCTTAAATGGAAAGTGTAACGGAAGCTCGCTAAGGTGGCGGCATGGTATTGAAAGATTAAGGGTCATCATTACCTACCGGCGTAGTTAAATAAGTCGTTTATAGAGAATGTTGGTGGTACTGCAGAGTCCGGTTTCCTTATCAAACAAGGAAAATTCAAAATGGAACTTCCTGCAACCAACGAAACATGGGATGATGAACCTATGCCCGTTCTACAACTAGACCTGAATTGGCCCGAGGAAGAGAAAATTGATATCATTTCCCAATTGCGCACACTTGCCTGGAAGGAAAAAACCAGCTATGCTCAATATCACTGGGTGATCTTCGTTCTAGAGGAAGAAGAGGAATGCACTGAGCTACGCAACCTTTTGATGGAAATACGACTGGATATGGACAATTCCTGACCACTAACGGTAGTTTAATTTTCTTGTTTTGCATGGCATCTTTTGTAATTAGTGGTAATAACCAGATTTTGGTATAATGTAATTGTCTCTGTTTAATGTCACTTTCTTGAAGACGATTACTTTAAAGACCGTAATGAACAGTTATGATACATTTTTAGCTTGAGAAAATCTATATAGGGAAAAAACTTTTGAGAATGATGGAGAGTTTTTTTTTGAGGGGAAATGGGAGGCAATTGTATTATCTTCCATACAATTTTATTGTACAGAATATGGGGTCTATGAATTCATTTTTGGCATGGAGAAATAAGAAGATATTTTTGAATTTTTGAATCCTTTCATGTTTTCTTTAAATAAGCAATGAAAAATTTTTCCTTGTGAATTTTTCTCTGATGCCATTCTATTATAATGAACTGTATGTGCATTTAATTCTAAAATTTTTGGTTTGGATTAAGTTGCTCCTAAAAGAGTTTGTTGTTCTTCTTTTCCCTGAATATAATTCGTTGGTGTAGGAAAGATGAACTTTGTGTCATTTACTTGTATTTATGTAATTATCAGTTCGACCTTACACATCAATTTCATGGTTATGGATATGTGTTAGTTACCTTTTTTTCTTTCTAGTAAAAAGCATACCTACATTTTAATTCATTACAAATCATATGAAGGTAGATGCACCTTCTAAAATAAGTAGAGAGTCAATCCGTAAAACCATCATGTTTGACTCAACTGTTAGGTTAGTTGTTTCTTTCATTCTGGGAATTTGTGAGTCATCTTTAGAATTACTTTCGAAAGGCATAAATCTAAACCAACAAAGGTAAAGCCACAGAATGACACCCAACAATTCCTTATCAAAAATTGCACAAACATTTGATCGCAGTGATGGACAATGTATATCCCCTATGTATAGGAATGTATGTATGGATCATAGTAGATACAAAGAACATTCATACATATTGATCCATATGTTTATTTTGTTAGGACATCCTTGGAATGATAAACTGTATTTTAAGTGTTATATGGAACATTGATACCACCATTGATCACAGTGATGGACAATGTACGTCCTTGGTTGGTTGTTTTGCAAGTACATAGACTATTTTCAAAATTCTCTACAAAGGGTTTTCCAATTGTGTCTCTTTCTGCTTGCTTTCTTTCACTTGCCTTCTTTGTCCAGCCACTGCAAAAAGCCAAAAAAAATGTTTGAGGAAAAAATTTACCAGAAAACAGAAGGATTCACAGTAACAAACCCATGTAAAACAAACGAAAAATGGGTTGCATGCTGGATATGAATGGTGTATGTATATAATAATATTTTATGCATCTAATTTCACATACGTAGATTTTTGCACATAGGGAAAATAAAATGAGTGGCAATAGTCAACAATGCCTTATGTTTAACAACATAAACTCTATAACATTTACTATTTTATTGCATATTGAAAATGAAACAATATAGCCAAAGCTAGAGAACAACAGTTAACAATTCCTTATGGAAAACAACCTAGACTATTTTATTGTGTTGCGACTATCACCATAGAACGGAAGCGATAAATGAAACAATATTAAATTTTCCTATGTGTAGACATGTATGTATGTTAAAGTAGATGTAAACAACATACATACATACTCTTCCCGATGTTTATTCTTTTGGGAAAATAGTTTTTATTTGTTTGAGCCTCAACAAGGCATTCTTTGAATGATAAATTGTATATTAAGTGTTATATGAACATCAGAGCCTTTTTATAATTATTTCTTTTTCCTCGTATTGTTAATGTCTCTACAAAAAGAATTGAAACATAAAAAATTTGAAACAAAAAATTTTGAATGATAAATTGTATTGTGTCATAGAAAAATGGTCCCTTGTCATTTTCTTGGCCTTTTAGGTCTTGTTTCATGGTGTTGAAACTATTTTTCTTTGATTTTATGTTGTATCATTGGCTAAACATGCTTATTTAGGTATTAAAACTCAAAGAACGATGTCTTGTGAAGGTGTTGTGAAGTGTTGTAAGACATTTATACATTCTTCTAGAATCTATTTAATACAATTTACCTAAAAATCACCTTCTTACTCATCAACAAGTCCTATATTAAAGTGTTGTAAAGTCTTGTAACAAGCCTTCACACTTTTCTAGAATCATCCTCACTATTTACACCTTTCTCATGCTTTATTTTGTCTTTTAATGCCCTCATATGATTTAATTAAGTTTATTTTTACATATTATCCTACCAAAAAACATTAAATACAACATTATTCCTGACACCTTTTTTTTAGGTCCTAGGTGGGACCCATTTGCCATGGGTGGTGAATGAGTCCCCCTTGGCCCCAAATTCAAAATATTTCAAATTTCCTTTTAGTATTTTATTAAAAATACTTGATGTCAACCTGTGATGAGGTATGAACAGATAGTAAGGCACAAGAATTGTATAAATAAGTGATTTTCATCTCATTTTAACCCCCATTCATCAAATTCACTTATCCACCTATGCATTCAAGCAATCAAGCATTTTTACATCATCAATTAAAGCACTTTGAAGTTGCTATTGACATTACTTCAGAATTACAAGATCAAGAGTTAGGTGAGTTGATATCATTTGCATGTTATTACTTTATCCTCCTCTTGTATTTAATTATCTTTTCAAGGGTTTAATTACCAAAAGTGGGGTTTGACCAAGGCAAACCCCTATTCACTAACCCTAATCATTTTTCCCCTTTTGCTTGTGTATTTGTAGCCTTTTGTTTGCAAATTTGATAGGTTATTAGGTGTTGAAGATTTATTTTCATGTCAAATAGGTACTTCAAGTCAACATAAGTCAAATTCAAGCTTGGAGAGACTTATTTGTCTGTATTCTACATATTTGACTTTGGCAACCCGACAAGTAGACATTTCCAGATCTGGTGTTGCGGAGTTGTCTCCTAGTTTTTTAGGAGTTTGGGAGAGGATTAATTTACCAGCTATGGCGAATGAGTCCCACCTTAGGACTGGAAACTTGAGTTTTGTTAGATTTTAGATCCCAAAAGACATAAATCAGCTCCCAACAGTTTTTCATCAGTAGGAGGACTGATTCGCTACCCTGGGCGAATGAGTCCCACTATGGAAAGTTAGTAAATTTCATCAGCATTCCAGACATTCTAGAAATCTCACACATCATCCAGGTGCACTCAGATTTACCCCTGTATCTTTTGTTCTACATAATTTCTTTATTTTCATAATTGTTTGCATATCATAATGTGTTTTCAAACATAGCTTAAATTGCACTTTTGCATTCATTTTAGTTCATTCTAATCAGTCAATCACAATTAGTTAAGTTCATTTACATCATACCACATTGCACACATCCTAATTTGAGTGTTACATAAGAATTTTTGGACCTAAATCTCTCTTCTTTTAGGTGAAAAACCTTAGAAGCGCAAGAGCCAACATTTAGGTTCCCAAAAATCTATGTTTCATTTTGGTGAACCTGACTTTTCAACACTTTAAAATTCTGATTGCATTCATATCTTGCATCCTAGTTTTCATTTGCATTAGCATTCAATTAGGGCATTGATTTGTTATTGCATTCTAGGACCTTTCATTTTGCATTAGTGAAATATTCATTTAGTTTTCACTTTTGCATTCAAATTCATTAAAAAAAAGTAAAAATTTGCTTTCTACATCTATTATTGCATTCTGTAGAACATTTAAATCATCCTTAAAATTCTAAAAAACACAAAAAAATTGCATCCTGGGACTCATTCGCCACCCAGGGCGAATCAGTCCCTCTACACTTTTTAGACAGTAGTTCTATGCTTTTTCTCGCATTTTCCTGCATTTCTATTTTTTTTATTTCAATCTCTGTTATAGTTAGCAAATTTTCTTTTATCTTGCATTTTCATCCACCCTTCCTTTGTGGTACTTGCATGAGTGTGTTGGTGCCCCATTGATAATACTTTAGTGAGAAGAAGTTCTAGACTCATGGCATCCCACGATAGCACTTTTGTTGTGGATCTTGGGATCTCACAAGCTCCTACTCCTGGTATGGACAATGGTACATTAGGCCTTGACAATACCACTTCCATGCCTTCACCTTTCCATCCCATGCATGTTGACAACCAAAAAAAATCCCTACCGCAAGAAAAGGTCATTAATATTCATGAGGACTTTGCACATTTACAACAAGATTTGTCACTTGAAAACATTTCCACCACTGCAATACCCGCTATTGAGAACCTTCATCGCTTAATTGAGAGTGATGATGGTTTGCAAGTGTTGAAACAAATTGCTGAGATTTACAGCAAACATGCCTCTTCAACTACCCAATCCGCAAACCTTCTTGTAAACCAAGGAGCACCTCAAGTTCCTCCCCCTTCAACTATAGCTTCCATACCAACCTATACCAATCTGCAAGTCCACACAACTATGCATCAACCTAATTATGTGGCTACTTCTTTTCCGATTTCCACTAGCATTCCTACTTCTTTTGTGGCATCGCAAGCTCCTTCAACCACTTTCACACCCCTTAGCATTCCTTTCACCTCCCCTAACATCACTTACACCCCATCACCATTTTCCCTTCCACCTCCACCCAATTATCTTGATCCTCTTCTTACACAACTCATTAACACTGTTTCATCCATGCAACACCAACTTTCCACCATTAGCCAAGGTCAAACCGCTCCACCCACATATCTTGTCCGCAACAACCCCTTATTGTTAGAAATCTTACGTACCCCAATGCCACAAGGGATAAAAATGTCAAGGTTTGAGAAATATGGAGGAAAAGGAGACCCTATCAACCATGTCAATACTTATACCGCTTTGTGTAGTGACTTTGTCCTTGACAATAAACTTTCAGAAAAACTTTTTCCAAGGACTTTGAAAGATACTGCTTTAGAATGGTTTTCCAACTTGCCCAATCATTTCATCCATTCATTTAATGAATTGGTGGAAGATTTCATTAGTCACTTTCAAGTACACATGAACCTAAAAATACAATGGCTGACCTTATGAGATGTAGACAAAACACAGATGAAAAAGTAACAGATTTCATCTCCCGTTACCAATCCTTATATGCTCAAGTTGATGTCAAAATTCCAGATGTGCATCTGCAAAAGATGTTTATTGAGAATTTACACACCAACCTTCAAGATAAACTTAAACCATGATGAAATTCCCTTCATTCATGCATTTATGTACAACATTATGTGATTATCAAAATTCGGTTTCAAGTCGTGAGTCAAAATCCACTTCTAGCCGAGTTGACAAACCTAAACATAACAATCAAAACCAAAACAACATGTAAAATTTCCACAAACCTAATCGAGGCTTTTTAAAGTTTAATTCACCTCCTTCACCCCAACCGCAACCAACTCAACAAGTTCAAAATTCAATGGTTGCTGCTAAGACAGTTGTGCCTTATCATTATGGTGATTCAAATAGACATTTCACTCCTTTAATCGACACCCTCCATCATACAATGAACCAATTAATGAAAAAACACATGCTCACCTTACCACCTATTTGACCACTTGATCCTAATGAACCCTTACCACCTACCTTCAAACCTAATGCTTATTGCCATTTTCATCATCAAAATGGCCACAACACTGAACAAATGTGCAAGCATCTTAAACATTTAGTTCAAGACCTCATTGATTTAGGTGAATTGACCATTATGGGTGTTAATGATCAAGGCAATAAGTCTGTTGCACCCCGTAACCAAAATATGTAAATTTTCACTAACCCTATGCCTAAACATAGTACCTCATTTGTCAAGGCTAGTGAACCTTCAAATCCTGATGTAATGACTGTTGATACACACAACGAACAACCTGATACACCTCCTATTGTTACCCAAGCTATTCCCGTGGATAAACTTGTAGCTATGATAGACGTTATCCCTCGCAAGGTCCAAACCACTAAATATCTTGATATTACTTTTTCTGCTAAAGACATACTACAAAATATTCCTGATGGTCCTCTCTACATAGCTGGTTGAATCTATGATAAACCTACTAATGGGAAATTAATAAATCTTGCTTGTGGTGAGAACGTGATCATAGAGGAGTTTCTAGTATTACATGATCTATATCGAGACGACTATAATAAACCAACTGCATGGATTAAAACACATAATGGTTTTGCATGCCCTATGATTGGATCAATCATGCTACCTTTACAAATAGGATCTAATACTTTGGAGGTAACATTTTCCATTATTCCACAATCTGACCAATTTCATTTGCAGCTAGGCCTTCCTTGGCTTCGCTCAATGAAAGCAGTCCCATTAGTTGCTCATCAATGCTTGAAGTTTCCACATGGCAATGAGCTATTCACCATACACCATAGTGGCTTTAATCCTTTATCAAGTCCAAACGTAATTTTTCATTAGAAGCCTTTTGGCTTGAACCCATGGAACCTATCACCCATCGTAAGGACTTCTTTTACATTGCTTATCAAAAGTTTAAATCTAAAAATATTGTTGATTTATTTCCTCGTAACACATTTCCGTCCACCTCCACCCATCCTATCCTAGATGAAACCATGATTACACCTGAATCCGATATTGAACAAACCATCAAACCTTCTGAACAATCCCCTCTTGACAATTCTCAGCTATCGTTTAAACAACCAAGAGAAAAGGAAATAACTCCTGTCCTACCTCCTCATATCAAACAAGTGTTTAAAGAAAAAGAGAAAGGGGTTGATCCATCCTCTTCAGTTTATCTTGCTCTTCCCCCTTTAGAAGCCGAAGAAATTATGACAGCTCAATCTGCTCTTATTCCAAAATAGAATTAAACAAAACCGCAGTGCTCGGGAACATCATCGTCGTCGTCGTCTCCTTGCTTGTCAATTTCGTATGGAAGATGATCAAGCAAATCAATCTCCACCCTTGATAGAAGTGATAGATGACCATCTTCCCTCTCCTGACCTACCACACGATAGTTCAGCCCAACAATTGCAACAAAATGAACCCATCCAACAATCAACACTATTGATACATCCATCCTTATAAATCACCCTTCGTCCTCCCATCGTTATTAATCTTGATGATGACGATGATGATGCAACAATCACTAAAATAGACAAAGAAGTACACAATGATTTGAACTCTTTATTTTCATCTACAATGAGCTTAAAAGATACATCCTCTCCACCAAGAGAAGAACCTAGTACGACTCCTGGTTTGGCACTTGCAATTATTCCTTTGGACAGTCAACTACCCTCGCATTACATTGAACATGATTGGGAGGAAGATGACTTGTTAGATGGTTGACTTGCATTTTCCTAGCTAGCCTTTTATCTTTCTTTTTTTTTTCTTTTTCGTGTGCGTATCGTGTTCCCCCATATCGTGTGTTTGATGTTTTTCCTCTTTTTCCACTTCTATTTGTACCTTTATTCTTCTATTTTTCATGCTTTGTTTTGTGTTTTCCTTTTGGGGATGACGCAAAGCGTAGAGACGCCCTATGTCTCTTCCATGTTGACCCAAATGGTCCTTTTTCCTTTGTTTCCTTTGTCTTTTCTTGTGTTTTTCCTTTTGGGGATGACGTAAGCCATTGAGACCGAAATATCTCTTTCATGTTGACCCAAAAGCCTTTTCATTTTCCTTCACCTTTTTATTTTCGTTTTGCTTCTGTTTTCCTTTTGGGGATGATGTAGGGCATCGAGACCGCAATGTCTCTTCCATGTTGACTCAAAATGGACTTTTTTTTTCCTTTGTTTTCACTCTCTTTGTGTCATTCTTCCAATTCTATGTGTATTTGGGGAATGATGACAGTTTCGCGCTCTTTCATAAAATCATTGCAACAACGAGCATACTAACCCCAAATCCATAGATCCCTTATGTGTTTGGTGTACTTTCTTTTCTGAGGGGCAACTCTCTTTCTTTTTTTTCATTTTTCCTTGACATTACGTAGCCTAGCTTCGAAACATATGACTTGGCATAGAGCTTTCTAAGTTGGCTCTCATGTCTTGTTTTCCTTTTGCATTTTCTTTTCTTCTCTACTTTCAAGTAATTGCTCACAAAACGATGTGTAGCAATTCCTTTAAAGTGGGGGGAATACATTACCATTATTTCATTTGCATTCATGCTTCCTAGTATATCCTTGTCATTTATGTGATGTTTTTGTCACTTTGTGGATGACATTGGGTGTGATGTCCTTCATAAGTGTGATCTTTCTAAGCATATTCCATTCCTCTTGGTGGTTTGATGTGACACACTGCATCCCCTAAGTTGTGAATATACTATTCTTTGATTGGTCCTCTCTTGGACATTAGACACAATGTTCCCTAAGTGACTGACCTTGCATAAACTGAACAAGACTCCTTTGAACAATCTTTCACATTAATTTTTTGCATTTTTGCATTGTTGCATTTCTTGGCCACCTTGCATAAAACAACTTGCATGCCTATAGTGTTGTATTGTTTAAAGATTAACATTTACATTTCCTTTTGCTTTGTGGTGCCTTGTCAAAGTTATCAAATGGGTATATCTTTAGCATGGTTGAGCAGGAAGCCCAACTAGTGGCATGAATTTTCCCCATAGCCACTTTTGTGTTTGTGAGTGCATACCAACTAGCGTATGTATCTTACTTTTTGGGCTTTCTCACCCTACAGACAACTAGTTTCATGGCCCCAGAGTGAGTACACATTTTCTCTTTTTCAAACAATCAGCCTAGATCTCTTTTCACAACTAGTTGGATTGATGATCGAAGCTTCAAATAATTCTTTTCAACACTTTGTGTTCCTTTGTCCTTATGCCTAGTTTTCTATGGGATATTCATCCTGGGGGCTTGATCATCCCTCTTGATCATTGTATTCCATCTTGCTAACATAAGTACATTCAAACCCTCCCCTTGATGTCCATGGCCACTTTAGTGTGAGTTTGAAGTAGGTTCATCCTCTCACTAAAGTGGGGGCTAAATGTGCCATAGAAAAATTGCCCCTTGTCATTTTCATGGCCTTTTAGGTCTTGTTTCATGGTGTTGGAACTATGTTCCTTTGATTTTATGTTGTATCATGGTTGAACATGCTTATTTAGGTACTAAAACTCAAAGAACGATGTCTTATGAAGGTGTTGTAAGACATTTCTACATTCTTCTAGACTCTATTTAATACAATTTACCTAAAAATCACCTTCTTACTCATCAACAAGTCCTATATTAAAGTGTTGTAAAGTCTTGTAACAAACCTTCACGCTTTTTGAGGCACATCCTCACTATTTACACCTTTCTCATGCTTTATTTTGTCTTTTTATGCCCTCATATGACTTAATTAAGTGTATTTTTGCATATTATCCTGACAAACAACATTAAATACAACATTATTCCCAAGACTTGTTTTTAGGTCCTAGGTGGGACCCATTTGCCATGGGTGGTGAATGAGTCCCCCTTGGCTCCAAATTCAAAATATTTCAAATTTCCTTTCGATATTTTATTAAAAATCACTTGATGTCAGCCTGTGATGAGGTATGAATGGATAGTAAGGAACAAGAATTTTATAAATAAGTGATTTTCATCTCATTTTAACCCCCATTCATCAAATTCACTTATCCACCTATGCATTCAAGCAATCAAGCATTTTTACATCATCAATTAAAGCACTTTGAAGTTGCTATCGACATTACTTCAGAATTACAAGATCAAGAGTTAGTGAGTTGATATCATTTGCATGTTATTACTTTATCCTTCTCTTGTATTTAATTATCTTTTCAAGGGTTTAATTACCAAAAGCGGGGTTTGACCAAGGCAAACCCATATTCACTAACCCTAATCATTTTTCCCCTTTTGCTTGTGTATTTGTAGCTTTTGGTTTGCAGATTTGACAGGTTATTAGGTGTTGAAGATTGATTTTCATGTCAAATAGGTACTTCAAGTCAACATAAGTCAAATTCAAGCTTGGAGAGACTTATTTGTCCATATTTTGCAGATTTGACTTTGACAACCCGAGAAGCAGACATTTCCAGATTTGGTGTTGCAGAGTTGTCTCCTAGTTTTTTAGGAATTTGGGAGAGGATTAATTCGCCACCTGTGGTGAATGAGTCCCACCTTAGGACTAGAAACTTGAGTTTTGTTAGATTTTAGATCCCAAAAGACATAAATCAGCTCCCAACAGTTTTTCATCAGTAGGAGGACTGATTCGCCACCCTGGGCGAATGAGTCCCACTCCGGAAAGTTAGTAAATTTCATCAGCATTCTAGACATTCTAGAAAGCTCACACATCATCTAGGTGCACTCAGATTTACCCCTGTATCTTTTGTTCTGCATAATTTCTTCATTTTCATAATTGTTTGCATATCATAATGTGTTTTCAAACATAGCGTAAATTGCACTTTTGCATTCATTTTAGTTCATTCTAATCAATCAATCACATTTAGTTAAGTTCATTTACATCATACCACATTGTACACATCCTAATTTGAGTGTTACATAAGCATTTTTGGACCTAAATCTCTCTTCTTTTAGGTGAAAAACCCTAGAAGTTCAAGAGCCAGCATTTAGGTTCCCAAAAATCTATGTTTCATGTATATTAAGTGTTATATGAATCATTGTACCTTTTTTTTATTATTACTTTTCCCTCATATTGTTAATGTGTCTACAAAAAAATTGAGAGATAATGTTGTGTTTTGAAGATCTTGATGTTTGTCATTTTATTGGTGTTCTATATATTTCCTATATGTGTTTTGGTTGGGGTTCTTGTCAACCTTTGTTGCTTTAATTGAACATTTGGCCCTCGTTTTGTTGTGGCATAGAGCTTGTATTCAACCACCGACATTGCAAGTCTTAGCTTTTAAAAGAGCAGGCCCAACAATGTCGATGGACTCTGGCTCTCCCCAGGCTGCTAAACAATCCTTAGGCACTAATCTCATATAAGTTTGTTCCTTGTTTCCTTTTTGTTGTTGAGAAATATATTAACTCTTTTCCATTTGCATTCAGCGAATTGTGAATATGCTTCATTTGAATTAATAGTCCTTGTAATATATACTCTAACTAATATATTTTCGAGCTCTTTATGTTTCCTTTTGCTTTTGATTTGCTAGCCATTTGGGAGTGGCCTATGCGTTAGAAAAAAAAGGGTTGCAATTTTCAAATGTGTCAACATTGCTATGTGATTCCTTGTTTATATCTAGTGAAAAATATAATATTATTTTTTTCTTGCTCAACCTTTCCCTCCTTTCATATTCATTTATTGTATGCAATTTTGAAGTCACTTTGATCCTGTTACCATGTATAACTATCTATGTGTTTGCATATGAGAAACCAATAATTGTTTCATTTTGTGCTGCCTCTTTCCTTTGCTTTTGCTTCTAGAGTTGTCTCGTAGCCTTGAAAATCTCATTGCTTTAGCTTGGCTGAGTAAAACTACCTTGCAAGATTCTAATGTGCGTGTCCAACGTTGACAACACATGCGATATGATCTATCGATGTTGGAGATAATGTCCCATCTCTGGTTCTTTAGCTAATGTCTTTTCAAAAAATAGGTGGTGATCAAAGCCTAGTTGACCACTACAAATTTGTCCTCTTTGATGGAACCCACATGCATATAGGCACTTTTCTTGCAAAATACAATGACCTTTTGTTTGTAGGGGCATTGAAAATAGGTTCCATCTTGTGCTTGACAAACTATCTATGTAGGAAGCTGCGGGAATCAAGGTTGGCTATTGTTTTGCACTACTTGCACTTGTTGTTGTATGTTTTCTTGTTTGTGGGGACCACCTTTTTTAATATTTGATCTTGGTTTGGTTCCAGGGCAATTGTCATATTGTCCTTAGATGTCAAAATGTTAGATTGTCAACTAATTGGAACACCTAGATATCTGTTTAGAGATCAAGAAGAACAAATAGTGGGATCCAAGTCATCTTCCCCATCTAAACGAGCCTCAAAATTTGGGATTCATACATCCCCAACACAACATAGTGCTAAAAGGGATATGCACCATTACATCAAACAACTAAAAGGGATATGCACCATTACAATAAAAAAGGGCACAAGGGCCAAGTATTCAGCTTTGACATTATTGACAGTGAGGGAACAAAAATATGAATCACTTGCTTTAATGACATAGCATAATTGCATTATGATAGGGTTCAAGTGGGCGACACTTATTGTGTGTCAAAAGGCTGGGTCAAACAAACAGATAAGAAATTTAATAAGTTGAACAACCACATGGAAATTATTTTGGATCAAACCTTGATATTGAAGTGTTGTGATGATGAGGCCTTTGTGCTAGACAAAGTATTTAAATTCATCACAATAAATAAAATTGCAAATTGTAGTAATAACACTTTGATTGATATTATTGGGGTTGTGGTGCATGTAGGAAAGGTATCAACTATTCAAAGAAAGGATCAGCTTGAAATGATTCGCAGAACTGTGAAACTTAATGATTTGTCATCCTCTTACATTGACATTAATTTGTGGGGCCCAAATTGGGAAGCAAATGGTGACGAGTTGGAAAGGTTGACCATTCCTATTTTAGTTGTCATACTTGCTGTTAAAAATGGCCGTGTTGGATATTTCAATGGATCTATTGTGAATACATCCATAGGGACTGTTCTATACATAAATCCTGGCATCCCAGAAGCACAACCCTTGATCCAATGAGGACATGTTGAGCCACCTGTCTTTGAGCCCTCCCAAACAATGCCTCGAAAGGTTGCTTTGACCAATGGGAGAGTCACTATTGGATATATCTTGGATCATTGTCTTGGCTTGCCAGAAACTTTGCAGGCTACTGTCAAGGAAACAGTGAAATATATTAAAACTGATGCATTTTCTTACGTAGCATGTCCCTTGCAAACCAATGGTAGACAATGCAAGAAAAAGTGTGAAGAGTCTGCCAATAATATGTGATACTTCCCCAAATTCTAGACAACTATAGCTGATTGTGACTTCCGATATTTATTGCAATGAAAGATGGAAGACCACATGAGAGAGATTTGGGCTACTGCTTTTGATGAGGCTACAACAATCTTATTGCAGATGTCAGTAAAAGAGATTTATATGTTGCAATATGAGTCTTCTCCTACAATGACTTCTGAGTTTATCATCAATGGTGTCACCTACATTTCTTTTGTTTTCACTGTTCTTATTAAAACTCACACCTATAATTCAGAAACAAGGCTTAAAACAACAATAGTCAAAGTTTTAAGAATTAACTTTGAAGCTGAGTGCAAGTTGTTGCTCTTAGATTTGTTTGCAATATCCCCTGTTGAGAAAGACTCTCCAGAGATAATAGTGGTACTACCTTGAATTCTATACAACCATGCCTAATTGTGACTTTGGATATTTTTTATATTTTGCGTTAACTGGACATTTGTTTCCTTTTCCTTTTTTGGATTGCTTTTCACATCAGAAGACCTTTCCTTTTTTCTCCCATTGCTTTGTTGCTCGTAGAACTGGTTATATATTAAGAAAATGGATTGTAACTTATAATGTTTAACAAAAAAATACACTTCTTTTCTTTTGTATTGTTTATGTTGCTCATAGTTTTGTTTTTCTTTCAGTGTATGTTCCTCATTTTATTTTATGTTGTTTGGTTATATAGTTATGTCACCCTATTTAACACACATGTATCAATATTTACAGTTGTTCTTATATATACTTGTGGAGATGGTTGTATGCATGTATACATTTATGTATGTATATACATAAATATATATGCATACAATTGAATTTTCTGAGTGCATACAACATTTTGATATAGATGTGTGTAGATATATGCGTCTGTAATGCATTTGTATGCGTATATGCATGCAGATTTGAATGTTTATATGTATGTGTGAGTTGTTTTTAATTTCAATATAGTTATTTGAGCTTCTTGTTTGTTTTGATTTCCACATACTCTTATTTTTCCATAATTGTTGTTGGCTATAATGTTGGCTCCATTGAATCCATGGTTATTAAATGTGGTCCTGCCTCTGCATTCATAAAGCCACATCACATATGGTTATCTTTCATTTTATTAGAGTTGCATAAAACTTTATTTTTATTATAATATTTCCTATGTAATGTTCGATGATGACTATCCTCTACAGACTGCGCAATACTTTTGTGATTTTTCTTGAGTCCAGCTTATTAAAATCTAGCGTTGCACAAGATTAAAATGTAGAATGTAATCCAAATTTTGTCATTTGATTTATGTGGTTTCAATCTTCTTATGTTGGCTAAGTGTACAATATTCTCATATATGTGCTTTCTAATCTTCTAATGCTTCTTAAATGTTCTCTCTACTACTTTTCCATGTCCACTCATAAATTCATGTTGCATATGGATATCATATGGTTCTTGGCTATAATGTTTGTTTCCTTGAACCCATACTTATTTCAATCTCATGACTGTGTTTTTAATCTTTTAATGCTAGTTGAATGTTCAATATATCGCTCCTACCTCTCCATGCATAAAGCCATGTCACATATATGTATCCAAACAAATATGCACACAACACACATATATATATCTACATTTATACTTGTTGATACATGTAATTACATTTAAACTTATACATATATATATTTTGACATGCATTGACAAGTATAGGTGTGGATATCTACATAAGTTGTGTAGCTCAATCTACAACCCAACACTGAACAATTCCTTATTAAAAATAACATAAACTACTCAATTACTTTGGAATGTTTTAAATCCAAGCTATTATTGCAACCATCACCAATATATGGAACCCATACATGAAACAATGTTGTCGTGACAATTTGTGCCAATTGATGTTTATTTCCTCTGCTCAGGAAACATACGCATATATCTACATTTAAACTTATCTATATAAATCTTCTCACATGTATTGAAAAGTTTAGGTGTGGATATGTATGTATGTTGTTTTCAAAAACACTTGTCACAATGGTGGGTTACAATCTTGATAGCAGTTGAAGCTACAAAACAACAGTCAACAATGCCTTATGGAAAATAACATAAACTGTTCAATTACTTTGGTAACTTTAGAATGCTAAATATTATTGTGGTCATCGGCACTAAATGGAAAGCATATATGAAACAATGTTTCCATTGGAATGTTTTATTGTTTTGCAACCATCACCACTATATGGAAACCATAAATGAAATAATATTTAGCCGATAGGCTATAGGTGTGAACTTTGCTCATAATTTTCGACAGCCTTCCCAATTTTTAAGCTATTGAATAGAAATCAACAATGCATATATATTTGCATCTACCTCCAGATACATATATATCAGTGTACATTTATTTTCCCAACTACATATTTATCTATTGCATGCGTTGGATGCATATATAGGAATTTCTTGCTTGGAAATATATAGCCACAAAAAAGTATGTGTTTCTTTTGTTGTGTTTCATTTACCTTTTCATGTGTGTAGATATGTATGTATGTGAAATTAGATGTAGACAACATTCATATATACTCCTCCCCATGTTTATTGTTTTGGGAAGATAGTTGTTATTTGTTTTGTCCTCAAAAAGGAATTCTTGCAATAATAGGGTTTATATTAAGCCTAATAAGAAACATTGATTTCATCATTCATCACAGTGGTGGACAATGTATGTTCTTGCTCAGGGGTTTGGTGAGAGCCTATGAGGCTCCATGACCCAATATGGTAGGGTGGAGAGTAGGCCTTCTCTTTTTTTGTTCCATTTTACTTTCCCTATGTGTAGATATGTATGTTTGTGAAGTTAGACACAAACAACATTCATCCCTATGTGCAGATATGTAAATATATGAAATCAGATATAGACAAGTGATATTTCCATGCCAACCTATGCCAAGTCATGTTGATCTCCCAGCCTATGCCAAGTGATGTTTATTTCCTTTACTCTCATGGTGATTTCTCTATTGACAAATCCACCTATGGCTATATATGTGTGTTGTCTACATATAAACTTTAGATGCATATATATCTGTATATATTTTTCTTTGTAAATGTATATGTGGACTCTTTTATTGCTTTCCAACCATTGCCACTACATGGAGAACATAGATCAAATTTTTAACCCTTTCGGTGTTGGGCTCTTGGTCGAAAAAAGGTGGTAGATGTTTTTGATTTTTTAATTAAAAGCATTTGGCACGTCGATAGAGAAGGCTAGCCTTTCCAGTTTTTCAACCTTCCAGCGTTTGGCTATCGGTCAGGAAAAACGTGGTAGGTTTCTTAGCACGTGGATATAGAAGGCCAACAAAATTAAATGTTGGTTGGCATCATCATTAATTGTTGTATGGTTTATGCGAAGTGGTGATGGTTGTAATAACACCTGCCATTTAGAACCTCAAAAAATATAGAGAAATCCTGCACAATTTTCAATAAGGAATTTTTGGGTGTCATTCTCTGGATTTCCCTACTATCAAAGCTATAAGTGGCAGGTGGTTGGAGGTTATTTTGTGTTTTTTGCATGGGGTGATGGTTACAAAAGCAATACAAAAGTGTCATCTGTGATTTTTTTTTGCCCATTTTTTGCAAGATACGGCTGACATTCATCCCTATTTGCAGATATGTATGTATGTGAAATCAAATGCAAATAACATTCATATATACTCCTTCCTATGTTTATTCTTTTCACAAGATAGGTGCTTTTTTTTTGTACATCTATACTTAAACTTCTCCACAAAAATTAACTGCTACTTGGCATCGCTTAGCCCTATGTCCATTCATTGAAAATTTTCGTAACATCTGACAAAAGAATGGGTACACATGTTTCAATTGATAGTTGCAGTTTTCCTATTCCAGACCAACATTATGCATTTATTCAAATTCCTTTTGTTAACTGAAATATGTGGTGCATGTTCTTGTGTGAAGTAATTGTCTCAGGCTTAGGATTTTCAAGTTCTTTTTGTAAGAAAATAAGGGGGAAACAACATCCACACATGTGTGAAATTATATGTAGCCAACATTCATATATAGTATTTCCTATTATGCATGCATTGATCACAACTACATGGAAACCACACAGCAATTAATGTTGATGCCAACTGAAGTTTAATTATTAAAAAAAATTGATATCATGATTGATTATGCTGGTGGGAAATGTATGTTAGCCTGTGACTATAATCAATGGTGAGACCAATGTTTCATCTCACACTTAATGTACAACCTTCCATTCTAAGAAATATCTATATCAACCTCATCTATGCCCTAATTTCTTAGTATAATGGTATCATAAAAGGGTTATTAATGATATCATGAGAATTTTTACATGTGGTCACTTGATCTCTCTCAGGTGTTACTATTTCTGGCTATTGTATACCTTCTTGTGCTTAGATGTGGACTAGCTTCCATCAGCTTACAGTCTATTTTCTTCCAAAAAAACCAACCAAGAACATGCATTGTCCATTGTTGTGATCAATAGTGGCATCGATGTTCCATATAACACTTAAAATACAGTTTATCATTCCAAGAATGTCCCAATAGAATAAACATAGGGATCTATATGTATCAATGGTGTTTACATCTACTATGACATACATACATATCTGCACATAGGGGAAATACATTGTCCATCACTATGAACAATGGTGGCATCAATGTTCCATATAAC
The DNA here is from genome assembly GCA_007258455.2 of Sequoia sempervirens. Lineage (NCBI taxonomy): Eukaryota > Viridiplantae > Streptophyta > Pinopsida > Cupressales > Cupressaceae > Sequoia > Sequoia sempervirens. The sequence goes on along the minus strand of VDFB02075321.1, from coordinate 164,127,754 downwards.
ACTCAAAATATGGCTTATCATTCCAAGAATGTGTTAGTATGTATCAATTTTTGCATCTGTTGCGACATACATCCAAATATGCACATGGCATTATTCATCATTGTGAAAAATGGTTGCATCAATGTTCCATCTAACACTTAAAATACAACTCATCATTCCAAGAATGTCCCAAAAGAATAAACATAGGGATCAGTATGTATCAATGTTCTTTGCATCTACTATGACATACATACATATCTACACATAGGGGAAATCAATTGTCCATCACTTCGATCAATGGTGGCATCACCAAGACTTTTGTAGTGCTTTAGCAACCATCCCCCCATGCAAAAAACACAAAACAAGTGATTCGTATTTATGTCCCCTCACTCTCAATAATGTCAAAGTTGAATACTTGGCCCTCACATCCTTGTTTATTATAATGGTGCCTATGCCTTTTAGTTGCCACCCGACCTTTTATTTCCCATCTACTACCTATTGTCTACATGTAATTCCACATACATACATTTCCACACATTGTTTTTGTGTCTACATGTAATTCCACATACATACATTTATATATATTGTCTACATCTAAGGCATGCATGTAATTCCTATATATCTGCTTGCAAAAAAAAATCTACAATGATATATAGGTATCTGAAGTTAAATGCACCTTTTTAGTTATTATTTCTTTCAGCCTCAAAAATGAGTTGTTAGAATGATAGGCTATATATTAAAAGTGTAATAAGGAACATTGATTTCACCATTGATCAGAGTGGTGGATGATGTATGTTCTTGCTTGGGGGTTTGGTGAGAGCACAGAGGCTCCATGACCCAATATGGTAGGGTGGAGATCATGTGCCTCATTTTGTTGTGTTTTATTTTATATTTCCTATGTGCAGATCTGTATGTTTCTGACATTAGATGCAGACAACATTCATGTGTTTGATAGGCTGTATATTAAGTGTAATATTAAACATTTATCTTAGCATTGATTACATTGAGACAACATGCTCTATTTTTTAATCTTTCACCAAAATTTTTTATATGTGGACATGTTTGTATGTCAAATTACTTACAATCAACATTCAAAGTGAACAACCCAATTCAAATGAAGAACCCAGTTCAAGTGAAATGCATGTATAGATTTCAGTTTCGAGCATATTCATGCTTACTTGAAATCCTAATGATATCTAAACAAGGTGTAACAACAATTTCTTCACTTGAACGGGTTCTTTAGCAATATGCATAGATCTTCCTTTCTCTTTTGCTAGATACTCCAGATTACATGCCAACAAATATAGTGCACTGTGAATCAAAGAAGAAGATCACCTCCAACAATTGTGTTCATTGCCATCATCATGAAATGTTCCTATTCTTTACGGTAACTATAGTGCTTCTCTTTTCTCTCTTCATTTTCATGCATATATAATTTCCACCATTTCTAAATTCACTCCCTTGTCATTTTTATATGTGAGATGTGGGTGATCCCACAATAATGGGTTACAGTTTTCAGCCAAACTTGACATTAAAATCAAGATTTTTCACCAAATATTCACTTTCTTACACCTATAGCAGCTAAACCATTAAGAATTTGAAGATAAATCAAACTATTTATTTGTTATATCTTTTGTGTAGATTCTAATTATATTTTTTTAAAAAAATTAAAATAAAATTTGTGAATCATTTTATGTAATTTTTAATAACTTATTTTTTCTACTAATCAACATTTTTAAAAAGTGATGTTTACTTCAGACCACATAACTTTTTTTATAGACATGATACAATTCTAATTTTTAAAATACAAAATTTTCACACCAATATCTAGTGCATAGATATTTTTTCATAATTTTTTGTTACATAATGTTTTTTAATTAATTTTCCAAGTTAGAGTAATTATAATTTGGACAAAGGTGTACTTCGGCCCGCATAACTTTTTTTGTATTCATTTGAATTAACTTATTCTTTTTTTTTTGGAATAAGGACATAAATACCTAGTGCACATGTATTTTTTAGAAATTTTTTTCTCTATTTTTCTATTTTTTCGTATGTGTGAAACAAATAACTTAATGTTAATTGAAAATCCTACATTCACAAGAAATAAAAAATAAATAAAATAATCAAATTAAACATATTTAAAATTATACTTTTTGGGAAGCTTATAATAAGGGCTACATGCTTACAAAAAATAAATTTTAAATGAATTCATTTGATCACCCAAAAAGTAAATAAAAAGTGGTTTTTTATTAGCATTTTGATAGGTGTAGAGGAGACTTGATTATAGGTATGGTTTAAATCTAATAAGGTTCTATCCAAGGGGGTTTGATCTAAGGGGATTTGATCAATCCCTCTTTAATTAAAATCATTTAAATGTAACCTTCAAAGTCTTAAATCATTGTATTTTTTAAAAATATGTAATTTCAGGCAAAAATCAAGATGTCCCAAAAAGTGTAACCCATTATTGTGGAAGTACCCATGTAATTGTAGACATAGTGCATCACACCCTGTGCATAAGGTATGCTTGCATATTCTTTATTTGATCTTCTCTATTGCAGATGTATTACATATTTTTTGTTATAAATTATAGAATTGTTTATATTTCGTATTTTAGATATTGTTTACCAATGAAACTTGTTCACCACACTAAACTTCACATTTTCCTTGTGTGTAACTATATCCGAGTCAAACCATTTTACATTGCAAACATTCTCAGTTGTAACCACAGATCTCCACAATGCTAAATAGCTTTGCAATCGCATGTTTGGAATGGTGTACAAGCTGCAACTACATTCTATTTGTATATAAGGTAAGACTATATATCCTTATTCCATCTCTTATTTCACAATTTCATCTCAATTTCTTAAAAATGTATAACATTGATTTCAACTGAAGAAATTCTCAGGTGTCGATACATTTCTTTCACCATTGATCAAAGTGGTGGACAATTTATGTTTTTCCTTGAGGGTTTGGTGAGAGCCCATGAGGCTCCATGACCCAATATGGTAGGGTGGAGAGCAGGCCTTCTTTTGTTGTGTTCATACTGCATTTTGTTGTGTTTACAGGGTATGCCTACATTTTATTTATTTGATCCCTTCTATTATAGGTGCATTGCATATTATTTGTTATAAATTATAGAACTCTTTATATTTCCTAATTTAGATATTGTCTACCAATGACACATGTTCATCGCACTAAACTTCACATTTTCCTTTCATTTTTGCAGAACATGCTCAAGCCAAACAATCTTGCTTCGTGGATGTTTTCACACCATTAGGTCTTCTATGAGGTCAGCCTTGTCGAAAGGATTTCACCCAGGCTCTATCGACTACTCTAATTTTTGGTTTTGAGGAGTTTGAACTATTAAAGCATTTGACCATTAAAAAATGCATTGATAATGGTTACACTTTCAATTATGATCCTGAAACTGTTGAGTTTTGAAATTTCATAATGGGGATTTTGATGAAGTAATGTGTTATAAATGACCTTTGAGAATAATCATAGTGACTACAAAATCAGTCACAATGGTGAAATAAACAATTACATGTTGATAGGTTGTATATTAAGTGTAATAAGGAACATTGATTTCACCATTGATCAGAGTGGTGAACAATGTATGTTCTTGCTTGGGGATTTGGTGAGAGCCCATGAGGCTCCATGACCCAATATGGTAGGGTGGAGAGCAGGCCTCATTTTGTTATGTTTCATTTTATATTTACTATGTGTAGATTTGTATGTTTCTGACATTAGATGCAGACAACATTCATATGTTTTATAGGTTGTATATTAAGTGTAATACTAAACATTTATCTCATCATTGATTACATTGAGACAACATGCTTTATATTTTAATCTTTTACCAGAAAATTTTATATGTAATCTCTCAAGATATATTCCGATCGCATGTAAAGGAAGATTTAGAAAAAAATAAAAAATATAGTTTAAAATTTTTGTGTCAATTTACTTTTTGATTAACATCAACAGAATTATGTGGATGCAATTATCTCTTTATTGTTATGGTTGTGCATGACTTATGTAAATATACTTATTTGACATTTTTATGTCCTACTCCAAACCAATAATATTCTAAGCTTTCAAATAATTCTATTATCTTTTTGGTCCATAATCTACATGTATCAGAACCTTTATCTATGCCCTATTGTCCTAGCATAATGGTATCATAAAAGGGTTATTAATGATGCCATGAGGATCTTTAGATGTGGTCACTTGATCTCTCTCAAGCATTACTATGCCTGGCTATTACATACCTTGTTCTGCTTAGATGTAGATTGAATTTCGTTAGCTTGCACTCTATGTTCTTGCAAAACAACCAACCAAGAACATACATTGTCCATCACTGCAATCAATGGTAGAATTAATGTTCCATATAACATTTAAGATACAACTTATCATTCCAAGAATATCCCAACAGAATAAACATGGGGATCAATATGTATGAATGTTGTTTGCATCTACTATGACATACATATGTTATTTGCACATAGGGGAAATACATTGTCCATCACTACGAACAATGGTAGCAACAATGTTCCATTTAACACTTACAATACGACTTATCATTCCAATAATGTCTCTGTATGTATCAATGATGTTTGAATCTACTATGACATAAATACATATCTGCACATAGGGGAAGTAAGATGAAACACAACAAAATTAATGTTCCATATAACACTTAAAATATAGCTTATCATTCACTATGTGCAGATATACATGTAAGTATCCTATGCTCTCTCTGAGATTTTTTTTAGCATCCCCCTCTCTAATTATTGTCATGTCTATACACATCCCTGGCATTTGGACTTCCCCTCCGCCTATCGGCTCATCGTTGCATGTCACTACACGCAACTACTAGTTATAATAGAATTAGAATTTTTGATGTTTCAATTATTCTCTGAAGGAACACGATTCAATATTCATTTTCACATGATCTTTGTTTAGTTTTGATAGAGGGAAAATGTATTTTGATTGTGGTCTTCATCAATATAAATTTTAGGTCAAAATCAATATATTATCTTAAGCTTTGAATCTATGAATTTTATATTCTATTATTGTCATTAAAATGTTTACTAGTTCTGAATAGCTCACAAGGGAAGCTATATAGGTCACATGCCTTTTTATCAACCATTTTCATAAGCACAGATGATTTTTTTTTTCAAACTTAAGTAGAGCATCACAAGAAGATTAAGTATAAATATCAAGATTAGAAAGATCACCCGAGGGTTGGGCTTAACCATCACACACTAATCGATGACCTGTTTAGGTGGTTGATGTGGGCCCTCTAAACCTTTTTTTTTCCATTCTTATTTCTGTGGTGATCCTCTTGAATCTCCACAATGACACTGACTGCTATGGTTATGTTTGAATTCAATTTTGAATCTCTCCCACCCAAATATTAAAAAGTAGAAAGACTAGTAATTCTACCCACACATTTTCAGTTTAATATCACATTTACTCATATCCTAGCGTTTTGCAATGCATATGGAGCGGGCCTAATAGATTAGAACTTACAATACATTTATAGAAATATGGCATTTTTTGTACTTGCTTTCCCTCACAAATTATTTGGCATTGCATGGATTAAGTTCTTCTTCCACTTCATCAAAGTGGAAATCTACTAACCAAATGTTTCACAGTTTATTAAGTTTGCCTAGAATTCAAAAGAAATTCTTCATCTTGTGGAAGATCATCATTACCTTGCAGCAAAAGAAAATTCTTGCATCTACATGACCTCACATGTTTGGTGATTTCTCCAATTTCTACTTTGACTAATATTTAAGCCTCTAAAATCTGCTTTGTTTTGCAAGGGCTTTTCAGAGTTAGCTTTGTGGACACCACCAACAATCTTTTCTATGTACACATCAAAAAAGGGGATGTTTTTGTGTTCCCCAAGTCCTTGATGCAATATATTCAGAATAATGGAAACACCACTGCATCTGCCATTGTGTCTTTTAACAATGAAGCTCCCAGTAAAGTCTTTCCCTTGTCCAATTTGGCTTCCAATCCAAAAATTTCCAACAAACTTGGCCAAGTCATTCAAGATTAACATTATGGAGGTGGATGCAATCAAAAAGAACCTTGGCAGCAACTGAATATTATGAAATTTTGTGTTTATGCTTCCAAAAATTAAGTTTTTTCTTTTATTCATATGTTTCTTGCTTATCAATTAATTACGTGAAGGTTGTAGTTTAACGCTAGGTAGTTTATTATTAAAAATGATCTATTTATGTATACACTACTCTTCAAAATTAGTCATTTATTTAAGCAAGTATTGATGTAATTTTTAAATAATGTTTTTTATAATTGTGATGTTATTCTCTGTAATCTCATTTAGATTATCTAAAAGTAATTATTTGTATTATTTTTTTTAATATGTGTATTATTATTTTTTAACTTATTGATTAATGTGTCCATTATCTATGCATGTATACTATCATTATCTAAATTGATCATTATTTTCAATTATTTTTGGTTTGAATTTATATAAAAAAATATACTTCTCCTTTCTCGATTGTCCCAGGTCAATGACTTCTATTAATAGTTGATTTTCTTTTTCCACATATCCACACATTTCAAAGAAAATCTCACTTTATGATTTCCAAAAAATCTCATTTTGCAGTGATATAAGATATTTGAAGAAAAAATGGAAGACAATAAAATGAAGAATTATTTTGTTTATATTGAAATATGAAGACAATAAAATAAGACAGTAAGCACATTGAATTTTTTTGGGTGATACTATCATTGAAACATTTTAATGAAATCTTTATATATTAAGATATTAAGTTGATAAAAAATAGATATATTTTTAGAGGAGGTAAAATATATTCATAATGGATAAAAGACATAAGGGCTATGTTGCAACTTTAGTTCTTACCAAAGGTTAAAAGAAAATTTTGCAGTGGCATAATGTTAATGGTTCCAAATGATAGATAGGAATGTAGTTAATGATAGAAATTGATAGATTAATAGGTGTAGTTGAGAATCGCAGAAAAATATTTCTTTACTTTGAAGAGTCATGGGCTAATTCTCCATAGTGTTCCCATATCCCACACATATTTACCATGGGTTGATTTTTTATTGTGTTACCATCTTCTAGAACCAAGGAAGAGTGAAAATAAATTAAAATAAATTTATATATTAAAGATAATTATTGGATAGTATACTTTTTTTTAAAAAAGAAGTAGAGGTATAGAACATGTTTCTTATACTAATTTACAATAAAAATATACATAAAATAAATACAAAAGCAATATACCATAACATAGTGATTTGTGTGGGGAATTTTTTTCAATAGAAAACTTCTATATCCCAAAATAATTCAATGTATTAGTCAATAATCAATGGTTACAATATACTTGCAAAATCTAAGCCTTTATAGGTGTATCATCAACAAGTGGTGTAGATCAATTTTGGAAGCATAACAATACCTACAAAACTCACCTACTATAATATTATCACAATCCATTCAGCTACTTGGATACTCCATTTTAGTGTCATTATCTTCATCCAAAGATGTTGCATGGCATGTCATAATAAATTTCATAAGTTGGTCAACAAGCATAGATGCTCTTAGATTTCTACTGAAAGAGGCTTAACTTCTAGAAGTCACTCCTACAAATCTATCATGCATCATAGATGCTCTTGCATTTCTATCATGACTATCAAACATAAACCTACGCTAAACAACTACTAACATACTTTATATATTTTCATGCTATTTGTATTAATTAATTTAATGCAAAAGTGAAATCATAACCAACATTTCTTAAATTGGAAACAATTCACTACAAATGTGTGCTTGGAGAAAATGTTTAAAAGACATGGTAGAATGTAATTATTTTTTATTAGCAAAAATCTTCATAACCTAAGCAAGGAAAAAAACATATCCTAACATACGATAGATACTCTACGTCTCTTGATATTTTTTAATTATTTTTATTATTTAGTTTATGCAAATATTTAAATTATTTTTATTATTTATTTATGTATTTTTTCTTTTTGTTTCATAAAATCTCTTTTATTTGATTTTTTTGTTTCAACAAATCTACTGTAGTTGGACATGACTTCCACCTACCTGTCATTCTTTCAAATTTTTTTGTTAAGTATAAATGTGTTTCTATTATAAATCGTAAAAAAACTCAACTTTTCTATTTATTTTATTTTTTGATTTATTTTCTTTGTGCAATATCTTTTATCTTAAATTTTGTTTCCAAAAGCCACACTTTCTAATTAAAAAAAAAAATCTATTAATATTCTTTAGTAATTTATTTTTTGATTTTTTAGTTTTTATGTATATATTTTTAAAAAATTATATAAAATATGTCTCGACTTATATATATTACAAAATTGATTAAAAATAGGTGCCTCCAAAAGGATATCTCTCCATGTATTTTATAACTTTTTATAAGATATATATGCCACTATATTTTGAGAAAACTAAAAAAACAAAATAAAATATATTTATTTAATTACCAAAAATTGTCACAAACTTATTCATATCAACTCTTATCAACTACTAACATACTTTATATGTTTTTATACTATTTTTATTAATTAATTTAATACAAAAGTGAAATCACAGCCAACACTTCTCTAAATTGAAAATAATTCACTACAAATGTGTGCTTTGACAAAATGGAAAAGACATGATAGAATTTTTTTTTCAATCACCAAAAATCTTCATAAACTAAGCAAGGAAACAAATATATCCTAACCTATGAGAGGTACTCTATGTCTCTTGATATTTTTAATAATGCTTTGTATTAATTTGGAGAGAAAATAATAATAACTAACCAATATTCACCAAATATAGATAAATCCATCCAACATCCAAATAGTAAAGAATTTAATAATATATTTGAACCCAGATGTTTAACCTCCTATAATTTGAACTCTTCTCAGTTATCCAATATGTTCTACGGAGTTCGTTAGATTATACAATATTTGAAGAAAAAGAAAATTTAAATATATTTAGGGAGTCTATCAACAATTGCATAGAAGAATAATTAACTAAAAATATTTCTCAAAATCATACTATATCAATTTAGGGGTGAGATGGATAGATAGAAATAAAGAGTGGTAAGAGATTAATTGAATTTTTTTTTGTTGGTATGATTATTATGAAAGATTTATAAGTTATTTTAGTCCATGATTCTCAAGACAAGTAAATTCATAAAATTTCATTTTACCATTCAATCATACCACTTAACAACACATTTCATTTACATTAGTTTTATTATATATTTATTGTTTAAGAATATGAAAAAAATTAAAATCATAAAGGTCATGTAGAATAGTGAAATTTACATTATTGCATAACCACAAAATAAATGTATTAAGAAAAAGGGAATCTTGACCAAGCCAACCTATTTAGTTACTTTCATAGGAATTATTAGCAACATCCTAAGGATGCAAAGGTAGATTCACCATAGCAAGAGCAAGGGGTACATTTGGAGAAGCAAGAATAGGAACATAGTGGTGTTATAAACAAAGGGGTTTGAAAAAAACTTTCACTAAGTTATTAATTAGAGATGGTTCAATCAAGGAATAGTGAGACTCTAAAGAACTCTTTAAAAATAGAGAGAAATCATTTTAAAAACTAAATTGCATGGTATAAAAAATGCACCCAATGCAAGGTAATTTTTTTATTTTATCAATAATATAACTCTTTCAATTAAAAGCATAACCAACTACCATATCATGATCTTTAATAGCCTAAAAAAACTTCTCCTTAGGCTAGAGGTATTCTTGAACATACTCAAAACCAACAACCATGTAAAAACTAGAATCTTGAATGATATCCATAACATTTGAAAAAAAGTAGAGCCAACCTCTAAATATAGCAAAATATGTGGAATATATTATTAAAACATAACAAAGATAGAAACTTTATGTTACAAACTTATATTTTGCACTAACTAGGGTATTTTTTGTTTATCATGACATCTTTATGCTCAAACCTATTCTTTATAGAGTCAATGCTTTGGCTCTACGTACATATCTAATTAAGGGAATCGATGGAATAATTTGAGAATGGTGAGAGACAATAGTCTCCATACATATCCTAAATCTTGGTTCAAAGCATGTATGGGCACTAAAGGTCTAAAATAACATGCATATTGTCATAATGAACAAATTAATCCTACAACATAATTAATCTAGGCATGAAACCAAAGAGAAGAAAATATATTAAGCCACCTAAGACATGTCAAGATGACCTCTCACTAAGACTCATAATTATCCTTATTGAAGATTCACACAAAAATATGAATAATAAAACTCATGATACTCTTGTAAAAAAATTAGACATCAATAATCACAATACATAGAATCTAATGAAATAAGTGACAAACTAAATAAAAGGTACGTAAGATTGAATCTAGAAAAGGTACTTAGATGGTTGAGAAGATCTTACCAATGCCTTTACAATACTTATTCAATATTCAAAATTAAAGAAAATGAGAGAAATTTATGAGCTTGAGAGCCAAAAGGTTCATCTATATTTCAACCAGTAATATTTGGAATTTGTAGAAAATCAAAAAAGACAACAGATGTATATTTTGAAGTGCTCATAACATGCTTTTCTATGCCTTTTATTTGTGAAGATTTGATAGTTGGGTGAAAAGTTATGGCTCTAATAAAATTCTCCCTTAGCAATAAAAAATAGGGCCACCATCTTTTCCCTAGTGGTACCACTCACCAAGGTGGTGCTCAGCGGTGGTGAACATGTTGAGGAGTTTGATGGAGCTACATTCATTGAGTGGAGGTAGAGAGTTGTTGAAGCTAGTGGCAAGAGGGTGGAGAAATGATCATTCAACAGTGATGTGGGGCCAAAACCAACAATGATTGGGTGACATATATAAAATTTCCCAATAGAAAATAATCCCTTGTAGGTTGGAGAAAACTAACCACTAAAACATCCTTAGAATAGGGGATAAAATATAGTTGAATAAAAAAATAAAAACCACACTCGTACGCTGACTAAGGAGATATGTCCAACCTTTTCCAATTGACTAAGGAGATCTATCCCAAGACATAGGAGGAGATAGACTACATCTCCAAGGTTACATACTCATACTCATCGTATGGTAAGCTATGATGTAGACTGATACTCATCGGTAGCTTGCTATGGTGTGTACAACATACTCCATGCAACTTATTGTTAATGATAAATATTTTCCAACACATTACATATTCCCCTCCACCCCTAAATGTTTTAATAGTGATGTGGGGCCAAAACCAACAATGATCGGGTGAAATAGCATATGATTTGTATGCATCTACTAATTATTTGGAAGTTGCTTTAGCTTCCAATAACTGTTCCTTGTGCAACATCATTCATTTGTTTAATAAAAATTATAAATATATTTGTTGATAAGAAAATAGTGTTACAAAATTGTGAGCAATAGAGGATACAAGAAGCCATATGTTATTATTGGATCCAATGTAATCTTCAACAACCTTTTTTGATAGAAATTTCAGTCTAACCAACCTTATAAATGAAAAAGAGTTACTAGTTAGGAATTTATACCTCTCTATCTATTTCTATTAAAAATACAAATTATTAAAACTTACTACTTGACTAGTTACAAGTCCACTCTCCAACTATCTATTAACATAGAACATGAAAATGTGCTTCACTTTCCTTATCAAATTAAAATAATAGTTGTCTCCTTCATGCAGCTTATTGTTGATGAAAAATATTTTCCAATGTACTCCATATTCACAAGTTGGATTGATAGAGAACAAGAAGAGTGCAAGGTAAAAGGAAAAGAATATAAAGGATTCATGAGTATTTAGTGTGTGGATATTTTAGAGAGAGCTAACTAAAGGGGGAAGTTATGAGTTAGATAGAAAATGCAGATGATTGTGTAGACCATGAAGAGGTTGAGAAATAAATAGAATTGAGAAAGAGTGCACAAGATATGATGATCTAAGAATAAGGCATGGAGGAGTAGGTGTTTTCACTCAAGGTCGAAGAGATGCTCCACAAGAAAGAGTGGAGTAGTGCATATATGGAGGAGTATGTGGAAAATGTAGTAATAGAGAAGATATTGTAGTTTGTTGGTGCAACCAAAGGAAGCTTTTCACTTGACGAGAAAGGTTACCAAAGGTATGATAGAATTCCCAAGGAGCAATAAATAGTTGTAACTAAGGTGGTAAAAATGAATGCAACAAAGGAGAATATTGAGAATTCTACATTGAAGATGTTACAAGTAGGTTTAAAATAAAGGATGGATATTGGAATGAAGCTACATTTGAAGCTAGACTAGTTTTAGAGATGCTACTAGTGGGAGTAGAAAAACGTAGTGAATAGATGATATCAATGGACACAATGAAAGGGAAAACTAGTAGGAAGTTGCACAAGAGATTTTGCAAGTACATGCAAAGAAAATGTTGTAGGTTTATACAACAATAAAGAGTGAGTAGTAAATTGTAAGTGAGATTCAACACAAGTGAGGGTGGTGAGCAACAAAGATCATCTAGGCATAAAGGAAAATCAAGAGAAGATGCAAACTATTAAATTAACAAAATCTACCTAACATTATTTTACAAACCATTAATGATTAAAAATAGACAAGCTTACCTCAATGAAAGATGGATGACAACCTTGATTATTAGGTGTTAATGTCGAAGGCTCAACAAATTAACATGTTAAACATCTAATGTGAGTTATATTATTACCATTCATATAAGGTTAAACTATTCACATGTACTATATTTATTATTTTTTACTAGTTAGGGTATGTGCAGGATCATGATGGGCCAAAAAGTGGCGATATTATGGGTATGTGTAGGTTATGTGGCTGACGAATTTTTTTTTACCCAAAATTGATGAAACAAAAAGGGTTTTTAAAGGAGATTCTCAGCTTTCCACCAATATAAATTATGCTTTACTTTGAATTTAATAAATTATTATTATTCATTTTCTATTTGAATTATGACTAAAGTCCTAATCGATAGGTTGATTGAAAAAATCTATTGTTTTCAAACCGTATCACATTTTTTGAATCTGAAACATGTGTCACATTCTATGATTTGCATACTATAGGATTAAAAAAAAAAAAAAATTCATGAATTTTTGACCAAATTAAGGTGGTTAGACATACAATTTTTATATTTTTTAAAAGTTGTAATAAAAATTCATAATTAATTATTTACTTGGAAAAAATTACAAAAAAATATGCATCACATCTAGACATGAATCCTCTACTTATATCTAAAATCTTATAAAAAAATATTATCATTTTATTGTGGTTAGGGTGGCCAAACAGACACCTACTTTTTATTTTTCCCCTGAAATTTAAGTACTACTGCATTGAAATTTCAAATTTTCACCAAATAGATTTTTTTTTTTTAAATAAACCTAATAATTTAGAAACTACATTCAATTTTATATAGATTCTATTCTTACATATTTTTGAAATAATATAGATAACTTATTCAAATATTTACATCAAGTTGCTTAACTCTGATTTTTCTAAATTTTTTGCCACTAAGGGCTTGTTTTTTCCATGATGATCCTGCATATACCCGTTACATACATGTGGGCTCAACATTGTCATGTAATCAATAGGTGGAGGGTTTCTAGACGTAGCATGAACAATTTGACCTTGAATATTAATTATAATAAATCTAGTAATATAGTTAATCTTACATTTCAAAATGAAATTTATTAAATTGAATTTGACCTTGCTGAAATTTACCTCACTATCAATGTCATATGTTTGATTCAAAAAATCATCTATCTTGACCATCTAATCCACTATAGATGCATCCTGGCCACATGCATTTGAGCATCATCCTCATACCCATATACACAAAGAGACCTACAATTTTGGCATAAGTGAGGTGGACATCGAGGACTAGAAGACTCGCCCGCCTCACCTTGTGCTAGAGGCCTACTATCTTGTATAAGGGTTTGAGTCAACAATCTAATGGACTATAATGACTCTACCTCAACACCCTCCTTCACAACAAAATGGATAGTGATATGCTCAAACTTTGGTCTAGCTAGAGGTCTTGATGCTTGGTTTTGGGCACATTGTGCCCCCACTCTTTCCTGTGTGGAGCTCAAGCCATCTCTACCCTAGAACTCTCACATATCAAAATAATTAGGGAGTCGATTGAGGACAAACTCACAATAGAGTTTCCTCAAAAAATATTGTGGTACCTCACTGTTATTGCATGGAGGATGGTCAAAAACCATCCACCACCTATCCCAAAATTATTACCTAGCCCTTGATGATGGAACTAATGGATAGGGAACCTCTTCCAAGAACCATGTAAGGGTGGATTGGTTCATGCGTCGGTTAATAGGGCACACAAGTAAAATAAATAAATGTTTTACTTGCTCATATGATAGTTTGTTGGCATATTTTTTTTAATTCTTCCCTCTTGTTGGAGCAACGATTTATTTATCTACTCACTGATGTACTATGTGACAGAAAATTGATTGTAGTGATTTGGCAAGGGTGGACCTATGGGAGTTTGTTGTTTTTGGATCTTTCAACCTTGCAATTTTTCCCTCAAGTTCTCTTTTATTATTTTTGATTTGAATCCCTATTATGTTTATTGCATTCCTAGAGGATGTCAAGGTACTCAAGGAGGGTCTTGTTGTGGTTTTTCTTTAGGAGGATTTTGATGAGGAGGTGAATCAATGTTTTGATCATTCGGTGGTGAAAGCTCTCAACTCTTGAAAAAATAAATAAATTCCACTATAAAAAAACTAATTGAATCTATCTATTTAATAAAAAAATTACACAAAATAACTAAAAATACTTACCTCCTCGACCTCAACGTTGTCATGGCAACATTTTTTGGTGATGAATTGGAAAATAAAAAATGAAGAATAGGGTCTCCAAGAATGTGAGCATGCTTCAATGTGCTTCCAGGCCATAGGTTTACAATGATAAAGGTGGAAATGAAAAATGAAATTAGGATTTGGTGTTTGATGGTAAAAAAACCATGACATTAGTGTGTTATAATGCACTCATGTTATGGTGTGAGTTGACCATAATGCAAGTGTGTTATAATGCACTAGTTTTATTATCTGAATTAACCATAATGTGAGTGCATGTTATAATGCACTCACATTATGGTATGAATTGATCGAGCCTAAAGTTGTGTCAATCCAAACCTAATTGCAAGCATGTTATAACTATATTACCAAAAATTGTATACTCTTGAAGAAAGAGACAGTTTTGTGATAAAACTAGGTCCTACTTTAGGCACATTCATCAATCACCCCTTAAAATTGCATTTATAGGCCCCTAATACTCATGATTTTAGACTTTTCAGGCCTAATTCACCCATGAAACCACTTAAATCCCGACAAATATCATTAAAACCACTCAAATTTTGTGAAACCCACAAAAAATATCCCTGGTGGGACTAAGTCGCCCAAGGTGGCAACTTAGTCCCTTTTGGGGTATTTCCCACTTTTGAGTAGGAATTTCATCAATTCAATTTAATTTTTCAATGGATGTCGGCCTCTTAGTTCTAAATAACAGGAAAATTAGGTGTTGATGGTTATAAATACACATTTTTAAGTCATTTTTCATATCTCATAGTTATTTTACAAAGAAAAATCAAAATTCAAGAGAAAAAGTGTCTTATATAAGAAGATTCAATAGCATTTTGTATCAAAGTTGAAGCTTTAGGGAAAAAAACTAGGGTTTTTCCAAGTTTTCAAGCTCACTTTTTGTTCAAGATCCCACATTGCAAAGGATTGATCATGGATGCCTATGGTGAATCATGGAGAAATCTAGGTTGAAGAGATGCAACTAGCCATGAAATCACACCTAATGACTTGTTTTTAAGTGATTCCATCTTCCATGTTCTTCTTATCTTCAAATTTAAGGTTTGCATTACATTTCAGACACCATTTTCATTCATTTGAAGTGTTGTAGGGTTTCTTGCATAGAATTCTTGCATCATTCAAGTTCCATTTAATTACCTCATTCTAGCATATTTGAATAGGGTTTTATCTCATTTTCAGCCTGTCTTAGTCTTAGACACATTTAATACTAGGGTTTTTATGCATATTTTGTCATTTACAAAGTTTAAATACCAACTAGGGGTTTGACCAAGGGAAACCCCCCATTAGAAATCAATTTATCTTTTGTTTTGCAGGGTTTTTTGAAGATTCAGATCCGAATTTATGTCAAAAAGTAGAGTGCAGGTTGTGGGCTTTCGTTTCCACTTTCGGATTTGTAGAAAATACAAAGTGGACTAAGTCGCCCATAGTGGTGAATTAGTCCCACTGCACTACTTTTTCAAAAATAATTATAGATTCAGACACCCTTTTGTCTAAAATAGGTTTCTGGGCAGTTTCCTTGAATCAGGACTAAATCACCCAGCCTGGCGACTTAGTCCCATCAGGCTTAAAAATCAAAAAAAATTAGAATTTCAGTGGCCTCTACAATCTCCATTCTACTCATCATTTTCTAGGTGCATAATTCGTGTTTCACATCTTTATTTTATCATTTATTGCATTCATTTTACTTTTCTGCATATCATACTATGTTTTCAAACAATTTCACTTTTCTAAGTTTTGCATCATTAGATTACTTCAATTCCAGATCAGAGCATTAAGAAATCTTAATTAGGCATAATACATTTCATTTACATTAACTTTGAGTATAAACCTTTGCATTTCCAGACCCCTTTCAATCTCCTTTCTCCTTTTAGGTGAAAAACCCTAGGAGGAGCAAAGTATTGTGAGGGAAAACCAAAATCATTGTTTAGATTTTGATGAACCTATCATTTGAACATATTCCTTTCTAATTTTAAAAGAGCTTCCTAGGTTCCATTTGCATTGCATCTTGCATTGGTTAAATTGCATCCTAGGGTTTTAACCTTGCATTAGTGAAATGTTCAGGTTAGCTTGCATTATTGCATCCCGTTTCATAGTATAATAGTGAAATTATGCATTTATAGTATAGATTTGCATTACACAGTCCTAAGCACATTCATATCCATTAGAAAATTCAAAAATAGCCCTAATTGGACTAATTCGCCACCTGGGGCGACTTAGTCCCTCTGTCAATTTTGCATTTTTTGTTTTCTGCATTCTATTTCCCATTTCAGAAATTCCTATTAGATTCAGTCATTGCTCCATTTCTGTATAGTTGTGTACTATTTTACTTAAATCATTTGCATTTATATTGATTACTTTAATGGAAATCATAGATAGCATTATATTTTTACAATGTTCATTTTCAGCATTAGTTCCTAGCTCATTTAGATCAGATTCATCAAAAAAAACAAACCAACAATTTACAACATTACATGAACGAATCAAAATTATGCTTCATTTTCAGACAAACATATCATCCAAACCTCTTAGTAGTGATGAATTAGATAGATTAGATGAAACCTTTCATGGTCTCCTCTCATCAAGTTCATCCACTAAGACTTGTGATGACAAACCTAAACCGCTTAGCAACACCTTATCTCCTCAACCTCTTAGTAGTGATGACTTGAGTATGTTAGATGAAGCTCTTGAGGGCTTCATCTCACACAATTCATCCACTAAGGATTGTGGTGAACCAAAAAAAAACAAAAGATGTTAATTTCATCCAACCTCAACTTGTTCTGTACCCACCTTCACATCAACCTCAACCTCCACCTAAACCTAAGTTTACCCTTTATCCACCACAACATGATACTATCACACACACACTACACCCAAAACAATCTGCAACCCCAAAAACCCTCTCCAACATCCTTACCTTTACCAAATCCTATTTTTCCTAGTGCTCCTTGCCTAAACTCACATCTTAGGGAGTATGATCTTATTGAACAACTTAAGAATACTCCCGCAAAGATATCCCTTTGGGATCTTCTTCTAAATTCACCCAATTATCATTCAATGCTTCAAACAGCCTTGCAATAGATAGTGGTTCCTCCTGGTACAAATGCAAGTGATGTGGCAACTCTTCTAGAGGGAATGAACACACTTAATGTAGACATTACCTTTCATCAGCATGAGCTCCCCCCATTAGAATTAAGGAGACAAAATGAGGATTTTATGATTATTTCCCAATCTAATACAATAGGCATTAAACGAACCCTCGTTGACAATGGCTTTTCCCTTAATGTGTGCAGTGTGAAACTTCTCAATCAATTACGTGTGGATAAATCACAAATTAAACCCGATTCCTTATCCATAAGAGGATTTGACAACACAACAAAACAACTGCTCAGTATAATCACTTTACCTATAACAGTTAGAGTGGTTACCTTGCAAACTCCTATTCATGTCATGCCCTATGATCTTGCATACAATCTTCTCTTGGGAATAGGGTAAAAGCAAGAAGTTGGGTACACGAAGAGGGGAAGTTTCAGCCAAAAAAAAAATCTCGCAGAAAGTGTGTATGTGTTATTAAAAAAATGTGTATGCGTTATGGTTCGGGTACCCGAACCTAAAAAAATGTGTATGCACTATAAAACGCATACGCATTATAACATGTATGCGTTATATAACGCATACGCGTTTTATAACACGTACAAGTAATTTATTTAAAAATTAAATACCTTTTAGAAACGCATACACATTTTGTAATGCAAAATGCATACGTGTTTTAAAATGCATACGCATTTTAAAATACATACGTGTTTTGTAATACAAAATGGGTACGCGTTTTAGAACACGTATGCGTTTCTAAAAAGTATTTATTTTTTTAAATAATCAGGAAAATAAAGAACGCATATGCGTTTTGTAACGCGTATGCATTTTTTAAAAACTTGTACGCGTTATTTAGAAATAGAATTCCCAACCCACATGCAGCCTTGGTTTTAGGCTTGGGAAAGGCTTGGCAATCCGAGCCTTAGCCTTTGACCTACAACTAAAAAACTAAGGCAGATTGAAGAAGAATGTCCAACTTTGGCAATATGGCTGATGGACATTTTTTTTGAATCAATCTATAAAATTAAAACCCATTAGAGAACATGATGTCTACTTTCCAAATATATAATTTTTATTAAGATTGGATTATGTTTTCTCTTTTTTAATTAATTTCTAAGCAAACTAGTCCTTAAACGTGAAATATCATACTTTTTTTGTTTTTTAATAACTTTTTTTTGGTTAAGTTTCTTGTAAAAAAAGTTATATGCATCAAACTTCAAACAATTCTCTACACAATGAAAAAAAAAAGATTCAAAAAATGTTTAGTTTAGGTCCAATTATGTTGTCCGTACATGTTGATTTTTAAAAACAACAATTAAGGCCAATAAAAATTCAATAAAAAAAACAATATTCAACAAAAAATTACAAAAAAAAATTGCAAAAAAAATTTAGCATCAATCTTCATGTTCTTACCTCTCTTTTTCAAAAAGGAATTAGCAAAATACTTTTATTTGGGTCAAAAAGTGGTGTCCGTACACGTGCTTGGTATGGTAAAAAAAGGGGACTTTTAAAAAGTGGTTTTTATAGATCCCTATCTAAATTTAATTTCTATAATATGGGTATTTGAATAATTTACATATTTGGAAACTAGATTCAAAATGCCAAATTTCATATTACTGATTTTTTTAAGATTCATTGTGTAAGTTCCTCAAATTTTCAGTCCAAGTGTGACAAATTCTGAAAAACAGCAAAAACACTTCCACTTTTTGAGCTTTTTGTGTACCCAACTTCTTACATCAGCCCACCGTGGATTCATGAGATGCATGCGGTACCTTCGACTCTTCATCATATAATGAAATATGTTTATAAAAATAAAGTGTATCAAGTTGAGATAGACCCCGAACCTGAGAGTTGCTTGCAACTTGAAAAAGGAATAAGTCCTCTTACTACCTTAATTCCAACTTCGCATATTGACCATCTTCAGACCAATACGCAAGAAACAAAATCTGTGTCTAAATTGCTCGATGATGATTAGGGAACATTGGAATTTACTCCTTCATTCATGGATGAATACATAATTACTTGCAAGGAGACAGAAAAATAAGAGCAACCAATAGTTATGTCTGTACTCAAAATTCACAAGAATCTTCCCCTTCCTCTATCCCACCTCCCTTGGATGAAAACACATCTTACACAACAAATTTTAATGAGATAGATTATCAGAAACCTTCTAATCCCAAGTAAATGGAGAGACTTTATGGACGAGGGTATGAGCTTATCAAATAATTGGGGTACAATGGTAAAGGATGTGGAAAACATGAACAAGGCATTTGTGTCTCTAGTGAGCCTAATACACAAGACGTGAAGATTGGTTTAGGATATTCCTTTTCTAAGACAACAAAAGCAACTCAACGACCCTCATTAAATATCAACACTATCGCATACCAATCACAAACTACACTTACACTCAAACATCCTAAATTTCTTGATATGCATTCTCCACCATCTTGGGAGTATGCTGAAAATGATGAAGACTTGAAACAAATGTTAGGTGTTATTGATAAATAATCTTCCTCTAAATGACATGTTACCTATGCTATGATAAGTTCCAAGCCGCAAAATCCAATGCTCATTAGAAAACCATGGAACCATATGATCTTGAGTTTCCTCAGTCGAATGCACTCCCCTTAGGAGATACAATTGATATACCAATGGACATCAATGATACAGAAAAGGTCATTAAGATTGGGAAGTGCCTTGATGATGAGGAACAAGAGGATACTACACTTTTACTTCATAATTTTCTTGAAATTTTTGCTTGGAAATATTCTGATATGCCAGGTATAGACCCAAAAATTGTCACACATAACATTGTTCTTGCAAACAATGCTAAGCCTATTAGACAAAAGATACAAAAATTGAATCCTAAAATAGCCTTGCATGTTAAAGGAGAGCTTGAAAAACTCCTTGATGCAGGTTTCATTCATCCTATTGATTATTGTCTTTGGATCTCAAATATTGTCGCAGTTACCAAACCCGATAATCATATTAGGATATGTACAAATTTTCGTGACTTGAATAAAGCTTCTTTAAAGACGACTTTCCACTTCCTAATATTGACATGATTGTGGATTCAACTACTGGACATGCTTTGTTTCCATTCATGGATGGATTTTCTGGTTATAATCAAATCTTCATTAACCCACAAGATCAATATAAAACAGCATTCACAATTGTTTGGGGAACGTTTTGTTGGGTTATGATGCCTTTTGGACTAAAGAACATAGGTGCAACATATCAAAGAGCAATGACATTGATATTTCATGATTACATACATAAAATATTAGAAGATTACATTGATGACATCCTTGCTTAGTCCTTATGATGACAAGACAATGTGACTTTCCTTCGCCAGATCTTTGAACGAATGCGTAAATACAACATGAGACTCAACCCAAAAAGTGTCTTTGGAGTAGATAGTGGGAAACTCTTAGGGTTTATCATATCTCACAGAGGCATCGAAGTGGACACAAAAAAAATTGATGCTATTGTAAACATGCCACCTACTAGAAATATTTCCCAATTACACACATTACAGGGATGAATTCAAGTTATCTGTCATTTTGTTGCTTCTTTAGCAAATAGAATGTTACATCTCCTCAAGAAGGATGTTCCTTTTGATTGGAATGAAGATTGTAAACAAGATTTTGAGAGTTTAAAGGAATATCTTGCAACTCCACCTATTTTACAACCTGCCATGCCAAACAAATTGTTCATCCTCTACATTGCCACATCTGATCATGCTCTTGCAGCCTTGTTAGCTCAAAAATACGATAATGGCAAGGAACATCTTGTTTATTACATTAGTCGAACCTTAATTGATTATGAAACACGATATGCACCAATAAAAAAAAAATGTTTAGCCCTTGTATTCGCTACTAGTAAATTGTGACATTATTTACTAACTACAGAAATACAAGTCATGATAAAATTTGATTATCTCAAACATATTTTCAATAAAAAAGACTTATTAAGACATTTAGCTAAATGGGTTATGTTGTCTTGACTAAGTTTGACCTTAAGTTTGTTTTGCATAAAGAAATTAAAGGACAAGCCTTGACCAACCATTTAGTTGATGCTCCTTCCCTTTTTGCATTCCCTAGTAATGATTATTTTCCTAATGATAGTGTATTGAAAACTAGTGTTTCTACACATGGACATTATATTTGGATGGATCTAAGTGTAGAATAGGTTCTGGTGCTGGAATAATATTAATTATGCCTGAAGGAAAACATATTCCCTTGTCATATCGTTTAAATTTCCTATGTACAAATAACACTGTTGAATATGAGGCCTTAATCACTAGAATATGCACCGCTTTCGTTATTTGCATCACTGACATCAGGATATTTGGTGACTCACAATTAGTAATCAAGAAAATCAATGATGACTATCAAGCTAAACATGATAAATTATCCAAATATAAAGATCTCACAATGTCCTTGAGCTGGCGAAATTTAATTCCTTCACCATTGAAAACATCTCACGAAAAGATAATCGACATGCGGATGCAATGGCCAGTGTTGCTTCCCTTATATCCCCCTCTGATCCTTCACAAGATATTATATTCCTTGTTCATCCTATCATGAAACCTTCCATAACTGATATCACTATCACTGCATTAGTCATAACCAAGAATGATTCGAGTGAATGGTATGATGCTATTTATAACTATATAAAAGATGATACCCTTCCTAAACCTATCGCATGTAACACCCACGCTCGTCTAAAAAAATTAGCCACCAAGTACATCATCCTTGCTGATGTGTTATATCGACGATCCTTTGGTGGCATTTTACTCAGATGCCTTAAGGATTCTGAAATTAATATGGCACTCGAGTAGGCTCATGCTAGAAGTTGTGGCAGTCATTTTGGTGCAAAGACCCTAGTGCAAAAACTTCTTCATATGGGTTATTACTGGAAAAATATGGAAAGAGACTGTTATTCGTATGTTAAACGATGTTATAAATTCCAAGAACATAGTCATTTATTTCATGCTCCTACTTCTAAGCTTCGTGCCCAAATCCCTATTTGGCCATTCTCTGTATGGGGGCTAGATATAATTGGTAAAATATCACTGCCATCTTCTACTGGACATACGTTTATCATCATTGCCACTGATTGTTTCATGAAATGGGTAAAGGCTATTCCTCTTCGATCTACGACTGATAAGGTGATCTATCGATTCATCCTTGAACACATAATTGCTCATTTTGGGCTTCCTTCTGCATTAGTCTCTAATAATGGCACACCATTTAAGAATAATGATGTGAAGAAGTTCTTGAAAAATTTCCATATTCAACATCATTTTTCAACACCCTATTACCCACAATCAAATGGTCAAGGAAAATCAACTAATAAAGTCCTCAAACAAATTTTAAAGAAAACTGTTAGTACTAATCATAAGGATTGGCACACACAATTGTTTTATGCACTTTGGGCTTATCGCACAAGTGTTCATTCCTCCACTGGATCAACACCTTATAACCTAGTTTATGGTACTAAGGAAATCATGCCCTTGGAGTTATAAATCCCAACATTGTGGATTTCTCTCCAAGGTTTGATTGACAATAACACTTATAAGACTGAATGATTACATCAACTTGAAATGCTCGATGAACAACACATCAATTCTCTTGAGCATCTTCAATCTTATTGCAAACAGAAACAACATTATTACAATCTTAATGTCATCCCTCACACATTTGACAAGGGTGACTTAGTTTTATCTGCAAATCAATGTAATGTCAACGCCGACCCTAATGAACAAGGAAAATTTAGCCCTAATTGGTTGGGACCCTATGTTGTCGACAAAAGCTATGGGTCTGGTGCGTATGTCTTAACAGAACTCGATGGAACACCCCTTAAAGAACCAAACAATGTCACACATTTGCATCGGTATTATGTTTAACCCCTTTTGAATAGTATGAATTATAAAGCAGTGTTGTCAAATCATTATAGGATCTCCCCTTATACGCTATCACACTGCTTCATTTTTGACACCTTTCTTACAGGTTTGTCTTAAACACCAAAGTGGTTATTTATAATCCCTTTAGGCTTCATGCTATTCAAATTCATCTGATGTGTTGTGATAAGTTACATTTAATTTAGTATAACATACTCCATCATCATGTTGTATCTAATTTAACAAAATTGCAATATGTTTTAATTAGATCACATAGGTTTTGTTAAGTCATGTGGCCATTAATTAAATACTTTTACTATAAATTCATTTAATTAATCACAATGCATTTAACATTCCAACAAAAAGAGACACATCATAATAACACCAAATGTGCATGTCTATATATATCAAAGTTTTATATACATCTTAATATCATATACAAAATCACAAAGTTCTGTGAGAACTGGACCCCTCGGGCTCTGGTGCTTGCGATCTAGTCCCTGGACGATGTGAGACGGTCGTGTGTGACCATGATCGCGAACTACTAAGTCTCAATGCATACTCCAGACAATGTACTCGACCAACCACCACAAGACGCTCCTCTACCATACGATCCCTCTCTGCTCGTACCTATGCTAGCTCTACATGTAATCTCTCGACCTCTGCTGAAGTCTGTGATGATTGTCCTACACTCTCAACTCGATGGAGTCATTTCCTCATGCTGCTCGTAGCCTCGCAAAAGGTCTGAGCGATTTTGGCTCCTCCTCCATGATCAGTGGGGGCATGTAGTTAGGATCCATCTCTTCATTGTCAATGGATGCAGGCACTATCTCTGCAGTAGCCTGATGATAGAACTCTTTCCAGTCTCTCATCACTCTTGCAAGATAGACAAGGTACACAATTAGTAACCATCATCATGATATACATATATATAAAACAACATAATCACTCAAAGTGCATGCATAAAATTAAATATCATCACCTATGTCACCGGTTGGATGTGTCACCTCGATATCATCCTGTACTGGGAGCATGGAGGCAGTGCTAGACTCCCCTTGACTGTGAGTACTGGTGCCAACTATAGCCACTGCTCGTGACCTAGTCCTATAGATGGGAGAGGAATCTCTCCCCTCATGATGGTCCTCAACTACTGCCTCATCATCCTCACTCAAGGGTGGCTCATCCTCCTCATATTGATACTCCTCCTCATCCTCCCCCTCCCCTCCTAATCCTCATAATCTAGATCTGCCTCCTCATCATACTCATCATCAATCGCATAAGTAAATATATCAGCAAGTCTATAGCGTGTCTCCTCAGCCCTATCCTCTAGGTACTCATCTCCGTCATGCGATAGCGGCTCTACATCTCCCACTAGCATGCCCATTGGGAATACTGGTGTTGGTTGAGTCACTACCCACCATTCCTCATGCTTTGTTGTCGCCCCGACATCATTTGTGTCAGAGACTGGTGGCTGGTTGTGATCAGAGAAGTCAGAGTCACTCTCGGCTACATGCTCAAGAGTGAGTCGCACTGCATCACCCAGTCTCTAGGCACTCCGCACCAATCTCCTGAAAGCATATCGTGTTTGAGGTGGTGTCTGCACCTGTCCAAATTGCTGCACAAATTGTCGCATGACTCGATCATAGTAGAATGGTCATACTATGTGATCATGACAACCAACCAAAAATCTATCCATTTGCATCCTCCTCAACTGTCCAATATAATCTAGCCACTTCAATGTCAGCTGATAAGGTCTCCATAGGACCTCATCCTCATCCAGTTGGTCAAATCATACCCTCCAAAAATGCAAGTCAACATACTACCATAGTCGTCGTAGAGGATACCTAAAGGCTCGTGGGTATCCTACTACTGTCACGCATGAATAGCCAACTGGTTTGGTACATGTAATGTGCTCAAGGCACCACACCTATAGAAGTGTGCAATGCACCATACTTTCCACCTCTTGGAATAAAAATTGCCCCAAATCATATAAGAGAGATGTGCCAACATACACTGACCCCGAGTGTATACTGCCTGCTGCTCTGCCATCCCTCAAATCAAGTGGACTAGTCCATCCAGCTGAGCACCTCGGCCATTAGGGACAAGAACTAGTGCTATGGTGTGCATCATAATACGTTGAACCATTGGTGCTTGTGAATATAATAACATTTACAAATCAATCCATCCTCTAACTCGTGCATCATGAACTGGACCATCTACACAATACTGTAAATTAGCTCTCTACTCTAGGAAGATACGGTCTCTGTGGAAATATACTCACTCTCCTCGAATCATCACGTGAAGAATGTGGTGTACATCCTCTAGTGTGATTGTCATCTCTTTTGTAGGCAGATGAAATGTGCATGTATCTGCATTCCATCGCTCGCAGAGAGCCATCAACATGGCATTATGGTATCTCATGGGAGGCATAAGATATGCCCAATAGATCCCAATAGCCTGCAGATGCTCCATCTCCTCTGCTAATAGTGCTAGAGCCAAATCTCTCAGAAAGCTCAACTGTCTCCCTCCTAACCACTATCATCCTTGGGTGGGTACCTATAAAGTTTACACACATATGCTCTAAAATTCATCTAATATCTTTCATTTTTTCATCATGCAAGTGTGTTAAAGTTCATCTAATGTGCTTTTCTAAAAGGCCCTAGACACTTTAGAACCATTTTGGGACACTTTGCGAAGAAATGGGACACTTTGTGAACAAAAGGGACACTTTGCGAAAAAAGGGGACACTTTGCGAATTTTTTTCCAAGATCCTAAATTTACCCATAAATGCATTAAAAATCATTAAATTATTACAAAATCACAAACTGAAGGTTTCATAATCCACTCACCTCATGCTAACACTCACCACATGCCACCTAGTCTCGAAGATCGTCCAATCATGCAGGTGTGTATCCTCGTCTGCTCGACATATTCTCCTCTCACTCGTCACTCTCAAGCTACAAGAAGGTAAAATGAATAGTAAGTGACAAATTACTCCCCTTTACCTCTTTTAATCCATTTTTCATCTATTTTTACTCTTATGCATTAAAATAGGGTTATTTTCCTTTTAAGAGTTAATAAAGTACTTTTTCTTCAAATCAACATAAGGGGAGCTAAGGGACTCCATTTTCGATGTCATTTGATGTGTTGGAATCATGATTCTGCACTCGACATCATCAATTATCTATCGATATGCGACATGGTACTTGAAAATGTCCTTCGATATGATATTTTGGATTTGACATGGCTAGATTGCTACCTTGATTCCACCTCTGTAAAGCAAGAGGAATCAAGGGGGGGCATACATCTACCCTCGAATTTTCTTTCTAAGAGTTAGGCAAAAGGAATTTCGATAACTAATGAATTTGTGTTGCAGAATGTGGTTTCCTAATGTTGTGGTTGTGTAGATAACTACATTGGGGGCTTCATTCTCCCAACTTTTGAATAAGTATCCTTTTATAAAGTAATGTGCACTTTTTAGAATACTTTAGCTTGCATATGCACATAGTCATATGGGCACTAAAGTGGGGGCTTAATGTATTGCCAAAAACTATATACTCTTGAAGAAAGAGACAGTTTTGTGGTAAAACTAGGTCATACTTTAGGCACCTTCATCAATCACCCCTTAAAATTGCATTTATAGGCCCCTAATACTCATGATTTTAGACTTTGAGGCCTATCTCGACAAATATCATTAAAAACACTCAAATTTTATGAAACCCACCAAAATTATCCCTGGTGGGACTAAGTCGCCCGAGGTGGCGACTTAGTCCCTTTTGGGGTATTTTCCACTTTTGAGTGGGAATTTCATCAATTCAACTTAATTTTTCAATGGATGTAAGCCTCTTAGGTCTAAATAACCAGAAAATTAGGTGTTGATGGTTATAAATACACATTTTTAAGTCATTTTTTCATATCTCATAGTCATTTTACAAAGCAAAAATAAAAATTCAAGAGCAAAAGTGTCTTACATAAGAAGATTCAATAGCATTTTGTATCAAAGTTGAAGCTTTAGGGCAGCAAACTAGGGTTTTTGCAGGTCTTGAAGCTCACTTTTTGTTCAAGATCTCACATTGCAAAGGATTGATCATGGATGCCTATGGTGAATCATGGAGAAATGTAGGTTGAAGAGATGCAACTAGCCATCAAATCACACCTAATGAGTATTTTTCAAAGTGATTACATCTTCCATGTTCTTCGTATCTTCATATTTAAGGTTTGCATTAAATTTCACATACCATTTTCATTCATTTGAAGTGTTGTAGGTTTTCTTTCACTGAAGTCTTGCATCATTCAAGTGTCATTTAATCACCTCATTCTAGCACATTTGAATAGGGTTTTATCTCATTTTCAGCCTTTCTTAGTCTTAGACACATTTAAGACTAGGGTTTTTATGCATATTTTGTCATTTACAAAGTTTAAATACCAACTAGGGGTTTGACCAAGGTAAATCCCCCATTAGAAATCAATCT
Organism: Sequoia sempervirens; assembly: GCA_007258455.2. Classification (NCBI taxonomy): domain Eukaryota; kingdom Viridiplantae; phylum Streptophyta; class Pinopsida; order Cupressales; family Cupressaceae; genus Sequoia; species Sequoia sempervirens. The sequence continues at coordinate 164,099,463 of VDFB02075321.1, read as the reverse complement.
GTCTTCTGTTTTGTAGGGTTTTCGAAGATTGAGATCTAGATTTCTGTCAAAAAGCAGAGTGCAGGTTGTGGGCTTCCATTTCCACTTTCAGATTTGTAGAAAATCCAAAGTGGACTAAGTCGTCTATAGTGGCGACTTAGTCCCACTACACTAATTTTTTAGAATTTTTTACAAATTCAGAAACCCTTTTGGCTAAAACAGGTTTCTGGGCAATTTCCCCAAATCATGACTAAATCGCCCAGCCTGGTGACTTTGTCCCATCAGGCTTAAAAATTAGAATTTTTAGAATTTCAGTGGCCTCTGCAATCTCCAGTCTTCCCCTCATTGGTTTCTAGGTGCATAATTTCTATTTCACATCTTTATTTTATCATTTATTGCACTCATTTTACTTTTTTGCATATCACACTATGTTTTCAAACAAGTTCATTTTTCTAAGTTTTGCATCATTGGATTACTTCAATTCTAGATCAGAGCATTAAGACATCTTAATTAGGTGTAATACATTTCATTTACATTAACTTTGAGTGTAAAACCTTGCATTTTGGGACCCCTTTCAATCTCCTTTCTCCTTTTAGGTGAAACACCCTAGGAGGAGCAAAGTATTGTGAGGGAAAACCAAAATCATCGCTTACAATAACACACTTGTGTTTAGGTCTACAGGGGGCCAAAAATGTAGGGTGGCCACTTTTTGGTCCCCCATCTTTGTGCACTTACCCCACCATATGAGGACCTATATTTTTTATCATACGTATATAGCTATCTTATCATATTGCCTATATTAGGGGTGATCATTTTTACATGAGATTTTACAATCACATCCTACTTACTTTTACATATTGTAGACACCTAAAAAACATTTATTATTCTAGCATTAACATCACTTTACTATTTTTCCATTAATTAAATAAATTATTATAATTTATTTAATTGTTTACCCACTTTCCTAATTCTTAAATAAGTAAATTTTACATTTATTTAATTCCTTTGCAAACTTCTCATGATTTAGTATATTTTATATATTAAACCCCAACTTTTTTACTCAAAAATCAATAATTTTTTTAGAAAATACCCTTTTATCTCCACCCTCCATTTCATAACTAACTCTATAAGATAAAATAAAAGAATTATAAAATTATGTTTTCTACACCATCCATCCTATGACTACCCAACCATTGCTCTCTCATCTAATATTGACTATTGATCAATCCAATCTCAATCATATTAATCTACCCATCCATAAGCCATTTTTAATGGTCCTCCATCTAAAATTCATCATCATGTTGCTTGTATGAGAAACCAAATTCCCTTAAATGAACAATATTGGAGCACAATTACCATTGTGGTAAAATAAGATCTATTGAGTATTTTTTTTTTTGTTTTATTTGTTCCTTTTTTTGGTTTCTAACCCAATCTAAGGCGATAGTTACCTGATTGAAATAAAGTATAATTTTGTGTATTTTAATTATTCATTTTCATTTCAATATTTGGTGTTCACATTTATATTCCTATCTTTCAATTTCATTACTCTTTTAATGTATTTACATGATCTTTACCTAGCCTTTAATGCTAACCTTGGTTCATGGTTTTCCTATTTTGATGACACCCTTATTCCTTTATAATCATCTTTAATTTACGACCTTATATGCTCAAATAATTTATATGCTTACATGATTGTTATTCATTTTTATTTTTTCACATGATGCTATTTATTACAACTATTTCATGCATTTACCTATCAAATGATGGTGTGCGCTTAGATGGTTATGTGATTCAATTACTTTACTTCTTTATCATGTATCATTTTTCCCACTCCTTAAATTTATTGCATCTACTAGATGCAACAAATTGAAGGAGCATATAATTCACCAACACTTTCATGGTAGAGATTTTGGGCAATGAATAATTCTACATAAAGACTCGTCACTATACCTAGATGGATCTTGATCACATTACATGCCTAAAATGAAGTGAGATTCTATTAGATTAATATGATCAAGAAAATCATATTTTCTACACTAAGTGGAGTAGAATCGCATGGCCATACTAAATGTGTCATATATTATTGTTACATCAAGTAGAGTACTCTTGTATCACTTTTCATATATGAAAAATTTCTAATCCTTTAATATGTTGCTACTTATTTTTTATGAACAATTGAAACTGCTTGTTATTTTTATTACTCCACTTGTGTGACAAGCTATTTATAGCATACATAATTTCTATTTTGCAAGTCCCTATAGATTACTCATTCTAAGGAGAGGAACAAAAGAAGAATCCAATAATGGTCAATTAATTTACATGAACTAAATATTCTTTTAAAATTTGTTTGGATATATTTACTCTTCATATCAAGAGTAAGAATTACCATACACTTTGAAATGTATGTTTATATTAAATTCACATTCACCTCAAATTTGGGGTTGAATCTAATGATGAAATTTGTATACCCCTACCAATTACCATATAGTTTTGGGGTATTTTGATGGAATATCTTAATTTAGTGAGAAGTTTGTCCCATTATTCAATTCTTACCCCAATCCATCTTACATTCATTTATAACCATTTCAATGCATTCAATCTTATCCCATCCTTATTTATGTGTATTCTCATATATTCACTATTTACACATAAATTAATAGCCTACATTCAAAATGATGTCCACATATTCATTTACTGCCTCAAATCTTACTTTTGTGTTCTAGGTCAATATTAAGTGGCTTAAGGTTGATCCTAGATTTTTAATTTTAAATACAAATTTCTAGTTGTGATCCTTTTCTACTAGCCATTATGGGTTGACTTAGCAAATTTTTTGTGTGAACTATTATTGTGTCTTACTATTTAAAGACATTCAATATGCACGTATTATCATTTTGGACTTTGGGAGAACTATATTTAGGCCATTTATAAGGTTGTGCATGTTGTCTACTATGTAACTTGATAGTGATCTAGAAATCTCCTTAAAGGTGCTTGTAAACACCACCTTGACAATTTTCTAAGACACAAAGAAGATGAAGATGAAGAGATATCAACAAAAACTCTAAGTCAAATCATTACTATAGGTCATAATTAATTCCTACCAATCAAAGCATTCATAATTAGATTCTATACAATTTTATTTATTCTTCATCATTGTTCCCTAATTACATGTAAATTAATTTTTATTCATTTCCCACATTTATTTGATTAACCTATATTATCTATGTAAAGTTGTAATGATGGAATTTTATATTGATGCCATTTCCCATTTAGTTATTTTGTCAATTTTAAGATAATCTCTTAATACATCTACACATTGAAAAATGTCATAATCTTGTGTGAAGTCAATATTTTCCCCCCTTGTTGCTAGTCCTCCACTTTTACACATTCCCACATCCTTTTTCCATACCTTAGCTAAATTGGCCCACATCCCCATGTGTTCTTCATTTATTATGCCTATCTATGTACTAAACCATTGTAAACATTTCGTTAATTTTTTCACCTTTTTTTCCTAATGGCCAAAATATAATTGTCTATTATTTTGGTCTTAACTTTTGAACGATGACTCAAAACTATAACTCAAATTTTCTTCAACTCCTATACTTTACTTTCCTACCTAGAGCCAACTAACTGACAAAAGAAGTATTTGTATAATCTATTTCTATATAGTCATGTATTTAAAGGTAGTTAGTTGCATTCAATTGATCATCCAAGTGCTTATTATTCACTCTTAGGGAAGAAGACACTTCAATTGGTGTAATGAAAAGGAATCTAGATTTACAAAATTATCTCTGAAAGAACATGTTCACTTCTAATAGTAAGAGAAATCTTTCAAACATATTCTTAAATACTATTGAACTTTAGATAAAAAAAAAAGTAAAAAAAAAGTGAAGATAAATCAAATTAAGAAAAACTATAATTATAGATATTACTCTTTGATCATACAATTAATTAAAAACCTTCATTATCACATTTATTTTCTTAAAATAACTATTACAATTAATTTAATATATTAAATTTGAAACAGAATTAATTAATTAAGTTATTATATTTAATTAACTGGGAGTCGGCTAACTCCTAGACAAAATGCACCTATGTACATGCGAAGACGCATGAAAACATACATAACAACATACATAGCATGATGCCATCGGAGTAGGGGCCCACCAAAATTAAGAGTGATAGAAACTGAAAACTGAGGGGCAATGACTGACGACAAATGACAGAGAAACTAACGGCAGGTAGGTGCATCGATACTGTTATCAGCTTGCGCGCCTGAATTAAATTCAAAAACAACCTAAGTTTCCCTCCTCCCAAATTTCTTCATGTACGATTTTTCATCTCTGCATGTGATTACGAGTTCATTGACGAGATTGAGGGGGCGCTATGCCGCAAAGATCAGAGATCCTGTCAGAAAATAGAGTTTGGCTCGCCACTTTCAGTACCACTGAGGAAGCCACCAGGGCTTATGACGTTGCCGCGATTTCCTTATTGCTCCTCCTTTGCCGAGAAAAATAACACACCAGAGTTCCAAGCTTGCTCTGCTATCAATCATCATGTCTCATTTTCTATTTCCCATACTTATCACGCATCACCTGATAAGGAGGCTTTCTTGTTTTCTGGTGCCCAAAGGGATATCATGAGCGGCATGAGCAACACCTTCTTCTCAGACAATTCACTCATGTGTAACTAATGAAACAATCTTTTCTATTCCATCGACACCCATTTTGGCGCAAGCAGGGAGTATGTTAGGAGACGTGGAGACGATTCGTGGGTGGAAATGCCATTTTTTATGAAACATTATTTGCTATTCTCTTTGAGGTATTCTGTCAAACAGTTCACGTGCCTAGTATATGCTTCCACATTTTGGATAGTTTTAGCAGAGCATTTCCAACTTTCAATCCCTGGTAGGTGGAATGGCTGAAGCGTTCTCTTGCTGCTATTGTATGAAGAGCAATTAAAAAGCCCCTTAGCTGGAGATCAGAAATACAGGCTGCTTGAGTTTCAAACCTGAGATGAACATTGAAACTTTTCTGAACTCTTTAGATTTATCCTTTTAAAGTTTATTTATAATTTTTATCTAATTTATACTTCTCCAATTCGCTTCATTCATAAGGTTGTATCGGACTTTTTTCCTTGTAAAGATATGATTGTCATTATCAGAATTCACAAGTTCTTATTTTGTTTTCTTTCTCTAATTGTGTATATGTACAATCTTATGTTTTTTTTAATGATAGATCAATTTAAATTGTAACAAGGGTCATAAAAGGTCAATTGAACATTGCATTGCCTTGTTAATTGGTACAATTCAAATTAATTTCTTGCACTCTACATAAATGTCATTGGTCCTTACTCAAAGAAGGTTATTTTTTTAGCAATAGTTTTTGTTAATATTGGTGAAGTTTAGTAGCACATTGTTAAGAGAATTGTATCACATATCAACTCAAAAGATTATAATTTATAACACTAGAGGGTCTTACAATAGTAGAGGGTTTTACAACAATATGTAGGTTTTAGGTTTCGTAACACTTAGTGTTTTCCAACCTACAATTGTTTTAATGAAAACTTTTTCTTATTTAGATAGTACGAATATAATGAAAGACACTTTCAAAATTTACCACAACTGTTACTTAGAGTAAAAATTGTGTTTCAATTTCTTCATATGATGGAAAAAGAAATGCACAAAATAAGCATAGGTTAGAAAAAACAGTGGGTTGTGAGTGATTGCATTTTTCTTGTTCTAAGCTTAAGGGTGGAGAGCTTGGGGATGATTCCTAGGTGGGAGATACATAAAATGAATCAAATTGACCTGAGGGGTGACTAACCAATTGGGTTGTTACGTGTAGATGGTTTTATAATAATATGTGGGTTGCAAGTTTCATAACACCTAGTGCTTTCCAACCTCCAATTGTTGTAATGAAAACCTTTTCTTATTTAGAGAGTATGAATGTAATGAAAGGAACTTTCAAAATTTACCACAACTATTACTGATCTCTCATATATTGTGATCCATTGATCTTTGGATTACACCATTCCTCACAACAAGAGTCTACAAATAGAAGCCTTTACCCTTCATTATCATCAAACACATTTTCTAGTAGATTTGTGCTAAAATCATTTAACTATACCAAGATTATGTTCGCTTAAAGAGAAATCCACATTCCATTCGTAGTATTCAATCAAGCATCTAAGAGGCCATATCAAATAGAGCAAGGGTACACTCCATTTTAACTCTATCTAAGAAGCAAGGCTATTTAAAGTAAAAGGTATTGTCTATTTTCTTTATCTTTATGTTTATAGTGGGAATATAGGTTTGAATTATATATTGTTAAAATAAGTTGAACTATTCAAAATTTTAATGCTCCAAGAAGTATGCAAATCTAATTTTATCAATGCGATTTTGGTTTCATAAAGATATAATGTGAAAGCCTAAAATTAGCAAATAGAAATTAGTTAACCATATGATATGATTGGAAAAAAAAGGGGTTGTGAGTGATATGATTGTCCTTGTTCTAAGCTCAACGATGGAGAGCTCAGGGAGGATTTGTAGCTGGGGGATACATAAAACTAATCAAATTGACCTAAGGGGTGACTAACCAATTGGGTTGTTATGTGTAGAGGGTTTTACAACAGTATGTGGGTTGCAGGTTTCATAACACCCGGTGTTTTCCAACATGAAATTATAGTAATGAATTTTTTTTCTTAATTAGAGAGTACGAATGTAATGAAAGGAACCTTCAAAATTAACTTTTCATTTGATGATAAAATCTTCTTATCTTTTACTTCCTTTTCTAAGTGGTTAATTTTTTTCTTCTATTTTTTTGCTACAATTTTAACTCTTTCGACTATTGCTTTTGCATCTACAAGTTGATCATCGACATATTTTTCCTCATATCTCTATGAAACTAAAATTCTATTTTTTTTAGGGTAGGAGAGGTGGGTATATATAGAGTTAGAGAGGGAGGGATAGATGGAGGGAGAGAAACAGGGAAGGAACTCTAGATAGAGAGAGGTATGGTAGGAGAGGTAGGTATAGAGAGAGTTAGGGAGAGAGGGAGGGATAGGTGGAGATATTTTATGTGTGAGAGAGAAAGAGGGAAGGAGGGGGATAGGGAGTGGGCGGTAGGTGGAGAAAGGTTGTGTGGGAAGGAGGGAGCTAGGGAGTGGTAAGGTGGGAGGGATAAAGAAATATATAGAGGGTGGGATATGTATGTATAGAGATTGATAGAGAGGGAAGGAGGGAGGGAGGGAGGGAGGGAGGGATAGTTGTAGAAAGGTTGTGTGTGAGATAGAGAGAGAGAGGAGAGAGAGAGAGATAGAGAGAGAGAGAGAGGGAAGGAGGCAGATAGGGAGTGGTAGGGTGGGAGGGATAGAGGGAGGGAGAGAAATATGGAAGGAGGGAGATAAAGAGAGGTAGGGTAGGAGATGTAGGCATAGAGAGAGTTAGGGAGAGAGGTAGGGCTAGGTGGAGAGAGGGAGGGAGAGAGATAGAGAGAGGGAATGAGGGAGATAGGGAGTGGTAGGGTGGGAGGGATAGAGGGAGGGAGAGAAAGAGGCAAGGAGGGACATAGAGAGAGGTAGCCTGGTAGGTGAGGTAGGTATAGAGAGAGTTAGGAAGAGAGGGAGGGGTAGGTGGTGAGAGGTTATGTGTGTGAGGGAGAGATAGGATAAATGTGGGAGATGGGGAGTGGTAAGGTGGGAGGGATAGAGGTACATATAGAGAGAGGGTGGGAGAGGTATGTATAGAGAGAGTGAGAGAGGGAAGGAGGGAGCGAAGAAGGGTAGGATAATGGGAGGTTGTGTGTGTGAGGGGGAGAGAGAGAGAGAGAGGGAACTTAAGGTAGGGAGAGAGAGGTAGAGAGAGAGGGAGAAGTAAGGTGGGACATGTAGGTATAGAGAGAGTGAGAGAGGGAATCTGGGAGAGAGGAATGGAGAGAGGTTGTGTGGGAAGGAGGGTGATAGGGAGAGGTAATTAGAGAGAGGTAAGGTGAACAAAATAGAGAGAGGTAGGTAGAGAGATAGATATAGGTAGGTTGGGAGAGGTAGAAAGAGGTGGTATGTGTGTGAGAGAAAGAGGGGGGAGAGGTAGAGAGGGTTAGGTAGAGTGAGGGAGTTGTGGGTGGGAGGGATGGAGGGAGGGAGAGAGAGGGAAGGAGATAGTGAGTGATAAAGGGGGGGTAGATGGAAAGAGAGAGGGGGGAAATATGGAAAAAGGGAGGGAGAAGAAGGCTAGGAGGGATAGTGAGAGAGGAGCAATAGAGAGAAGTATAGAGGAATGGGGGGAGGGAGAGGTCTAGTGAGGTAGCATGGGAGGGATAAAGGGAGAGAGGAAATAAGGGAGACATGGAGAGGTAGGTGGAGAGAGGTAAGGTTGAAGGAATAGAGGGAGAGGTAGGTAGAGAGAGTGAGGGGAGATAGGGAAAGTAGAGAGGGAAGGGGAGAGAGAAGTATATAGAGGGGGGAAGTTGGGAAGGAGGGAGATGTAGGTAGAAAGAGAGGTGGGTAGGATGGATTAAGGGAAAGGTAGGTAGAAAGGGAGAGGGTGAGTGGAGATAGAGGGAGGGAGGGAGAGAGAGAGGGAAAAAGGGAGGTATAGGTAGAGAGGTAAGGGTGTGTGCGAGGGAAAGAGGGAAGGAGGGAGATAGGGAGTCGTAGGGTGGGATGGATAGAAGGACCAAAAATAGACTTAGTAGGAGGGGAGATGTAATGGTGGATTATGGCACATAGGCACCCAAATTGGATTTATAGCATGGGGGAGGGATAGTGATAATCTTTTTGGGTTGGTGACAAACTATTTGGAAGAATGATAATACATAATGTATTGACTCAAGAGATTCTTCCTTCTCTTAAGAAGTTGAGGAAGGAGCATGTGCACTATGTGCAATGGGAAAATGGAAATGTAGAACTGGAAGCAACATGTACTAGAATGTATAAAATGAAAAAAGGAATATGCTCTAAAAACACATGAAAAGAAGTAGACCAAATTGAATGAGATAGATAATGTATTGACTGAAGAGATTCTTCTCATTCTTGAGAAGTAGAGGAAGGTGTGTGTGTAGTATATGCAATGGGAAAATGGCAATGCAAAAGTGGATAAATTCAAGAGGTTTTGCATCGCGTATCAATTTGTGCAAGAAAAGAAAGTGAGAGATGATTGTATAAGTAGAGTTGAACTAATGAAGTCAAAGATTCTTGAACATAAGAATTTTATGGAACAAATACAATTGGAAAAAAATGATAATGAAAAGGAAAAATTAGATCTAAGCATAGAATAAGAAATAGTTGCAAGTGTTGAAATTGTAGCAAAACAATAGAGGACTAAAATTAACCACTTAGAAAAGGAAGTAAAAGATAAGAAGAATATTTTATCATGAAAAAGAAAAAGAGTTTCATGTTGTTGAGAGAGAGCTGCAATCTAAAACACATGAAGTTGAGAAAATAAAGACAACAATGTCCAAGGTGTTGCTTATGAAGAAGGGCACATGTAAACATTAGAAAAAGAGTGTTTGCAAGAATTTGAGGTAGTTCAAAATTTGAAGACTGATATTAGGCACCTCGATTGGAAATGTTCAATTTACCTATAATGATCTCGTAAAGCATTTTGATAAGTTAAAATTCAAAGGTGTTGTTGCACAACATATAAAATTTTAAACTACATTAAATGTAAATTTTGAAGGTGACTTTCATTACACTCATGTTGTGTAAATAACGAAAGGTTTTAATTACATTTAAAATATTGTTTTCTAAAATTGGATGTTGGAAAACACTAGGTGTTATAAAACTTGCAACCCACATACTATTGTACAACCCTCTACATGTAACATGCCAGTTGGTTAGTCACCCCTCAGGTCAATTTGGTTAGTTTTATGTATCCCCCACCTGTAACTCCTCCCTGATGACACATGGGAAAATAAATCTATGTTTAGTACTTACAATCCTATTTTTAGTGTTAATTGTAGTTATAATTTACTTTATCTGTAAACAAATCCACTTAAGTAGAAACTATAAATTTCACATATTTATATGGTCCCATTAAAACAAGTACTCATGATTTCTCAAATTAACGGTTACTTCTAAATGCTTATACTAGTCTTCCTTGTTGATTAGTAATGCTCTAATTACAGTTCCACTTGCATCACAATCAAAACTTAAAAACACTTGAAAAGAAGCATACCAAAGTGAATGAGATATATAATGTATTGACTGAAGAGATTCTTCATACCACTCTTGAGAACTTGAGGAAGGTGCGTGTGTAGTATGTGTAATGGGCATACATATGATAATTATGTAGAACTAGAGCAACAACAATGCAGAATTGGAATAGTAGGTGTAGACACGGAAAATATACCGACACACTTGATCCTGGTTACTAACATCGTTTCGTCCTAAATCATCTTCTTAGCTAATCATCACTCTTCATCCCTTAATTAAATAAATCGTCATTTATCTCATTAAGTCATTCTCTCTTGTTAATTAAATAAATCAACGTTATTTAATTAACCCTCCTTTGTCTATTTAATTAAATAATTCATGCTATTTGATTAAATCTCTAAGGTCATCTTATTAAATTAAACCTTGCTTAATTTAATCTGACACCATCCTCTCTGATAAAATAAATAAAATCTTTATTTGATTAAATCTAAATCACATTCTTCTTAACTTTCACTAATACATTTGACTGCAAAATCTGACGAAACTGTCCGACGAAATAGGTAAAATTCGATGTTCGTCGGGTGCTTGTAAAATTTGATGTGTAATTTCCAATTTTTTGAAAGTTTATCCCTGACGTTCGCCGAAATTTTGACGAACCTGGGGTTCGTCGAAATGTTGGCTATCATTTTCGTCGAATTTTCGACAAACATGAAAATTAAAAAATCAAATTGTGGCCGACATAAAGAAAAGTGAGTTCGCGCCTGATTTATTGCGACAGTGTTTTGCTCTACTTGAGACAGTTTGTGGAGAACTAAGGATGATTTTCTTGGGAAAAATTAAAAAAAAATCAAGAAGATATCGCCAGGTTGAGGGTAGTCATTGTTTTTTTGTAGAATTCAGTTGTGAAGTCATATTTGTAGTCCCGGGTTTGAAAAACATATTTTAAACCAACATCTCATCAGATTTCATTTTTAGAGGTTAAGGGTTTTGAGAATTTCATGTCCAGATTTTGTTGTGTGGAATCACCATAAGATCACAACCGAGGAACAGATTCTTGTGACTGTAATTATGTGATCCATAACTCTATTGATCATGTGGCATAGTTGTGCTATAATAAATACATGATGCATTCATGTGTGACCCAAGTTTAATGTGGCTATGTTGTGATAGAAATGGAGGGACTCATACAATGTAGTTAATTCAGGTTGTATAATGTAGGTGTCAATCATCATTGGGTGCATTCGTGTTGTTTCCAAGTTTAACATGTTAGGATGTAATTATAGCATGATGGAAGAGTGATTACCTCTTGTTGCAATAAAGAGCCTATAACTCTGGTTGATATGCAGAGTGGTTGTGTTATATCAATTATGTAGTGCATTCAAGCACAACCCATGTTTAATGGGCTATTCTAAAGAGTGATCAAGATTTTCTAAACCTTATGAATGTTACTTGACATATACTTGCATAATCTCAAATTCCTTCAGAGGCTTTTGAAGTATCAATGTATCCTATATAGGGTTTAGAATGATTTCTTTTAATTAAAAAAATAAATAAATGATGTATTTCCCTATAATTAGATAATGTGGAGATCTCCTAAATCTGCCCCAAGACACTATCCTCTTTGGCACTGTATTCATTACTCTAGCTACTAGGTTTTTGCATGTGATATATCTTAATATCTTTCATGACTGTGGCTTTTAAATAGATCTCACTTTTGCTTTAATCCTTTCATGGTAACCCTTGAGTTCCATAATCCACCTTCAATCTCTTCTAAGAACATTGTCTTAAGCTACACCCAGCATAGTATGTGCATATAAAGCAAGTCCTTCTATAATTTTGCCATTGTTCCAAAGTCCACCACTCATCATTTTGCTTAAAAATGTTGCCTCCATACACAATAGTTTTGCCGTTTTAAAATCATGGTTGCTAGTGATTGACCATTAAGGTCACCACTTTCATCATGAAGATAGAATGAGATTTTTGTCTTCAAACTCAAGGCATTATGGAAGATAACATTGTGAATTGTTTGTTGTGTATGATTCAATTTTCTTGCACATTTACTGCTTTGCTAACTTCCTTTAAGACTGGGTATTGCACCCTCAACTGCAATCTTAAACAGCTCACTCACTATCACTTGAAGATTCCTTTCGTGAGCATCCTTCTATAAAATCAAACTATGCCCTATAGACTGCCTACTTACTACAGGGGACTCATTGTATCATGGTATTGTAGTTCTTAAGATCCTTCAACCTTATTGACACTACTTCACAGTCCACAAGGTATTATTCACTATTCTACCATCTTTGATGAGTCTCAAAACACTGCTCAAACATGCAATCCACTACCTCCATTATACATTAATGGCTAAGAAGAAAAATTGAACCTATGATTACCACTATTACTTCACTTAGACAGTCATTCCCTGATTGTATTTTCCTTGTCTAACATTACCAAAAGCATTGAAAAACCTTAAGATTGATGGGGGTAAGAAAACTCATTGAAATCCTCTCCACTTTACTATGCAATTTGAGATTTATTATCTTGTCCTTTACTCGACCTCTTTTTGTGTCACACATCTCAAGTGGTAATCATTCTTCTTCTAGTAGATTGCATTTACAAATGTCACTAAGCTGAATAAATTGTGCTTGTTATTGGCTACAATCTTTAGATTGCAAGATTTTATTGACCACCTATAATGTCTCAATCTTTTTGTAAGGAAAACTGAATCACGAGGCTCAATTCTCCTAACGTCAATACCTCAGGAAAGAATGCAAATACACTTTAAAATTTACAATTACAGTCAAAGTTAAGATGCACTATGAAACAAATTACAGAAACAAAGTATTTGACATAACACACATGAACACCAGATATACGTGGGAAAACCCTTACGGGAGAAAAACCCACCACACCAAGAGAAATCACTTTGTATTACAGTAATAAGGATTACATACACTTGTCAGACTTATCTTTCTGGTGTCTCATTTACAGCAGCATTCACCATTAACAATATTACACAATAACCTTTTTCTGATTATAGTCTTTACAGAATCGAATTCACACTGATACAGTTCAAACTCTTCACACTCCACTGTTGATTGAACCAACCACCATCTAACCCCCAAGCGTCTGCAACTACAAACTATATCCATTTCGATCTCTGTCTATCGAGCTCCCTCACAGAACCGTCGCAATGAACAGACTCCCAACGGTTCCAATTTGACTCCTCTAATTCATCCACGAGATGCCACATCAAAAGGTCTTACTCAGTCAACAGAATTTGCAATGTACTGGCATCTTGGTGAGAGACTAACAATGTCTTGCCGAAGCCACATATACTTCATATCGATGTTGCCAAGAGCCTCTGTAGTCTCCATGATGTTACATCGAGCTTCAAGAGATACACCGAGTCATCACGTAGTCGCTCTAACCTATCACTTTCGCCAGAAGGTCATAGCGAGTCACTAAGGTTATACCAAAGTCCCCATACCTACCGAGCACCAAGTAGAAGTCGGCAGGACTCACACCTATCGTCGAGAGTTCATACCAATCTCCATATGTTACCTCGAAGTATTCACCTGTCGCCAAGACATTGCCCTTCGCTGAGAGAACTTACCGATCTCTATGACTTATCCCAAAAGCTTCATCTGTCACCAAGAGTTATACCAAACTCCAAGACTTACTTTGAAGGCTCTTCATAATCGGCAAGACAAATCAAAGTCGTTGGGACTTCTTATCGAAACCACTGTGTTCCACCAATGACCATCATTCACCAAGAGCTACACCGAAGACTTCCAAAAGGTGTTTCTTTCGATGAGACCTTGAATGTTTGCTGAGACATTTCTCCGACCACTATGAGTTACTCTGAAGAATGCTTGGATGGGTCCCCATCGACAAGACTTCCACTGTTCGCTAAGACATATTACGGGATCATTAGAGTTACCCCGAAGACCATAGTCACCAAGAGTCTCGCCGATGCACGATTGAATGACCTTTTGGCCATAGGTCTCCTGAGCGCTATAAGGTCATAACGAATACATCATGCTATAGTGATAGACTCCACAGTGTAACCTTTCGGCAAGACAATGGCAAGGTCACAGCGACCTGTTCAAAACTGAATGAAAAAAACCTGCTTAATCGGCCAGACAATTAGAATGTCACACCAACTTGACTCTAATGGAGGTTTCAGCCTGTATAGTTTGAGGCACATTTTTCCAACAATCTCCCACTTGACGAAGATCATACAGGCACCTCCAGAGCATAAATAATATTTACTGAAAATCATGGGCACTAAGGCCCATTGAACTGGCACACCACCTGAACTTGTCTGTGCTCACTAGCTTCGTCAATGCATCTGCAACATTCTCCAGAGTATCAACTTTCTCCAAATTTACCTTTCCATCCTCAACCATATCTCGTACAAAATGGTACTGTACGTCAATATGTTTCGTTCTAGCATGGAAAGTTGGGTTCTTTGCCAGACAAATGGCACTCGTTTGTCTAAGATTATTATTTCCCTGCATCAAAACCAATGTTTAGAACCTGAAGCGTTTCAACCATACACAACTATTTCGCTTGTGATGTAGCTACCATGTATTCGACCTCTGTGAGTGGACAAAGTGACTACAACCACAGCTTACTCATCAACTCCTTGCACCACCATTCAATGTAAGCGTATCCTTTGGTGGGATCTCCTGGCATCAATGTCCCTTCCCAATCAGTCTACATATCCATGAATCTTTAAGAGTCCTCAGTTCAATAGAATTCCCATGGTAACACAAAGCAAAATCAGTTCCTTGAATACCTAAACACTACTCTTAAGCAGCATCCGATATTATTCTAGATTTAGCCATAAATCGATAAGTACTCCCCTTTGCTTGGGCAATGTCTAGTCTTATACGGTTGTTTGCATACGTGAGCCTACTACACTTGCACCAGGGCCACTTGGTCATCACTCCATCTGATGGGAGATTTTTGGGCCGATCCTGTGAATGGCCGTTCCACAAGGAGACTGGAACAACTTCATGCAATCATTCATGCAAATCTCTCTAGAGCGGTCCTTATATACTTACTCACGACTATTAGAAACTTTCTATTCTTCCTATCCTAGTTATTTCCATCCCTAGAATATACCTTGCTGCACCAAGATCCTTCATTTGAACTTAGCGGACAAGGACTTAGATGAGAAATCGATGGCTTGCTATTTCCTATGAACAACATATCATCAACATAAGAGCAATATAACAAGCACTTGATCACTTTGACTTTATAATATACACAGTGATCTAATTTTGATCTCTCAAAGCCTAAAGATAATACATAAGTATCAAATTTCTGGTACCACATTCTAGGTGACTGCTTTAACCCATACAGAGACTTCTTTAATTTGCATACTAGTTTTTCTTTACCTTTTTCAAAAAAGTGCTCAAGTTGGGACATATAGATTTCTTCTTCAAGATCACCATGAAGAAATGTTGTCTTCACATCCATCTGTTCAACCTCTAAGTCATACGCTGCTGCAAGTGACAATAGAAATCTAATGGACGTCAGCTTTGCTACAGGAGAAAAGATTTCCCCATAGTCAATTCCCTCTACTTGGGAATAACCCTTTGCAACCAGTCTTGCCTTGTATTTTTCTACACTGCCATCCAGACCAATTTTTTTCTTAAATACCCATTTGCAGCCCACAGGTTTTCTGCCTTTAGGCAAGGGCACCAAACTCCAAGTTTCATTTTTTTCCAATGATGCCATCTCTTCTTCCATGGCTTCTAACCAAGAGTTTGAATCAGACATATTAATTGCCTCTTTTACAGTCCTAGGCTCATTAGTGCTAGGAAATTAAGTGTAGGCTTTCAAATAGAATCAATTAATGAGAACCCATGCCTATCACGGTTGTTTTCTTTCTCAGTTGACCTCCTCCTTTGGCTAAGGCTGAGGTTCTTCTTCTTCATAACTATCAAAACTGCTTAAGCTCTCCTCAGTTTCAGGTACATTTTGAATCTTCAATTTCTCTTTCTCTGGTGTAGGAGGAATTGATGCTACATCCTTACTGTTTTCTGACTTTGTCTCTGACTACAGATCCAAGGTGGAAGTTTTCAGCTCATGAAATATTACACTTCTGCTATATACAACCTTCTCTGTAACAGGATTCCAAAGCTTGTATCCTTTAATGTTAGCACTATAGCCAATGAAAATACATTTGACAGCCTTGTTCTCCAACTTAGATCTTTTTACATGTGGCACATAAGCATATGCTTCATAGCCAAAGACTCTAATATGTCTAAGAGAGGGCTTCTTACCAGACCACACTTCCAAAGGTGTCTTATCAACAAAAGAAGAGTTTGGAGACTGATTAACTAAGTAACATGCAATAGCAGTAGCTTCATCCCAGAACTTCTCCTCCAAACCAGCACTACTAAGCATACTTCGTGCTCTCTCCATCACTGTCCTATTGAACCTTTCCGCAACTCCATTCTGTTGTGGAGTATAAGGTGTAGTCTTGTGTCTTTTGATTCCATGGTCTTTACAGTATCTTTCAAATTCATCAGAATAGAATTCACCACCATTATCAGTCCTTAAACATTTTATTTTTCTACTAGTCTGATTTTCAACAAGATTTTTAAACTCCTTAAATCGACTGAACACTTCTGATTTACCTTTTAAAAAATAAACAAATGCTCTCCTTGAATAATCATCAATGAACGACACATAGTATCTTGATTTAGACAATGAAGGAACATTCAATGGACCAAACACATCTGAATGGATATAATCTAACAAACCAGAAGATTTATGAGGACTGTCATAAAATGAAACACGGTGTTGCTTTCCATATATACAGTGTTCACAGAATTCAAATTCGAAATTACAATCTTCAAGCCCCTCAACAAGATTTTTATTCTTCAAGGTTTTTAAACCTTTTTCTCCTATGTGGCCTAACCTATGATGCCAAAGCATAGTCTTCTCTGCAGGAAGTTTTACTTCCGTAGAGTTTACATAATTAGGAATATTTTCCTCTTTATCTTCATGAGCAGCTTTCAGTGACTTCGAAGAGACACTGTTACATTGAACAGCTTGTGCATCCAGCTTGTACAAGGTACCAATTCGAACACCTCTAGCCAACACCATTGAACCTCTAGTCATCTTGCAGCCACTTCCTAAGAACAAGACTTGTACTCTGATATCATTAAGCTTACTGATAGAAAGAAGATTTCGAGCCAGACCTGGTATGTGTATCACATCATTGATCCCCTTTATTCTGCCATCAGGGAATTGGATTCTGACTCTTCCACAGCCAAAAATTTCCAAGGTTGAATCACTCACCAAGTACACCTTTCCACCATCGTATTCTTCATACTTTGTGAACCATTCTTTGTGAGATTTCATGTGGAATGGTGCTCCAGAATCAATCAGCCAGACATCATCTGATGCCTGAGCAGCCAAAGTTGCAATGAAGGTGTCACCATCACTATGAGAAGAACCATTATCAAAAGGTCCCTTCTTCTTTTTCTCCTCTTTAAAATTCTTTCGGACATGACCAGGTTGCCCACAGTTCCAACACTTCACCTTGCACTTCTTTCCAGGAGACTTTGATCTCCCCTCTGATCTTGATTTGGACTTCTTGTCCTTCTTCTTTCCTTTCTCCTTTGACCTTCCTCTGATAGCAAGAGCCTCCTTCGCCATCTCAGAAGACTTCCTTCTCATCTCTTCTGACAACAAAGAACCAACAACATCTTCCATCTTGAAACTGGACATTCTACTCCCAATATCCATCATCAGATGATCCCAAGAGTCTGGCAAAGAACATAACAGAAGCATACAGTGATCTTCTTCTTCAATTTTTACACCAACAGATGTTAATTGTGTAAGCAACATTTTAAATGCATTCAAATGATTAGCTACAGACCCTCCTTCCTGCATTCTCAAAGAGTAAAGCTTCTTTCTCAGGAATAGCTTATTCACCAAGGATTTCCCCTGATAAATGGATGCCAGTCTTTTCCATAAGAGAGAGATAGTCTTCTCTTCATGCACATTGAGAAGAACTGAGTCTACCAAACATAGCCTTATCAACCCCTTAGCTTTTCTATCTGCAAGGTCCCAATCTTCTTGCTTCATGCCTGTAGGTTTAGTTCTAGACACAACAAGCCAAAGATCTCGATCTACTAAGAGATTCTCCATCTTGAGTTTCCACAATTCAAAGTTACTGCCATTGAATTTCTCTATTTCAATCTTCCCAGATGAACTAGACATCTTAATCTGTAAATAGAAATAACAATCTCTACAAAACTCCCACTAAACAGTATTGACACAAAAAACCCAATGTACCCCCAAGGATAACACAACTGGCCAGGCTCTGATACCACTTGTAAGGAAAACTAGATGTGGAAAACAATTCTCCTAACGTCAATACCTCAGGAAAGAATGCAGATACACTTTAAAATTTACAATTACAGTCAAAGTTAAGATGCACTATGAAACAGATTACAGAAAATAGAGTATTTGACATAGCACACATGAACACCAGATATATGTGGGAAAACCCTTACAGGAGAAAAACCCACCACACCAAGAGAAATCACTTTGTATTACAATAATAAGGATTACATACACTTGTCAGACTTATTTTTTCGGTGTCTGATTTACAGTAGCATTCACCATTAACAATATTGCATAGGAACCTTTTCTGATTACAGTCTTTACATAATCGAATTCACATTGATACAGTTCAAACTCTTCACACTCCACTGTTGATTGAACCAACCACCATCTAACCCCCAAGCGTTTGCAACTACAAACTATATCTGTTTCAATCTCTGTTTGTCGAGCTCCCTCACAGAACAGTCACAATGAATAGACTCCCAATGGTTCCAATTCGGCTCCTCTGATTCGTCCACGAGATGCCACATCAAAAGGTCTTACTCAGTCAACAAAATTCGCAATGTACTGGCATCTCGGTGAGACACTAACAGTGTCTCGCCGATGCAACATATACTTCATATCGATGTTGCCAAGAGCCTCTATAGTCGCCATGATGTTACATCAAGCTTCAAGAGATACACCAAGTAATCATGTAGTCGCTCTAACCTATCGCTTTCGCCAGAAAGTCATAGCGAGTCACTAAGGCTATAACGAAGTCCCCATACCTACCGAGCACCAAGTAGAAGTCGGCAGGACTCACAATTATTGCCGAGAGTTCATACCGATCTCCATATGTTACCCCAAAGTATTCACCTGTCACCAAGACATTGCCCTTCGCTGAGAGAACTTACCAATCTCTATGACTTATCCCAAAAGATTCATCTGTCGCCAAGAGTTATACCGAACTCCATGACTTACCCTAAAGGCTCTTCATCATCGGCAAGACAAATCAAAGTCGCTGGGACTTCTTATCGAAACCACCATGTTCCACCGATGACCATCATTCGCCAAGAGCTACACTGAAGACTTCTGAAAGGTGTTTCTTTCGATGAGACCTTGAATGTTCGCTGAGACGTTTCTCTGACCACTATGAGTTACTCTGAAGAACGCTTGGATGAGTCCCCGTCGGCAAGACTTCCACTGTTCGCTAAGACATCTTACCGGATCATTAGAGTTACCCCGAAGACCATAGTCGCCAAGAGTCTCACCAATGCACGATTGAATGGCCTTTCGGCCAGAGGTCTCCCGAGTGCTATAAGGTCATAACGAATACATCATGCTACAGCGATAGACTCCATAGTGTAACCTTTCAGCAAGACAATGGAAAGGTCACAGCGACCTATTCAGAACTGAATAAAACAAACTTGCTTAGTCGGCCAGAGAATTAGAATGTCACATCGACTTGACTCTAATGGAGGTTTCAGCCTATATAGTTTGAGGCACATTTCCAACATCTTTCTGGTATTGCAACCTCATTAATCCACTATAGTTATTGTTTATGTTTCTATGGAGGCCTAGGGTTTGTACCCTAATCATGCTCTTACCAATGCTTCTGTTGTTTTTTATTAGGGCTCTCTCAATATTGAGGGCCCTAGGGATAAGCTCGTCATAAGAAGTGACACATTGCATCTTTAACTAAAAGGATAAATCAGTATTGACATTAGCAATGATGATTCTGACTCGTTGCTTCTTAGGAATGGGTCACTTGCTCTTACTAGCTCACTACCTCCATTGTTGTAGGAATTTTGTGATCAAGTTCAATATTCTGATTTTAGGAGTCTTAACGGTTGGAAATCATAGTAAAATCAGAATTTAATAAGTTTGGAATTAGCATTGTAAAGTGTTTTTTGGGGTCATTAACTTTAGACTATCTTCTCTTTACTGAGGGTGGTTGCATGCCAAATTCTTTCAGTGTAAAATATCAGAATTATTAGATTATGTTACATGTCTATGAATAAAAATTATTGGAGTTTCAGTTTGATATTTTTTGAAGATCTAAATAGTCAAGCTTGGTAAAGAAAAATCATGTCAGATAATATTAGTCCAGAATAAAATGAAGAGACACTTGATAGATTGTGGGCTAGATTGAAAAGAAAGGGTGATAGGAAATGTTATTGTCCTTGCAATAATTGCAAGGGCTTAAAGACAAGATGACTTTTAATCACAACAGCTGAGAAACATTGTAGGCAGCATGGTCACGTTGAAGGGGGGGCATGATTATCGTCCATTGGTAAGTTGTTCATTATATGTGTTTTTATTGATTGAATTTGTAATTTATGTTTTATATCATTTAAAATTATATATATATATATAATCACTTGATCATGATCATGGTTTATTTGTGTCTATCATTATTATAAAGGTGGGGCACCCTAGGGAAGATGATATGGATTATCACGGCCAGGAGAATGTGGTTTTGCAAGCAGACGAACATGGAGCTGTGAATATCGAAGATGAAGTTAATGATCCTATGGAAGAAGATGATCATGCGCCAGAAAACACAGTTGAAGATGATGGTATGAATACATTGATCCATGACACATTTAGTGGCAGAGCTGATCATGATGATCAAGATGAGTTTGATGATGTTCATGATTTACCTATACTTGAGAAGGCATACGAGCCCCTTTATGAAGGCTCTGAAACAACTCTTCTCTCTTATGTATTGTTGTTGTTGAACTTGAAGGTTATGAATGGTTTATCAAACATAGCAATCTCACGGATGTTAAGGTATGTCATATATGTCATCTTTTTTCATCTATTTTAATTGTTGTTAGTTCATCATTAGTAAATAAAGGATGAAATATGTACCATAAATATTCTTTATATGAAAAAAATATTTTTTGTTGTAGATTGATTGGTGAATTTTTGTTACCACCATCAAATATTTTACCTCGCTCATACCGAGATTTATGTGCCATTATGAAAGATATCATAATGGAGTATCAAGCAATAGATGCATGTCCCAATGATCATATTATATATCATAAACAATAGGAATTTGCAACAGAATGCTCGGAATGTCATATCAGTATATATCGAACAAATCAACTAACAAAAAAGGTGCCTTCCAAGAATCTTCGTTATATTCCCATTATTCCACATATGCAACGATTATTTAGGTGTGAAATCTTAGCGCAATTTATGGATTACCATGCATGGAATAGAAGTGGAGATGACATTCTTCGAATGCCTGCTGATGGTTCTGCATTTAGGGACATGGAGGAAAAATGGCCACACTTTAAAGAAGAACCTGTAATCTAGGAGGAAACTTTCATTAGGGAAGCGGTGTCAATCCATTTGAGCTACGATCTATTTACTTAGTGTGAAGCTATTTTTGGTATCAACAATAACATTCCTCCATGGATGTCAATAAAGAGGTAGCACACATAATGTTGTCGATAATTGTTCCGGTGTTGTTTACATCAATTTTCTTCGCATTAGTAGCATCTCATTTGTGTCTTATTTGTTGCATAATGACTTATATTTTTTCATTCAATAGTCATGTACATTCATTTATATCCTCTTCAGTAAAATGGTTATAATAATTATGTAATGTTTATGTTGATTCAACTAGGTAAAGTACCAAGTTAAAGATATGAATGTATATATCGAGCCTCTTATCGACGAGTTACTAAAGTTATGGAATGGTGTCACTATGTATGACGTCTCTAGACCAATAGGACAAAGACAAATTCAATTCCATGCAATGATTGAATGGACAATTCATGATTCCCCAAGCCTAACACATTTTTGTGGTATGTTATAACATTTGACTGCACTTTAACAATATTTAATTTGATGAAGTAGATATCATACATGTTTTTAAAATAATCTATTCATTATATATAATTAAAAAAATTGACAT
>VDFB02075321.1:164044195-164076949 GCA_007258455.2 Sequoia sempervirens | reverse complement strand
CGTTATATAACGCATACATGTTATAATGCGTATGCGTTTTATAGTGCATACACATTTTTTTAGGTTCGGGTACCCGAACCATAACGCATACACATTTTTTTAATAACACATACACACTTTCTACGAGATTTTTTTTTTGGCTGAAACTTCCCCTCTTCGTGTACCCAACTTCTTGCTTTTACCCTATTCCCAAGAGAAGATTGTATGCAAGATCATAGGGCATGACATGAATAGGAGTTTGCAAGGTAACCACTCTAACTGTTATAGGTAAAGTGATTATACTGAGCAGTTGTTTTGTTGTGTTGTCAAATCCTCTTATGGATAAGGAATCGGGTTTAATTTGTGATTTATCCACACATAATTGATTGAGAAGTTTCACACTGCACACATTAAGGGAAAAGCCATTGTCAACGAGGGTTCGTTTAATGCCTATTGTATTAGATTGGGAAATAATCATAAAATCCTCATTTTGTCTCCTTAATTCTAATGGGGGGAGCTCATGTTGATGAAAGGTAATGTCTACATTAAGTGTGTTCATTCCCTCTAGAAGAGTTGCCACATCACTTGCATTTGTACCAGGAGGAACCACTATCTATTGCAAGGCTGTTTGAAGCATTGAATGATAATTGGGTGAATTTAGAAGAAGATCCCAAAGGGATATCTTTGCGGGAGTATTCTTAAGTTGTTCAATAAGATCATACTCCCTAAGGTGTGAGTTTAGGCAAGGAGCACTAGGAAAAATAGGATTTGGTAAAGGTAAGGATGTTGGAGAGGGTTTTTGGGGTTGCAGATTGTTTTGGGTGTAGTGTGTGTGTGATAGTATCATGTTGTGGTGGATAAAGGGTAAACTTAGGTTTAGGTGGAGGTTGAGGTTGATGTGAAGGTGGGTACAGAACAAGTTGAGGTTGGATGAAATTAACATCTTTTGTTTTTTTTTGGTTCACCACAATCCTTAGTGGATGAATTGTGTGAGATGAAGCCCTCAAGAGCTTCATCTAACATACTCAAGTCATCACTACTAAGAGGTTGAGGAGATAAGGTGTTGCTAAGCGGTTTAGGTTTGTCATCACAAGTCTTAGTGGATGAACTTGATGAGAGGAGACCATGAAAGGTTTCATCTAATCTATATAATTCATCACTACTAAGAGGTTTGGATGATATGTTTGTCTGAAAATGAAGCATAATTTTGATTCGTTCATGTAATGTTGTAAATTGTTGGTTTGTTTTTTTTGATGAATCTGATCTAAATGAGCTAGGAACTAATGCCGAAAATGAACATTGTAAAAATATAATGCTATCTATGATTTCCATTAAAGTAATCAATATAAATGCAAATGATTTAAGTAAAATAGTACACAACTATACAGAAATGGAGCAATGACTGAATCTAATAGGAATTTCTGAAATGGGAAATAGAATGCAGAAAACAAAAAATGCAAAATTGACAGAGGGACTAAGTCGCCCCAGGTGGCGAATTAGTCCAATTAGGGCTATTTTTGAATTTTATAATGGATATGAATGTGCTCAGGACTGTGTAATGCAAATCTATACTATAAATGCATAATTTCACTATTATACTATGAAACGGGATGCAATAATGCAAGCTAACCTGAACATTTCACTAATGCAAGGTTAAAACCCTATGATGCAATTTAACCAATGCAAGATGCAATGCAAATGGAACCTAGGAAGCTCTTTTAAAATTAGAAAGGAATATGTTCAAATGATAGGTTCATCAAAATCTAAACAATGATTTTGGTTTTCCCTCACAATACTTTGCTCCTCCTAGGGTTTTTCACCTAAAAGGAGAAAGGAGATTGAAAGGGGTCTGGAAATGCAAAGGTTTATACTCAAAGTTAATGTAAATGAAATGTATTATGCCTAATTAAGATTTCTTAATGCTCTGATCTGGAATTGAAGTAATCTAATGATGCAAAACTTGGAAAAGTGAAATTGTTTGAAAACAT
Organism: Sequoia sempervirens; assembly: GCA_007258455.2. Classification (NCBI taxonomy): domain Eukaryota; kingdom Viridiplantae; phylum Streptophyta; class Pinopsida; order Cupressales; family Cupressaceae; genus Sequoia; species Sequoia sempervirens. Next base: position 164,074,982 of record VDFB02075321.1, on the reverse strand, counting down.
AGTATGATATGCAGAAAAGTAAAATGAATGCAATAAATGATAAAATAAAGATGTGAAACACGAATTATGCACCTAGAAAATGATGAGTAGAATGGAGATTGTAGAGGCCACTAAAATTCTAATTTTTTTGATTTTTAAGCCTGATGGGACTAAGTCGCCAGGCTGGGTGATTTAGTCCTGATTCAAGGAAACTGCCCAGAAACCTATTTTAGACAAAAGGGTGTCTAAATCTATAATTATTTTTGAAAAAGTAGTGCATTGGGACTAATTCACCACTATGGGTGACTTAGTCCACTTTGTATTTTCTACAAATCCGAAAGTGGAAACGAAAGCCCACAACCTGCACTCTACTTTTTGACAGAAATTCGGATCTAAATCTTCAAAAAACCCTGCAAAACAAAAGATAAATTGATTTCTAATGGGGGGTTTCCCTTGGTCAAACCCCTAGTTGGTATTTAAACTTTGTAAATGACAAAATATGCATAAAAACCCTAGTATTAAATGTGTCTAAGACTAAGACAGGCTGAAAATGAGATAAAACCCTATTCAAATATGCTAGAATGAGGTGATTAAATGGCACTTGAATGATGCAAAAATTCTATGCAAGAAACCCTACAACACTTCAAATGAATGAAAATGGTGTCTGAAATGTAATGCAAACCTTAAATTTGAAGATAAGAAGAACATGGAAGATGGAATCACTTAAAAACAAGTCATTAGGTGTGATTTCATGGCTAGTTGCATCTCTTCAACCTAGATTTCTCCATGATTCACCATAGGCATCCATGATCAATCCTTTGCAATGTGGGATCTTGAACAAAAAGTGAACTTGAAAACTTGGAAAAACCCTAGTTTTTTGCCCTAAAGCTTCAACTTTGATACAAAATGCTATTGAATCTTCTTATATAAGACACTTTTTCTCTTGAATTTTGATTTTTTCTTTGTAAAATAACTATGAGATATGAAAAATGACTTAAAAATGTGTATTTATAACCATCAACACCTAATTTTCCTGTTATTTAGAACTAAGAGGCCGACATCCATTGAAAAATTAAATTGAATTGATGAAATTCCCACTCAAAAGTGGGAAATACCCCAAAAGGGACTAAGTTGCCACCTTGGGCGACTTAGTCCCACCAGGGATATTTTTTGTGGGTTTCACAAAATTTGAGTGGTTTTAATGATATTTGTCAGGATTTAAGTGGTTTCATGGGTGAATTAGGCCTGAAAAGTCTAAAATCATGAGTATTAGGGGCCTATAAATGCAATTTTAAGGGGTGATTGATGAATGTGCCTAAAGTAGGACCTAGTTTTACCACAAAACTGTCTCTTTCTTCAAGAGTATACAATTTTTGGCAATATAGTTATAACACGCTAGTGTTATAACATGCTTGCAATTAGGTTTGGATTGACACAACTTTAGGCTCGATCAATTCATACCATAATGTGAGTGCATTATAACATGCACTCACATTATGGTTAATTCAAATAATAAAACTAGTGCATTATAACACACTCGCATTATGGTCAACTCACACCATAACATGAGTGCATTATAACACACTCATGTCATGGTTTTTTGACCATAAAACACCAAATCCTAATTTCATTTTTCATTTCTACCTTTATCATTGTAAACCTATGGCCTGGAAGCACATTGAAGCATGCTCACATTCTTGGAGATCCTATTCTTCATTGTGTATTTGCCAATTCATCACCAAAAAATGTTTCCACGACAACGTTGAGGTCGAGGAGGTAAGTATTTTTAGTTATTTTGTGTAAAATTTGTATTAAATAGGTAGATTCAATTAGTTTTTTTATAGTGGAATTTATTTATTTTTTCAAGAGTTGAGAGCTTTCACCACCGAATGATCAAAACATTGATTCACCTCCTCATCAAAATCCTCCTGAAGAAAAACCACAACAAGACCCTCCTTGAGTACCTTGACATCCTCTAGGAATGCAATAAACATAATAGGGATTCAAATCAAAAATAATAAAAGAGAACTTGAGGGAAAAATTGCAAGGTTGAAAGATCCAAAAACAACAAACTCCCATAGGTCCACCCTTGCCAAATCACTACAATCGATTTTCTGTCACATAGTACATCAGTGAGTAGATAAATAAATCGTTGCTCCAACAAGAGGGAAGAATTAAAAAAAATATGCCAACAAACTATCATATGAGCAAGTAAAACAATTTTTATTTTTTTTACTTGTGTGCCCTATTAACCGACGCATGAACCAATCCACCCTTACATGGTTCTTGCAAGAGGTTCCCTATCCATTAGTTCCATCATCAAGGGCTAGGTAATAATTTTTTGGATAGGTGGTGGATGGTTTTTGACCATCCTCCATGTAATAACAGTGAGGTACCACAATATTTTTTGAGGAAACTCTATTGTGAGTTTGTCCTCAATCGACTCCCTAATTATTTTGATATGTGAGAGTTCTAGGGTAGAGATGGCTTGAGCTCCACACAGGAAAGAGTGGGGGCACAATGTGCCCAAAACCAAGCATCAAGACCTCTAGCTAGACCAAAGTTCGAGCATATCACTATCCATTTTGCTGTGAAGGAGGGTGTTGAGGTAGAGTCATTATAGTCCATTAGATTGTTGACTCAAACCCTTATACAAGATAGTAGGCCTCTAGCACAAGGTGAGGCGGGCGAGTCTTCTAGGCCTCGATGTCCACCTCACTTATGCCAAAATTGTAGGTCTCTTTGTGTATATGGGTATGAGGATGATGCTCAAATGCATGTGGCCAGGATGCATCTATAGTGGATCAAATGGTCAAGATAGATGATTTTTTGAATCAAACATATGACATTGATAGTGAGGTAAATTTCAGCAAGGTCAAATTCAATTTAATAAATTTCATTTTGAAATGTAAGATTAACTATAGTACTAGATTTATTATAATTAATATTCAAGGTCAAATTGTTCATGCTACGTCTAGAAACCCTCCACCTATTGATTACATGACAATGTTGAGCCCACATGTATGTAATGGGTATATGCAGGATCATCATGGAAAAAAGAAGCCCTTAGTGGCAAAAAATTTAGAAAAATCAGAGTTAAGCAACTTGATGTAAATATTTGAATAAGCTATCTATATTATTTCAAAAATATGTAAGAATAGAATCTATATAAAATTGAATGTAGTTTCTAAATTATTAGGTTTATTTAAAAAAAAAAAATCTATTTGGTGAAAATTTGAAATTTCAATGCAGTAGTACTTAAATTTCAGGGGAAAAATAAAAAGTAGGTGTCTGTTTGACCACCCTAACCACAATAAAATGATAATATTTTTTTATAAGATTTTAGATATAAGTAGAGGACTCATGTCTAGATGTGATGCATATTTTTTTGTAATTTTTTTCCAAGTAAATAATTAATTATGAAATTTTTATTACAACTTTTAAAAAATATAAAAACTCGTATGTCTAACCACCTTAATTTGGTCAAAAATTCATGAATTTTTTTTTTTTTTTTAATCCTATAGTATGCAAATCATAGAATGTGACACATGTTTCAGATTCAAAAAATGTGATACGGTTTGAAAACAATAGATTTTTTCAATCAACCTATCGATTAGGACTTTAGTCATAATTCAAATAGAAAATGAATAATAATAATTTATTAAATTCAAAGTAAAGCATAATTTATATTGGTGGAAAGCTGAGAATCTCCTTTAAAAACCCTTTTTGTTTCATCAATTTTGGGTAAAAAAAAATTCGTCAGCCACATAACCTACACATACCCATAATATCGCCACTTTTTGGCCCATCATGATCCTGCACATACCCTAACTAGTAAAAAATAATAAATATAGTACATGTGAATAGTTTAACCTTATATGAATGGTAATAATATAACTCACATTAGATGTTTAACATGTTAATTTGTTGAGCCTTCGACATTAACACCTAATAATCAAGGTTGTCATCCATCTTTCATTGAGGTAAGCTTGTCTATTTTTAATCATTAATGGTTTGTAAAATAATGTTAGGTAGATTTTGTTAATTTAATAGTTTGCATCTTCTCTTGATTTTCCTTTATGCCTAGATGATCTTTGTTGCTCACCACCCTCACTTGTGTTGAATCTCACTTACAATTTACTACTCACTCTTTATTGTTGTATAAACCTACAACATTTTTGTTGCATGTACTTGCAACATCTCTTGTGCAACTCCCTAGTTTTCCCTTTCATTGTGTCCATTGATATCATCTCTTCACTATGTTTTTCTACTCCCACTAGTAGCATCTCTAAAACTAGTCTAGCTTCAAATGTAGCTTCATTCCTATATCCATCCTTTATTTTAAACCTACTTGTAACATCTTCAATGTAGAATTATCAATATTCTCCTTTGTTGCGTTCATTTTTACCACCTTAGTTACAACTATTTATTACTCCTTGGGAATTCTATCATACCTTTGGTAACCTTTCTCGTCAAGTGAAAAGCTTCCTTTGGTTGCACCAACAAACTACAATATCTTCTCTATTACTACATTTTCCACATACTCCTCCATATATGCACTACTCCACTCTTTCTTGTGGAGCATCTCTTCGACCTTGAGTGAAAACACCTACTCCTCTATGCCTTATTCTTAGATCACCATATCTTGTGCGCTCTTTCTCAATTCTATTTATTTCTCAACCTCTTCATGGTCTACACAATAATCTGCATTTTCTATCTAACTCATAACTTCCCCCTTTAGTTAGCTCTCTCTAAAATATCCACACACTAAATACTCATGAATCCTTTATATTCTTTTCCTTTTACCTTGCACTCTTCTTGTTCTCTATCAATCCAACTTGTGAATATGGAGTACATTGGAAAATATTTTTCATCGACAATAAGCTGCATGAAGGAGACAACTATTATTTTAATTTGATAAGGAAAGTGAAGCACATTTTCATGTTCTATGTTAATAGATAGTTGGAGAGTGGACTTGTAACTAGTCAAGTAGTAAGTTTTAATAATTTGTATTTTTAATAGAAATAGATAGATAGGTATAAATTCCTAACTAGTAACTCTTTTTCATTTATAAGGTTGGTTAGACTGAAAGTTCTATCAAAAAAGGTTGTTGAAGATTACATTGGATCCAATAATAACATATGGCTTCTTGTATCCTCTATTGCTCACAATTTTGTAACACTATTTTCTTATCAACAAATATATTTATAATTTTTATTAAACAAATGAATGATGTTGCACAAGGAACAGTTATTGGAAGCTAAAGCAACTTCCAAATAATTAGTAGATGCATACAAATCATATGCTATTTCACCCGATCATTATTGGTTTTGGCCCCACATCACTATTAAAACATTTAGGGGTGGAGGGGAATATGTAATGTGTTGGAAAATATTTATCATTAACAATAAGTTGCATGGAGTATGTTGTACACACCATAGCATACATCAAGCTACCAACTATCGATGAGTATGTAACCTTGGAGATGTAGTCTATCTCCTCCTATGTCTTGGGATAGATCTCCTTAGTCAATTGGAAAAGGTTGGACATATCTCCTTAGTCAGCGTACGAGTGTTGTTTTTATTTTTTTATTCAACTATATTTTATCCCCTATTCTAAGGATGTTTTAGTGGTTAGTTTTCTCCAACCTACAAGGGATTATTTTCTAGCGGGAAATTTTATATATGTCACCCAATCATTGTTGGTTTTGGCCCCACATCATTGTTGAATGATCATTTCTCCACCCTCTTGCCACTAGCTTCAACAACTCTCTACCTCCACTCAATGAATGTAGCTCCATCAAACTCCTCAACATGTTCACCACCTTGGTGAGTGGTACCACTAGGGAAAAGATGGTGGCCCTATTTTTTATTGCTAAGGGAGAATTTTATTAGAGCCATAACTTTTCACCCAACTATCAAATCTTCACAAATAAAAGGCATAGAAAATCATGTTATGAGCACTTGAAAATATACATCTGTTGTCTTTTTTGATTTTCTACAAATTCCAAATATTACTGGTTGAAATATAGATGAACCTTTTGGCTCTCAAGCTCATAAATTTCTCTCATTTTCTTTAATTTTGAATATTGAATAAGTATTGTAAAGGCATTGGCAAGATCTTCTCAACCATCTAAGTACCTTTTCTAGATTCAATCTTACGTACCTTTTATTTAGTTTGTCACTTATTTCATTAGATTCTATGTATTGTGATTATTGATGTCTAATTTTTTTAAAAGAGTATCATGAGTTTTATTATTCATATTTTTGTGTGAATCTTCAATAAGGATAATTATGAGTCTTAGTGAAAGGTCATCTTGACATGTCTTAGGTGGCTTAATATATTTTCTTCTCTTTGGTTTCATGCCTAGATTAATTATGTTGTAGGATTAATTTGTTCATTATGACACTATGCATGTTATTTTAGACCTTTAGTGCCCATACATGCTTTGAACCAAGATTTAGGATATGTATGGAGACTATTGTCTCTCACCATTCTCAAATGATTCCATTGATTCCCTTAATGAGATATGTACGTAGAGCTAAAGCATTGACTCTATAAAGAATAGGTTTGAGCATAAAGATGTCATGATAAACAAAAAATACCCTAGTTAGTGCAAAATATAAGTTTGTAACATAAAGTTTCTATCTTTGTTATGTTTTAATAATATATTCCACATATTTTGCTATATTTAGAGGTTGTCTCTACTTTTTTTTTGAATGTTATGGATATCATTCAAGATTCTAGTTTTTACATGGTTGTTGGTTTTGAGTATGTTCAAGAATACCTCTAGCCTAAGGAGAATTTTTTTTAGGCTATTAAAGATCATGATATGGTAGTTGGTTATGCTTTTAATTGAAAGAGTTATATTATTGATAAAAAAAAAAAATTACCTTGCATTGGGTGCATTTTTTATACCATGCAATTTAGTTTTTAAAATGATTTCTCTCTATTTTTAAAGAGTTCTTTGAGTCTCACTATTCCTTGATTGAACCATCTCTAATTAATAAGTTAGTGAAAGTTGTTTTCAAACCCCTCTGTTTATAACACCACTATGTTCCTATTCTTTCTTCTCCAAATGTACCCCTTGCTCTTGCTATGGTGAATCTACCTTTACATCCTTAGGATTTTGCTAATAATTCCTATGAAAGTAACTAAATAGGTTGGCTTGGTCAAGATTCCCTTTTTCTTAATACATTTATTTTGTGGTTATGCAATAATGTAAATTTCACTATTCTACATGACCTTTATGATTTTTTTTTTTTTCATATTCTTAAACTAGAAATATATAATAAAACTAATGTAAATGAAATGTGTTGTTAAGTGGTATGATTGAATGGTAAAATGAAAATTTATGAATTTACTTGTCTTGAGAATCATGGACTAAAATACCTTATAAATCTTTCATAATAATCATACCAACAAAAAAAAATTCAATTAATCTCTTACCACTCTTTATTTCTATCTATCCATCTCACCCCTAAATTGATATAGTATGATTTTGAGAAATATTTTTAGTTAATTATTCTTCTATGCAATTGTTGATAGACTCCCTAAATATATTTAAATTTTCTTTTTCTTCAAATATTGTATAATCTAAGGAAGTCCATAGAACATATTGGATAACTGAGAAGAGTTCAAATTATAGGAGGTTAAACATCTGGGTTCAAATATATTATTAAATTCTTTGACTATTTGGATGTTGGATGAATTTATCTATATTTGGTGAATATTGGTTAGTTATTATTATTTTCTCTCCAAATTAATACAAAGCATTATTAAAAATATCAAGAGACATAGAGTACCTCTCATAGGTTAGGATATATTTGTTTCCTTGCTTAGTTTATGAAGATTTTTGGTGATTGAAAAAAAAATTCTATCATGTCTTTTCCATTTTGTCAAAGCACATATTTGTAGTGAATTATTTTCAATTTAGAGAAGTGTTGGCTGTGATTTCACTTTTGTATTAAATTAATTAATAAAAATAGTATAAAAACATTTAAAGTATGTTAGTAGTTGATAAGAGTTGATACAAATAAGTTTGTGACAATTTTTGGTAATTAAATAAATATATTTTATTTTGTTTTTTTAGTTTTCTCAAAATATAGTGGCATATATATCTTATAAAAAGTTATAAAATACATGGAGAGATATCCTTTTGGAGGCACCTATTTTTAATCAATTTTGTAATATATATAAGTCAAGACATATTTTATATAATTTTTTAAAAATATATACATAAAAACTAAAAAATCAAAAAATAAATTACTAAAAAGTATTAATAGATTTTATTTTTTTAATTAGAAAGTGTGGCTTTTGGAAACAAAATTTAAGATAAAAGATATTGCACAAAGAAAATAAATCAAAAAATAAAATAAATAGCAAAGTTGAGTTTTTTTACGATTTATAATAGAAACACATCCATAGTTAACAAAAAAATTTGAAAGAATGACAGGTAGGTGGAAGTCATGTCCAACTACAGTAGATTTGTTGAAACAAAAAAATCAAATAAAAGAGATTTTATGAAACAAAAAGAAAAAATACATAAATAAATAATAAAAATAATTTAAATATTTGCATAAACTAAATAATAAAAATAATTAAAAAATATCAAGAGACTAGAGTATCTATCGTATGTTAGGATATGTTTTTTTCCTTGCTTAGGTTATGAAGATTTTTTCTAATAAAAAATAATTACATTCTACCATGTCTTTTAAACATTTTCTCCAAGCACACATTCATAGTGAATTGTTTCCAATTTAAGAAATGTTGATTATGATTTCACTTTTGCATTAAATTAATTAATACAAATAGCATGAAAATATATAAAGTATGTTAGTAGTTGTTTAGCGTAGGTTTATGTTTGATAGTCATGATAGAAATGCAAGAGCATCTATGATGCATGATAGATTTGTAGGAGTGACTTCTAGAAGTTAAGCCTCTTTCAGTAGAAATCTAAGAGCGTCTATGCTTGTTGACCAGCTTATGAAATTTATTATGACATGCCATGCAACATCTTTGGATGAAGATAATGACACTAAAATGGAGTATCCAAGTAGCTGAATGGATTGTGATAATATTATAGTAGGTGAGTCTTGTAGGTATTGTTATGCTTCCAAAATTGATCTACATCACTTGTTGATGATACACCTATAAAGGCTTAGATTTTGCAAGTATATTGTAACCATTGATTATTGACTAATACATTGAATTATTTTGGGATATAGAAGTTTTCTATTGAAAAAAATTCCCCACACAAATCACTGTGTTATGGTATATTGCTTTTGTATTTAGTTTATGTATATTTTTATTGTAAATTAGTATAAGAAACATGTTCTATACCTCTACTTCTTTTTTTAAAAGTATACTATCCAATAATTATCTTTAATATATAAATTTATTTTAATTTATTTTCACTCTTCCTTGGTTCTAGAAGATGGTAACACAATAAAAAATCAACCCATGGTAAATATGTGTGGGATATGGGAACACTATGGAGAATTAGCCCATGACTCTTCAAAGTAAAGAAATATTTTTCTGCGATTCTCAACTACACCTATTAATCTATCAATTTCTATCATTAACTACATTCCTATCTATCATTTGGAACCATTAACATTATGCCACTGCAAAATTTTCTTTTAACCTTTGGTAAGAACTAAAGCTGCAACATAGCCCTTATGTCTTTTATCCATTATGAATATATTTTACCTCCTCTAAAAATATATCTATTTTTTATCAACTTAATATCTTAATATATAAAGATTTTATTAAAATGTTTCAATGATAGTATCACCCAAAAAAATTCAATGTGCTTACTGTCTTATTTTATTGTCTTCATATTTCAATATAAACGAAATAATTCTTCATTTTATTGTCTTCCATTTTTTCGTCAAATATCTTATATCACTGCAAAATGAGATTTTCTTTTAAATGTGTGGATATGTGGAAAAATAAAATCAACTATTAATAGAAGTCATTGATCTGGGACAATCAAGAAAGGAGAAGCATATTTTTTTATATAAATTCAAACCAAAAATAATTGAAAATAATGATCAATTTAGATAATGATAGTATACATGCATAGATAATGGACACATTAATCAATAAGTTAAAAAATAATAATACACATATTAAAAAAAAAATAGAAATAATTACTTTTAGATAATCTAAATGAGATTACAGAGAATAACATCACAATTATAAAAAACATTATTTAAAAATTACATCAATACTTGCTTAAATAAATGACTAATTTTGAAGAGTAGTGTATACATAAATAGATCATTTTTAATAATAAACTACCTAGCGTTAAACTACAACCTTCACGTAATTAATTGATAAGCAAGAAACATATGAATAAAAGAAAAAACTTAATTTTTGGAAGCATAAACACAAAATTTCATTATATTTAGTTGCTGCCAAGGTTCTTTTTGATTGCATCCACCTCCATAATGTTAATCTTGAATGACTTGGCCAAGTTTGTTGGAAATTTTTGGATTGGAAGCCAAATTGGACAAGGGAAAGACTTTACCGGGAGCTTCATTGTTAAAAGACACAATGGCAGATGCAGTGGTGTTTCCATTATTCTGAATATATTGCATCAAGGACTTGGGGAACACAAAAACATCCCCTTTTTTGATGTGTACATAGAAAAGATTGTTGGTGGTGTCCACAAAGCTAACTCTGAAAAGCCCTTACAAAACAAAGCAGATTTTAGAGGCTTAAATATTAGTCAAAGTAGAAATTGGATAAATCACCAAACATGTGAGGTCATGTAGATGCAAGAATTTTCTTTTGCTGCAAGGTAATGATGATCTTCCACAAGATGAAGAATTTCTTTTGAATTCTAGGCAAACTTAATAAACTGTGAAACATTTGGTTAGTAGATTTCCACTTTGATGAAGTGGAAGAAGAACTTAATCCATGCAATGCCAAATAATTTGTGAGGGAAAGCAAGTACAAAAAATGCCATATTTCTGTAAATGTATTGTAAGTTCTAATCTATTAGGCCCGCTCCATATGCATTGCAAAACGCTAGGATATGAGTAAATGTGATATTAAATTGAAAATGTGTGGGTAGAATTACTAGTCTTTCTACTTTTTAATATTTGGGTGGGAGAGATTCAAAATTGAATTCAAACATAACCATAATAGTCAGTGTCATTGTGGAGATTCAAGAGGATCACCACAGAAATAAGAATGGAAAAAAAAAAGGTTTAGAGGGCCCACATCAGCCACCTAAACAGGTCAACGCTTAGTGTGTGATGGTTAAGCCCAACCCTTGGGTGATCTTTCTAATCTTGATTTATATACTTAATCTTCTTGTGATGCTCTACTTAAGTTTGAAAAAAAAATTCATTTGTGCTTATGAAAATGGTCGATAAAAAGGCATGTGACCTATATAGCTTCCCTTGTGAGCTATTCAGAACTAGTAAACATTTTAATGACAATAATAGAATATCAAATTCATAGATTCAAAGCTTAAGATACTATATTTATTTTGACCTAAAATTTATATTGATGAAGACCACAATCAAAATACATTTTCCCTCTGTCAAAACTAAACAAAGATCATGTGAAAATGAATATTGAATCTTGTTTCCTTCAGAGAATAATTGAAACATTAAAATTTCTAATTCTAATATAACTAGTAGTTGCATGTAGTGACATGCAACGATGAGCCGATAGGTAGAGGGGAAGTCCAAATGCCAAGGATGTGTATAGACATAACAACAATTAGAGAGGGGGATGCTAAAAACAATCTCAAAGAGAGCATGGGATACTTACATGTATATCTGCACATAGCGAATGATAAGCTATATTTTAAGTGTTATATGGAACATTAATTTTGTTGTGTTTCATCTTACTTCCCCTATGTGCAGATATGTATTTATGTCATAGCAGATTCAAACATCATTGATACATACAGAGACATTATTGGAATGATAAGCCGTATTGTAAGTGTTAAATGGAACATTGTTGCTACCATTGTTCGTAGTGATGGACAATATATTTCCCCTACGTGCAAATAACATATGTATGTCATAGTAGATGCAAGCAACATTCATACATATTGATCCCCATGTTTATTATGTTGGGATATTCTTGGAATGATAAGTTGTATCTTAAGTGTTATATGGAACATTAATTCTACCATTGATTGCAGTGATGGACAATGTATGTTCTTGGTTGGTTTTTTTGCAAGAACATAGAGTGAAAGCTAATGGAATTCAATCTACATCCAAGCAGAACAAGGTATGTAATAGCCAGGCATAGTAATGCTTGAGAGAGATCAAGTGACCACATCTAAAGATCCTCATGGCATCATTAATAACCCTTTTATGATACCATTATCCTAGGACAATAGGGCATAGATAAAGGTTCTGATACATGTAGATTATGGACCAAAAAGATAATAGAATTATTTGAAAGCTTGGAATATTATTGGTTTGGAATAGGACATAAAAATGTCAAATAAGTATATTTACATAAGTCATGCACAACCATAACAATAAAGAGATAATTGCATCCACATAATTCTGTTGATGTTAATCAAAAAGTAAATTGACACAAAAATTTTAAACTATATATTTTTTTTATTTCTAAATCTTCCTTTACATGCGATCAGAATATATCTTGAGAGATTACATATAAAATTTTCTGGTAAAAGATTAAAAAATAAAGCATGTTGTCTCAATGTAATCAATGATGAGATAAATGTTTAGTATTACACTTAATATACAACCTATCAAACATATGAATGTTGTCTGCATCTAATGTCAGAAACATACAAATCTACACATAGTAAATATAAAATGAAACATAACAAAATGAGGCCTGCTCTCCACCCTACCATATTGGGTCATGGATCCTCATGGGCTCTCACCAAATCCCCAAGCAAGAACATACATTGTTCACCACTCTGATCAATGGTGAAATCAATGTTCCTTATTACACTTAATATACAACCTATCAACATGTAATTGTTTATTTCACCATTGTGACTGATTTTGCAGTCACTATGATTATTCTCAAAGGTCATTTATAACACATTACTTCATCAAAATCCCCATTATGAAATTTCAAAACTCAACAGTTTCAGGATCATAATTGAAAGTGTAACCATTATCAATGCATTTTTTAATGGTCAAATGCTTTAATAGTTCAAACTCCTCAAAACCAAAAATTAGAGTAGTCGATAGAGCCTAGGTGAAATCCTTTCGACAAGGCTGACCTCATAGAAGACCTAATGGTGTGAAAACATCCACGAAGCAATATTGTTTGGCTTGAGCATGTTCTGCAAAAATGAAAGGAAAATGTGAAGTTTAGTGCGATGAACATGTGTCATTGGTAGACAATATCTAAATTAGGAAATATAAAGAGTTCTATAATTTATAACAAATAATATGCAATGCACCTATAATAGAAGGGATCAAATAAATAAAATGTAGGCATACCCTGTAAACACAACAAAATGTAGTATGAACACAACAAAAGAAGGCCTGCTCTCCACCCTACCATATTGGGTCATGGAGCCTCATGGGCTCTCACCAAACCCTCAAGGAAAAACATAAATTGTCCACCACTTTGATCAATGGTGAAAGAAATGTATCGACACCTGAGAATTTCTTCAGTTGAAATCAATGTTATACATTTTTAAGAAATTGAGATGAAATTGTGAAATAAGAGATGGAATAAGGATATATAGTCTTACCTTATATACAAACAGAATGTAGTTGCAGCTTGTACACCATTCCAAACATGTGATCGTAAAGCTATTTAGCATTGTGGAGATCTGTGGTTACAACTGAGAATGTTTGCAATGTAAAATGGTTTGACTCAGATATAGTTACACACAAGGAAAATGTGAAGTTTAGTGTGGTGAACAAGTTTCATTGGTAAACAATATCTAAAATATGAAATATAAACAATTCTATAATTTATAACAAAAAATATGTAATACATCTGCAATAGACGAGATCAAATAAAGAAGATGCAGGCATACCTTGTGCACAGGGTGTGATGCACTATGTCTACAATTACATCTCAGATATAAAAAATGACAAGGGAGTGAATTTAGAAATGGTGGAAATTATATATGCATGAAAATGAAGAGAGAAAAGAGAAGCACTATAGTTACCGTAAAGAATAGGAACATTTCATGATGATGGCAATGAACACAATTGTCAGAGGTGATCTTCTTCTTTGATTCACAGTGCACTATATTTGTTGGCATGTAATCTGGAGTATCTAGCAAAAGAGAAAGGAAGATCTATGCATATTGCTAAAGAACCCGTTCAAGTGAAGAAATTGTTGTTACACCTTGTTTAGATACCGTTAGGATTTCAGGTAAGCATGAATATGCTCAAAACTGAAGTCTATACATGCATTTCACTTGAACTGGGTTCTTCATTTGAATTGGGTTGTTCACTTTGAATGTTGATTGTAAGTAATTTGACATACAAACATGTCCACATATACAAATTTTTGGTGAAAGATTAAAAAATAAAGCATGTTGTCTCAATGTAATCAATGCTAAGATAAATGTTTAATATTACACTTAATATACAACCTATCAAACACATGAATGTTGTCTGCATCTAATGTCAGAAACATACAGATCTGCACATAGGAAATATAAAATAAAACACAACAAAATGAGGCACATGATCTCCACCCTACCATATTGGGTCATGGAGCCTCTGTGCTCTCACCAAACCCCCGAGCAAGAACATACATCATCCACCACTCTGATCAATGGTGAAATCAATGTTCCTTATTACACTTTTAATATATAGCCTATCATTCTAACAACTCATTTTTGAGGTTGAAAGAAATAATAACTAAAAAGGTGCATTTAACTTCAGATACCTATATATCATTGTAGATTTTTTTTTGCAAGCAGATATATAGGAATTACATGCATGCCTTACATGTAGACAATATATATAAATGTATGTATGTGGAATTACATGTAGACACAAAAACAATGTGTGGAAATGTATGTATGTGGAATTACATGTAGACAATAGGTAGTAGATGGGAAATAAAAGGTCGGGTGGCAACTAAAAGGGATAGGCACCATTACAATAAACAAGGATGTGAGGGCCAAGTATTCAGCTTTGACATTATTGAGAGTGAGGGGACATAAATACGAATCACTTGTTTTGTGTTTTTTGCATGGGGGGATGGTTGCTAAAGCAATACAAAAGCCTTGGTGATGCCACCATTGATCGAAGTGATGGACAATTGATTCCCCTATGTGTAGATATGTATGTATGCCATAGTAGATGCAAAGAACATTGATACATACCGATCCCTATGTTTATTCTTTTGGGACATTCTTGGAATGATGAGTTGTATTTTAAGTGTTAGATGGAACATTGATGCAACCATTTTTCACAATGATGAATAATGCCATGTGCAGATTTGGATGTATGTCGCAATAGATGCAAAAATTGACACATACTAACACATTCTTGGAATGATAAGCCATATTTTGAGTGTTATATGGAACATTGATGCCACCATTGTTCACAGTGATGGACAATGCATTTCCCCTATGTGCAGATATGTATGTATGTCATAGTAGATGCAAACACCATTGATACATATAGATCCCTATGTTTATTCTATTGGGACATTCTTGGAATGATAAACTGTATTTTAAGTGTTATATGGAACATTGATGCCACTATTGATCACAACAATGGACAATGCATGTTCTTGGTTGGTTTTTTTGGAAGAACATAGACTATAAGCTGATGGAAGCCAGTCCACATCTAAGCACAAGAAGGTATGCAATAGCCAGGCATAGTAACACCTGAGAGAGATCAAGTGACCACATGTAAAAATTCTCCTGATATCATTAATAACCCTTTTATGATACCATTATACTAAGAAATTAGGGCATAGATGAGGTTGATATAGATATTTCTTAGAATGGAAGGTTGTACATTAAGTGTGAGATGAAACATTGGTCTCACCATTGATTATAGTCGCAGGCTAACATACATTTCCCACTAGCATAATCAATCATGATATCAGTTTTTTTTTATAATTAAACTTCAGTTGGCATCAACATTAATTGTTGTGTGGTTTCCGTGTAGTTGTGATCAATGCATGCATAATAGGAAATACTATATATGAATGTTGGCTACATATAATTTCACACATGTGTGGATGTTGTTTCCCCCTTATTTTCTTACAAAAAGAACCTGAAAATCCTAAGCCTGAGACAATTACTTCACACAAGAACATGCACCACATATTTCAGTTAACAAAAGGAATTTGAATAAATGCATAATGTTGGTCTTGAACAGGAAAACTGCAACTATCAATTGAAACATATGTACCCATTCTTTTGTCAGATGTTACGAAAATTTTCAATGAATGGACATAGGGCTAAGCGATGCCAAGTAGCGGTTAATTTTTGTGGAGAAGTTTAAGTATAGATGTACAAAAAAAAAGCACCTATCTTGTGAAAAGAATAAACATAGGAAGGAGTATATATGAATGTTATTTGCATTTGATTTCACATACATACATATCTGCACATAGGGATGAATGTCGGCCATATCTTGTAAAAAATAGGCAAAAAAAAATCACAGCTGACACTTTTGTATTGCATTTGTAACCATCACCCCATGCAAAAAACACAAAATAACCTCCAACCACCTGCCACTTATAGCTTTGATAGTAGGGAAATCCAAAGAATGACACCCAAAAATTCCTTATTGAAAATTGTGCAGGCTTTCTCTATATTTTCTGAGGTTCTAAATGGCAGGTGTTATTACAACCATCACCACTTCACATAAATCATACAACAATTAATGATGATGCCAACCAGCATTTAATTTTGTTGGCCTTCTATATCCACGTGCCAAGAAACCCACCACATTTTTCCTGACCGATAGCCAAACGCTGGAAGGTTGAAAAACTAGAAAGGCTAGCCTTCTCTATCGGCGTTCCAAATGCTTTTAATTAAAAAATCAAAAACATCTGCCACCTTTTTTCGACCAAGAGCCCAACACCGAAAGGGTTAAAAATTTGATTTATGTTCTCCATGTAGTGGCAATGGTTGGAAAGCATTAAAAGAGTCCACATATACATTTACAAAGAAAAACATATACAGATATATATGCATCTAAAGTTTATATGTAGACAACACACATATATAGCCATAGGTGGATTTGTCAATAGAGAAATCACCATGATAGTAAAGGAAATAAACATCACTTGGCACAGGCTGGGAGATCAACATGACTTGGCATAGGCTAGCATGGCAATATCACTTGTCTATATTTGATTTCATACATTTACATATCTGCACATAGGGATGAATGTTGTTTGTGTGTAACTTCACAAACATACATATCTACACATAGGGAAAGTAAAATGGAACAAAAAAAAGAAGGCCTACTCTCCACCCTACCATATTGGGTCATGGAGCCTCATAGGCTCTCACCAAACCCCCGAGCAAGAACATACATTGTCCACCACTTTGATGAATGATGAAATCAATGTTTCTTATTAGGCTTAATATAAACCCTATTATTGCAAGAATTCCTTTTTGAGGACAAAACAAATAACAACTATCTTCCCAAAACAATAAACATGGGGAGGTGTATATATGAATGTTGTCTACATCTAATTTTACATACATACATATCTACACACATGAAAAGGTAAATGAAACACAACAAAAGAAACACATACTTTTTTGTGGCTATATATTTCCAAGCAAAAAATTCCTATATATGCATCCAACGCATGCAATAGATAAATATGTAGTTGGGAAAATAAATGTACACTGATATATATGTATCTGGAGGTAGATGCAAATATATATGCATTGTTGATTGCTATTCAATAGCTTAAAAATTGGGAAGGCTGTCGAAAATTATGAGCAAAGTTCACACATATAGCCTATCGGCTAAATATTATTTCATTTATGGTTTCCATATAGTGGTGATGGTTGCAAAACAATAAAACATTCCAATGGAAACATTGTTTCATATATGATTTCCATTTAGTGCCAATGACCACAATAATATTTAGCATTATAAAGTTACCAAAGTAATTGAACAGTTTATGTTATTTTCCATAAGGCATTGCTGACTGTTGTTTTGTAGCTTCAACTGCTATCAAGATTGTAAGCCACCACTGTGACAAGTGTTTTTGAAAACAACATACATACATATCCACACCTAAACTTTTCAATACATGTGAGAAGATTTATATAGATAAGTTTAAATGCAGATATATGTGTATGTTTCCTGAGCAGAGGAAATAAACATCAATTTGCACAAATTGTCATGACAACATTGTTTCATGTATGGGTTCCATATATTGGTGATGGTTGCAGTAATAGCTTGGATTTAAAACATTCCAAAGTAATTGAGTAGTTTATGTTATTTTTAATAAGGAATTGTTCAGTGTTGGGTTGTAGATTGAGCTACACAACTTATGTAGACATCCACACCTATACTTGTCAATGCATGTCAATATATATATATATATATATATATATATGTATAAGTTTAAATGTAATTACATGTATCAACAAGTATAAATGTAGATATATATGTGTGTTGTGTGCATATTTGTTTGGATACATAAATGTGACATGGCTTTATGCATGGAGAGCTAGGAGCAATATATTCAACATTCAACTAGCATTAAAAGATTAAAAACACAGTCATGAGATTGAAATAAGTATGGGTTCAAGGAAACAAACATTATAGCCAAGAACCATATGATATCCATATGCAACATGACTTTATGAGTGGACATGGAAAAGTAGTAGAGAGAACATTTAAGAAGCATTAGAAGATTAGAAAGCACATATATGAGAATATTGTACACTTAGCCAACATAAGAAGATTGAAACCACATAAATCAAATGACAAAATTTGGATTACATTCTGCATTTTAATCTTGTGCAACGCTAGATTTTAATAAGTTGGACTCAAGAAAAATCACAAAAGTATTGCGCAGTCTGTAGAGGATAGTCATCATCGAACATTACATAGGAAATATTATAGTAAAAATAAAGTTTTATGCAACTCTAATAAAATGAAAGATAACCATATGTGATGTGGCTTTGTGAATGTAGAGGTAGGACCACATTTAATAACCATGGATTCAATGGAGCCAACATTATAGCCAACAATAATTATGGAAAAATAAGAGTATGTGGAAATCAAAACAAACAAGAAGCTCAAATAACTATATTGAAATTAAAAACAACTCACACATACATATAAACATTCAAATTTGCATGCATATACGCATACAAATGCATTACATACGCATATATCTACACACATCTATATCAAAATGTTGTATGCACTCAGAAAATTCAATTGTATGCATATATATTTATGTATATACATACATAAATGTATACATGCATACAACCATCTCCACAAGTATATATAAGAACAACTATAAATATTCATACATGTGTGTTAAATAGGGTGACATAACTATATAACCAAACAACATAAAATAAAATGAGGAACATACACTGAAAGAAAAACAAAACTATGAGCAACATAAACAATAAAAAAGAAAAGAAGTGCATTTTTTTGTTAAACATTATAAGTTACAATCCATTTTCTTAATATATAACCAGTTCTACGAGCAACAAAGCAATGGGAGAAAAAAGGAAAGGTCTTCTGATGTGACAAGCAATCCAAAAAAGGAAAAGGAAACAAATGTCCAGTTAACACAAAATATAAAAAATATCCAAAGTCACAATCAGGCATGGTTGTCTAGAATTCAAGGTAGTACCACTATTATCTTTGGAGAATCTTTCCCAACAGGGGATATTGCAAACAAATCTAAGAGCAACAACTTGCACTCAGCTTCAAAGTTAATTATGAAAACTTTGACTATTGTTGTTTTAAGCCTTGTTTCTGAATTATAGGTGTGAGTTTTAATAAGAACAGTGAAAACAAAAGAAATGTAGGTGACACCATTGATGATAGACTCAACAGTCATTGTAGGAGAAGACTCATATTGCAACATATAAATCTCTTTTACTGACATCTGCAATAAGATTGTTGTAGCCTCATCAAAAGCAGTAGCCCAAATCTCTCTCGTGTGGTCTTCCATCTTTCATTGCAATAAATATCAGAAGTCACAATTAGCTACAGTTGTCTAGAATTTGGGGAAGTACCACATATTATTGGCAGACTCTTCACACTTTTTCTTGCATTGTCTACCATTGGTTTGCAAGGGACATGCTATGTAAGAAAATGCATCAGTTTTAATATATTTCACTGTTTCCTTGACAGTAGCCTTTAAAGTTTCTGGCAAGCCAAGACAATGATCCAAGATATATCCAATAGTGACTCTCCCATTGGTCAAAGCAACCTTTCGAGGCATTGTTTGGGAGGGCTCAAAGACAGGTGGCTCAACATGTCCTCATTAGATCAAGTGTTGTGCTTCTGGGATGCCAAGATTTATGTATAGAACAGTCCCTACGGATGTATTCACAATAGATCCATTGAAATATCCAACACGACCATTTTTAACAGCAAGTATGACAACTAAAATAGGAATGGTCAACCTTTCCAACTTGTCACCCTTTGCTTCCCAATTTGGGCCCCACAAATTAACGTCAATGTAAGAGGATGACAAATCATTAAGTTTCACAGTTCTACGAATCATTTTAGGCTGATCCTTTCTTTGAATAGTTGATACCTTTCCTACATGCACCACAACCCCAATAATATCAATCAAAGTGTTATTACTACAATTTGCAATTTTATTTATTGTGATGAATTTAAATACTTTGTCTAGCACAAAGGCCTCATCATCACAACACTTCAATATCAAGTTTTGATCCAAAATAATTTCCATGTGGTTGTTCAACTTATTAAATTTCTTATCTGTTTGTTTGACCGAGCCTTTTGACACACAATAAGTGTCGCTCGCTTGAACCCTATCATAATGAAATTATGCTATGTCATTAAAGCAAGTGATTCATATTTTTGTTCCCTCACTGTCAATAATGTCAAAGTTGAATACTTGGCCCTCGTGTCCTTTTTTATTGTAATGGTGCATATCCCTTTTAGTTGTTTGATGTAATGGTGCATATCCCTTTTAGCACTATGTTGTGTTGGGGATGTATGAATCCCAAATTTTGAGGCTCGTTTAGATGGGGAAGGCGACTTGGATCCCACTATTTGTTCTTCTTGATCTCTAAACAGATATCTAGGTGTTCCAATTAGTTGACAATCTAACATTTTGACATCTAAGGACAATATGACAATTGCCCTGGAACCAAACCAAAATCAAATATTAAAAAAGGTGGTCCCCACAAATAAGAAAACATACAACAACAAGTGCAAGTAGTGCAAAACAATAGACAACCTTGATTCCCGCAGCTTCCTACATAGATAGTTTCTCAAGCACAAGATGGAACCTATTTTCAATGCCCTTACAAACAAAAGGTCATTGTATTTTGCAAGAAAAGTGCCTATATGCATGTGGGTTCCATCAAAGAGGACAAATTTGTAGTGGTCAACTAGGCTTTGATCACCACCTATTTTTTGAAAAGACATTAGCTAAAGAACCAGAGATGGGACATTATCTCCAACATCGATAGATCATATCGCATGTGTTGTCAACATTGGACACGTACATTTGAATCTTGCAAGGAAGTTTTACTCAGCCAAGCTAAAGCAATGAGATTTTCAAGGCTACGAGACAACTCTAGAAGCAAAAGCAAAGGAAAGAGGCAGCACAAAATGAAACAATTATTGGTTTCTCATATGCAAACACATAGATAGTTATACATGGTAACAGGATCAAAGTGACTTCAAAATTGCATACAATAAATGAATATGAAAGGAGGGAAAGGTTGATCAAGAAAAAAATAATATTATATTTTTCATTGGATATAAACAAGGAATCACATAGCAATGTTGACACATTTGAAAATTGCAACCCTTTTTTTTCTAACACATAGGCCACTCCCAAATGGCTAGCAAATCAAAAGGAAAAGGAAACATAAAGAGCTCGAATATAGATTAGTTAGAGTATGTATTACAAGGACTATTAATTCAAATGAAGCATATTCACAATTTGATGAATGCAAATGGAAAAGAGTTAATATATTTCTCAACAACAAAAAGGAAACAAGGAACAAACTTATATGAGATTAGTGCCTAAGGATTGTTCAGCAGCCTGGGGAGAGCCAGAGTCCACCGACATTGTTGGGCCTGCTCTTTTAAAAGCTAAGAGTTTCAATGCCGGTGGTTGAATACAAGATCTATGCCACAAAAAAATGAGGTCCAAATTTTCAATTAAAGCAACAAAGGTTGACAAGAACCCCAACCAAAACACATACAGGAAATATATAGAACACCAATAAAATGACAAACATCAAGATCTTCAAAACACAACATTATCTCTCAATTTTTTTTGTAGACACATTAACAATATGAGGGAAAAGTAATAATAATAAAAAAGGTACAATGATTCATATAACACTTAATATACATGAAACATAGATTTTTGGGAAACTAAATGCTGGCTCTTGAACGTCTAGGGTTTTTCACCTAAAAGGAGAGAGATTTAGGTCCAAAAATGCTTATGTAACACTCAAATTAGGATGTGTACAATGTGGTATGATGTAAATGAACTTAACTAAATGTGATTGATTGATTAGAATGAACTAAAATGAATGCAAAAGTGCAATTTATGCTATGTTTGAAAACACATTATGATATGCAAACAATTATGAAAATGAAGAAATTATGCAGAACAAAAGATACAGGGGTAAATCTGAGTGCACCTAGATGATGTGTGAGCTTTCTAGAATGTCTAGAATGATGATGAAATTTACTAACTTTCCGCAGTGGGACTCATTCGCCCAGGGTGGCGAATCAGTCCTCCTACTAATGAAAAACTATTGGGAGTTGATTTATGTCTTTTGGGATCTAAAATATAACAAAACTCAAGTTTCCAGTCCTAAGGTGGGACTCATTTGCCATAGGTGGTGAATTAATCCTCTCCCAAATTCCTAAAAAACTAGGAGACAACTCTGCAACACCAGATCTGGAAATGTCTGCTTGTCGGGTTGTCATAGTCAAATCTGCAAAATACGGACAAATAAGTCTCTCCAAACTTGAATTTGACTTATGTTGACTTGAAGTACCTATTTGACATGAAAATCAATCTTCAACACCTAATAACCTGTCAAATCTGCAAACAAAAGGCTACAAATACACAAGCAAAAGGGGAAAAATGATTAGGGTTAGTGAATATGGGTCTGCCTTGGTCAAACCCCACTTTTGGTAATTAAACCCTTGAAAAGATAATGAAATACAAGAGAAGGATAGAGTAATAACATGCAAATGATATCAACTCACCTAACTCTTGATCTTGTAATTCTGAAGTAATGTCAATAGCAACTTCAAAGTGCTTTAATTGATGATGTACAAATGCTTGATTGCTTGAATGCATAGGTGGATAAGTGAATTTGATGAATGTGGGTTAAAATGAGATGAAAATCACTTATTTATAAAATTCTTGTGCCTTACTATCCATTCATACCTCATCACAGGCTGACATCAAGTGATTTTTAATAAAATATCGAAAGGAAATTTGAAATATTTTGAATTGGAGCCAAGGGGGACTCATTCACCACCCATGGCGAATGGGTCCCACCTAGGACCTAAAAACAAGTGTCGGGAATAATGTTGTATTTAATGTTGTTTGTTAGGATAATATGCAAAAATACACTTAATTTAGTCATATGAGGGCGGGTGAAGCCACATAAGTGGTTTACACTTTTGAAGAGGAAGGAAATTTCGAAATTTTCCCACTCTTCATATCAAATGGGTTCAGCCGAACCATATGGCTCGACCGAACCAATTAATTGGTTCGGCCGAACCCATGGCTCGGCCGAACCCTAAACCGAGCCTAATAAAAAACAATATTTAAGGGGGTTCGGCCGAACCTGGGTTCGGCCGAACCCCCTGAATATGACAAAACCAAAAAAAATGCTTTCACTTTCACATTGTTACTGTGAATTTACCAGTCAGTCACTGTCCCTACGCACGGCGAACATAATCCGAACGGTGACCCAACAAAATTTCTCACCGGCGAAAGCAAATTTCGGGTCCTCTCTTCAAATTTCATCATTGCAATTTGCGTATCGACCACTATTGAGCACGAGGTATTTAAAATTCCATTTTTTTAGAGTTCAAAATGCATGTATTTGTTTAATTTCGAAACCCTATATGCAATTTTTTTTAAATTTGTTGAATTCAAATTGCACTTGTTTGAAAGTTTTTAAAGCATTTTGAATATAGTATTTTGCTTCCCTGTTTTGCATAATCCAAGGGTTTGAGTAAGGAAAAACGAGTTTCCTCCAAAAGTTAGTGCAAAAAAACATTATAATGGCTCTCAACATAGTCTAAAAAATGGAGATAAATAAATTCCTAAAGACTAGAAGTGTAGGGGTCAAGGTCACAAAATAATTTTAAAACTACAAATTTAGGGTTAAACTTGTAGATGAAAATGCAAATTTCATACATGTAGGAGTGAACCATGAAAGTCATAGCTTGATTTGTTAAGGTGTTATAATATTAAATCTTATAAAAAATCAAGAATCATATCATTGATTACGTACATTACAATAAAATATCTCCATATAACAAATGAAGCTAAAAACCCTAACCTTCTTTGTGAATTCTATAGTGTGTTTGCTACATGAGTAATTTTTTTTATGAAAACCATGTTTAGGAATGAAAATATCCAATCCCTTATGCTTCTAAACTAAAGTTTGCAATGCTTATGGTTCTTTTGGCCTTATAGATTCTTGAATCATTTTATAATATAAAACCTACATATAACCTACTTTGGCTCTAATAATTGTAAACCCTTTAGGAATTCTAAATTGTTGCATCTTGTCTTGATTTTCCCACCATTGATATTCCTTTTGAAAATTTTACAAATTAGGCAAAGAATCCTTGCACTTATATAGAGGATCCTTATGTATGTTCTTAAAATTATTTAAGGTTAAATGACTTAATCTAAAATAAAGGCATATACGGATCTCTTGCAATTGTAACCTCTTTACTAGTGTTCAAACATATTTGATACCTTGATGGCATAACATAGATGATGTTGCTTGATATTGCTTTATCCATGGATACCCAAATAAAATATGAGATACATCTAAAGAAGAAAGAATATGACATAGAATAAGAACTTCCCTCATCTTTTAGACCAAAAAATTAAGGTAAAATAATGTATCCTATAGTTTCAATCAACATATCATTAGTCAATTTTAAATAAACCTTCAAATATGCATATGCTTGTTGATAAAATGATGATAAAACAAAAATTATTCAATGCATACATTTTATTGGTGAGTAAGATCAATAAACACACCCTTACATGGTTCATGATCCACACAAAACCAAATGACCATTATAATTATTTGGTAATATCTCACAATGTGAAAAAGGTGTCAAAAAAATTAGCATACCTAAATCGTAAATTGACTTGTCATAAAGTGGGTGGGTAGCTTAGTGGTGGAGATTTGCATCCTAACTAGTTCATGGAAATTTCAACATGAGGAGAATTAATAGTAAAATAATAATATCTTTTGACAACATAGGCATCCAAGTACTCATTCCAAGATTGTTGAAGATACAACATTAATACATTAGGATTTCAATTAAATATCACACTTTCCTATAAAAAAATCCCAATTGATCTATCTTTTGGTAGTGCATTTAGTTTGATATATTTTTCTTCCCCATACTTACAAGATTCCTTTATTATCGAAGCTTATTTACTCTAGTATGTTATCCTTGGTTCTCATATGAACTATATATATATAATTCAATCAAGATCATCTTATCATTACAAATTTAAACTTAGCTTATTTTTTCTCCCAATTTCTTCTTAATGAACATATGGTCTTTCTTCCTCTATTAGCCTACTCATGCACCATCACCAACCATGAATGAATCTCCATGAAGCTAAATACCCATTTGTACTTGGTTGGTGTAAGTTGGGATTAGTGTTCCATTCACTTAAAATCTTATCTTTAATGTTGTTTTTTTCTAAATTCTTTCTAAAGGGCATAAATTATAGTCTAGAGCTTTGATTTTAATATTTTCTTAAAATTAAAAATATTAATGAGCTTGATGCATTAAGCTAAAAAATATCAATTTGGACACCATTAAAACCCTCGAGAGACTCTCGCAAAGTGAAAATGAGCTCCAAAATTTTATAGTGTGATATGTGAGAAAAAATGAAAAGGTAAGCAATGGGCTCAAGATATTATTATAATAAAATTAAATAAGGAGATCGTGATGATTATTGTACTAGGAGTTACATTGGGAAGAGTGGAGCATCTTTTCATAATAGATGAGACTTATTGTAATTGACATCTTCATCATAAAGCACTAGTATTGGGAGTGGTTACTATCAAGGTTATGGGATTTAAGGTCCTATATCATTAGTTCATTTATATTTTGTGTACATGTTCCAATGCATAGTGGGGCATGGGTTCTTTTCTTGTGGACCATGATTTTTTTCCACTCATTACATAAATTAATTGATCATTTCTTGTTTCCCTTGCTCTATATATAATTTAATGTATGACATAAGGTTTAAATATTGTTATGTGAATAAATAGCCAAAACATTAGACTAAAGAAGATTGAGTGGATTGGATTTTTTATAATCTTGTTATGAATATTAATAAAAGTTTCATATCTCTTTAGTAGTGGGATTTTTTGAAAGGGTTTCTCCATATTATAATTCTAGTGTTCATGAGGTTTGAATATTTATTTATTTTCTCAGTGGAATAATGTTCACTTGGGATTAGGGTTAGGTTTTGATTACGGTTACATATAATAAAATTGATTAAAGATAGGGTTATTTATGGAATTTATTTTTAATGTTATATAAGTTATATAATGGGAACTTAATTAGGATTATGATTCTATTAGCATTAAATTAGGGTTGGAGTTAGAGTAAAGATTAAGATTTAATTATAGTTAGGGTTCAATTAAGATTAGCTATAGGATTAAATTAATATTACTATTAAGGTTAGGGTTCAAATAAGGTTAGGGTTAAATTAGGGCTAGGGCACAACTACGATTATGGTTAGGGTTAAATTTTATCATAAGTTTTAAATTAATATATTAAAACTACCATACTATATTTAACAAAATTAGTGTTAGGGTTAGGTTTAGGGTTGAAATAGAATGATTCAAGGTTATCATTAAGGTTTGATTACACTTATGAATGAAATTAGTGTTTAATGAGGGTTAGGTTAGGTTTATAATTCATTTAGGGTTTATAATTAGGGTTAGGGTTGGGGTTAGTAGTAGTGTTTGGTTATCATCACAAATCGTTTATCATCACAAATAGGAATTAGGGTTAGGGTTAGGGTTAGGGTTAAGGTTAGGGATAGGTTAGAGTTAAAATTGGGAATGGGGTTGGGGTTATCATCACAGATGATTTCATCATGAACAGGAGTTAGGGTTATCATCACGAATAGGGATTTTGGTTAGTGTTAGTGTTAGGGTTAGGTTAGGGTTAGGGTTAGGGTTAGAGGGTTAGGGTTGGGGTTATTATTCACGAATAGGATCAGGGTTAGGGTTAGGATTAGGGTTACTGTAAGGGTTAGGGTTATGGTTATAGTTATGGTTACAGTTAGGGTTATCATCATAATGAAGTTATTCATCATGAATAAGATTAGGGTTAGGGTTATCATCACCAATAGGCTTATAATCATTAATAGGATTAGGGTTAGGGTTATCATCATGAATAGGGATTAGGGTTAGTTTTAGGGTTAGGATTAGGGTTAGGGTTAGTGATTTCATTAATATTATTTGGTATATTGTATGTTTGATTAGACTTAAAGTGCCTCACCATTAGTTGATACTCCTACTATATATATTTACCTTGTTTGCAATAGTTTAGTCCATGTCAATAGTTGATTTGCACCCTTAATAACTTGGTGGGAATATCAAGTATTTTTTATTAAATATAATCAATAATCATTGTAAAAGAAATTTTAAATCAAATATTAGTCTAGAATGATTATTTGAGTGCTAGATAAACCATTTAAATTTAACCTTCATAATATTACTCTAAATATGTAGTTTTACCAACAAAAGGAATGATATTTATGTCTATTACATGACAATTACAAAATCATGACTATAATTCTTTAAATTATACTCATAATCTAATTTAATACTCATAAGATATTAAATCATTGTTTTTCTCAAGAGACGTGTAATTAAATATCAAGAATATTCTTTAGTTTATTAGTCCACAAAATAATTTTAATATAGTCCATAACATTCAATTTTAAAATTCATAGAGTTGTTGGGATATTATCATATCACTAGCTATGGAAAAATTTAGGAAAGGGTGGGATATTACACTGCCCCCTATATTTGTGTGTTTTAGAGAAAATTAGCATGGAAGGTTTGCATTTCTCACAAATAAGAAAAAATCCTGAGAATAATGTACAATATTCTACTATATGTTTTCATATTGTTGAGTTATGCCTTGCAAATTAAATGTGTATCTTTTCCTCTACAACAGTCCATTTATACATAGAACTATGGATTAATGGTTTTATTATATTATGATTGAATTATGCCTCATGTTGGAAATTCCTCTATCTCTTCTTTGCTAAAATACTTTGGAACTAATAGGATTCAATTGTGTTTTATGACATAGGTCTATATTACCACAATGATGTATGTATAGGTGTACATTTTAACTTGGTTAGCTTTCCTAGCAAGTTCTTCATTACAACAATCACTCCACCTTGTCACTCAATCAAGCCCACTAGAACATATATTGGAATTTAACCTCTTTCATACTAAAAGAAAAAGTAATCATTAATTATATTTAATTCACCATATAATTTGATATAAGTAATGCATTTTATAAGATCTAATTGGTGTATTTACAAAAACTATTTTGTGTTTTGGGCATAGGTGGTCCTAGAAAATATGCATAAATAATAAGATAGACTATGGATTATCTTTTAAATATTGTTCACGGTTTTTCATGTCATATTTTTATAGGAGGTCCTCATAATTGGTATTCTTGTATGGTATTAGAGCCAAGCTAGGTGCATTTGACACCTATGTTGTGGTTCAAGGGAGTGTGTTGGAGAAATGATACACACCTAAGCCATAAAAAGACTCATCACAATGTGAGCCATTAGCTCAATAGTAGAGCATCCTAACACCAAATGGGAGGTCCTAAGTTTGAATACTAGTTAGTCCATAGAAATTTATATAAAAGTCAATCACTAGTACATAAGAAGAAGAGTAAGTACCCTTATAATTTTTATTAATACCAGCAAATTATCATTCCTCACATACATAGGTGAATCAATGATTTCAAGCTCGTCAACATGTATATGTACCTAAATCTCATGACCCTCATATAAAACCATTTTATTAGATTTATTTAGTGTAAAATATTTAAATTTTCATTAGGAGGAACAATTGAAGGATTGACCCCAATATTAACCCCTCAACCTAAATTTTTATCAATCAAATCCTTAATCAATTATTCCTTAATCCCATAAAATGTTGAGTATAATTACAATTAACTCTACAATTTAATAACAAAATTCTTTCTCATTATATCTTTTGGGAATAACTTTTTGATTTATCTAATGGCCTAATAGGAGAGTGTAATCATGCAAGCACTAAGTAAATTTTGAAGCACATTTTACAAAGGAAAAAGTTGGAGGCTTTAGAGTCATAATTATATTAGAAACATTTATAATGTATAGTTTGTACAATGGTCATTTTCCATTGTTTTTTACTATCCTTTTGGAAAAAATTCTTTTCAAATTTACAAGGGTAGGATGATGTAGATGAAGCATTAGAAGATCCATAATTAAGTGTGGTAGCCTCTAACAACTTTAGTTCTAACATTCATCTCACTTGCACATGCAAATGTTAAGAATGTATATACTTTGTAGATCCTTGTTTACATAAAAAATCTAAAATAATAAACTTCAATCTAACATTCCCAATATTTGCATTGGCCAATTTCAATATTAAAAAATAGACCCAAATGGAAGATAATACTATTAAATTTCATGGGAAGAACTTAGTCCAATAACTTATCATCATACACAAAATCCAAATATGTAGCACTAAAGAACCTTGAATGTGTCATCCGGGATCTCCTTTAACATTGTGCATCTCAAATCTAGGATCCAAAAATCCAACAAAAAATGGATATGTAAAATTTTTAATAGAAATTGAATTGTGTTTGATTTTTATATGTATGTCTTTTTTTTTTTCCATTAGGTAAGGAATCAACATTACTTTTCATCTCAACAAGCCTTTAAACATTAATGTCAAGGGTAGATAGAGGCACATTGAATTTCATTGGTTCATGTGAGATATTTATAACAAGTATGCAATAAAGTCAAACTTTATTAGATTTGATTCAAGTAATATGACACATTTATTTTTCTTTCCAATCTATAATTTTTTGATGTTCTCAAGGCAATATAATTGAAGTTCATTTATGTTAACAACTATTAGATTAAATATTTTTATCCCCAATTATTTTCAAATGATTTTATACTTTAATCTTTGTATTCTTATTCTTTCTTTCATCGTTTCATTTAAAATTTGAACCATTTAAGGATGTTATGTTATAGATTATAGTTGTCTTCCAATTCTTTTTAAATCAAGTTAATAGTATGAAAATATTATTGATGAGTAGATGAATTCAATTACAAGTTCTATTTTAGATTTGTATTCTTT
>VDFB02075321.1:164023500-164044095 GCA_007258455.2 Sequoia sempervirens | reverse complement strand
GGACCAAAAATAGACTTAGTAGGAGGGGAGATGTAATGGTGGATTATGGCACATAGGCACCCAAATTGGATTTATAGCATGGGGGAGGGATAGTGATAATCTTTTTGGGTTGGTGACAAACTATTTGGAAGAATGATAATACATAATGTATTGACTCAAGAGATTCTTCCTTCTCTTAAGAAGTTGAGGAAGGAGCATGTGCACTATGTGCAATGGGAAAATGGAAATGTAGAACTGGAAGCAACATGTACTAGAATGTATAAAATGAAAAAAGGAATATGCTCTAAAAACACATGAAAAGAAGTAGACCAAATTGAATGAGATAGATAATGTATTGACTGAAGAGATTCTTCTCATTCTTGAGAAGTAGAGGAAGGTGTGTGTGTAGTATATGCAATGGGAAAATGGCAATGCAAAAGTGGATAAATTCAAGAGGTTTTGCATCGCGTATCAATTTGTGCAAGAAAAGAAAGTGAGAGATGATTGTATAAGTAGAGTTGAACTAATGAAGTCAAAGATTCTTGAACATAAGAATTTTATGGAACAAATACAATTGGAAAAAAATGATAATGAAAAGGAAAAATTAGATCTAAGCATAGAATAAGAAATAGTTGCAAGTGTTGAAATTGTAGCAAAACAATAGAGGACTAAAATTAACCACTTAGAAAAGGAAGTAAAAGATAAGAAGAATATTTTATCATGAAAAAGAAAAAGAGTTTCATGTTGTTGAGAGAGAGCTGCAATCTAAAACACATGAAGTTGAGAAAATAAAGACAACAATGTCCAAGGTGTTGCTTATGAAGAAGGGCACATGTAAACATTAGAAAAAGAGTGTTTGCAAGAATTTGAGGTAGTTCAAAATTTGAAGACTGATATTAGGCACCTCGATTGGAAATGTTCAATTTACCTATAATGATCTCGTAAAGCATTTTGATAAGTTAAAATTCAAAGGTGTTGTTGCACAACATATAAAATTTTAAACTACATTAAATGTAAATTTTGAAGGTGACTTTCATTACACTCATGTTGTGTAAATAACGAAAGGTTTTAATTACATTTAAAATATTGTTTTCTAAAATTGGATGTTGGAAAACACTAGGTGTTATAAAACTTGCAACCCACATACTATTGTACAACCCTCTACATGTAACATGCCAGTTGGTTAGTCACCCCTCAGGTCAATTTGGTTAGTTTTATGTATCCCCCACCTGTAACTCCTCCCTGATGACACATGGGAAAATAAATCTATGTTTAGTACTTACAATCCTATTTTTAGTGTTAATTGTAGTTATAATTTACTTTATCTGTAAACAAATCCACTTAAGTAGAAACTATAAATTTCACATATTTATATGGTCCCATTAAAACAAGTACTCATGATTTCTCAAATTAACGGTTACTTCTAAATGCTTATACTAGTCTTCCTTGTTGATTAGTAATGCTCTAATTACAGTTCCACTTGCATCACAATCAAAACTTAAAAACACTTGAAAAGAAGCATACCAAAGTGAATGAGATATATAATGTATTGACTGAAGAGATTCTTCATACCACTCTTGAGAACTTGAGGAAGGTGCGTGTGTAGTATGTGTAATGGGCATACATATGATAATTATGTAGAACTAGAGCAACAACAATGCAGAATTGGAGTAGTAGGTGTAGACACGGAAAATATACCGACACACTTGATCCTGGTTACTAACATCGTTTCATCCTAAATCATCTTCTTAGCTAATCATCACTCTTCATCCCTTAATTAAATAAATCGTCATTTATCTCATTAAGTCATTCTCTCTTGTTAATTAAATAAATCAACGTTATTTGATTAACCCTCCTTTGTCTATTTAATTAAATAATTCATGCTATTTTATTAAATCTCTAAGGTCATCTTATTAAATTAAACCTTGCTTAATTTAATCCGACACATCCTCTCTGATAAAATAAATAAAATCTTTATTTGATTAAATCTAAATCACATTCTTCTCAACTTTCACTAATACATTTGACTGCAAAATCTGACGAAACTGCCCGACAAAATAGGTAAAATTCGATGTCCGTCGGGTGCTTGTAAAATTTGATGTGTAATTTCCAATTTTTTGAAAGTTTATCACTAACGTTCGTCGAAATTTTGACGAACCTGGGGTTCGTCGAAATGTTGGCTATCATTTTCGTCGAATTTTCGACAAACATGAAAAATTAAAAAAAATCAAATTGTGGCCGACATAAAGAAAAGTGAGTTCGCGCCTGATTTATTGCGACAGTGTTTTGCTCTACTTGAGACAGTTTGTGGAGAACTAAGGATGATTTTCTTGGGAAAAATTAAAAAAAAATCAAGAAGATATCGCCAGGTTGAGGGTAGTCATTGTTTTTTTGTAGAATTCAGTTGTGAAGTCATATTTGTAGTCCCGGGTTTGAAAAACATATTTTAAACCAACATCTCATCAGATTTCATTTTTAGAGGTTAAGGGTTTTGAGAATTTCATGTCCAGATTTTGTTGTGTGGAATCACCATAAGATCACAACCGAGGAACAGATTCTTGTGACTGTAATTATGTGATCCATAACTCTATTGATCATGTGGCATAGTTGTGCTATAATAAATACATGATGCATTCATGTGTGACCCAAGTTTAATGTGGCTATGTTGTGATAGAAATGGAGGGACTCATACAATGTAGTTAATCAAGTTGTATAATGGTGGTGTCAATCATCATTGGGTGCATTCAAAGTTGTTTCAAGTTTAACAGTTAGGATGTAATTATAGCATGATCGAAGAGTGATTACCTCTTGCCAATAAAGAGCTTATAACTCTCGTTGATATGCAGAGTGGTTGTGTTATATCAATTATGTAGTGCATTCAAGCACAACCCATGTTTAATGGGCTATTCTAAAGAGTGATCAAGATTTTCTAAACCTTATGAATGTTACTTGACATATATTTGCATAATCTCAAATTCCTTCAAAGGCTTTTGAAGTATCAATGTATCCTATATAGGGTTTAGAATGATTTCTTTTAATTAAAAAAATAAATAAATGATGTATTTCCTATAATTAGATAATGTGGAGATCTCCTAAATCTGCCCTAGCACACTATCCTCTTTGGCACTGTATTCATTACTCTATCTACTAGGGTTTTGTATGTGACATCTTTAATATCTTCATGATCGTGGCTTTTAAATAGATCTCAGTCTTTGCTTTAATACTTTTCATGGTAACGCTTGAGTTCCATAATCCACCTTCAATCTCTTCTAAGAACGTTGTCTTAAGCTAGACCGCATAGTATGCATATAAATCAAGTCATTCATACCTACCATTGTTCCAAACCACCACTCAATGCTTTGCTTAAAATGTTGCCCATAAGCACACAATAGCATGTTTTAAAATCATGGTTGCTAGTGATTGACCATTAAGGTCACCACTTTCATAATGAAGATACAATGAGATTTTTGTCTTCAAACCAAGGCATTATGGAAGATAACATTGTGAATTTTTTTGTTGTGTACTTATTCAATTTTTTCTGCATTACTTATCGCTTTGCTAACTTCCTTAAGACTGGTATTGCACCTCACCGCACTTCAAACAGCCACTCACTATCACTTGAAGATTCCTTTCATGAGCATCCTTTTATAAAATGAAACTATACCCTATAGACTACCTACTTACTACAGGGGACTCATTGTTTCATGGTATTGTAGTTCTTAAGATCCTTAAACCTTATTGACACTACTTCACAATCCACAAGGTATTATTCACTATTCTCCCATCTTTGATGAGTCTCAAAACACCACTCAAACATGCAATCCACTACCTCCATTATACATTAATGGCTAAGAAGAAACATTGAACCTATGATTACCACTGTTACTTCATTTGGATGTACTATTTCCTCGATTAGACGGTTTTGTCTAACATCACTAAAAGTATTTGAAAACTTGAAGGTCGTAAGCAGGTAACGAAATCCCACTGCTAAAATCTCCACTTTACTATGCAAGGCTTGAGCTTTATTATCTTGTCATCAAGCCACCTGTTTTAACTATCACATCTCAAGTGACTGTCATTCTTCTTATCGTAGATTGCATTTAAAAATGTCACTAAGCTACATAGTGTGTTTGTTATTAGCTACAATATTTAGATTGCAAGATTTTTTATTACCTACAATGTCTCAATCTTTCTAGTATTGCAACTTCACTAATCCGCTATAGTTATTGTTTATGTTTCTATGGAGGCCTAGGGTTTGTACCCTAATCATGCTTTTACCAATGCTTCTGTTGTTTTTTATTAGGGCTCTCTCAATGTTGAGGGCCCTAGGGATAAGCTCGTCATAAGAAGTGACACATTGCATCTTTAACTAAAAGGATAAATCCGTATTGACATTAGCAATGATGATTACGACTCATTGCTCCATAGGAATGGGTCACTTGCTCTTACTAGCTCTCTACCTCCATTGTTGTAGGAATTTTGTGATCAAGTTCAATATTCTGATTTTAGGAGTCTTAACGGTTGGAAATCATAGTAAAATCAGAATTTAATAAGTTTTGGAATTAGCATTGTAAAGTGTTTTTTGGGGTCATTAACTTCAGACTATCTTCTCTTTTGCAGGGGTGGTTGCATGCCAATTTTTTTTGGTGTAAAATATCATAATTATTAGACTATGTTACCTGCCTATGAATAAAAATTATTGGAGTGTGATTTTGATATTTTGAAGATCTAAATAGCCGCTTGGTAAAGAAAAAATCATGCTCTATAATATTAGTCCGTAACAAAAATGAAGAGACACTTGGTAGATTGTGGGCTAGATTGAAAAGAAAGGGTGATGGGAATGCTATTGTCCTGTAATAATTCTCGCAAGGGCTTAAATACGAGACGAATTTTAATCACAACAAATGAGAAACATTGTAGGCAACATGGTCACGTTGAAGGGGGGCATGATTATCATCCATTGGTAAGTTGTTCATTATATGTGTTTATATTGATTGAATTTGTAAATGTTTATATCATTTTAACATTTTATATATATATATATATATATATATATAATCACCTGATCATGATCATGGTTTATTTGTGTCTATCATTATTATAAAGGTGGGGTGCCCTAGTGTAGATGATATGGATTATCATAGTCTAGAGAATGTGGTTTTGCAAGCGGACAAACATGGAGCTGTGAATATCAAAGATGAAGTTAATGATCCTATGGAAGAAGATGATCATGTGCTAGAAAACACAGTTGAAGATGATGGTACAAATACATTGATCCATGCCACATTTAGTGGCAGAGCTGATCATGATGATCAAGATGACTTTGATGATGTTCATGATTTACCTGTACTTGACAAGGCATACGAGCCCCTTTATGAAGGCTTTGAAGCAACTCTTCTCTTTGTTGTATTGTTGTTGTTGAACTTGAAGGTTATGAATGGTTTATCAAACATAGCAATCTCACGGATGTTAAGGTATGTCATATATATCATCTTTTTTCATCTATTTTAATTGTTGTTAGTTCATCACTAGTAAATAAAGGATGAAATATGTACCATTAATATTCTTTATATTAACAAATTATTTTTTGTTGTAGATTGATTGGTGAATTTTTGTTACCACCATCAAATATTTTACCTAGCTCATACCAAGATTTATTTGCCATTATAAAAGATATTGGAATGGAGTATCAAGCAATAGATGCATGTCCCAATGATCATATTATATATCATAAACAACAGGAGTTTGCAACAGAATTCCTAGAATATCATATCACTAGATATCGAACAAATCAACGAAAAAAAAGGTGCCTCACAAGGTTCTTCGCTATATTCCCATTATTCCACGATGCAACGCATTATTTAGGTGCTTAAAGCTTAGCTTAATTGATTACCTCACTATGCATGGAATAGAAGTGAGACATTATTCTTTGAATGCCCATGATGGTTCTCAAGATTTAGGGGACATGGAGGAAAAATGGCCACACTTTTAAAGAAGAACCAATCTCAGATTTCATCGGGAGGATGCTGTCAATCCATGTGGAGAGTCGAGATCTATTTACTCAGTGTGGCCTGTTTTTGTTATCAAAAATAACATTCCTCCATGGATGTCAATAAAGAGAGAGCACATAATGTTGTCAATGATTGTTCCAGGTATTTGTTTACATCAATTTTCTTTAACGTAGTAGCATCTCATTTGTCTTATTTTTTGCATAATGACTTATATTTTTTTCATTCAATAGTCACGTACATTAATTTATATATATTGCAGTAAAATGGTTATAATAATTATGTAATGTTTATGTTCATTCAACTAGGTAAGTACCAAGTTAAAGATATGAATGTATATATCGGTTTCATCGACGAAGTTACTAAAGTTATGGAATGGCCACTATGCAAGGACGCCTGCACTAACAGTGGACAAAGACAATTTCAATTCCATGCAATGCTTGTATGGGATTAATTCATGATGCCCTCGTGGCTAACACAATTTTGTGTTATAACGTTTGACTACACTTTAACAATATTTAATTTGATGAAGTAGATATCATGAATGTTTTTAAAATAATCTATTCATTATATATAATTATAAAAATTGACATATTTAATTCAATTATATATCATCTTGCAGGTCTTTAAACAAAGGAAAAATTTGCATGTCAATTTGTGGTCCAAAGATGAAATCTCGTCGTTCAACAAGTTTAGGAAGCAGGTGTTTGATGAGTATAGGAACTTCCTCCATAGAAATCATAAGTATCAAACTACTGAAAAACATCTTTTCAATGGGAGAGAGGAGACTACATCAAAACCATGAAGAATGTCACCTCGCTTTATAGAAGTTGGGATATAATAAGTGTCGTCAAGGTTATACATGGATCAAATTGTTTATCTATCATATATGATATGTTTTGAATTTATATTTTTATATTGTGTTGTGTTTACTCATGTTGTAATTGACAATGATTGTTGTTGTTAATTTGTTTAACTTATATGCTTCATGAAGGTCATCAAGGCATTAATGGCTGGCTTCCATAGGGACTGAAAAGTTATCCCAGAAAATTTAGTAGGTTTCCCTACTATGAGCAACTACAAATTGTGCATTTTTTTGATATAATGTGTATCAGAAAGAATATAACATAAACATTATGGAAAATATTGGATGGAAGGCATGACAAAGAAAAAATTGTCAAAATTTGTAGTGACATTCAGGAAGCCAATCATACAATGAAAAATGTCATTCAATTAAATAGTGATGGAGACCAAATTAATATCAGTTCCCTTCCTTGGTTATTAACAGAGCAGCAAAGCAATGCTATAAAAGAAGTCATACAAAAAAATTGATTTCCCATAGGATTTGTTGCGAACATAAACAATATAATAACAAACAAAGGTGAATTTGGGTCAGGGATGAAAATGCATGATTGGCATACATTCATTAAAGTAATTATTCTGGTATATTATATACACTTGTATAATGCATGTACTTTTCAATGTATTGTGTCTACTACTTTTGGAAAAATAATGAAAAGATCATTTTATAATTGTTGCAGTACGCTCTACCTCTATCTCTCCCAGACAACTTTGACTGTAACAATGTCAAGCAAGTTATATATGATCTTGGAAAATACATGAGGTAAGTAGCGAGATTTGTTCAATTCGTTGTATACATCTTATAATTTCCATTTGTTTTACTTGTTATGTAATATACTGTATATTTTTGTTAAATATCGTTAATATATTTGTGCCTTGAATCACTTGTAGATGGCTCATCTAAAGAAATCCATAAAGAAAATATAAATTATTGGAGAGAAAAATTCCTCGATACAATGTGTGGGAAATGCAAAAGTGTCTACTTTCAACATTTTTCAATGCACAAGAACACTACCTCATACACCAAGTTGAGGGAGATTGGTCTGTGGACACGTACACCTGAAGCTCAATGTGGATGGTGAAGGCACTTGAAATTTTTGAAGGCTTTGGTTCAAAGAGCACATCCTGAGGGTTCTATGGTGGAGGGATGCATGGTATACCACACAATGGTATAAATTAGGGAATATCTTCCTAAGTGTGCAACAAAGATCCATGTAGATGGCATTTGGGATCCCAACTCCATTAAAAAATTTGAAGGGGAGTACCTGATGGGGAGAGGTAGATTGAGGAAAGTGAGGTAATTATAAGATGGTCATGGAGATTAATTGGAATACATTTTACATATGGTTTTTATGTATATTGTACTTATTTAATTTTTAATCTTCAATATACATCAATTATAAATTAAGGTCGTATACTGTGGTATTTAACTAATTATACATTGTTTGTGAATTTCAATTTTTTTTGATACAGTTGGTCGAGAGTGGGATGCACTACATTTGTACGTCGCAAACAATCTTGATTAGATAATGATTATGGATTGAACTGATGTCAACAATGCAGTGGAGTGCATTAACATGGGAAGGTGTGGCTTCATTGGTTAAAGAAGCTCATCGTAATGGAATTCCAATGTTACCTGAAAAGGAAATTGATTTTAGCATATGGTTTAAAGAGATAAGCAGAGGCATGTATATAAATATATTAATCACCCATATTATTTAATTATTTTCAAATATATTGATGTATATATATCTTGAGATTGTTTTCTTTGCATACATTATTCGACTGAGAATAAATATGTTTATCAGGCGATATTCTTGATAATTTTTACATGTTTGAAATGTGCGGGTGAAACACCACAAGGCTATGTGGTGCAATGGTTCCTAAATTACGAATCAAAATGTTGGATGACATGAAGAAAACTTGTAGTTCTAGTAAGCTGCGGAGTCTTTTAGGTGACTAATGTTTCATCTAGAAGGCGACATACATCCATAAATTCTCGAGAAAATCAATAATATGGGATTTTTGGATGATATGCTTGAAGAATGTGACTTTAAGTCCTTCAGATTAATTATGTTCATCATCCTGTGGTACATGCTATGATTGAATGAAAATGATCCCGATAGAACTGTTATTGAACATGATAATGGATTTACCATGGTTAATACAAAGTCGATCGAGCGAGTTGGAAATGAGCCCTATGTTCTTCTTCAAGCCAATGTGGCTGAGGCATTTTACCGAGAAGGTTCAAATGCATAGGTTTTAGTCATTTGTTGTTAGACATGATCAAGGAGGAGAGGTGATGAAGTATAATGTGGTGCAAAGAAGAATCACAGAACTAGAAGATGATGAATGTGATCATCTTCGATGGTTAGTTGATGATGTCCCTGACGAAGATGTCGAAGAGGAGGAACTAGATGATGATGATGTAGGAGTTAATGTTCATGAAGATGACATCTGTGTGGATGATGACATTATCAAGACTGATATCGATGACGATGATGATGATATGACCAATCCTTACAATGTCAAATCTGGATCAGATGATACAAACAAAGAGTTGGATGAAGAGAAGATCAATGACATTGAAATGTATAAGTTATGCAATTATATTATCTATTTGATATTAATTTCTTGATAAAATTATATTTGACTTATGTGGTTACATAATTAATTCATGATGTTTTTAATTTCTATGCCATTACATAATTAATTTAATGATGTACTTTTTAATGTTTGAAAGGTTGAAAAATTAAAACATTTCAATAGTGATGTTAACAACCTTGAAATTAGTGTGTTTTATGTTTCATGTGATCATTAAAGATTAAAAAGTCAGTTATAGAGGTGGTTGTTCAGTGGTTGACGTGTATGTTGGTTCTTTTTACAATGTAACCAGGTTTGTCTTCTAATATACCTATGGAATTGCCAATTCCAATCGAAGGCAGCTCGAAGGACCTGGACCAACTGACGAGGACTTTAAAATCCTTGTACACTTCGGGCTCTGCAAGACCCAAGAGGGTGATCCCTTAATGTGTTTACAACCTCTGCACCATTATTATAAACAACATTAACAATAGCAGATGATCTCACTTAATAGCTCAACACAATAAGATAATATCAACTAGAATTGGATGTTCATAGACAATATCAACTATCTGGAGTGTGAGATAACTAAACATAATCCATTGTATAAGATAGTCAATGATTTGCAATTTGTAGCAAGCTTTAGGAAAAGACAAACAAATACTGAACTACACGAATAATTACAACTTAGATCAGTGCCATATATCCATTGTAGGAGTCAAATTCATAAGCATCTAGAGGTTTATAATAGATTTAATACATCACATATAAGATCTCTGACAATATTGCATTACAATTTCATCAGTATGCATTCTAACCTAGGACTAATTATCAAATCCTTATACAACGCATATCCTCCTATAATCCCATTCAAGCATTTTGATTAATTCCTTGAATTAAAGCTAAAATAGAATCATACACACCACAACAGTGAGATGGATAAAACAACCCTTAGTTATTTCATTGAAAGTTCAGATATGCATGTACAATGGAGAGACATGAGCTCGAATTTTCATTTCAACTGAAATGTTAGTACTGTTATACAACATTAAATCTCTATGAACTCAAAACCTATTACATAATGACTCAAAACCTAAATTACATTTCTCTAAAACCATCGGACTTTACAATTCGCTCTACAACTTCACCTAGACTCGACAAAAATTATCTAACTTGCTAACCCGTATTTTGGGCCTTGAAATCCTTCTTATAGAAAATGAAGGAGCAAACAAGCACCGGGCCAGAAAATACACCTGTCACCAGTCAATTGGAGCACCTGGTGATATTCCAAAATTTGTTACAACAGCCACCACCTTGAAAAATATTCTTGTTCAAAAATCGTTAGAATAGCAATCATCCTAGAGCATATTATCATTCATCATGTCAGCGGAGGAAGGTTGATGCAATAACAATACCCACGCGAAACCCAAGCCAAGAAATTCATCCATACAAAACTGGAAACGTTGTAACCGTAGCATCTGATTTGCCACCTGTCAGTAGCCCACTCTTTTTACTCATCATCATTCAAATACTTAGCCACCCACCTCTGGTATTCTTCGTCAGTTGGCCAGTCAAAATTAATCACCTCTTTTACCTTTGTACTATAAGGCAAATACTTTACCGCTACCTGATTAGCATCTCTTTCAAAAAATTCAAAAAATGAGTCGGTACCAATAATCTTATCCATACAATTTACCAACAAATCATAATCGAGTCATCACAAATTATTTTAATTTGATTATCGATGACTTTACTTGCTTGATCATGCCATTGTTGGAGTGTTCTGATTTCCCCCTGCTCATCAGTTATATCAGGTAACAGTGTATTACCCCAATCATTGAAGTTCTTTACCAATTCCCTAATCTTCCTACTTAGATCATCTGGTAAGGTCTAAAAACCTTGCAATAATTTAACTAATATATAAGTAGGCTTCAATGATTGGGGCCTGTTATTTACATCAAACCTTTAGGCTTTATTCATAACATCTAGATTATTTTCCCTAGGGATCCAATTTTGAATTATTGGAATCACTATCCCCTGATCCCTATCAATATTCTTTATTGCTTCAAATAGCAAAGAATACAAAGAATGTATAGAGGGCAGTTTATTATCCACCTTTTCATTTAAATGCTCCAAAACAATAGTAACAATTTTTTTTTCTTTTGAAAGAAAACCCTTCTCTTTTACCCTTAGTGATGTATGTAATTGATCAATTTTCTGCATGAGTTACCTCTTTGTTGGATCAACAGAGCACTCTATTTCTTCATCAACTTATTCTAGAGGAGGGGTAAGAGCAGGATTTTGAATGGCAGACTCTAGTGTAGAAACATTTGGAGAAGCAGGAGGCATTGACCCTACTATGGGAGGTGATGTGCTGGTTCCTGGAGCATTGGATGTTTCCCCAGTATGTCTATACTTGAACCTTTCTACTTTAGTTTGCAGCTCAACATTCCTCTTTTGCATTTTACTATATTCTTCAATTAAAATGTTATACTTCTCCATTAGGCTCTTTCTTTCAGCCTCCTCCCTTTCAGCAGTCTTTTGGGCCAACTTGGCCACATTCACAGTTAAACTAGCGGCTTCAGTTGTTGTAGTCTCTGAAGCCCTCTTTATTATTAATCCTCCTTTGAAATTTGGATTAATATTAGCAATGTCTGGCTTTCTTCCTTGTGGAGCCAATGCCCAAATTGCCAAGGTCTCATATTCTTCACTAAAGGAAGATTTTTGTAATGCTGCCTTAACTTCTTCTTTAGAATCCTGAAAAGTATTCTTGGACTTTATAATGGCATTGAAATCCAATGCATCTGCGATGTCCCATTCAGGAAAAATCAAAACACCAACCTAATTCACTAGTTGTCTTCCTTCTTCAGGAGTGATGTTTTTGAACTCTTCCATTAGTTCAGCTTTCACTTCTTCATCATTCTCCTAATCTAACCTGTCAGGCCTTAGTTCTCTTCTCTCTTTGCATTTATTTTGATATTCCTAAAATTTCATCCTCCATGCCAATTGCAAGAATACAGGAGTCTTTACAAATGCATTGTCATCTAAGAACTCCTTGCAAGCCTCCATTCTTGCATCCTGCACACTCTTACCCTTCATATCCAAATCGAATAGAACCAATTCAATTGACCTAGGAGGGGATGACATACCAACCTGCATGTCTTGATCAGTAACAATAATTTCATCTGTGAGATCCTTAGGTAGGTGATCAATTCTTTGCCTCGTAGGGCTTGGCTCAGGTGGTGGTGATGGGGGACTGCGCTCTGATGAAGATTTTAATTCAATGATTTTGACAGCCCCAGGTACTTTGAATTTTGGGCCTGGTCGTGAAGGCGCCTTCATTATTTTCTTCCCTTTTCTATCTACTTCTTCCTCATCATTGTCAGTATCCATTTTCCTCCTATAGATGGGCCGCCTTTCTGTAGGCTGACATACTGACCTTGTTTCAATTGGCATATCACTTTGTCCTTGCATATCCAAACTTAGCCTTAAATTTATCTTTTTGGTTGTCAAGGTCTCCATTATCTCCTTGAAATTCTTCATTAAAAAATCAATTCTCTTGTGGTATGGAGTGAATTCCATCAATGGATCATACTTTGGATCCATTTCATGCACAATATTCAGTAGCTTACTATAAGCTATCCACTTTTCCTTGTTCAATTCATGTCTATTTAAATCAAATTCATTCCTGATCAGATCCTCAGGGAAATTGAACTCATGTGCAAATTTTCCACCTTTTATTCTTTGTCTGAAAAGAGCAAAGAAACATTCAAGATCATGTTGTCACCTTGGACCAAATCTCAAATGGTAATCAACAAAGAATTTGTCAAAATGTGTCCAGCCTCCCTTTGAAAAGTTAAAGTTAGACACTACTGTATAATCAGGGAATAATGGTCCTTTCCCCTTTCTAGTTAGGTTATCTTCATGAATACACCCCATTTGCCACATAACTTCTGCAAACCCTAGTCTTGGTGGCACATTGTATGGCAGTATGTGATGGGTTCCTTGAAATCCATATATTCTCAGGACAGTGCTGACTGGATATGGGATAATGTCACCCCAGTTATGTAAAACCCTCAATTATGGTTTCCTCTCCTTCGGCCTAAGGAAATCATGCACTTCCTCAGGGATCCTAGGTACATTTACCATCAATCTAGCCCTCAATCTTGCCACAAAATAATGATCAAATTGCACATAACTGGTGCTATCCTTATTACAGGACAAATCTGTAGCCCATATCTGTACTGGCAATCTTTCTCCATTAACTGATTGTCTTAAGTTCATCTTCTCAGCAAAGAAATCAACATTCCTAAACAAGAACATATGCATCAACATGGAATACCAAAAGAATTGAATGCTTGATCACTGTGCACCTTCTTGAGTCCTTCATCTATCCTCTCCACCAAAAGAAGCAAAGTCATATGTTACAGAGAAGTTAGGGTGTTGTATTTGCACCCCCATGAACATGTATGCAATCGGCATTACTGCACCAGGGTTGAAACCCAAAATCTGACATAGTGAATAGAAAGTAGCCAAGAAAGGCTTTGCAAAACAATTCAATCTGAAGGGTTCTTGGTCACTAGGGCTGATGTGAAATTGTTAA
This sequence comes from Sequoia sempervirens, assembly GCA_007258455.2. Classification (NCBI taxonomy): domain Eukaryota; kingdom Viridiplantae; phylum Streptophyta; class Pinopsida; order Cupressales; family Cupressaceae; genus Sequoia; species Sequoia sempervirens. Next base: position 164,030,061 of record VDFB02075321.1, on the reverse strand, counting down.
CCCCCTTCCTTAACCAGATGAGGTGGAAGCAGCTTAACCCTAAAAATAGATTTCAATTTTGTATACTCCTGCTTCATTTCTTCAAGATTAATAGGAACCAAGTCATCACTTGGCTCACTCAAATCAAAAGTCTATTGGATAACATCTTTGTTAATTTCTAATAGAACCCCTCCATCATTATCTCTGATTACCCGTGTGATAGGGTCATATCTTTTGGCCACTGCTCTAGGTAAGTCCACATCAGGGAACACATTTGGAACAACCATCTTTCCCATGTCATACATCCATCCATTTGAAAAAGGATGAGGAAAATTCCTCTGTCCATACCATAATCTGAACATTTCTAAGCCTGTGAGTGGAACCCTAGCATCAGCAATGTTGGAATTATTACACACTAACCCCTCCCCTAAGATTTTCCCTTGCATCAACACCAAACCTTTCCTTCTTTCATTTGTTGATAATGGAAATAGATCTAGGAAATCATCGTACAAGTTTCTTTTCAAATACTCAATGTGGCCAGAGTGCTGCTTGGTTGGCACCATTTTAGACAAACTAGGGCCTCACTATAATGTTACACTTCAAGTGGCTATGACTAAACAGAGATAGGAAATTACAGAGTAAAAATACCGCAATTCCTCACAATTTATGATTAAACAATAGCCCTAACAAAATATTTTAATGAAATAAGTGACAAGCATAGCAGACCCCCCCTTTCCCAAATTTAGGTGCAGAACATTTGGGAAACAAAGAAAATTAACTCATGGCTTTTTTCGCACAATTCCAATTTCTGGCAGCAGCTGCTTGCAATTTCGCCTTTGGCTCTAAAACTGTTTTCACGAAATACTTGGATGATTTGTGATACAAATGAGATGAGTAAATTGATTTTATGTTGATCAAATTCCATGAGTGGATGTCTCATCCGCCATTAAAGCTCACTCGCGGGCTGCACGAACAACTCCAACCATAATTTTATACATATTTAAATTTGAGTCGTTGATCCTTTAGTTTGATCAAATCATCAACGACCATCTTCAAAACAGGCTGACATAATCACCAACACGGTAATAAAGGGGCCCACTATGTCATATGCTGCGAAGGAATGCTACGTGGTGGTTGCCCGCGATATCGCAATCCTTTGATTTATCATCGCGGGATGGCGGGCACCGTCGATCTTTTTACCATAAATCCTGCTCCTTCAAAAATGGTCGTCGTCCTTTCCTTTAACTGTCGAGCAGCTTTTCCCTTAAAATCATAACATCTATGTTGAAATAAAACATGTGCATCTTACAAGTGCATTAGTAATCCGCCCCATAATACATTTAAAATCAGCGAACGCTTTCTTCACTCCTTAGGCTTCATTGGATGAGACACGTGGCAGGCACCCACGACATCGCGATCCCAAAATTCCTAATCGCGAGATGGCGGTCACCATCAATCTTGAAGAGACAGCTCATCAATGGTCACGCAGATTTCATCCTTTAGGAAGGGCACGTGGCACCCGCCCGTGATATCGCAATCCCTGTAATCCTTGATCGCAGGATAGCGGGCGCCACTGATCTCGTTCCTTTAACACAGTCACTAGCCATGTCATTAACCTTCGAGCAGCTTTTCCAGCGAGATTATAACTATATCCAGATGCGATTTAGAACATATGCGTCACAAAGGGAACGCTTTAGTAATCCCGCCCCTTAGTACATTTAAAAGTGGCTAGTGTTTCCTTTACTCTTTAGGCTTCATCGGGATGAGACAGTGGCTTTCGCCCATGATTTCTACAATCAACCCAAGCACCATCATTGGGATGGTGAGGGAAACGGCTTCGAGATCAAATGGTAGTTAATTACATTGATAAGCTCAAATTTGATCCCCCGGATAGGACACGTGGCGCCCACCCGTGATTTTGTGATCCTTGAATTCCCGATCATGTGATGGTGGGCACTGTTGATATTTGCAGGAAATAGATCAATGGTAGCACTAAATCAACCATTGCAAAATAAAACATTCATTAAAAGGAGAAGTGGGCATTACTAGGCGGATGACAAATAAAAAAATTATATTTATAGAAGAAAAATAAAATAAATTTACAATTTGTTTATAATTTCACTTTTAACTTTAAATGTATGTTCATTCATTAAGTTGTATTTTTTTACAATCACATTTTTATTTTAGATGTTTGTTTATAAAATATAAAGTTGCATTAAAAATATATTAGAAATATTTTTCTTTATATTATATAGCATTTATAACATTAAATTAACATAGAATAATTTCACAATATCACTTAACCAATCAAGAAAAATTTAATCATTACTGTGCAACATTATTCTCACATCAAACTAACAAATAAACATTGAAAACAAATTTATTTTTTATATTATAACATTCATAACTTAAACCTTTTTATACACAATATCAAAGTTAATTATAAAAACACATAAAATTATTTATAAGCAACTTAGAATTTTTAACAATTTAATAAAATGTAATTTAATATAATTAAAGAAAATTAAATAGAATTATGAGATAAATTTATGAAATATTGGTTACTGTCAAATCAATGTGTATAAATAATTAATCCTTATCATTAATCAATAAATAATTATCTTTTAAGGGTGACAAATAAACGTTGAAATCACATTTTATTTTTATATTATAACATTCATAACTTAAACCTTTTTATACACAATGTCAAGTTAAATATAAATTGTATAGAGTTTAGATTTTATATATCTCTCATATATCAACATAGGTAAATTTGAAAATATTTTAAATTATATAATTTCAAAAAAAAATTGAATGAATTTATAGAAGATTATTTTTATTAAAGTGATAGAATCTAATCCCAATACTAATATTAATTATAAGTCTAACCATAACCCCAACCCTAAAACTAACACTAATTAACTTCAAACCTAGCTCTAATTTTATATCCAACCCTAAACATAACTATGATTCTAAAACTAACATTAATGAAACCCTAATTGAACCATAACCCTAACCCTAATACTAACCCTTGCCCCAATTGAACCCTAACACTAACCCCAAGCTCTATCATAGAACCTTAATCTTTGCCTAGCCCCAGCCCTAATCCTGGTGGATCCTATGCCTAATTTTGAGTAAAGTCTAGCCCTATTTGGACCTTAAACTTAGATTGAACTCATGTTTAGGGTTGGGGTTCAATTATGGATTATGATGGGAGTCAAGGTAAAATGGGATTATGGTTGGAGTTTAATTAAGGTTGCCTATTCCTGGGAGTTAAAGGTTCAATTAGTATTCAATTTGGAGTTAGGGATCAATTAGGAGTTATAATTCAATAAGGGTTTAATGAGTAAGGTCGAGGGGTTAAAGGTTAGTCTTAAATTAGGGCTAGGATTGGAGTTAGGGGTTCAATTAAGGTAAGGGGTTATTGTCTATTTTAGGGTTAGGGTTCAATTAGAGTTCTCTAGGGTTTTGATACAATTAGGGTTAGGTTTCATCAATCACAGGGAGTTCACGATTCTGAGTTCAATTAGTGTTAGAGTTAGGGTTATATATCTGAGAGTTCAATCGAGGTTAGGGTCAAGGTTTAATTAGTGTTGAGAGTTAGGAGTTTGCAATAATAAAATTTTCCATAATGATATGGAAAGGCATTCAATTGGATTCATATACAAATGCACAAATAAGAATTGGTAATTAAGAATTCTCTAGAACTAAAGTTATAACAACAAATACAATCCTTAGCTTAATCATTTGTTCTTTGTTAGGGTTGGGATAAGAATTTAATGGGGCCAACAGAGACTTAGGAAATAAAACCCTGGGGAGGAAATAAAGTATTAAAATCAAAGTTGGGTTTTAATTTTAATCCGGTGACGTAAGCCTAAGCCATTAACTCCAGTGGTCATGTTGTCGATGGCTTAGCCAAAGCCTTTCATTAAATACTAACCGTGCAATGTGTAGGTTTTCCAGATTCGAAGATATGGGAGAAGATCTCGATCGTACCCCGCCAACTCGCAAACCTAAGGTGTTGCCCTGTTATTTGGCGCGAGGTCAACAAAAGGTAGATGTGTGTCCTGTATGGATTAATGTTATTGGTCATGAGGAAGGTGAATGATGCTTCGTTGGATGTCAAACCGAGTTAGCCCGAGATAAACCGTTTGATCTATCAACTCTTCAGGAGATCAGCGGGCAATATTCGAAGTTGGAAAACGGCACATGGTGGTAGTTTTATTATACAACTAGTGAATAATTAATGAATTATTCCTTGCTTTTGTATTCACGTCAATCTCAATCTGTGTGAAGATGTTGTTGGCAATCATGAAGGGTGATCTTTGGATTCTCATGCAGCTCTAGTTAAATGGTGATAGTACATACACCGCCAACTTGCCATGTTTGCACATGCATTTTTACTAAGCATTGATGAAGGTTGCCATTACCTCGCACAATAAATACAAGAGGAATTAACTGCTAATAGTTTCATTCTTGTAGCAGTTAGAGCACTTTGTGGGCTGATTCTAATCAAGTTTGAGTGCTTGTCTAAGAAGAGAAAATGAGTAAGTCAGTAAGGAGGTATGTTCATTTGAGCTCACAAAAGCTCAGTCCTGCTATTCAGGAAGGTGCTTTGGTTGACAAGCCCAGGCTTGTGCCCACTAGATGCAGTAGAAGGTTACAATTCCAGGACATTGTTGCTCAACTGGTAGATGACAAAGGCAAGCAGTCGGTGTGCTCTATTACTAGTGTCGGTAGGAAAATAAGGTATGGGCATGGCTCCTCTGGATGTCAACACTCGCCCATTGACCTTACGAGCAACACTTCTGATGATGTAATCGAGACTGACTCAGACTACTGTCATTATTTAAGTCACTTCAATCATGGTCTGCCCTCTGATGAGGAAATGATATATGTGGGCACATCAATTGTTAAAACCCCACGCAGATGGACTAGAACTGTATTGGGCAAGGACAAGAAAGAAGAGGAGGTTGAGGGTCTACCATATTGGGAAACAACTAGAAGCGGGCGTGTATACCAGGGTCTAAGTGTTGGTAAGGGTAAGGTGGTGGGTAAATAAGAAGTTGTTGTGGTGCCTTCGTGGCAATTTGGTTTCTTGGTTTTTTTGCATGGATAGCGACAAGGGGATTTTGATGACAATTTGTGTTCCCTTTTCTTTTAGATTTCCCTAGTTCGTGCGCCACTATGTTTTGTAGATTCAACGTGTGGGAAGTTTTGAAATGAAAGTCAAATGCAATGGAGATTTTGTTCAAATGAAAATTTGTGGTGAAATTACATTTGAGCCCGAAGCTTGTTGCTCTCTTGTCATATAAAAGGGAATTCAAGGCTCATTTGTAGGGAGAGAAATGATGAAAGCTCTAGCTAGGTTTTGAGTTGAATATATGGGTAGAAAGATATATGTCCTACGATGAGGAAGTGATATCTGTGGTGCCGTGAACATTAAAACCCAATGGATGGAATAGAATAGATAGATTGTTTGAGTTTGGATGAATATATGCAAATTATCTTAAATTGTATCACGGATATGACTTATAAGCATGAATAAATGTATAATTCTAATATATTTTCTCTCATATGTGGATTTGAGTGAATTTTTGAATGAAATGTTAATGATGTTGTCATTCTTCTTTTGAGAATTTTTCAATTATGTAATACATGTTTTGGGTAGAATTCAATTTTAAAATGTTGAGGTTTCATATTTATATGTGTGAGATTGATCTAATATTTCGGAAAATGAATCTTAAAATATCATGAAAAAAATGGGCATAGAATGAATGTAGAAGTAAAATTATATTTGCATATATTCATAAAATAAGATCTAATTATCAAAAAATATATGCAATTAAAAATAAAGGAAAAATAATTCAACCCAAATTTAGATAAGAGAGATAAATAGATTATATGATAACTTTAAGGCTAGGGTTAGGGTTTGATTAGGATTAGTGTTCGCTTAGGGTTATGATTAGAGTTATGAATCTACAATTAGGGTTCAATTAATCTTCACTTAGGGTTTCTTTCTTGGGAGAATTTTATTGAATAGTAAGTGTATTTTATAAAATTAATGTCAAGAATTAATTTTAGATAATACTACATGTGGTTTTTCATATGGTATTAAATTGTAGATTAAAATTGATAATAGATTCCCTTCCTTCTTTTGCATTGTAAGCTACCATAATATATGGCCTTAAAATCCTATTCATATTTTGATCTTTTCTAAACTATACAACACGACATCCAACAAAAAAAATTGTTATGCATTTTTTCCAATCACAAATCCTTAGAATTCTTAATGTGCTACTTAGGTTAATTCTTTATTACAATAAATAAATACACACTAATATATATATTATGGTTGGCGGGAAAATATTAAAATATTTATATATATAGAAAATTTAAATCACGAGTTCAAGTACATACCTTTGCTTTTGTTAATGTTGATGAAGATACAAATCTTGATGAAATTTCAAATTTGATGACATGATATAAAAATTTGGAATATCTTTCTTGTATGTGGCTTGAAATTATGTACAAAACTATAACTAACTCGTCAAATTTGTGACTTTGGACCTATTTTGCATC
>VDFB02075321.1:164012168-164023400 GCA_007258455.2 Sequoia sempervirens | reverse complement strand
GGGCAATGACTGACGACAAATGACAGAGAAACTAACGGCAGGTAGGTGCATCGATACTGTTATCAGCTTGCGCGCCTGAATTAAATTCAAAAACAACCTAAGTTTCCCTCCTCCCAAATTTCTTCATGTACGATTTTTCATCTCTGCATGTGATTACGAGTTCATTGACGAGATTGAGGGGGCGCTATGCCGCAAAGATCAGAGATCCTGTCAGAAAATAGAGTTTGGCTCGCCACTTTCAGTACCACTGAGGAAGCCACCAGGGCTTATGACGTTGCCGCGATTTCCTTATTGCTCCTCCTTTGCCGAGAAAAATAACACACCAGAGTTCCAAGCTTGCTCTGCTATCAATCATCATGTCTCATTTTCTATTTCCCATACTTATCACGCATCACCTGATAAGGAGGCTTTCTTGTTTTCTGGTGCCCAAAGGGATATCATGAGCGGCATGAGCAACACCTTCTTCTCAGACAATTCACTCATGTGTAACTAATGAAACAATCTTTTCTATTCCATCGACACCCATTTTGGCGCAAGCAGGGAGTATGTTAGGAGACGTGGAGACGATTCGTGGGTGGAAATGCCATTTTTTATGAAACATTATTTGCTATTCTCTTTGAGGTATTCTGTCAAACAGTTCACGTGCCTAGTATATGCTTCCACATTTTGGATAGTTTTAGCAGAGCATTTCCAACTTTCAATCCCTGGTAGGTGGAATGGCTGAAGCGTTCTCTTGCTGCTATTGTATGAAGAGCAATTAAAAAGCCCCTTAGCTGGAGATCAGAAATACAGGCTGCTTGAGTTTCAAACCTGAGATGAACATTGAAACTTTTCTGAACTCTTTAGATTTATCCTTTTAAAGTTTATTTATAATTTTTATCTAATTTATACTTCTCCAATTCGCTTCATTCATAAGGTTGTATCGGACTTTTTTCCTTGTAAAGATATGATTGTCATTATCAGAATTCACAAGTTCTTATTTTGTTTTCTTTCTCTAATTGTGTATATGTACAATCTTATGTTTTTTTTAATGATAGATCAATTTAAATTGTAACAAGGGTCATAAAAGGTCAATTGAACATTGCATTGCCTTGTTAATTGGTACAATTCAAATTAATTTCTTGCACTCTACATAAATGTCATTGGTCCTTACTCAAAGAAGGTTATTTTTTTAGCAATAGTTTTTGTTAATATTGGTGAAGTTTAGTAGCACATTGTTAAGAGAATTGTATCACATATCAACTCAAAAGATTATAATTTATAACACTAGAGGGTCTTACAATAGTAGAGGGTTTTACAACAATATGTAGGTTTTAGGTTTCGTAACACTTAGTGTTTTCCAACCTACAATTGTTTTAATGAAAACTTTTTCTTATTTAGATAGTACGAATATAATGAAAGACACTTTCAAAATTTACCACAACTGTTACTTAGAGTAAAAATTGTGTTTCAATTTCTTCATATGATGGAAAAAGAAATGCACAAAATAAGCATAGGTTAGAAAAAACAGTGGGTTGTGAGTGATTGCATTTTTCTTGTTCTAAGCTTAAGGGTGGAGAGCTTGGGGATGATTCCTAGGTGGGAGATACATAAAATGAATCAAATTGACCTGAGGGGTGACTAACCAATTGGGTTGTTACGTGTAGATGGTTTTATAATAATATGTGGGTTGCAAGTTTCATAACACCTAGTGCTTTCCAACCTCCAATTGTTGTAATGAAAACCTTTTCTTATTTAGAGAGTATGAATGTAATGAAAGGAACTTTCAAAATTTACCACAACTATTACTGATCTCTCATATATTGTGATCCATTGATCTTTGGATTACACCATTCCTCACAACAAGAGTCTACAAATAGAAGCCTTTACCCTTCATTATCATCAAACACATTTTCTAGTAGATTTGTGCTAAAATCATTTAACTATACCAAGATTATGTTCGCTTAAAGAGAAATCCACATTCCATTCGTAGTATTCAATCAAGCATCTAAGAGGCCATATCAAATAGAGCAAGGGTACACTCCATTTTAACTCTATCTAAGAAGCAAGGCTATTTAAAGTAAAAGGTATTGTCTATTTTCTTTATCTTTATGTTTATAGTGGGAATATAGGTTTGAATTATATATTGTTAAAATAAGTTGAACTATTCAAAATTTTAATGCTCCAAGAAGTATGCAAATCTAATTTTATCAATGCGATTTTGGTTTCATAAAGATATAATGTGAAAGCCTAAAATTAGCAAATAGAAATTAGTTAACCATATGATATGATTGGAAAAAAAAGGGGTTGTGAGTGATATGATTGTCCTTGTTCTAAGCTCAACGATGGAGAGCTTAGGGAGGATTTGTAGCTGGGGGATACATAAAACTAATCAAATTGACCTAAGGGGTGACTAACCAATTGGGTTGTTATGTGTAGAGGGTTTTACAACAATATGTGGGTTGCAGGTTTCATAACACCCGGTGTTTTCCAACATGAAATTATAGTAATGAATTTTTTTTCTTAATTAGAGAGTACGAATGTAATGAAAGGAACCTTCAAAATTAACTTTTCATTTGATGATAAAATCTTCTTATCTTTTACTTCCTTTTCTAAGTGGTTAATTTTTTTCTTCTATTTTTTTGCTACAATTTTAACTCTTTCGACTATTGCTTTTGCATCTACAAGTTGATCATCGACATATTTTTCCTCATATCTCTATGAAACTAAAATTCTATTTTTTTTAGGGTAGGAGAGGTGGGTATATATAGAGTTAGAGAGGGAGGGATAGATGGAGGGAGAGAAACAGGGAAGGAACTCTAGATAGAGAGAGGTATGGTAGGAGAGGTAGGTATAGAGAGAGTTAGGGAGAGAGGGAGGGATAGGTGGAGATATTTTATGTGTGAGAGAGAAAGAGGGAAGGAGGGGGATAGGGAGTGGGCGGTAGGTGGAGAAAGGTTGTGTGGGAAGGAGGGAGCTAGGGAGTGGTAAGGTGGGAGGGATAAAGAAATATATAGAGGGTGGGATATGTATGTATAGAGATTGATAGAGAGGGAAGGAGGGAGGGAGGGAGGGAGGGAGGGATAGTTGTAGAAAGGTTGTGTGTGAGATAGAGAGAGAGAAGGAGAGAGAGAGAGATAGAGAGAGAGAGAGAGGGAAGGAGGCAGATAGGGAGTGGTAGGGTGGGAGGGATAGAGGGAGGGAGAGAAATATGGAAGGAGGGAGATAAAGAGAGGTAGGGTAGGAGATGTAGGCATAGAGAGAGTTAGGGAGAGAGGTAGGGCTAGGTGGAGAGAGGGAGGGAGAGAGATAGAGAGAGGGAATGAGGGAGATAGGGAGTGGTAGGGTGGGAGGGATAGAGGGAGGGAGAGAAAGAGGCAAGGACGGACATAGAGAGAGGTAGCCTGGTAGGTGAGGTAGGTATAGAGAGAGTTAGGAAGAGAGGGAGGGGTAGGTGGTGAGAGGTTATGTGTGTGAGGGAGAGATAGGATAAATGTGGGAGATGGGGAGTGGTAAGGTGGGAGGGATAGAGGTACATATAGAGAGAGGGTGGGAGAGGTATGTATAGAGAGAGTGAGAGAGGGAAGGAGGGAGCGAAGAAGGGTAGGATAATGGGAGGTTGTGTGTGTGAGGGGGAGAGAGAGAGAGAGAGGGAACTTAAGGTAGGGAGAGAGAGGTAGAGAGAGAGGGAGAAGTAAGGTGGGACATGTAGGTATAGAGAGAGTGAGAGAGGGAATCTGGGAGAGAGGAATGGAGAGAGGTTGTGTGGGAAGGAGGGTGATAGGGAGAGGTAATTAGAGAGAGGTAAGGTGAACAAAATAGAGAGAGGTAGGTAGAGAGATAGATATAGGTAGGTTGGGAGAGGTAGAAAGAGGTGGTATGTGTGTGAGAGAAAGAGGGGGGAGAGGTAGAGAGGGTTAGGTAGAGTGAGGGAGTTGTGGGTGGGAGGGATGGAGGGAGGGAGAGAGAGGGAAGGAGATAGTGAGTGATAAAGGGGGGGTAGATGGAAAGAGAGAGGGGGGAAATATGGAAAAAGGGAGGGAGAAGAAGGCTAGGAGGGATAGTGAGAGAGGAGCAATAGAGAGAAGTATAGAGGAATGGGGGGAGGGAGAGGTCTAGTGAGGTAGCATGGGAGGGATAAAGGGAGAGAGGAAATAAGGGAGACATGGAGAGGTAGGTGGAGAGAGGTAAGGTTGAAGGAATAGAGGGAGAGGTAGGTAGAGAGAGTGAGGGGAGATAGGGAAAGTAGAGAGGGAAGGGGAGAGAGAAGTATATAGAGGGGGGAAGTTGGGAAGGAGGGAGATGTAGGTAGAAAGAGAGGTGGGTAGGATGGATTAAGGGAAAGGTAGGTAGAAAGGGAGAGGGTGAGTGGAGATAGAGGGAGGGAGGGAGAGAGAGAGGGAAAAAGGGAGGTATAGGTAGAGAGGTAAGGGTGTGTGCGAGGGAAAGAGGGAAGGAGGGAGATAGGGAGTGGTAGGGTGGGAGGGATAGAAGGACCCAAAATAGACTTAGTAGGAGGGGAGATGTAATGGTGGATTATGGCACATAGGCACCCAAATTGGATTTATAGCATGGGAGAGGGATAGTGATAATCTTTTTGGGTTGGTATGATGAAGGGGGATGGTGACAAACTATTTGGAAGAATGATAATACATAATGTATTGACTCAAGAGATTCTTCCTTCTCTTAAGAAGTTGAGGAAGGAGCATGTGCACTATGTGCAATGGGAAAATGGAAATGTAGAACTGGAAGCAACATGTACTAGAATGTATAAAATGAAAAAAGGAATATGCTCTAAAAACACATGAAAAGAAGTAGACCAAATTGAATGAGATAGATAATGTATTGACTGAAGAGATTCGTCTCATTCTTGAGAAGTAGAGGAAGGTGTGTGTGTAGTATATGCAATGGGAAAATGGCAATGCAAAAGTGGATAAATTCAAGAGGTTTTGCATTGCGTATCAATTTGTGCAAGAAAAGAAAGTGAGAAATGATTGTATAAGTAGAGTTGAACTAATGAAGTCAAAGATTCTTGAACATAAGAATTTCATGGAACAAATACAATTGGAAAAAAATGATAATGAAAAGGAAAAATTAGATCTAAGCATAGAATAAGAAATAGTTGCAAGTGTTGAAATTGTAGCAAAACAATAGAGGACTAAAATTAACCACTTAGAAAAGGAAGTAAAAGATAAGAAGAATATTTTATCATGAAAAAGAAAAAGAGTTTCATGTTGTTGAGAGAGAGCTGCAATCTAAAACACATGAAGTTGAGAAAATAAAGACAACAATGTCCAAGGTGTTGCTTATGAAGAAGGGCACATGTAAACATTAGAAAAAGAGTGTTTGCAAGAATTTGAGGTAGTTCAAAATTTGAAGACTGATATTAGGCACCTCGATTGGAAATGTTCAATTTACCTATAATGATCTCGTAAAGCATTTTGATAAGTTAAAATTCAAAGGTGTTGTTGCACAACATATAAAATTTTAAACTACATTAAATGTAAATTTTGAAGGTGACTTTCATTACACTCATGTTGTGTAAATAACGAAAGGTTTTAATTACATTTAAAATATTGTTTTCTAAAATTGGATGTTGGAAAACACTAGGTGTTATAAAACTTGCAACCCACATACTATTGTACAACCCTCTACATGTAACATGCCAGTTGGTTAGTCACCCCTCAGGTCAATTTGGTTAGTTTTATGTATCCCCCACCTGTAACTCCTCCCTGATGACACATGGGAAAATAAATCTATGTTTAGTACTTACAATCCTATTTTTAGTGTTAATTGTAGTTATAATTTACTTTATCTGTAAACAAATCCACTTAAGTAGAAACTATAAATTTCACATATTTATATGGTCCCATTAAAACAAGTACTCATGATTTCTCAAATTAACGGTTACTTCTAAATGCTTATACTAGTCTTCCTTGTTGATTAGTAATGCTCTAATTACAGTTCCACTTGCATCACAATCAAAACTTAAAAACACTTGAAAAGAAGCATACCAAAGTGAATGAGATATATAATGTATTGACTGAAGAGATTCTTCATACCACTCTTGAGAACTTGAGGAAGGTGCGTGTGTAGTATGTGTAATGGGCATACATATGATAATTATGTAGAACTAGAGCAACAACAATGCAGAATTGGAGTAGTAGGTGTAGACACGGAAAATATACCGACACACTTGATCCTGGTTACTAACATCGTTTCATCCTAAATCATCTTCTTAGCTAATCATCACTCTTCATCCCTTAATTAAATAAATCGTCATTTATCTCATTAAGTCATTCTCTCTTGTTAATTAAATAAATCAACGTTATTTGATTAACCCTCCTTTGTCTATTTAATTAAATAATTCATGCTATTTTATTAAATCTCTAAGGTCATCTTATTAAATTAAACCTTGCTTAATTTAATCCGACACATCCTCTCTGATAAAATAAATAAAATCTTTATTTGATTAAATCTAAATCACATTCTTCTCAACTTTCACTAATACATTTGACTGCAAAATCTGACGAAACTGCCCGACAAAATAGGTAAAATTCGATGTCCGTCGGGTGCTTGTAAAATTTGATGTGTAATTTCCAATTTTTTGAAAGTTTATCACTAACGTTCGTCGAAATTTTGACGAACCTGGGGTTCGTCGAAATGTTGGCTATCATTTTCGTCGAATTTTCGACAAACATGAAAAATTAAAAAAAATCAAATTGTGGCCGACATAAAGAAAAGTGAGTTCGCGCCTGATTTATTGCGACAGTGTTTTGCTCTACTTGAGACAGTTTGTGGAGAACTAAGGATGATTTTCTTGGGAAAAATTAAAAAAAAATCAAGAAGATATCGCCAGGTTGAGGGTAGTCATTGTTTTTTTGTAGAATTCAGTTGTGAAGTCATATTTGTAGTCCCGGGTTTGAAAAACATATTTTAAACCAACATCTCATCAGATTTCATTTTTAGAGGTTAAGGGTTTTGAGAATTTCATGTCCAGATTTTGTTGTGTGGAATCACCATAAGATCACAACCGAGGAACAGATTCTTGTGACTGTAATTATGTGATCCATAACTCTATTGATCATGGCATCGGTTGTGCCATAACAAATAATGGGTGATGCATTCATGTGTGACCCAAGTTTAATGTGGCTATGTTGTAATAGAAATGGAGGCACTCATAATGTGTAGTTAATCTAAGTTGTATAATGTAGGTGTCAATCATCATTGGGTGCATTCAAAGTTGTTTCAAGTTTAATGTGTTAGGATGTAATTATAGTACGATCAAGAGTGATTACCTCTTTATCGCAATAAAGAGCTTATAACCTCGCTGATAAGTGTAGAGTGTTGTAAGATATCAATTATGTAGTGTATTCAAGCACAACCTTATGTTTAATGGGCTTATTCTAAAGAGTGATCAAGATTTTCAAACCTTATGGATGTTACTTGACATATATTTGCATAATCTCAAATTCCTTCATATGCTTTTGAAGTATCAATGTATCCTATATAGGGTTTAGAATGATTTCTTTTAATTAAAAAAATAAATAAATGATGTATTTCCATGTAATTAAATAATGTGGAGATCTCCTAAATCTACCCCAGCACGCTATCCTCTTTGGCACTGTATTCATTATCTACCACTTCAGGGTTTTGGGTATGTGACATATCTTTAATATCTTCATGACCGGCTTTTAAATAGATCCTTGGTCTTTGCTTTAATCCTTTTCATGGTAACCCTTGAGTTCCATAACCACCCTTCAATCTCTTCTAAGAACATTGTCTTAAGCTACACCGCATAGTATATATAAAGCAAGTCCTTCATACCTGCCATTGTTCCAAACCACCACTCACTGCCTCACTTAAAATGTTGCCTCCATAAGCACAATAGCATGTTTTAAAATCATGGTTGCTAGTGATTAACCATTAAGCTCACCACTTTCATAATGAAGATACAATGAGATTTTTGTCTTCAAACTCAAGGCATTATGAAAGATAACATTGTCAATTGTTTGTTGTGTATGATTCGATTTTCTTGCACATTTACTGCTTTGCTAACTTCCTTTAAGACTGGGTATTGCACCCTCAGCTGCAATCTCAAACAACTCACTCACTATCACTTGAAGATTCCTTTCATGAGCATCCTTCTATAGAATCAAACTATGCCCTATAGACTGCCTACTTACTACAGGGGACTCATTGTTTCATGGTATTGTAGTTCTTAAGATCCTTCAACCTTATTGACACTAGTTCATAGTCCACAAGGTATTATTCACTATTCTACCATCTTGGTGAGTCTCAAACACTACTCAAACATGCAATCCACTACCCATTATACAATATTAACTACTAAGAAGAAAAATTGAACCTAAGATTACCACTGTTACTTCATTTGGACTGTCATTCTCTGATTGCATTTTCCTTGTCTAACACTACCAAAAGCATTTGAAAAACCCTTAAGGTCAGCAAGGGGTAAGGAAACTCACTGTTAAAATATCCACTTTACTATGCAAGGTTTGAGCTTTTATTATCTGTCACCAGCCTGCTTTTTTGGACCGGCCATATGTCAAGGACTGCTATTCTTACCGAGATTGCATTTACAAATGTCACTAAGCTACATAAGGTGCTCGTTATTGAAGTTACAATCTTTAGATTGTAAGATTTTTATTACCTACAATGTCCTCAATCTTCTCGTATTGCAACCTCACTAATCTGCTATAGTTATTGTTTATGTTTCTATGGAGGCCTAGGGTTTATACCCTAATCATGCTTTTACCAATGCTTCTGTTGTTTTTTATTAGGGCTCTCTCAATGTTGAGGGCCCTAGGGATAAGCTTGTCATAAGAAGCGACACATTGCATCTTTAACTAAAAGGATAAATCTGTATTGACATTAGCAACAATGATTCTGACTTGTTGCTCCTTAGGAATGGGTCACTTGCTCTTACTAGCTCGCTACTCCATTGTTGTAGGAATTTTGTGATCAAGTCTAATATTCTGATTTTAGGAGTCTTAATTTATTGGAAATCATAGTAAACCAAAATTAATAAGTTTTTAAATTAGTATTTAAAGTGTTTTTTGGGGGTCATTAACTTCAGACTATCTTCTCTTTTGCAGGGGTGGTTGCATGCCAAATTTTTTTGGTGTAAATATCAAAATTATTAGATTATGTTACCCGTCTATGAATAAAAATTATTAGAGTGTGAGTTTGATATTTTTTGAAGATCTAAATAGTCAAGCTTGGTAAAGAAAAATCATGTCAAATAATATTAGTCCAGAACAAAATGAAGAGACACTTGGTAGATTGTGGGCTAGATTGAAAAGAAAGGGTGATGGGAATGTTATTGTCCTTGCAATAATTGCAAGGGCTTAAAGACGAGACAAATTTTAATCACAACAGCTGAGAAACATTGTAGGCAACATGGTCACGTTGAAGGGAGGCATGATTATCAATATTGTGTTGTTCATTATATGTGTTTATATTGATTGAATTGTAAATGTTTATATTGTTTTAATATTTTATATATATATATATATATATATATATAATCACTTGATCATGATCATGGTTTATTTGCCCATTATTATAAAGGTGGGGTGCCCAGGGCAGATGATATGGATTACGCCCGCAGAATGTGGTTTTGCAAGTGGACAAACATGAGTCGCGGAATATCAAGAGGAAGTTAATGATTCTATGGAAGAAGATGATCATGTGCTAGGAAACACAGTTAAAGATGATGGTACGAATACATTGATCCATGCCACATTTAGTGGCAGAGCTGATCATGATGATCAAGATGACTTTGATGATGTTCATGATTTACCTGTACTTGACAAGGCATACGAGCCCCTTTATGAAGGCTTTGAAGCAACTCTTCTCTCTGTTGTATTGTTGTTGTTGAACTTGAAGGTTATGAATGGTTTATCAAACATAGCAATCTCACGGATGTTAAGGTATGTCATATATATCATCTTTTTTCATTTATTTTGATTGTTGTTAGTTCATCACTAGTAAATAAAGGATGAAATATGTACCATTAATATTCTTTATATGAAAAAAATATTTTTTGTTGTAGATTGATTAGTGAATTTTTGTTACCACCATCAAATATTTTACCTCGCTCATACCGAGATTTATGTGCCATTATAAAAGATATTGGAATGGAGTATCAAGCAATAGATGCATGTCCCAATGATCATATTATATATCATAAACAACAAGAATTTACAACAGAATGCCCAGAATGTCATATCAGTAGATATCAAACAGATCAACTAACAAAAAAGGTGCCTTGCAAGGTTCTTCGTTATATTCCCATTATTCCACGTATGCAACGATTATTTAGGTGCGAAAGCTTAGCGCAATTGATTAATTACCATGCATGGAATAGAAGTGGAGATGACATTCTTTGAATGCCTGCGGATGGTTCTGCATTTAGGGACATGGAGGAAAAATGGCCACACTTTAAAGAAGAACCTTGTAATCTCAGGATT
The DNA here is from genome assembly GCA_007258455.2 of Sequoia sempervirens. Classification (NCBI taxonomy): domain Eukaryota; kingdom Viridiplantae; phylum Streptophyta; class Pinopsida; order Cupressales; family Cupressaceae; genus Sequoia; species Sequoia sempervirens. Next base: position 164,012,928 of record VDFB02075321.1, on the reverse strand, counting down.
TCATTGGGAGTGGACAGTGTCAATCCATGTGGAGAGCTGAGATCTATTTACTCAGTGTGGCCTATTTTTGTTATCAACAATAACATTCCTCCATGGATGTCAATAAAGAGAGAGCACATAATGTTTTCAATGATTATGCCAGGTATTTGTTTACATCAATTTTCTTTAACGTAGTAGCATCTCATTTGTCTTATTTGTTGCATAATGACATATTTTTTTCATTCAATAGTCATGTACATTAATTTATATATATTGTAGTAAAATGGTTATAATAATTATGTAATGTTTATGTTCATTCAACTAGGTAAGTACCAAGTTAAAGATATCATCAATGTATATATTGAGCCTCTTATCGATGAGTTACTAAAGTTATGGAATTGCGTCACTATGTATGACGTCTCCAGACTAATAGGACAAAGACAATTTCAATTCCATGCAATGCTTGTATGGATAATTCATGATGCCCCAGGGCTAACACATTTTTGTGGTATGTTATAACGTTCAATTGCACTTTAATGATATTTAATTTTATGAAGTAGATATCATGCATGTTTTTTAAATAATCTATTCATTATATATAATTATAAAAATTGACATATTTAATCCAATTATATATGATCTTGTAGGTCTTCAAACAAAGGGAAAATTGCATGTCCAATTTGTGGTCCAAAGATGAAATCTCATCACTCAACAAGTTTAGGAAAGTAGGTGTTTGATGAGTATAGGCACTTCCTCCACAAAAATCATAAGTATCGAACTA
>VDFB02075321.1:163966924-164012068 GCA_007258455.2 Sequoia sempervirens | reverse complement strand
TTTTGGGAATATTACATCATTCTCATAGGTTTATTTTCTAATTAGTTATGGTTTATTTGTTTATATTTTGAGTTGTCAAAATAACTCATCTATATAAAGTAGTGATTATAGGAGTCATATATTGAAGGAAAGAAGAGGAATAGAAGCACAATATTATATGTGTATAAATTTTTCCAAGCTTCTATTAATCTCTACCCAAATTTCCTATATCCATAACGTCATATTTTTCAAAATCCAAATCAACCAATCAATCTATGAAGTATCTTTATTAACAAACCATTTTCTCTTCAATATTTAACAAATATTTTTTCTAAAGAACAAACTTAGTTTCCTCTATACTAGTCATAATTATTTTGGTACAAATCAATCTTGAGGGTACTAATGTAAACTAATAATTATGATCTTCATTGATCCAATACAATTGTGACACATACAAATTGGAAGAATTTATTGATCTCATACTATTATCCATTCTTCTCTCCAATTAATATACTATAACTCATCTATGATCTGCCAACAAATAATATTATTACAATACTATAAATATAAGTACTCTGATACTACATGACACTTGTCACCTACGCACAAAATTGTCACTTCCTATCAATTACTTCAAAAGATTATAAATTGACAATCCCAACAAATGTTACCCTACTTAGTTAAAAGTGTTATGAGGATGAGGTCTCAACATCCAAGATTCCATTTTTTAGTAGCTTGAAAAACTACATGAAATAAATATTTTATAATACAGACAACTAAGATGAACACAAAACATGGTCTTCTAGTTGGACCTCCAAGTGCCAATGTGGCATCTACAATCTTTGTTTTTCCTTTTTCCAACAAGATATCCACCACCATTATTAACATGCAAGGTTCTCTCCAACCCAACCATTCACCACTTCCTTACCTCTATCAATACTTCTACATTCTATTCTCTACTCACATTTTTGTCTTAACTTCCCTCTATATTTACTCCTCTTAAGCCTTGTGCTCTCATTCTCCCATTTTTTTAAAAAAAAATCATAGTATCTTTGATATCACCTGGGGAAAATATCATGTTTAGATCCTCAAAAAAGGACAACAATTGTAGTTTACTATTGAAAAATCTTGTTATTTATCTTATTTACATATTGCATATCATTTTAACAATATACTAAATTGATCCTTATCTCAGGTCCTCTTTTGCATTAAAATAAATTCATGGTTCTAATCCATGAATGAATATATCTTTGGAAAAATTGATATGCAAATCAAGATGGTTCTCGATAACTTGATCATACTATTTTTGGTTAAAGGGTAAAATAGGTTTTGAAGGTAGTCAAAACCCTACTAACAAAATGTTGTTGGAACTTATGATACCATTGAGAGGAAGGGTGAATCGGTGGTATGGAAAATTCCAAAGAGCCTTGAATTAATCTTTCAATAATTTTTCCTTACAATATGTGTGACTTGAACAACTTGAAAATTTAATGCAGTGTCATATATGTAGAGCATCAAGCTTGTTTTAACAACAAGAACTTTCAATTTGATTTAACAAGTTTGCATCAACTTGTACTTATAAGATTTCAAAGATACAATCCTTCATTGATTGAATACAACATCAGAACAATTTAAATGCAAAATACTTGAGCAAGAACAGTAATAATTAGTAAAAGAAATCACACCGTAACACAACTAATTATCCTGAGTGGAAAAACCTCTAGGAATTAAAAACCACTCGCAAAATTGCCTCACTAGCTTAATTAGAAAAAAATGCCTCACTCGCTACAAAAATGCCTCACTGGCAACATAAGCCTCACTAGCAACACAAGCCTTATTGGCTACCAAACATTTTTAATCATGAAAATAAAAACTACAGAAGGTTACTCTATCTCTTTGCAAACCATTACAACATCTTAACACTAATATATTCTATGTCCTAAAGATTCAAAAACTGGAACCTGTAAAACATAAAGTACTTTAGATACTCTTCACTATTTTGTACATAGTTTTTGCGAAACAAAATAGATTTCTGCATTTTGCTCAACAATTACTTATGGAATGATAATAGAAATAAGTGCAATTCACATATTATGGCTATGTGATTTATGAATTGTATTCAACCAACCAAAGCATTTTTTTAGAGATAGCTTTATATACTTTAAAGCTGCTCATAATCGAGCTCAAAATTGAAAGAACCACCAACCGGTGATAACTGCCACAGTAATACCTATCTTCGAGAACTTCCAATGCGAGATGCATGCCAATGTTAAGATAAAAAAACATGATCGACATTATGCTATAAAATCAGATGTGCAAAACACCAAAGCAACAAACCCTAACCCACATTATCAATGCCTAATCAAATAAAAAAATCTTTGCAATCTATCAAGAACTTGTGCTATGAAAATTCTAGGGTTATCCAAGACCAAAACTAATTTCATTTCTTGCTTAAAAAATATTAACTTTTTCAACATATAGCTGACTAGGAAAAGCAACGACCAAGAATTATATCACCTAATAATCGATTTTAACAATCCCAAAAATCTGTGTCATTCCCTTAAACTATGGTGACACATAACCGCTTTAGCTTTGAGCTTCAGTCTCCCATTGTTCGAGCTCAAATCAAGCTTTGTCAAATCGGAAACCTCATGATTACACTCAGAAATCAAAAATTCCCATTATCATTCGAACCCTAAGTTTGAAACCTTATTAACCAAGCTGCAAACTTTACAAGATACAACATGAATATGCTATATGCCCTACACCGAAAGTGTTTGTCTTTTCTAAAAGAGTCGATAATCTGTTTACACAAAATGATATCATTTACTTGCTACAAGATGTCGATACCTACTGGTCAAGTCCATCACTTTATGTGGGGCTAAATATGATATGTGATTTATCTCATTAAAAAAAAATGAGATCAAGACCTTAATAACCCTCAACTCAAAATGGTGCCTACTTTATACATAGTTCATAATCACTATTTCCTTAGTTAGGAATCAAGGAATAATATGCCTCTAATTAATAATCAACACAATGATCATCACACAATCAAGTGCCTAACAAAATAAGCCTGAGAACCTTCTCATGATAATGAATGAAATATTATTATCAAGGAATTGCACTATTGCTTTTGTACAAATGAAGTTGACTTCATATACCTTGTGCAAAACAAGCATCTTGTAAAGCCAAATCACTGGAAATGCTAACATGCTTGAATTGATCAATACAAATGTCATATTGCCAAATATGTCACCTAAATGTGTGTCAAACCAATCTGACCATGTTTATATGCAATGAATCTCATAATATTGTCTCATAATCCCTTCAAACAATGCCAATACTGTAGATACCAAAACAACACTTGACATCAATGCCAAAACAATGTCAAAGGGGTCAACAAATGCTACTAAAAGGAAAATTACAATAAAAAAAACCAACTAAAAGAGGGAAAATAAATAAAAAGAAAGAAACAAAAAGAGGCTACTTAATCCTCTTCATTGTATTTGTCACTTCTAACTCATACTTGTAGAAGTTCTAGTGCAATGTCGCAAGGCACAACATCTCTTTCTTCTCATCATCAAAACTTGTAGCTTTTTTGCCTCTAGTCTGAGAAAACAAACCCTTTTGATTATTCTATATCATCTTCTTTCTCGTATCCTTGTTACTTTTTTCTTCATTCCTTTTCCCCATGCAAGCCATCTCAACAACTTGCTCTTCTTTCAACTCCTTGAGCTTCTCACTCCTTGAGCTTCTCAGTTAAAATTTTAATGCTCTCCATGCTATTTTGAATGGTGCGGTGACTTATTTTTAATTATTTTTCAAAATTTTGATTAATATCTTGGATCTTCTCCTCCAAGCCCCTTATTCTTTTCTCATAATCATTTTTCAAATCACTAATATCCTTTTCCATATCATGCATCCTGGAATTCACTACTATATCCCTAGGCTCGTGTCTATCCCTTTCCTCATTAGAACTTTTTTTCTTGGAGAGCTACGATCTTTAAATTAGTTTGACTTCTAGGAAGAACCATCTAGTATATTTAAATTAACATAATACCCCTTCTCTATCCAATCCCAGAACAACGTAAATCTCATCCCTATTCACATGAAGGTAGGTGAAGTCCTCAAGAATATTAGGGGGAGCATCAATTCCCTTTCCATCCAAGCCATTGCCCACATTTGGCAAAGGGTTCTTACCAATCTACTTTGCAACAACCTTCTCCTTCCCTTTATATTTTCTATCATCCTTTATCTTTTGACTTTTTATTCTTGTAATTTTAGTATTTCCCCCTCATTCTCATTCCTGATGTGGGATCCTTCAAACTAAGAAATCTAAAATTTGGCTTTCTTCTTAGGGGTTTTCTTGTTCCCAATGCTCTTCCTCTTCTTAGGGTTTTCCTCCTCTGAATACATCAAAGAGTATATTTCAATAAAGGCTTCCCACTCATCCTCTTCAACCCATTCCTCATCATATTCTTCCCTTGCAGTACCAGAGTTCATTCTTGAATAATGTAAAACCATGGGTTTTTTTCTTTTTCACATTAAGCTTTCCTTTAGAATCAATATTAAAGGGACTTGAGCTTTCATAAACTCCATCATTAATAAAATTATCTCTTTTGTGCAACAAAGGGAGCTTAGGTTTTTAATAATTCTCCTTAATTGCATGATCCATAAAATCCAAAAGAAAATAAGGGAAGGAAACTAACATCTTATGGTAGAAATGATTCAAAAAAATAAAGTGCACACCATAATAGAAATGAATCTACCATCTATAATTATGTACCTCATGATGATATATGCAACCTCTGCCTATATAGGTTGATAGATAGGTGTTCATAACCATAGTATGAGAGCTTAACTAGCTTGCTTCATTCATTCCCCTTGAATAATTATCTTAAATCTATTCCATTATCCTTTTTGTCCCTAAAAAAATTTCTCCCCTACACTGAGAGGCCAATAATTTGGGCTATCACATCTTCATTGATCACCATCTCTTGACCAAATGAATTTAGCATTTTATTCTTCCATCCTTTTATAAAAATTTCGGTAGCTTCAAGGTTGTGGCCATGTAGCTTTTCCATGTAGGGAACCAAACCCCCTACCTCAACTATCTTCCAAACCTACCTATTTCTACAGATCCCATTACAAGAAAAGAGCTCCACACGACTCCTTTCCACACCCATTTCAAACATCTCACTATTATTTCTACTAATAAATAAATAACAAATCAAAATGGGAATGTAATTTCCCATGCAGTGCTAGTTAGAATAAAGGGGGATGAACCTCGAAGCACTTAGAAAGTCTGTGATGTATATATCCTTTATTCATCTTTGTAATGTCCCATCACCCCTTAACAACCTTGTTGGAATTCATGGTTAATGATGGATTGAGCCTCAATGGAGAGGGTTTTATACTTATCACATTGTTTTAAAGAGTGCCAATCAACTCCCCCATTAGCAAACACATCAACAACCTTATTCCCCTTGTAATATATATGACATATAATTATCTCATCAAAGGTTTTGATCATTCTAAGGGAATCCCTAATTAGTGTTTCAATAGACCGACTAGGAATTTTCTCTTGTTTTAGTCATTGAATAATGTTAATGAAATCTCCTAACCAAAATTTTTTGTAGCCCTTATAATGAGCTAATCTTAGATCATTGTAGGTTGTCACATCTTCAACATAGTGGTATATTTGGGTACTCAAAGGGAGTACCACCACCAAAATAAATCTACCTCTATCATCTCTTAGCACTCCCCCACTACCAATCCGTGTAGGGTTTCCCTTGGCCACCCCATCAAAATTGACATTAATCAAACCCATCAGTGGGGATCTCCAAACAACATTCTCCCTTGAATTCTTCATTTTTCTAAATGGAGTAGATATTGTAGCATCAAAAAATTGTCACCCTTGACAATTTCACACTATACATTTTGGATCCCCCTTAAGTTATTGAGCCTAATTGACCCCCTAATTTCCCAAATTATGCATTTTATAGGCTATTTTTACAGTTTTTTAAGAAATTTCAAGAAATTAATAAATGCATTCAGTTATTATATTTCCCATGAAACCTTATTTCTAGGAAAATGGGTCCAAGACTAGGATACCCTGGGGCATCTAAGTCCTATTGTGCCAAGACCCAATTTTTAATATGTTGGTGTTAGCATTTTAACATTTGAAAGCCAACTTGCAAAGGTCGGTAATCAGGATCTAATTTTTGAGAAATTGAATAAATGCCTAGTTATTGCATCATTTGAAATCCATATATCAAGAGGTGAATATTAAGATCATTCAAGAGAAAGTCAAGAGTAGAATTGTAGTGATTTATTGCAGTAACTCAAGATCCAAGCATCATGTCAAAAGTGTATGTGAGTTCATATTATCATATTATCATTATTGTGTGAAGGCTAACCAATTTTCTAGGTCTCCAAAGCTATTCAAGCAATCAAGAAAGTAAGGTACAAGACCTTGAGGTGATGTGTATGACTTCAGTCCTTCAAGGAAGCCATTGAAGGGTGGTGAGTTGCAACTCTTTATGATTTCATCATTTTGTCATTGACATTGTAGTTTTTAGGCTTGAAGAGGATTGAAAGAAGTGTGAAGGAAAAGTATTCATTATTGCATTTGAATCCCTACACCTTGTCAACTCATGGAAACTCACCCACAAAATTATCTAATAGTGTTTCAAAAAATTTGCAAGTGGAAACAAAGATCTCAAATCTATCATTAGAGGACATCAATAGTAGAGTAGGAGAGGAATACAAGGACTCATATGCCCTTGGGTAAATTAGTCCTCTTATTCACATTGAAATCGTTTTTTTCTCGATAAGTACCTAGTCTTCTGCACTTCTCAAATCTTCCTATAGATTGTCTTTTCAGTCTATGCATTGTCAGGATCTTGCATTTTACATATTAGGGAACATAGTATAATTAGGTTAATCATAGAAAATAAATTCTAATCCATTAAAATCCTTAATAGGATGGAGATCCAAGTTTTATTGGCTCACTTTCATGGTTGAAAGTCAATCTAGAAACACCTTGTTGATCTCCATCTTAAATAAACCCTAAAAAAGGAGGCAATCAACCCTAGGTTCTATATAGTAAAAATTAGGATCCCCACTTTTTTTTATGTTTCATTTTGGTGAACTTGACATTTTGACACCATATGCCTTCTAAAAATTAACCCTATATCTAGGTTTTTTTTTGCATTGCTTTACATTTCTTATTTAGGGTTTCATTTTTGCACCATAAAAAAAAATTCAAAATATTTGCGTCATACATTGCATTAGGGTTTGTTTCTATTATTTAGGTCAGATCTACATTCAAAAATTACATTCAAAATTGCTCTTTATTTTTGCATACTTGTATTTGAGTACCTCTAGATAGTATAATACACATTCAAATTTTTAATTTTTAGAACCCCTATCAAGGACTTAGACACCCTTAGGTGTGTTTAGCCTCCTACACTTGCATCAATAAAAAATTTCACACATATTTTTCTTTGTGTCTTTAGTTTTCTTATGCTTGTATATCTCACAATTGGAATTATTAATTGCATGAATTTAGGAATCTTTCATATAGTTCAAAAAGTGAGAAAACGTTGCATTATTTGATTTCAAAATTGCATCAAAATCATCATTTTCAGGTTGTGGCATCTTACAATAAGTCAATTATTGCATTTAGATTTGGAAATTGTATTCAAAATCGTCAAAACATATTCCATATTATTGGACACTTGAATTTTGAAGCATGTTGTCTTAAATTAAGAAAAATCTAGAAAATATTCACTATTAAATCTGTTTGCAAGCAAACCAAGAATCCTTTAACAGTACCTTACACAATCAAGATTTTAAATTTTAGAATCCCTGTCTAGGACACAGATGCCCTTGGGGATCTTTTTCTTGTTTGGGTGCCTTTGTCCTACTATTTTTGGCTTAAATTTATATGACAAATCTCTCTCAATGTCCTCTATCTAGATCTGATGTCTATTTTTTAATTTTATTTACAGAACTATCTAATTATGATCATTTGATACATAAGGAAAGTAGCAATATGTTTCTTTTTCAAAGATGTGGTTTTGATATGGTAATGCATGGCTTGAATAATTACAATCTCCCTACTTATGAGTAAAATCCAAGGAATCAAAATGCATTCATTGATAAGAATGTTAGTAATTTTCCTAATATCTCCCTTAATTGTGAGAGTATCTTGGCACAAGAGAATGAAATCATTTACACATTCCTTAATATCACTCTACCTAATCTTAAGTCATTTCCCATCATCTCTCCCACTTGTGAGAATTTTTTGGTGCAAGAGGGTGCAATCATGGACAATCATGATAATCATAGTTGTTCTTCTCACAATATCTCTCCTACTTGTGAAGAAGATATCTTGGTGTTAGAAGACCCAATCATTGAGTGTTATGAGAATACTGTGTGTTTCTCTCCCAATACCTCTCCTACTTTGAAATATACCATCGTATAGGAGGATGAAATCATTGATACATTTCTTTTAAAAGATAGTAAGAGGGATTACATAGATGAATATGCTAAGGTGACCTTAGATCCCCCATCGATAAAGTATCATCAACAAGAAGTCAAATCCATTGAGGTTATGAACACATAATTCGATATTAGTGTATAGGAGCGAATTTTCACCCCCTATGCAAATTCCCCTTTTACACTTCCTCACCTTAGAAAATTAGATTGAAAGGCAAAAATCCACATCAACCCATTGCCTTCATTTTACTTAGCATTTGTTATGTGCGTCAGAAGAAGAATAATTGTCGGGGATGCCAGAACGGCGCATAGACATCTGCATAGTGCACTTACGTCCCTGATGGATTCCTACATCTGAAGCCTATACAAGCATTACACTTCCCATTGGCGTCGAATTGTAATGCCCCTCTTCGACCAACTGACTCGAATATGGCCATTTTTCTCACTCTCCCTTCAAATTCACTCATTTTTCATGCAATCCATCTTCTCTTGGTACTCCCTAAGCATTCTAGCATTCACTTCTTGCACTCTCAACCTTCAAGCAGCACTTTTCATTTCATAGCAGTAGCAACAACACTCCATCAACTCCATAAAGCAAGTGTGGAACACCACCATTGCAGCAGGGGCTTGAGTCCTCTCATTTTTTCCTCCATTAGCTGGTGAGATTTTGGAGGAGGTGGTAAGATCTTCACTCCTCTCCTCTACGATTTGGTTGAGTAGCACAATATTGTTTTGTAGTGTTTATTGTGTTCTTTACTTTCATTCTCCTTTATAATAATTTTCTCCATTGTTGCTATCTTGGTTGTCTGTGGAGGTGGAAACACCAAAACGAGGCTTTGACTTAGGTAGACCCCTATACAGTTCCCCAAAAAATTTCCTCCTTCTTGTGTGTAGGTGGATGTGTATTTGGAGCTAACTAGTGAACAAGATCTTTTGTGAAACCATTTTCGTCACCCTAGCTTTAATCTATTTTCTTTATCATATTCATTTATATATCTCTTATTTCATAGTTTTGTTTTGCTCTCCCAAAAACCATCAGCTAGGAATGTCAGCCTATTTTCTTGTGGTTCACATTTCCTTTTTAGTCCTCTAGTTGTACAAATTCCAACACACCTAAGAGATGCCAGTGTGTTGCATTGAGTGATTGAAGGACCTATAGTCCTCATCATTCTCGTCTCTCATCTCAAAAAACTTCTTTAAGCTGAGGTAAGTTAGGGCAGCCTTCCACTCTTGGCTCTTTGTGACCTGGGGCCTTGAACATGGTTGGTCCACCTCTCTTACATTTTTGGTGAACCCGACGTGAACCAACGTCTACTCATCCGTTGGTGTTAAAGCTTTTCCCTTATACCTTGTGATCGTTGTGCCCCTTAGTGTTGTGAAGGTTTAGGAGCATCACAACCCAATCCAAAACCTCTGGATATATTGTTAGGAGAAGTATACGACACCTTCTGATGGAGAGGATGAAGGTCTCTACCGATTTCTCTACAAGCCTTTTTGTTGGATCTGTCGTTGGTCTTGCCACATAGGAGTAGTTGTCAAGGGGTGAGGTAGGATTCTCTGAAGAGACCAATCACATCCCCACTCCTCGTACATCTCCTAATGACCCTATTTTAAGCACTCTTCTTTAGAATATGGGTAAGATGTAGAGCCAATTGGCGAGTCTCTCCCAAGCCTCTGCCCAGCCTATCTTCCAACCCTTCTTCTAGCATAGCCCATTTTTTGTCATGATTCTGAACACTCCCTTCCCTCAAGGAATAGAGATCCCTAAATTCTAAAAATATAGCGGCAAACGGGACTGAAAAATGCATGTGTCTTCCTTTAACGCCCTATGTACAGATTTCTTCCATCATGATGCATTAATGGAAAAACTATTCCCTTGATCTCTCAAGGATACAAAACTCGAGTGGTGCTATTCCTTGCCTGATAATTCCATTTTCTCATTTGACCAACTTGTAAACCAATTCTTATGACAATTCTAAGATAACATTGGCATGAAGATGAACCTTTCGGATCTCATCCGATGCAAACAAGGTGATAATTAAAAGATTACTGATTTCATAGTGTAGTATCAGGCACTCTTCTCACAAATCTTGTATCCATTGCCTGATTCTGACATGCAAAAGGTATTCACAGGGAACTTGCAGAGGCCTTGTCAGGAAAAGTTTTCCATAATGAAATACCCTTCTTTTGTGCATTTGTGTGCAGCCCTACGAGAGTACCAACAGATGGTTGTTCAGTTCAAGGGATCCTCCTTGTGCTCCCATTATGAAGGAAAGTCCATCGTGTCAATCTCTAGGAAGGGTAAAGTCATTGTGAATGTAGTAGTTGCTATGGATGACAACGACCTCAAACACAACCAAAAATTCTAAAGTTAGTAGAATCTTATTCTTCAATCTTACAAAAGTTAGTGAAGCATAAGATCGTAACCTTGCAAAACCCTAAACCTCTTAAAGAACTATACCCTAGTTGGTATGATGCAAGTACCTATTGTCAGTACCATCGAATTAATAAACATGATACCAAAAGTTGTATGTGCCTATGTCATAAGATACAGGACCGCATCGAGGATGGTACTACTTGTCTTGATGGAAGCAAACAAAGCACGAAAAAATTGGTGGTGAAAGTGAATAGTGTATTATAGACATATGCGAACCCATTCCCATCGAATTCTACTAACATGATTTTTGATCCAACCGATTCTATCACTCAGCCCGAGGCCTATGTTAATATTGTCATAGTTACTTCTATTGCATAGCCTGCAACCAGTTTGTTGGATGTGACATTCACTTCGTAGGACTTACCCCTAAACAACAAGCCTTCTTCCCTCTACATTCCCGCTCACCTCAATGGTAACATGGTGATAGGAGTCTTAGTAGACCCCACGAGTCAAGTGAATGTTATTACATAAGAGACATTGTGCCTTAACACACTACATAGAAAATAATACAAAGAAACAAAATCCACCATTTGTATGCACGATGGTCTTTGTCTAAAACCTTATGGTTGGATAACTTTGTCCATCCTAGTTGGACCTAGGTCTATTGACGCAGTTTTCAATGTCATTTTGGAGTCGAATTTGTTCAAGATGAAGCTAGGTATACTGGGGTTAGCTTCCATGAATGGAATCACCTCTGTAATTCACAAACATACTTTACAAGAACTATGGGGGATATTCATTAGACCATTTTTGGCCCACCCCGATTGGTCTACTTCCTCCAATAACAAACCTACTTTACAAGAACCATGTGAAGTATAAGATCAGGAGAAAAGGACAACCAAAATTGGCTCTTCTTGTAGTACAACAGTTAATTGCTTCCTGTTCCTGATAAGGGAAGGACAAGCTTGCCTCCTCTCAGGCTAACTCATCCACCCCCTTTCTTGGGAGGAATATTGGATGAGAAAGCTTGGCTTCTACCCATTAAGTCCAATGATCCCTTCTTGGCATAGACCCCAAATCAGAATATCGAACCTCCCTACTAAACTACCATGACCTTGGTACTATTTGTATGGTAGAGGAAAAGGTCCCCATGGGAAATCCTCTATGTCTTGACCTCCGTGGCCTCGTACTGCTCCTACTCCCAAACCAGTGAACAGGAAGAGGCTCATTGTCAAGGCACTTGAGCTTCCTCCCCTTGCTACTTCTCAACCTACTCCTCCTACTCTCATTTAGTAGTCTGTTCCTCCTCTGAAAATGACTATAGCGGACACTCCCATGGCTGAGTAAGAGCATTCTATTCCTTTACAGCCTTCGGCATCCAATTCAAAGAGTCACAAAAACCTCCTTTCCCATGAGCACAAGCGTCAAAAAAAGGCTCTCATGGCTGAGGAAGATGCCTTACAGAGGAAGGATGAGGAGAGGACTGACCCTGTATCAAGGCCTCCTGTCGCATCCTCCTCTCTCCTCCCCACTACTTTCAATCAGTCTAGATCTGTATCACTTCTAGCTTCTTTTGTGAGTAGGAATGCACCTGACCCTTAAAAGGTGGTGTTCATTGCTCCTTTGGTGGAGCCACCTTTGTTGATGTTCCTTCTGGATGCCAACATTTATCGAAACCCAAAGATATAATGAACACTTTGGTTATATCTACTGCAATTCTCTCCTCCTCCTCTTCCTCCACACTTCTTGCCTCGTCTATGGGGAGTTCGCATTCCCAAATGAAGCAGAAGGTAGAAAGTGGTCCTTCCAGCAATAGAGCATGTAAGAGGAGCCCACGTTCTCTGAAAGGTGGTCCCACGTTGACTTGTTCTTTCCTAGTGACAGAACCAGTCCTGACTTCCCCTGAGTTCGTCACCACTCCTGAATCACTTGATGAGCCTGGCAGTGAATCTTGGGAACAACCTTCCTCATCCATTGAGGTAAAGCATGGAACTACTATAAAGTGCATGTTTAACTCTCTGGATGAGGTTCCGGCCTTCTAAGTGATCTTCGTGAAAATATTGACCTTAGCTCCACAAGAGCTTGGTGGAGAGGATATTGTAGGGCCCTCTTCCTTAGCCCTTGTTGCGGGAGGATCAGATGCTCCTCCTCTTAACATTCCACCACTATAGGCTTGTCCTCCTTTCCCCTACAATTATCTAGAGTGGGAGGTGGATGATAACTTGGTCGATCAGTGTTAGGAGGAGGCCCCTTCTTTATATTTAGATTAGATGTGTGTGTGAGTGTGTTTTGTGATGTGTTCCCCCGTGATCATGCTATGTGTTCCTGGATGACCCTTGTCACCCTTGTTAGTGCTTGGATACAGGCATGCTTTTTATGTTGTAAACCTTCTTCTATTTGTATCATCATTCTTCCATCTTTGTGACTTGATTTTTGATAAATTGGGGACGATGCAAAGCGTTGGGGGCATTTAGGCTTCCCTTCCATGTTGACCCAATTTTTTATTTTTACTTTGTCTTCTCGTGCATTCTTCACATGGTCTAATATAGTAGGGGGTTGATGATAGTTCATTTTATATACTATTACTATACATGTATATATATATATGAGCAGTTCTGACCCCAAAATATTAGTATACCCCTGTGCCATGTATCTATGTTCTTTACTTTTTTTGATTTTCCTTTATCTTTCTCTCTTCTTTGCTTGAGTTTTCCCTCTCATGTGTGACAACGCCATGTCTACATCACTTTGATTTTTGGAAAACGCTTTCATTTCCAATGAATATTTTCTTGAGAATCTTCACAAACTTATTTCCAAGAATCGCATTCTCGATTTGAAACCCTAATGGAACATGTTACCTTCATCATGGGTTCACAAAGAAAGAACTTGAGAACCTTCCTCTAAGGTGGGAACAACAATAACCTTCCCCTCATGTGGGAGCATCTTCTTCCTTTCGAATTCCTTGATGAAGTGAGCATCTATCAAAAGGATTCCTTGATAATGAATTGATTCAAGAAAGAAACGTCTCTTCTGTATGTTTGAATAGCACATCCCTTGAGTGGACCCCTTCTTTATGTTGGGTTCCCGAGGGACCCATTTGAAATTTTTCCAACTTGTTGATTGTCTACGAGACTGTTCGCTTATTTTCCTGCATGGACGCTTGCTGACATATTCTATCTGTAGGTAAACATGTCACTTTAAGGGTGCGCCTATGAAGCTACTTTTTAACTCTGTGGAGTCCCCTTCCTTTGGTTTCCTCCATGTGAGATATCTTGGGGGATACCTCCATGCAGGTCTGGGAGTATATAGGGCACTTTCCTGGGTTTCCTTCATGCAAGAGATCTTGAAGGACACCTTCCCTATAGGTCTGCACTTCTATAGGGTGCTTTCCCGACTTCCTCCACATGAGAGATCTTGGGGGATGCTTCCTTGTAGGTATGCGGGTCTATAAGGTGCTTTTCTAGGTATCCTTCATGTGAGAGATCTTGAAGGACACCTTCCTTGCAGGTTTGCAGGCATGTGAGGTGCTTTTGTCTTAGGGCTTCCTTCATGTGAGAGACCTTGGAGATTGCCTCCTTGTAGGTCCGCGAGCCTGTAAGACAATTTCATTCTTCAGCTTCATAGTTCTGTGGGGCTCTGAAGTCATTTACTTTTCCTACACTCTCCAGTTCACTAGATCGTGGTCTACTTCCTCGACGGTTCAAGTATACATTCCTAACTCTATTAATTTTGTGAACTACTTTACCGAAGCACTCATCAATATTTGTGCTCGTTAAAGTGGGGAGGAAATGTATAGGAGTGAATTTTCACCCCTTATGAAAATCACCCTTTTACACTTCCTCACCATAAAAAACCAAATTCGAAGGAGAAAATCCACATCAGCCCACTGCCTTCATTCCACTTGGCATCTGTTTTGTGCGTTGGAAAAAGAATAATTTTCAGGGATGTCCGTGTGATGCACAAAAATTTACGCAGTGTGCAGATGTCCCTGGGGAATTCCTACATCTAAATCCTTTAAAGCAATTACACTTCCCACTGGGGTCAATTTGTAACACTCCTCTTCAACCAACCAACCCGAATATGGTTGTTTTTCTCATTCTCCCTTCAAATTCACTCATTCTTCATGTAATCCATCTTCTTTTGGAACTCCCTACGTATTCTAGCATTCACTTCTTGCACTCTTAGCCTCCAAGTAGCACTTTGCACTCCATAGCAGTAGAAAAAACACTCCATCAAGTCCATGGAGCAAGTGTAGATCAACGCCATTGCAGTAGGGGCTTGATTTCTCTCATTTTCTCCTCCATTAGCTAGTGTTCTCTTGGAGGAGGTGGTAAGCTTTTCACTCCTCTCCTCTACAATTTGGTTGAGTAGCACAATACTATTTTGTAGTGTTTATTGTGTTCTTTACTTTCATTCTCCTTTATCATACTTTTCTCCATTGTTGATATCTTATCTGTTTGTGGAGGTGAAAACACCAAAATAGGGGTTTGACTAAGGTATACGCCTATACATCCCCCCAAAAAATTTCCTCTTTCTTGTGTGTAGGTGGACGTGTATTTGGAGTTGACTAGCGAACAGGCTCTTTTGTGAGATCATTTTTTCCACCCTAGATTTAATCTATTTTCTTTATCATATTTATTTATATCTCTTATTTCATAGTTTTGTTTTGCTCTCCCAAAAACCATTAGCTAGGTCGTCAACCTATTTTCTGGCACTACACATTGTCTTTTTAGTCCTCTAGTCATATGGACACTAACACACTTGAGAAACGCCAGTGCATCGTGTTGTCATTCCAGAACCACACTCTCGTCCTCGGGCAGAGAGCTTCCGAAGGTACAACGTTGAACCTAAAAATTGGCTCACCTACCTCCATCTTGAATTTCAGGTCTATAGAGTGATTGAAGGACCTTATAGGCCTTATTATTGTCATCCCTCATCTCAAAACACCCCTTTAAGTTAAGGTAAGTTAGGGAAGCCTTCCACTCTTGGCTCTCTGTGACCTAGGGCCTTGAACGTGGTTGGTCCCCTGTTCTTACATTTTTGGTGAATCTAACGTGAACCAACATCTGCTCATCCATTAGTGTTGAAGCTTTTCCCCTATACCTTGTGATCATTGTTCCCTTGAGTGTTGTGAAGGTTTATGAGAATCACAACCCAATCCATAATCTCTGAGTATATTGTTAGGAGAAGTATATGACACATTCTGATGTAGAGGACAAAGGTCACTACTAGTTTCTCTACAAGCCTTTCCGTTGGATCCGTTGTTGGTATCGCTACACAACAACAGTTGTCAAGGGGTGAGGTAGGATTCTCTAGTGAGACCAATCATGTCTCCACTTCTCCTGCATCTGTTACACCATCATTGGTTGACGAGAATGAGGCTATTCACATTCCTTTAGAATATGTCTCTTCCCTCACAAAAGGGTTGGGTGACTTGGAACATCACTTGGAAAGAGACCTAAAGTTGGCTAGGGCCACTCGAGTTATCAGCAAACTAAAGTACATGGTGGGAAAACACCGAATAGGCATAGGACTCTTGGCTAGTCTCTCTAGTCTGATTGATGCATGTGCTCCTCCAAACAATATTAACATTACAAAAGGAGCCACTTTTGAAGATCGTGAGAGACAAATAGGATTTTTGATGCCTCCTACATCTGTATACATGACCGTTACCATACCCTCAATCAACATCCCTTCTGCCTCTGAGGGATTCGACACTATCAAAGTTAACAAGATCCCCTTGGGTTTCAGCTTCACCCCTCCTGTCACCTCTAGTGGTGGAGGTTTTGGCCGAATGAGTGGTGGGGTCTTTGGTAGTGGTGGTGGCTTCAACAACAGAGGTGGTGCTGGTGGAAGCGATTCTGGTGGAGGTGATTGTTGTGGCTTTGGAAATGGAGGTGGCTCTGATGGAGGCCCTACTAGTGGTGATGGCTCTGGTGGTGGTTATGGTAGAGGTCACACCTGTGGTTCTGGTGGTGGCTCTGGTGCAGTTTTGGAGGAGGTTCCTCTGGCCCTTTGTCTTCTAATGACCCTATTTTGAACACTCTTCTTTAGAATATGGGTGAGATGTAGAGCCACTTGGCGAGTCTCTCCCAGGCCTCTACCCAACCTATCTTCCAAACCTTCCTCTAGAATAGCCCATGGTCAGTCGTGATTCTGAACACTCCCTTCCCTCAAGGAATGGAGATACCTAAATAAAAAAATATGCTGACAAAGGGGACCCACAAGTGCATGTGTCCACCTTTAATGCATTGTGTATAGATTTCTTCCATCATGACGCATTGATGGAAAAACTATTCCCTCGATCTCTCAAGGATAACACTCAAGTGGTAATGTTCCTTGCTTGATAATTCTATTTTCTCATTTAACCAACTTTTAAACCAATTGTTATGATAATTCCAAGCTAACATTAGGCCAAAGATGACCTTTTCAAATCTTGTCTAATCCAAACAAGGTTATAATGAAAAGATTACTAATTTCATAGCACAGTATCATGCGCTCTTTTCACAAATCTCGTATCTTCTGCCTGATTCTGACGTGCAAAAGGTATTCATAGGGAACTTGCAAAGCCCTTGGTAGGAAAAATTTTCCCTTATGAAATACCCTTCTTTTGTGCATTTGTGTGCAATCCTATTAGAGTACCAACAGACGGTGGTTTAGTTCGAGGGATCCTCCCCATCCTCCCGTTCTGAAGGAAATTCCATTATGTTGATCTTTGGGAAAGGTAAAGGCATTGTGAATGTAGTAGCTATTGTAGATGACAAGGGCCTCAAACACAACTAAAAATTCACAAAGTTAGCAGAATCTTATTCTTCCATCTTGCAAAAGTTAGTGAAGGATAAGATCGTAACCTTGCCAAACCCTAAACTTAAAGAACCATACCCTTGGTATGATGAAACTACCTATTTTCAGTACCTTTGACTTAACGGACATTATACCAAATGTTGTATGTGCCTGCCTCATGAGATATAACACTGTATCAAGGACAGTACTATTCATCTTGATGGAAGCAAACAAAGCACGAAAAAATTGGCGGTGAAAGCGAATAGTGAATTATAGACATACATAGACCCATTCTTCTTCCATTCTACTAACATGATTGTCGATCCCAGTGATTCTATCACTCAACCTGAGGCCTGTGTTAACATGGTCATGGTTACTTCTACTACACAGTCTGCAATTGGTTCATCGGATATGACATTCACTTTGCAGGACTTACCCCTAAACAACAAGCTCTCTCCCCTCTACATTCTCGCTCGCCTTAATGGTAACATTATGATAGGAGTCTTAGTATACCCTACAAGTTGAGTGAATGTTATTACAAAAGAGATGTTGTGGCTTAACTCACTACATAGAAAAGAATACAAAGAGACAAAATCCACCATCTGTATGCATGATGGTCTTTGTCTAAAACCTTATAGCTGGATAACTTTGTCCATCCTAGTTGGACCTAGGGCTGTTGACACAGTTTTTGATGTCATTCTAGAGTCATATTTGTTTAGGATGAAGCTAGCTATATCATGGTTAGCTTCCATGAATGGAATCGCCTCTGTTATTCACAAATGACTAAAGTTCTCCCATGAAGGTTCCATGCATGTAGTGCATGACACTAGATATTAGTCTCTCGTGTCCTATCGGGGATATTCATTAGACCATTTTTGGCCCACCCTGCTTGGTCCGCTTCCTCAAAGAATAGGCCTACTTTACAAGAACTACGTGAACTATAAGACCGAGGGAAAAGGACAACCAAAATTGTCTCTTCCTGTAGTACAGTAACCAGTTGTTTCCTCTTCCCAAAAAGGGAAGGAGAAGCTTGCCTCCTCTCAAGTTGACTCATGCACCCCCTCTCTTGGGAGGAATATTGGATGAGAAAGCCTATCTTCTACCCATTAAGTCCGATGATCCCTCCTTGGTGTAGACCCCAGATCAGGATATCGGACCTCCCTACTAAACCACTTGGACCTTGGTACTATTTATATGGTAGAGGAAAAGTTCCCCATGGGGAATCCTCTATGTCTTGACCTCTATGGCCTCCTACAACTGCTGCTCCCAAAGCAATGAATGGGAAGAGGCCCATTGCTGAGGCACTTGATTTGAATCCCCCCACTACTTCTTAATATGCTCCACTTTCTCTTGTTCAAGAGTTTGTTCCTCCACCGAAAACGGATGTAGCAGACACTCCCATGGCTAAGAAGGAGCCTTTTGTTCCTTCACATCATTTGGACTTCGATTCAAAGAGTCACAGAAACCACCTTGCGCACAAGTGCAAGCACCAACACAAGGCTCTCATTGTTGAGCAGACTACCTTACAGAGGAAGGAAGAGGAGACGACCATCCCTATATCAGTGCCTCCTACCGCATCCTCCTCTCTCCAACCCTTAACTTTTTTTCAATATAGCTCTATATCGCTTCTGACTTACTCTATGAGTATAAATGTTCCTGACCCTAAAAAGGTGTAGGTGTTCATCACTCCTTCGGTAGATATTCTTTTTCTGATGTTCCTTCTGGATGTATAGCCTTTCCCGAAACCCATCAATCATATATATTGTGGTCCTCTTCTCCTCCTCTTCCTCCACACTTCTTGCCTCATCTATGGGGAGTTTGCATCCTCTAATGAAGAAAAAGGTAGAGAGTGGTCCTTCCAGCAATGGAGTACGTAAGAGGATCCCACCTTCTCTAAAAGGTGGTCCCATGCTAACTTGTTTTGTCCTAGTGACAGAACCAGTCTTGGCTTCCCCTGAGTTCGTCACCACTCCCAAATCACTTGGTGAGCCTAGTAGTGAATCTTGGGTACAACCTTCCCCATTTGTTAAGGTAAAGCATGGCACTCCTATAAATTCCATGGTTAACTCTCTGGATGAGGTTCCATCCATGATGGTAATCTTCGTGAAATCACTAACCTTCGCTCCACAAGAGCATGGTGGAGAGGACCCTACGGGCCCTCTTCCCTTGCCCTTATTGTGGTAGGGTCAGACACTACTCTTAACGTTCCACCACTCCAGGCTTGTCCTCCATCCCCCTATGATGATCTAGAGTGGGAGGCGGATGACCTCTTGTTCAATTAGTCTTAGGAGGACTCCCCTTCTTTATCTTTAGAATAGATGTGTGTGTGTGTGTGTGTGTTGTGATGTGTTCCCCCATGATTGTGTTATGTGTTCCTGGATGACCCTTGTCACCCTTGTTGGTGCTTGGATAAAGGCATGGTTTTTGTGTCATAAACCTTCTTCTATTTGTATCATCATTCTTCCATGTTTGTGACTTGATTTTCAATAAATTGGGGATGATGCAAAGTGTTGGGGTAATTTAGGCTTCCCTTCCATGTTGACCCAATTTTTTATTTTTACTTTGTCTTATCGTGCATTCTTCACATAGTCTGATATAGTAGAGGGTTGATGATAGTTCATTTTATATACTATTACTATGCATACATATATCTATATATATATTTATGAGCAGTTTTGACCCTGAAATATCAGGCTACCCCTGTGCCATGTGTCTATGTTCTTTTATTTTTTTGCTTTTCCTTTATCTTTCTCTCTTCTTTTCTTGTCTTGTCCCTCTCATGTGTGGCAACGCCACTTCTACATCACTTTGATTTTTGGAAAATGAATTCATTACATATGAATATTTTCTTGAGAATATTCACAAACTTCTTTCCAAGAATCACATTCTCAACTGGAAACCCTAATGGAATGTGTTTCCTTCATCGTGGGTTCGCAAAGAAAGAACTTGAGAAGCTTCCTCTGAGGCGGGAACAACTTTAACCTTCCCCTCGCGTGGGGGAATCTTCTTCCTTTCTAATTCCTTGATGAAGTGAACATCTTTCAAAAGGATTCCTTGATGATGAATTGATTAGAGAAAGAAACATTTCTTTTGTACTTTTAAATAGCTCATCCCTTGAGTGGACCCCTTCTTTATGTCGAGTTCTTGAGGGACCCCTTTGAAATTTTTCCAACTTGTTGATAGTCTACAAGGCAGTCTGCTTATTTTCTTGTGTGGCCACTTTCTGACATGTTCTATCTAAGGGTAAGCATGTCGCTTTACAGGTACACTAACCACAACAACCAACCCCAACACTTTACCTTTTCCTAATTCTATACTACCTAGAGCTCCTCAATTAAGGGAGTATGATCTTGTTAAACAACTTAAGAGCACTCCCACAAAGATATCCCTATGGGATTTAGTTTATAATTCACCTAACTATCATACTATGCTTCAAATGACCTTACAACAAATTCACATCCCTTCTAATGCGCAACCAAATGACATAGCAACCATAATTCAAGGATTGAATGCTGAAATTGTTTTCCACCAAAGTGAACTACCCCCTTTTGAACTGCAAAATCAAAATGACACTTTCATAATAATATCTCAATATAAAAGAATAAGGATAAAGCAAAACCTTGTTGACAATTGGATTTTAAGTTATTTTTCCTTCATGTCAGTCTTGGGGATCAAATTAATGGGAAAATTAGGAGAGTTTGCTATAAATACAAGCCTCTAAACCCTAATTCATAATCAATGCATTATTCATTCATCTTTCATCGTGTTCTTAAGTCAAGCAAGCTAGGGTTTTTTACATTTGAAGTCATCAAGATAGCTTTTTCAAACATTCAAGGGAAGATCTTTCATCTATTGCTGCAAAAATTCAAGATCTATCATCGTGGAAAGTTTCTAACTCCATTATTTCATGCTTCATTACATTATTCTTTAATTTTGGTTTAATTACCATAAAAGGGGTTTGACCAAGGAAAACCCCCATGCCCTAACATCCAACATTTCTCTCTCCTTCCTTGTGTGTTTGTAGATTTAGGTATCTTGAAGGCTTGGAAATCATTGAAGGATAAGTTGCAAATTTTTTGAAGACATCTCCTTGTTTGCAAAGCCAAAATATCCACAAAAATTCAATTACAATGATGGAAATCACAGTTTCAGAGGAGGCCACCTGTCAAAAACTGAAGTGTAGACCGAGGGCTTCCATTTCCACTTTAAAATTTTTAGAAAAGCCAAAGTGGACTAAGTCACCATTAATGGTGACTTAGTCCCACTATACCTATTTTTCATAGTTTTCTGTAGATCTGGATACTTATTTGGATGAAACGGGCTCTGGTGCAGTTTTCCAAATCTGGGACTAAGTTGCCCAGAATGGCGTAAATGTTCCAGTGGGCCAAAATTTTAGAATCAACAACATTTCCAGGTGCACCTCTTCGGTTATACAATTTTCTATGTTGTTTCATGGTCATTTAGTTTATGTTTACATATCACATTGTGTTTTCAAACATTTTACATTTTATTAGTTTTGCATTAGTAATAAATATCTTCTATTAGTTTATTTCATTTATGATATTACATTTAGGCATAATTCATTCATATTTGCATTATTCTTGAGTGGGGACATTTCCCATTTTGGCCCATCTCTCTCCTTTTAGGTGAAAAACCCTAGAATTGTTAGAGAACCGTGGGTGCCAAAATATATGTCCACATTTTGGTGAACCCAACCTTAGAACATCACATTTTCTGATTTTGAAGTCTATCATAATCCTAGAATTAGCTTGCATTAACTTTTCATTAGGGTTTGCATTAATTAATTTGCATTCTAGGGTTTCAAATTTTGCATTAGTGAAAGTGCATATAGGTTGCATTTTTTAATCTTAAATCATTGAAAATTTCTAAAATTTTGCATTGGCATCTTAGGTATGCACCATACAACACAACAAACATCAAAATCCATCAAAATAATCTAAAAATTCTCAAAAAAATCCTTAGTGGGACTAATTTTCCACCTTGGGCGACTTAGTCCCTGTTCTGCCCTGAAACTATCATTTACAAAGTTGAAAACCCTATTTTTAAACTTTTGTTTGCTGCCCTTACCCATCTGTATCAATTGACTGAGTTTCTGTAACATGAATTTCATTAGATCTAGCTTAAATGAGCTCATTTCATGCATGGCTTAAATATCAAGTTTGCATTCTCATATTGTTACATAGCATAATTAGTCAATTGTCATCCTTAAAATCTAAAAAATTGCATTCCTCTTTTGCATGTTTCCTTTAGCATGGTTACATTTCAAGTTTGTAGAATAATCATTACATCATGTTTTCATTACAAAAATCTATAGTTATCATATTTCATGTTCTATTTTTAGATCTTATTGTGTGTTGTAAGAAATTTTCGTTAGGTGCATATGAATATGAGGTCCTTTCCCCTCTCTTTTTCTTCATCATCAATCCCTCTCCTAGTTTCCCTTCTATGGGTGAGGTTCATCTAGTGAAAGAAACCTTGGATAATCATAACAATCACATTTGTTCTTCTCCTATTATCTCTCCTACTTGTGAAGAAGATATTATAGTGATAGAAGAACCAATTGATGAGAGTTTTGAAAACTTGAGTTGTTTCTCTCCTCTTACCTCTCCTATAAGACAAAACATAACTAAAATAGAGCACATAATGATAAGTGTTATCACTAAAATCTGCACCTTGTTGAATTTAGAATTCAACAATCTAGTGAAACATGGGAATGATCCCAAGGTATGAGTACCTTAAATGAGACCAAACCTCCGGAGAAGCCTGGATTCCTATCGGTTATCACCTAATCTACTATTTTTTTGAGGGAAAAAGAGAAAGAATTCTGAAAATGAAATGCTGAAAAATGAAAAAAAAAAACACTAGGTGATACACCAAACTAAAGAGAGATAATGGAATTCAATAATTTACACTCAGTTGAAAAATAGTTAAAACTAAGTTTTCTCAACTTATTTCAATGTGTTCATGCATAAATACTTTACTAATAGGTTAAACATCACAACCTATAAAAGGAAGAAAGACTTCACTATTATAAGGAAGTTCGTATTTTAAAAACACAATCAATAACCTAAATAAACACACTAATCACAGAAAAGGTATAACACATGCGAAAAAATAGTAAGGAAATTAGATAATCTTCACATACAATTTGATCAATCATAAACATACACTAAACTGTGAGAACAAAAAGGCAAGAGTTGATCACCAGAAAATAACAAAGGTATCCATTGTGTTCCATATCTCAAGAGTTACAAAAGATACAAAAATCTCTATCAAATGACTGTAAAATTCACTAATACATGAAAATCATAATCTGAACTAACTCAAAATGGGTTAAAAAAGCCATAAGTAGTCAAGCTCAAGTGGTTCCAACAAAATATGATCTAGAAGCTTCTTGGGTCGAATACCCTCAAAAAGCCTGAAATATAGCACTTGATCCTTCTCCAAAAAGACTCCAAAAGATTGAAATAGTCAAGTTTGATAATATCAAACATGAAGGTGCAATAAATTAATGCCTATATGCTCTCAAAATGCTCCAAAAGGAAAATAAAGAGCCTCCTAAATCTCTTCCATGTGTTGGCTAACAAACTCCAACTTCCCTATATGCTCTCCAAAATCATAACTCAAAGCATATCTTTGTGTTTCCTCCATGGCTTGGTCAAAAACATAAAGACAAGCATATCTTTATCTTCTTCTATGCGTTGAAAGCTTCTATTATTTTTTCATTTAAAAATAATATTTAAGTCAAAATGATTTATAAAATATCATTAGGACTTAGTATTTTTTTACAATTTTCAAACATAATGCAAAAATAGAAGAAATAAATTATAAGTCCTTAAAAGACTTACACCAAAGAGAAAATATAAGGCATAAGATTAAAAAATCCCTAACCCGCAGGCTTAATAGCTTTTACATGCATTTTATACTTAGGAAAAAATGCCTAAAGTTTCATCGACACCTTAGTTAGGGTAAAAACCCTAAAGTAAAAAGTGATGACAAAAATCAAAAGGCATTCATTTCCTTCGTGCCTTCTAAAAAAACTTCCCTCTGTAATGGGCACCGCCTTAGGTTTTTGAGAGCTTTGTTGAAGGTCTCTGTGGTGAATTTTGATGACATAGAGACACCTTACCTTGCATTTTCAACCCAATCATTCACTGGTAAGTTGATTTTTAGAAGAAATCTGCATAAAAAGAACTTTTGTTTATTCATTTTTTCTGCAAAAAAGGCCTTCAATGGCCACGACTCCATGATATTTCTCACTATTTTTTCATGTTTCCTTATTTTTTGTGATTCTTCATTTGCCTTGCCACCAAAGAAAATCAACATTGGCCCCTACAAAAACATCATTTTACAGGAACTTGAAGAGTGAAAAGAGGACAGCTGGGTAAGCACAATTTTGTTGTTTCATTTCATCTCTTTGTTGTGAAGAAAAAGTGATTTGTAAAATGATTCGATGTCAATGCACAGATTAAGTTTCTCTTTCATATTCTCTTGGTATCTTTTTGAAGGTACCTGATGGAACTTTTTCTCCCTTGTGTATTACTCAAATCAAAAAATATAGATACAGTCACGGCTTCATGTATATTGTACATCACAAAATGTCTCCATATTTGAGTTATTTTGGGCGCTTACTATCTGGTACTGAGGGTTTGATATTCTTCATTTTATTTTGGTTTTTTTTTTTAA
This sequence comes from Sequoia sempervirens, assembly GCA_007258455.2. Classification (NCBI taxonomy): domain Eukaryota; kingdom Viridiplantae; phylum Streptophyta; class Pinopsida; order Cupressales; family Cupressaceae; genus Sequoia; species Sequoia sempervirens. The sequence goes on along the minus strand of VDFB02075321.1, from coordinate 163,986,714 downwards.
TCTCTAAAGTTGTGGCCATACTTTCATTGTACACAAAAAACAACATTTTCAACAATGGTCGACTCCTGAGAAGAATTTTTGTGTTTGATACACAAAAATGCCAAGTGGGTTTGTATAATTTGTGAAAAACAACTCCACAATGTTTGTCTTCAGCTCATTTTATGTACTTCTTAGATTTTAAGCATTTCTCAAAAGACCCTTTTGTGCTCATATTTAAATATGTTTTACTAAAACCCATGATGGTTTTCTGCATATTTGTATTTGGCGTTTAATAGGTCATGGTTTTACATTTGTATATTCCCACCAGGATAGCTATGGCTCGGCCTATATTTGTCCTTCATGGTCGACCTGTGTGTGATGCTCAACTTAACATTTATTTTCAATATGCATCATCTAGTGTTTATTTTGCATTCTGGGTTTTTAATCAATAGGAAAAACCCCATCTGGGTTACTTCAAGCTTGTTTTCTTCACTTGCTCTTTTCTGGAAACCCTTTTGTTGTTTAAACACAAACCCACAAGGACTTTTCTATTTCATTTCCATGTTGAGATTCATCCTTTTTCTAGTATATCTTATGGATGCCTTTATGTAGCTATCACTATTATAATACTTGCATTTGTGATATCATATTACATAGGACATGATCATTGTTGTTTTTATAATACCACACTCATTAAATTCTCTGGAAACCCTATACTATTGAAAGCTTTGAAGCTGCCATAATCTTTACTTGGTGGATATATTATGTTGTTTTCAGAAATTATGATTCTATCTTTTCAAAGGAACACTTATGTCTGAAAAATGAATAAGAAACTCATAAAGATTCTCTTGTAGCTTGCTTATTCATACTCATCTAACAAAAGAGAGAAACTTTCATTTTTTTGATGAGTAATTCTCCTTGGAACCTTACATTTAGTATTCAAGATAGAAAAATCTCCTTGTACAATGATTGTTGGCTTGCATCACTATGCTTTTGATATGTTACAAAAATTTTGTAAATTACATAATGTTAACCTTTGAATGTGCAATGTATTTTGAAAATGAAAATAACTTGCAACACTGATGTTATTCACACTTTGCATATTGTGCTGAAGTTTTTGAAACTTTTGTAAAACACATTATAGATTCTCATGATGTTCATATTGTTTATATCATGTTATGAGTTGGGCTCAAACCTTCTAGGAGCCTCATTTATTCCCACTCACGTTGTAACTTGAATAGAACAAAGACATGATTACACCTGTAGCTGCACATGAAGCAAACAAGTTAGAAAAAATGTATATTTTAGGTGTGTTTGATGACTCCAATGGTTTTCTAGGACACCTAAAATGTACACATAGCTTATTTAATACACATTATGATCAGTTTATACATGCATATGGGGAATGTGTATATATTTTTTGTAATTAGTCTTTGCTTAGAGCATGCTCTAACACCATTGTTACTGTCATATGCAGGACTAGAAGCGGTATAGAGCTAGAAGGGACATATGAAACTCAGGATAGCAGTAGGACAAGATGACAAATCAAAATGATTCATTCATAGGAAATGGTTGGTTACCTTCCTTCTATGCACATTCATTTATTTTCCTTACTTATTCATGTATAAATTTTTCATAATTTGTATTGAATAAGATAAGTTAATCTCATGGCTTGTGTGAGATAATGTACACTTTTACATTCAATAAAGATTACTTTGTTAAGAAAAGATCTAAATATTTATTTTGTCACATGCATGTGTATGAATGCAATGATCTGTAGTTGTAATCTTTCTTGGATTGTTTCATTTATACATCACAATGTAATGTAGGAAAGTTAATAAAATGTACCTCACTTTCTCAGTTTAAAATCAACAAACTCCACCTGATTGAGCCTATGAGTGAAAATCTGGTAGCAATAAGTAATCATGACAATCATACACCACAACAAGAGATTATTGAAACCTATCTATGTTCATCTCCTAACATCTTCTCTTATAAGAAATCTTTCAAGATCTATGATAACCCTCTTTATGATCATGCCCCTACCTATCCTATTTTGCAAGACATTATGGGCCAAAGGAATGAACTTATCAATGATCATGATAATCATACTTTTTCTTCTCCTAGTATTTCTCATAGCTATGAAGATGATACTTTGATGATAGAAAACACAATGGATGAGAGTCCTGAGAACATTGTCCCTCCCTTCCCTAATATTCCTATCTTATGGGAAGATCTATTTGGCAAGCATGAAAATCATAGTTTCCCTTCTCATGATGCCTCCCCTATTTGTGATGAAGCTGCTTTATAAAACTTAATGGATGAATATATTACAAGCTCTCCTACTAGGGTAGCCAATATAGAACAAGAGAATGAGACCTTACAAAAAAATGACAATAAAATAAAGTCTTCCCCTAATCTCCCCACTATTGATAAACACAAAAATCCAACAATTGATCATTCCCCTACTTGCAATGAAGTCATTTTAGAAGAATCGATCCATGAATTTCAAGAACATTTGATTCTTAGTTCTCCTAAAAACTCTCCTCCTAGGGAGAATATCATAGTGCTAGACCATGGCAACAATAGTAATATGTCTTCCTTAGATAGAAAGGTGATTCTAGATTGCCCTTTACTAGAGATACATCAAACCAAGACCGTTGAGGTTATGAATGTGCAAGTGTCCATTAGATTCCCCTGAATCAATGGACCTCATACATACCCAATGGGACATCCTAAGAATCCTCTAATCCTTTACCCACCATCACACAAATAAAAAACTCACAACAAACCCAAAATTATCATTTACCCACCTCAGAATAATGTGTCGCAGCAACCGAGTCATAGTATTGTTGCTCATACATAAAACACTAGAAACAATCCACAACCACAAAAACCAACCCCAACCTCTTTACCTTTGCCTAATTCTATACTACCTAGTGCTCCTCGATTAAGGTAGTATGATCTTGTTGAACAACTTAAGAGCACTCCCATAAAGATATTTGTATGAGATTTACTTCAAAATTCACCTAACTATCACACTCTGCTTCAAACAACCTCACAAAAAATTCCTATCCATTCATATGTTAAACCAAATGAAATAGTAGCCATAATTAAAGGATTGAATTCTAACATTGTTTTCCACCAAAGTGAACTCCCCACTTTGGAAGTGCAAAAATAAAATGATGCTTTCATAATAATATATCAATACAAAAGAATAGGGATAAAGCAAACCCTTGTTGACAATGGCTCAACCCTTAATGTGTGTAGTGTAAATCTTTTGGATAGGCTGCATGTGGATAAATCAGAAATTCAACTTGATTCCTTGTCTATACATGGCTTTGACAATGTAGGAAAACAACCACTCGATGTGATCACTTTTCCTATTATAGTTGGGCAGGTTACAATGGATACACCAATCCATGTTATGCCTAACGATCTTCCTTATAATCTCATTTTAGGCCGACAATGGATTCATGCAATGAATGGCATGCCTTCTACTCTTCATCGTAAAATGAAATACATCTACAACAACAAAATGCACATACTTGAAGCTAGCCCTGATCCAAATAGTTGTTTGAACATTGAGGAAAACAAAGTGAATCATTTAAACACATTAACACCAACTACACAAGTCGAATCCATCCAACAAAAAGACAAATGTCAACATATTGAACAAGTCACGAAGCTATTAGATGATGATTGGGGTTCCTTAGACTTCACACCAACACTCATGGATGAGTACAATATCATAAACAAAGATTCAACTGAGAGAAGCAAGAAAGTAGTCATGTCAACAAAAAACTCGGACGACCCTTCAAAAGCATCCACCTCAACCACTTTAGACAAAGAAGCAAATTACACAAAAAACTTTGATGAACTTAACCACAAACAACCACCCAATCCAAAACCAATGAAAAATATTTATGGAAAAGGTTATGAAATTATGAAACAACTTAGATATAGTGGAAAAGGATGTGGTTCTAGAGAACAAGGTATCTGTTTTCCCATTGATCCTAACATGCAAAAAACAAATCATGGTCTTGGTTATTGTCCTTTGCTAGAAATCAACAAGCCTTCACTCAACATCAACACTATAGCAAAACACCCTTCTAAGACACCTATAACTGTAGTGCATCCTGAACTGATAGACACTAGTGGTCTTGAAAGTTATCCTTTGCAACAAATGAAAAAAATAGACATCTTCACTTAATATAAATTTCATCTCAAAAAACGCTAATGATTTGTTTTCATTAGATTTTACACCCTCCTAGAAAGGAGAGAAAAAAAATATCACAATCTAAAGAATCTTGCGTAAGTATGACATCTTATACTAAGCAAGAAGTATCTTTTTCACAAACTAGAGGAGAAAATTCTACCATTAATCAAGAGGGTATCTTGTTGAGACTCCTCCAAGTTCACTTGATATCTCTCCCTCCACAAACTCGAAAGAGATTCTATTACAAGACTTCATTTTGCACATATCATAGAATTCATAGTCACTCTACTAATCAATGTAATGCTTTCAATAGTAAAATCCAAAATATTAAGTAGTTTTGTACTCTCCCTTATGTGGGGGTACCTCATCCCTCTAATTGATGTTGATTTTAACTCTAGCATGCATATCATTAATCATTTCAGCTCATCCTTGTCATGCACTAAGTGGGGGAAATGGGTTAGTTAGCCTTGTGCTCATATGTCACTTGTCATTGCTTCTTTTGGCTAGCCATTAAACTTTCATGAACATATAAGAGAAAGCTTGGGATGTGGACGACATGCCTTAAGTTGGCTCACATGTGACATGCTACCTTTTTTCATGACGTAGCTTATAGGAAACATATGACTTGGTATAGGACTTTCTGAATAAGCTCTCATATCTTCTTCTACTTTAAAGCATTTTCTCATAGTAATGGTGTTAGCAACCACTTTAAAGTGGGGACATACACTGACACTCATTTTTCATTGCGTGATTTATTTCTTCTTACGATGCATCCTTTTCTTGGTGGTTTCATTGGGCTTGATTTCCTCCAAGAGTGTGATACTTCTTTGACACGTCCTCTCTTGGAAACGTTAGGCACAATGTTCCCTAAGATGAGACCTTGCACGAAAAAAGAAAAATCCCTTTGAACATTCCTTGCACTATTTTGCATTGACAATGTCTATGAGTATCAAGCATACAAAGTTTTGTTTACCTCATAGAGCTCAAAAATCATTTTTGTGGCACCTTATTAAAGTTATAAGGAGGTATAAATTTGGTATGGTTGAGCAGGAATCCCATTCTAAGGCATGACTTTCCCCATAGCCACCTGTGTGTGTGTGAGTGCATACCAGCCATGAGTGTATGTGTCTCACCTTTTAGGACTTCTCACTCGGCGGACAACCAAGAGTTCCGTCACCTCAGAGTCAGTATGCATTTTTTAACAAACAACCTAGATCTAATCCACATTGTGTTGGAAAAACGGTTGAAGCTTGATCCACCATTTTATTTCTCTTCCTTCTAGTTCTTGCCATTACATGATCATGTATCTTGTTTTACTGCAAATCATTCACCTTGTGTGTTTCTTCTTGTGCTTATGTTGGTTTGAATTACAATCTTGGATCTTGGGGGCTTGTGCAACATCCTTTGATATTTGTCATCCTTGGTCATCCACATTGGTACGATTGGACCCTTCTTGAATGTCTAATTTAGTGTGAGTTTGAAGAAAGTTCATCCTCTCACTAAAGTGGGGACTAACTGTGGACACAAAAAAGTATTCCTTTTGCTTGCTTGATATGGGAATAATTAACAAAAAATTGGACTTAATGAGGCCTTGATTTAGTGTTGTGAGGTGTTTTACACATCTACATTAGGTCTTGGGCCCTTGCAAACTGAATAAAATGCATCTAGCGATGTCTTGTAAAGGTGTTGTAAATTGTTGTAAGAGACTTTCACACTTCTCTAGACTTAATGGACCTATTCTTCTCCTAATTAAATATTGTAAAATGTATTTAATTGCATTATCACATCAATCTATAAGGCTTATAAATTAAACCTAATTCTAATCTAGTGTTGTAATGTGTCTTACACATTCACATTGGATGTTGTGTCTTTCTAGGCTATGTGGACCTCATTTTAATGATGTAAAGTGTATTTAATCACACTTTCACATTGGATTTTGCGTCCCGGGCCCTAATTAACCTTTCCATCATCATTAATAGGCCCCTATGGCCCCATATTGTGCATCTTGAGGCTTAATTTGATCAAAGACCTAACTAGAACAACCTAGAAGCCTGATTTCTTCACTCCACGACAATCCAACTAGAAAAATAACCCCTGTGGAACCAAGTCACCCATCTGGGTGAATTAGTCCCATCCAAGTGAGACTAAGTTGCTCAGCCTATTGACTTAGTCCCATTTGGGCTATTTTCGAGGTTTGGGTGGGAAAAAATGGATTTTAAGTTTATTTTTCCTTCATGTCAGCCTTGGGGATTAATTAATGGGAAAATTAGGAGAACTTACTATAAATATAGGCTTCTAAACCCTAATTCATAATCATTTCATTATTCATTCATCATTCATCATGTTCTTAAGTCAAGCAATCGAGGGTTTTTAACATTTCAAGTCATCAAGATAGCTTTTTCATACAATCAAGGGAAGATTCTTCATCTATTGCTCTAGAAATTCAAGATCTATCATCATGGAAAGTTTCTAACTCCATTATTTCATGCTTCATTACATTATTCCTACATTTTGGTTTAATTACCTAAAAAGGGGTTTGACCAAGGCAAACCCCCATGCCCTAACATCCAACATTTCTCTCTCCTTTCTTGTGTGTTTGCAGAAATAGGTATCTTGAAGGCTTGGAAATCATTGAAGGATACATTTTAAATTTGTTGAAGACATCTCCTCAGTTGCAAAGCCAAAATATCCACAAAAATTCAATTACAGTGCCAGAAATCAAAGTTTCAGAGGTGGTCACCTGTTAAAAATTGAAGTGCAGACTAAGGGCTTCCATTTCCAATTTTGGATTTTTCAGAAAATCCAAAGTCGACTAAGTTTCCATCAATGGCGACTTAGTCCCACTATACCTATTTTTCAGAGTTTTCTGTAGATTTGGATACTCATTTGGCTAAAACGGGCAATAGTGCAAATTTCCAGATCTAGGACTAAGTCGTGTACAATGGCGTAAATGTCCCAGTAGGCCAAAATTTTAGAATCAATAGCATTTCCAGTTTCCATTCTAGTCTGCAACACATTTCTAGGTGCACCTCTTCAGTTTTAGAGTTTTTTGTGTTGTTTCATGGTCATTTCCAGGTCATTTAGTTTATGTTTGCATATCACATTATGTTTTCAAACATTTTACATTTTATTATTTTTACATCACTAACCAATATCTTTTATCATTTTATTGCATTTAGGATATTACATTCAGGCATAATTCACTCATATTTGCATTAGTCTTGGGTGGGGACATTGCCCATTTTGGCCCATCTCTCTCCTTTTAGGTGAAAACACTAGAAGTGTTAGAGAACCATGGGTTCCAAGATCTTTGTCCATAATTTCATTCCCGTTTATCATACTTTTCTCCATTGTTGCTATCTTGGCTATCCATGGAGGTGGAAACACCAAAACAAGGGTCTGACTGAGGTAGACCCTATACAACCCCAAACAATTTTCCTCCTTTTGTGTAGGTGGACGTTTATTTGGAGCTAACTGGAGAACAAGCTCTTTTGTGAGATCATTTTTGCCACCCTAGCTTTAATCTATTTTCTTTATCATATCTATTTATATATCTCTTATTTCATAGTTTTGTTTTTCTCTCCCAAAAACCATTAGCTAGGTCGTCAACCCATTTTCTGGTAGTTCACATTATCTTGTTACTCCTCTGGTCGTATGGACACCAACACGTCTAAGAGATTCATATGCGTCGCAATGTCATCCCAAAACCGCACTCTCATCCTCAGACAGAAAGCTTCCTGAGGTACAGTGTTCAACCTGAAAAACTAGCTTGTCTAGCCCCACTTGAATTTCAAGTCTACAGATTGATTGAAGAACCTTATAGTCCTCATCATTCTCTTCCCTCATCCCAAAACACCCCTTTAAGCTGAGGTAAGTTAGGGTAGCCTTCTCCTCTTGGCTCTCCATGACCTAGGGCCTTGAACATGGTTGGTCCCCCTCTCTTACATTTTTGATGAACCTAGCATGAACTAACGTTTGCTCATACGTTGGTGTTGAAGCTTTTCTCTTATACCTTGTGATCGTTGTGCCCTTGAGTGTTGTGAAGGTTTATGAGTGATGAGCCTAGTTTTTGGTCTAGTTTTGGGTGGAATCTATAGTCTATTTTCCCATAGATTTCATGGAATTTAATGCTTAAGTGTTGGTATTGGCTTAATGTTTCCCTCAAGCCATTGATATTTGACATTATCCTATCTCTGCAAGCTTTAATGATATTTGTCATAATATGTGGGTCATCTATATTGATTTTGCATGTGATTAATGAATGTTTATTTGAGTGGCTATTGATGTGCAGTTATTATGTGCACTAACCTTGGCTTGTATATTTAATACACCAAGTTAAGGAAGACACCGCCAGCTGGGCATGCACCATAACGTCCAGCTGAGAAATCGCTCCAAGTCGAAGGCAGATGACAACAAAGATTCTCCATGCAACTGAACATAACTTCCTTGTAGTGGACCTTAATGATTGAGCATGCATGGGCATTACTTATGTGTTGGATCTGCGCTTGACTTGCATGTCTAACCAGATTTCATGCATGCGTAACCACCATAACTCCACTTTCCCCTATTTTCCCTAAATGGCGTCCTCCCAATCATGGAGTTGACTGCCTTGTTTAGCTATAGTATAAATAATGATTTGATGCTCCTTCTTAGGAGGTTGGGTGATTTGATATTGTACTCTCATTCTCCATTTTCAGTAATATAGATACATTACTCTTTATATGCATGATTTACAGTGAATAAAATAAAGTTTTGAGTTCAACCATCTGAGTTCTTGTTAGTTTAGAGGATACTTATCCAAGGGGGTGCCCACTTGGTGAGTAATCCATCTTCTTAGTTTAGTATTAGTTGATGTTTGGTACTTAGTTAGGAATCTGGAATTAACTATTCCTACAGCCACTAGAATATCATTTTGTGACTATTCCTCTAGCCAAAGCAAACAGAGTAATCCTTGTTTGTCGCACAAATTTTCATTCTTGCTCTACATTTCATCTTAAGCATAGTTGTTGGTTGATGTTCAACATTTTCTTTATTTCCTTTTAGCAATTTACTTTTAGTATTGTGTTTCTTAGTTGTAGAATGCAATGACTACTTGAGCCCCTAGTGCAAATACAGTGCTAACCCATTTCAATTTCACGTCCCTAGGTTGACAAGTTAAATGCACCTTCACGATTATTGAATGGCTTTTAGGTTAGATGTCCAGTCTCGGAATCAAGGTTGTAAAGGCTTAGTTAGGAGATCATTGTAGGAGGCCAACATTTTTGGCATTTTTGTCGGGGATGGTGTCAAGCTAGGAATTTTTTTGGAGTCATTGGTAGTTTTTCTTGTTGTAGTATATAAGGAATTTTTTCTTAGCATATCCTCATTTAGGAAGTAATGACCCCCTTGATTCTTTACCAATTCTTTGTCTGAGTTGACTGATAGTGAGTGATACCGCATGCATAGAGGAAGGAGAAGGGATGATTATGGGAGATTCCTTCCTAACAATCCTCATCCATTCTAGCTAGTTCAGTACCAGAACCTACCAAAAGAAGAAAATCCACACCCCTTTGCAAACGCATATCCTAATTTGACCAGCTCTAAAGTCTCATCAGAAGATCAAAACAGCTTGAGAACCCCTTTGTCTTAGAACCACATCAAGCAGGCATGGGTGATGCAAATAGGAATAGCTAAAATCAACCAGCTTTTCCTTTCCCCATTGCTCATCAAAATGAACTTGAAAACGTCAAGAACATTCCTACCTTAGCACTCCCCAAGTTTTATAGACTTGTGATAGAAGATCCTGATACCCTCTTATTTGAGTTTGACATACTCTGCAGGAGTTATAATTACACTACTGATGCCCATAGGCTTAAGTTATTCCCCACCATTTTGAAAGAGGTTTCATTAAGATGTTTCATGAGCCTAGGAAGAGATACTGTGGAAACTTGGGAAGACATGAAGATAAAATTCCTTGAGAAGCACGAGGAATACTGCAGGTGTAGTGACATGAGAGGAGGAGACATTTTTAGGATGCAACAAAAGGAAGATGAGAGATTGGAAGATTACATTGCAAGGTTTCTATTTTTCTTGCAAAAATCTCCACACCATGCACTTAATGAGTACTCACAAAAGTTGTTTTTCCTGAGAGGAATCAATGATAGCTACACTAATGCTCTAGACCTCATGGAAAAAGGAGATATCTTCTAAGTTCCTTGGGAGGATATCAAGAAAATATGCCAAAATTACTCTAGGGCAGCTTCAAAGAAAGGAAGAGCTTATCAATCTTCCATGGGTAAGTCAACTACCGGTGGAGTTTCAGGAATGTAGATCACTCATTTGTTGGCAGACTTCAAGCAAGAAATTATCAACAATCTAGCTGCTCAGCTAGATACACTTCAAGCCAAAAAGAAGCAAGAGGAGGCAGAGATGGTGTTGATAGAGTATTGTCCCCACTACAGACAAAAGAAGGACTACAGATGTAAGATGGTAGCTAACCTAGAAAACAAGCAGATTCCACCTGAGTTCAAGCCAATTTAGATTGAAGAAGACCAAGTCTACTATGTTACACAAAGGAAGCCTTGGGCTCCAAGACAAGGTATGCCACTAGATCCACTATCCTATGTTGGACTATATTTTAACTCTTATTCAGCTGGTAACCAATGGCAGCCCCCATATCCACCCAATTATGGAGGGTATCCACCACAGCCTTGGAGTAACCCTCCAAATGCTTGGCCTAGCCATCAGAGTCCTCCACCTCAGTGGCAACAACCTCAGAGGAATTGGTAGCATTTTCAAGGGCATTGGTAACCACCTCTAGGAAATTGGCCTGTAAACAAATCAATGGAGAGGAGGACAAAAATGACCTACTCAGAACACCAACTACATGCAACCACCTTCTCAGCTCCAAAAACCTGCTATAATTCCTCCACCTGCTAATCCAAGCTCAAATGCACCTAAACCAACTCAGCTACTAGCTCAACCCACACCCAATCCTAATAACAAACCACAACAGCAACCTGCATATTTTTCCAATTCAAATAAATTCTCTGCATATGTTCTGAATTTAAGTAACATCCATTTGTGTTCAGGAACCAAGCTACCATCCCCTTCCAAGCCCATCATTACTGAGCTTCCTATGGAAGAGGGGGAGGAGCCTCTGAATGATCCTATTTAGCCAAATGCACCTAAAAATCCTAAACTAGTCCAAGCTAAGTAGACTGAGCAAGAATTACCATTTCCTCAGAGACTGGAAGTTGCCAAGAAGAAAGAAGAAAAGGAGGATACCACTTTTGACATCTTGGATCAGCTAAAGCATATATGTGTTCAGATACCCCTATTTTAGCCCATAAAAGATGTTCCAATCTACGACAAAGCTATCAAGGAAGCTTGTCTTAAGAAGCCAGGAAGGGAGAAGAGAGACCCAACTACAGTTCATGTGGTGGGCTAGCTAGCTGATATCATGTTGGGTAAAGTGACTATTCCCAAGTATAATGACCCAGGTAGTCCTATGGTAGCAGTTGTCATAGACGAGATTCAAGTGAAGAATGCTCTGATTGATTTAGGGGCAGCAATCAATGTAATGACCAAAGAAATCCTGCAGCAACTAAATATTGCAAGTGTTAGATCTACTCTTACTGCCCTGTAGCTTGTTGATAGCTCTGTTGTTAAGCCTGATGGTGTAGTGGAGGATCTTGTGGTAGTTCTAGACTCCTGGTAATATCCAACAGATTTTATGATTCTTTCTCCTAAGGCTACACTAGGCGGGTATCCCATTATTCTTGGAAGGCTTTGGTTGGCAACTGAAAATTCCTACATTGGATGTTAGTCATATGACATGACCATTTCAGATGGAAGGAGTACTAAATTTTTTGTTCTTTATCCACCTACTCAGCCATCTCATGATGAAGAAGATTTTGTATGGCCGCAAGTTGGTGAAGAGGTCGAGGAAGTCAATTTTGTGGCGCAGCTTATGATGCTAGGAAGAATCTCTTTCATGTAGCTCCAAGATGCAGATGAAGTGTTGACTAACAACATTCATAACCATTATGAAGTGGGGGAAGCATCATCTTCTACTTCGATTAGGACACTTCTGCTTGTTCTTCCTGCAGCCACTGTTCCTACAGATGTTCTTCCTATAGGCACTATTCCTGCAGACGTTGTTCCTATAGACAGACTTCCTATAGCAATAGGTACGCTCTATACATTGCTACCATATGAACTAAAGGCACAATTTGTTAATGATGCAACAATGATAGAATTAACTACACAAGTACAGTTATCAAAGAGAAAATATTTGAATGTTAATAGTAAATTGAATGAAGAGCAACAACTATTATTGGAAAATCTATTAAGGGACCATTAGAATGCATTTGCGTGGGATTATCATGATATGAAGGGGTTGGATCCTAAACTTTGTACCCACAAAATTTATATCAGAGATGATTGCACTCCAGTAAGACAGCCACAAAGAAGGAGTAACCCTGCACTAAGAGAAATTGTGAAAGGAGAATTGCAAAAAATGCTAGATGCAGGATTTATCTACCCCCTTTCAGATAGTCAGTGGGTGTCTCCATTAGTGATTGTGCCCAAGAAAGGAGGGAAGTGGTGAGTTTTTTTTTATTATAGGGAACTTAATGTTGCCACCAAGAAGGATCACTTTCTTTTACCCTTCATCAATCAAGTTTTGGACACACTTGCAGGAAAGCAATACTTCTCTTTTATAGATGGATTCAACGGCTACAACCAAATTCAAATTGCACCAGAAGACCAAAAAAATACCACATTTACCTTTCCATTGGGGACCTATGCCTATTCGGTACTCCCATTTGGCTTGTGCAATGCACCTGCAACTTTCCAGAGGGTAGTCAGTAGTATATTTTAAGACATTTCTAATGATTGCATGGAGATTTATATGGATGACTTCATCACTTATGGTGTTGATTTTGATCAAGCATTGGAGAATCTCAAGAGAGTCCTACAAAGGTGTGAGGATCAAAACTTTTCCTTAAATAGTGAAAAATGCTTCATGATGATTCAAGAGGGTGTAGTTCTTGGCCACTACATCTCCCACAAGGGAATTTAAGTAGATCCTACAAAAATTGAGGTAATCACAAATCTGCCTACACCTGAAAAACAAAAGGATGTTAGGAGTTTCTTGGGTTATGTAGGATATTATAGGCGATTCATCAAGGATTTTAGCAAGGTAGCAGCACCATTGTATACCCTTCTCACTAAGGATGTTGAATTTCAGTGGACTAAAGCTTGTGACAAGGAATTTTCTACCTTGAAGGTAGCTTTGACTCATGCTCCTATACTCAAGGGACCCAATTGGGAGCTTCCTTTCCACATTCACACTGATGCATCAGATTATGCCATAGGAGTAGTCTTAGGATAGAAAGAGGGAGCTGTTGAAGATGCTATTTAATTTTTCAACAAAAATTTGCAAGGAGCTGAATTCAATTATACAGTGACAGAGAAAGAGATGCTGACAGTAGTCTATGCACTGAACAAATTTAGACATTACATAATGGGCTACCAAATATTTGTGCACACTGATCATGTATCCATTAGATATCTCATGAATAAACCCTTGATCATAGGTAGATTGGAAAGATGGTTATTGTTTATGTAGGAGTTTGATATAACCTTTATAGATAATCTAAGGAAGGCTAATGTTGTTATAGATTTTCTTTCAAGGTGAACTACATAAGAAGACAATCAGCCCATAGATGACTCTTTTCTTGATGAGCATTTATTCTCTCTCAGTATACAAATACCCTGGTATTCTAACATACCCAATTACTTTGTTATAGGTAGAGTTCCTTCTCACTTCTCCCCAAAAGAGAAAAGGGCACTCATTGAAAAATATTTTCCTTTCTCTTGGATTGATGGATGTTTGTTTTATACTGGACCTGTCCATGTCATGAGAAGATGATACATATTAAATTTTGCATGCATGTCATAATGAACCATGTGGAGGACACTTTGCGGCCAAAAGGACAACAATGAAGATTTTGAATACAGGGTATTACTGGCCAACATTCCACAAGGATGTAGGAAGGTATACCCAAAAATATGATAGATGTCAAAGAATGGGAAAACCAACCAGATCTGATGAGATGCCATTGTGCCCTCAGGTAGTAATTACTCCCTTTGACAAGTGGGGATTAGATTTTGTGGCACTAATTGACCCTCCATCAAATGGTAAGTCCTATATATTGGTATACAGTGATTATGTAACAAAATGGGTAGAAGTTAAGGCCATGAAGCATGCAAGAGATAACAAGATTGCAAAGTTTCTTTATGAGGAGATTTTCACAAGATATGGAGTTCCAAGAGAAATAGTAACTGAGCAAGGGCCACAATTCACATCAACTCTTGTTGCAGCACTAGTGAATGAGTACAATATAAAGCACAAAAATTCTACTCCTTATCACCCCCAGGCTAATGGCCAAGTTGAGGTGACAAACAGAGAAATTGAAGCCATTCTGACTAAAATACTAGCTATGCATAGGAAAGATTGGGAAAACAGATTACCTGAAGCTATTTTGGCCTATAGGACAACATGGAAAACAACTACATGCTTCACCCCATTTGAGTTGCTGTATGGAAATAAAGCTATGATGTCAATTGAATTTGAACATAAAACTCTGTGAACTGCAGTGGATTTAGGGATGGACATTTATGAAGCACAGAGAGAAAGAATCATGCAGCTAAATGCTTTGGATGAGATAAGAAGAGCAGCCCTGCAACATACAGAAGTAGTGCAGAATCAAAGAATCAAGTGGCATGAAAAATTTATCAAGGATAAGAAGTTCAAACCAGGAGATTGGGCCTTACTCTATGATTCAAGATACTAGGACAATGTAGGAAAATTGCAGACAAGGTGGCTAGGACCATACGAAGTTGTTGAGGTCCTTCCCAATGGAATCGTTCAACTTACCACCATTGACCCTGTTAGGTTTAAATTATTTGTCAACGGTCATCTCCTCAGATTAAATCATAAGCCAGCTTCTAAAGAAGAGTTCGTACAACAATTCACCCAGAACTCAGAGCTTCTTGCAACCAAAGGTGGTGGACCTAGTGTCCCTCCTTCAGCCTAATTGGGGTACGTACTTTCCATAATAAATACTTTCACTTACGTCGAAGTCCATTTCTTCGTCATCCACCCATCCATCACCACCTTCCTCTCTCTTCCATCACTTCATTCCACCTCACCTCATTCCACCTCATCTTCATTTATTGCTCAATTCATTTTCCAACAAGGAAAGCATTACTTTATTTGTGATCGTTACAGTAAATCTTCCACACATTCGGGTATGTGCACATTAATTGCTATCTTTAATCATCTTTTAAGTGTGTTCATTTAATCAATATATGTTAGTATAGGTATTTGCATGAATTCCATCATTTCCTGTCAATTGCCACTCCCATCTCACATCTATGGACACATGTCCAAATTTAGGTTGGGGGGAGGGGAACGAAAAAAATGCAAATATTGTATTGTCCATGTGTGAAATCATACTAGGCTGCGTCAAAAAATTTAAAATGAGCTGATTTGAAATCCAAATAAGAGAATGGTTTGCATGCATGAAGTGATAATAATTGAAGTCACCATTTCTTCCTATCATAATTTCCCTTTATTACTCCTTTTCTTGCCATTATTTCCCTCTCGTAATCTTGAGTTGCAAGCAAAACAGAAAAACAAAAGAAAGGAAGTTTAGTCGACGCTGACACTAGAATTTAGCAGGCACTAGAGGGAAGTGCATTTTATTTTCAAAAGGGGAATTGCAGGAAAAGAATTTGTAGAGCATTTGTTTGATTACAGACAATGGGAAGTGGGTTAATTCGAAACGAACCCACGGTGCATGATATTTTACTGCAGGATGCACAATGCCTAGCCGAATCTCAAAACTGTGGATGGATAGATTAATTTTTGAAGTTGGATAGTTTTGATGAAGGCATTGCCCTTGAATTTTCCCAGACATTTTCAGAAGGAAAAGCCACAGTAAAAGGGTTAGAAGTTTTGGAAACAAAGGAAATAATTGCAGAGGTTACAGAGTTACTTGTTGATGGTGAAAATTACACTGTTTCTAGAGACGCCAGGTCAGCTAGGGTTGAATTCCGAGAGCCAAACGACCCCCCATTGAGCATAGACAAGTAGGGCGCAAAAAGAATGTCTTTTCCCGAGCTGTGGAAGCAGATAGTTGTGTATGTCATCAAATACATCACTTGTGAAGGTCGCCAGTCAAATTTGCACTATTTCCCCTTCAAGCTTTTGAATCACATGAGGCATGGAAGGAGGATGAATGTGCCCAATGTATTGTACAATCTTCTCTCAATCATGGTGACTGAGACCCAAAAAGGTAGGGATAATTTTGTTTCCCACCATTGCTTGATTAAATTGCTATTTGAAAAATCTATGCGTGATGTCTTTGGAATGACTTGGGAAGATTTTATGCAAGTTGATCAAGATTATCACCAAGAAGAGTTTGTCAATGTTGAGCATTTTCCACCTAGGGATATACCTTGATCCTGTCGATTTAGCAGGAGAGTAAGCATGACTAAATCCATTCCTAGTGCTTCAACCTCTGGTGTTGGCTCTAGCATGAATCCTCCTGCAGCAAAGGAAACCATAGAAATTTGTTCTTCTGAAACAAAGCACTCAGAAAAAGAAAGCTCTTCCTCAGGTTCTGATGGTGAAATTCCACTTGAAACCCGCATGAAAACTAGGGCACAACAGAGAGAGGTAGAAATGAGAAAAGGGAAGGATAAAACACAGCCTATAGAAATAAAAGTTTCAAGTTCTCAGAAGAGGAAGGCTGATACTGTTCATCCTGTAGCCAAGGAAAAACATGACAGACCTCCCAGGAAATCAAGACTAGCTGGGCCTGCAACCAGTACGCCTCTACAAGAAAGCCCTAAACCTAGTTCGACCTCACATGAGGACCTTGAAGCTCTAATGGAGTAGGGGCATGTTGAAGAAGAAGAAGACATATTTAAGAGAGAACCAAACGTAAAACTGGTTGATCTTGCTAGCATTGCGGAAGAATTGGAGGAAAATCAGGGCTTCCTGCAGAATGAGCAAGAGGTCCTACAGTGTGAAGTCATGCAGCAATAGCCAAAACTGGAGCAGGAGTTCTTTCAAGAACAAAAGTCCCTGTAGCAAAAGGAAAAAGAAACAACACCCTTATAGCCAAAGATAACTGGACAACCTAAGTCCATACAAATAGTACCATATGAGGAGCATCCATCAACAAAAAGACTGGTAGCCATTCATAATCCTCCTAGTTTTATAGTACATGCAACAATTTTGAATCTATGGAAAGAGATACAAAGAAGGGAAGAAGAATGGAAAAAGGAAAAATGGAAGTTGAAGGAGGAAATTCAAAAGAAGGATGAAGAGATTAAGGAAAAAGATTCAGAAATTGCTACCCTGAAGCAAAGGGTAGATGATATGGCAGCTTTGGCACCAAATATTCTAGAATGTAGAGAACCCTCGAGGGTCTATGCTCTTCTCCTGAAAGAGAAGTATCTCTCTTTTAAGATGTCAAGACTTGCCTCAGGTTTGGATCCTTCTATTGATAACCCTATGGAATTTTTTAATGCTTATAGGATTGCCTCCCCTAAAATGAAGAATTTTCTATGTGACTTTTATTTACATAATTATGGTGTCACAAAATACCATGATTGGAACCCGCTACTGTATGTTGGATATGTTCAATTGAGAGCATTTATGTCTTGGATGGACAATGAGATTAGTTGGGGACAACAACATGGTGCTTATAAACAATTGGAGTCTGATATCCCTCTGCCCATTAGAGATGAATCAAGCAACCCAAGGGATATTTATAGAGAATGGCATAGAATGTTGCTTAGACCAAGTTATGGCAATAGGATTATGCCTTGGATTGAGGTAGTTTACACTGAGTATGAGGAAAGAAAGCAGCAAAAGAGGAAATTGTGAGGAGATGTTTATCCCAAAGATGGAATAGTTTGACTGATGAGTTGAAAAAGCTGAGCCTCATTCCATCCACAATTATGTTGCAACATTAAAAAAAATTGACAGACATATTCATATTGGGAGAACTCAGGGATGGCATTGGCTTCCCCTAACTTTTCAGCCACCCATGATCATGTGGCTCATGCCAAATTTTAGATTCTACTAGTGTGATATTGCTACAGAAAGGAAAAGATGGGATAGGTTTGACAGATTGGGAGGATTCTATTGGGATCTTGACTCACATACTGCAACAACTAATGTTGGACAGCTCTCAGTTGCAAATTTCTAAGCTTTGACTAGGCAGAAGAACAACTCTTCCCTTGCTGGAGGACCAGCAAGACGTTAGGTTGGGGGGAGTGATGAGCCTAGTTTTTGGTCTAGTTTTGGGTGGAATCTATAGTCTATTTTCTCATAGATGTCATCAAATTTAATGCTTAAGTGTTGGTATTGGCTTAATGTTTCCCTCAAACCATTGAAATTTGAAATTATCCTATCTTTGCAAGCTTTAATGATATGTGTCATAATATTTGGGTCATCTATATTGATTTTGTATGTGATTAATGAATGTTTCTCTGGGTGGTTATTGATGTGCAGTTATTATGCACACTAACCTTGGCCTACAAACTTAATACGCCAAGTTAAGGAAGACACTGCTAGCTGGGCATGCACCATAACATCTAGCTGAGAAATTGCTCCAAGTCAAAGGCAACTGGCAACAAAGATTCTCCATGCAACTGAATGTAACTGCCTTGTAGTGGACCTTAATGATCGAGCATGCATGGGTGTTACTGCTATGCTGGATCTGTGCTTGACTCGCATGTCTGACCAGATTTCATGAATGCATAACCGCCATCACTCCACTTTCCCCTATTTTCCCTAAATGTCATCCTCTCAGTCATGGAGTTGACTGCCTTGTCTAGCTGTAGTATAATTAATGATTTGATGCTCCTTCAGGAGGTTGTGCAATTTGACATTGTACTCTCATTCTCCAATTTCAGTAATACAGGTACATTACTCTTTGTATGCATGATTTACAGTGAATAAAATAAAGTTCTGAGTTCAACCATCTGAGTTCTTGTTAGTTTAGAGGATACTTGTCCAAGGGGGCCCACTTCGTGAGTAATTCATCTTCTTAATTTAGTATTAGTTTAGTATTACTTGTTGTTTGGTACTTAGTTAGGAATCTGGCATTGACTGTTCTTGTAGCCACTAGAATTTCATTATGTGACTATTCCTACAGCCAAAGCAGACATAGTAATCCCTATTTGTCACACAGATTTTCATTCTTGCTCTGCATTTCAGCTTAAGCATAGTTGTTGGTTAATGTTCAACATTTTTTTTATTTCCTTTCAGCTATTTAATTTTAGTATTATGTTTCTTAGCTAGAGAATGCAATGACTACTTGAGCCCCTAGTGCACATACAATACTGACCCATTTCAAGTTCATGTCCCTGGGTTGACAAGTTAAATGCACCTTCATGATGATTGAATGGCTATTCAGGTTAGATTTCCAATCTTTGAATCAAGGTTGTAAAGGCTTAGTTATGAGAGGGTTGGGTGACTTGGAGCATCACTTGGAAAGAGACCCGAATTTGGCTAGGGCCACCC
>VDFB02075321.1:163732481-163966824 GCA_007258455.2 Sequoia sempervirens | reverse complement strand
TCCACTTTAGCTTTATGTAGCTTTGAAAAAGAAACAAAAAAAAAGTGATTGTAATCATATCATGACAACCATATTTTTGATAATATGTAAAAACTGAAAGAATGAATATCATATGTTAATGAATGAATGTGAATATGTTAATTAATGAATGTTATATGTTAATGAATGAATGTTATATGTTATTAATGGATGAATGAATGATTAATGTTATATGATTGGGTATGGGGAATTGAGAGTGATGTGAGGGGGAGGGGCCAAATGAGCTTCCATCGTCACGTGGTTGGCCCTATTAAGTAGAGAATATTAAACTATTCTCGAAACAAAGAGAAGCTCAATAAGGTAATGCACTTTTCAATATAAGAAATGCATTGTTTGAAGCATCAAACCAATATGCAGTTTGTATGTATGATCAGTCATCAGTCTCCGCAATGGTACATTTCCATGAATATTTTATAAAAAAAAATTGATGCTTCGTCGCAATTTCGATGAAAACCACCGACGAATCAACAGAAAGGTTCGACGAAGTTTCTATAGCTGCGACGAAGGTTTTGTCGTAACTCCTTGCCCATTCTGTCTCAATTTCGATGAACTTTTGGCATTGTTTCCATGCTACTCCTTTCCCATTTCGTTGCACTTTCGAAAAACTTTTGGTGTTCTTCCGATGCTACTCCTTGGTATTTTCATTGCAAAGTCGACGAACTCTAGGTGTTGTTTCAACGCTACTACTTGCCTATTTCATCGCACGTTCGATGAACTTTTGGTGTTGTTTCGATGCTACTCCTTGCCCATTTCGTTGAAATGGCGATGAACATCTGGTGTTGTTTCGACGCTACTCCTTGCCCATTTCATCGAACTAGCGATGAACTTCTGGTGTAATTCGTTCATCGATATTCTGACGAAAGTCCCAAGCCATTACACGATGCCGACGACCGATGATTCTTCGCCGTTATTTCGACGTTTAATTCATCATCAGCCTTTCGACGAAAAAATAGCAATGCAAATATTTTTGCCATTTCGTCGCGTTTCCGACAAAGATTTGTCGAACTACCGACGAACGACCATCGAAAAATGGAGCCAAATTCAGTAGTGTTTGATTTAAATCAACCCAAAAATCTAAATCAAATTTTCACATCAACTAATCCCTCATTAAATTAATCAAATCCTGATTAATTTAATCCTAATCATCCAAATCCTTTAGATTTTTCCACTTGCACATGAAAATACATTTAATGGATTTATTAAATCCCTATTTTCTTTCAACTTGGCATCTTTAGGGGAATATTCCTCCAAGTTTGAAAATCCCTCCAAGTGGATTTGTCCTTCCAACAAGACATTCATTCCCTCTTACATGTCCTTGTGCATTGAGCCAAGTGGCATTTAATTCATTCTTTTTCCCTCTAACATGTCATTTCATGATTTTCAAATTCCACCTAATTTCATTTATTGTGCACATTCATCAAAATGTCCTCAACCTTCCTCCATTCACATCTTGACAAGTGGAACTTGCACATTAGATGTTGAATGATCCCACATTGCTCCATTTTTCCCATTCCTCCATCTTTTCTTTCTATAAATGGAGGGCTCATCCTTTGTTTTGATCATCCACAATTTGAGCAAGTCTACTATACTTAGTTTCATCCTCAAGCATATCTATTTTCATCAATTTTATCAAGGTCTTAGCTAGGTTATGCAGATTTTTCATCATGGAGCTCAATTGAATCTTCAACAAAGTGGATCACTCATCAAAATTGCATCAAAGGAGTTGGGAAAGGACCAATTTTCACATCAAATTGGCACCAATTCCCCCATGGGATTGAGAGTTTACATCTTAAAATAGGATTTCATTGTTTTCTTGGTTCATTTTCTTTTCTATTTGAGCTTTGCAAATTAATTTCATGGGGAATCTTGATTCTCACTTGCATTTGATCTAACATTATGTTTGTTTCTTGTGTTTGTGTAGGTCTAGGATTAGGGTTCTACATTTGGCGCTAGGAGGGCGAATCTCAAGTTCTAATCACATTTTTTAACAAAATTTCATGCTTTTTTGTGTTTTTTGGTGTCTACAGGAAACTACGTCGCTATCAGTCCAACGACGCAATACAACACTGCTATCATCAAAGCGATGCCATACAATGATGCTATAAACTCCAAATGTCTTCACTCAAACATTCCCACCCAGAAATTCAAAATTCTAAACTGTGACGTGAGACCTATTCCTGAGCACTAGATTTTTCAAACTTCAAACAACGGCGCTGATACAAAATTGCATCACTATCATGGTCTTTATCTTGCTATAGAGCATCACTTGCAGGCCTAGCGGCGCTATACAACAATGTTGATTTAATCAAACTGCACCACATATGTGGGTTGCGTCACTGGGGTGGAGTAAAAGATCAAGTATGAATTTTTTTGACATGTTCTTTTTTAACTTTTGATCATTTGGGAGTTTTAACTTGTTTTATGTCTCTGGTTTTCTTGAATTGATCAGTTTGTAGGTGGAAACAAAGAAGGAGCGAAGACGAGTTTAAAGTATAAACATCATTTACCCATTATATCAAGTGTCTTTAGATGCTCTTCTTTTAGAAGCAATTATAATTCCAAAATTTTAAGGATTTTTACCTCTTCAAGCTCTTAGGACTCACTAATTTTCAATTTGGGTTTAAAATGAACAAGGAAAAAGGGATTAAAAAGAAGTTTAGGAAAATCTACTACATTTTGTTTAAGGTTAACAATTGAACAATCAAAATATCACACTTCCTTTGTTGCTTAAAAAGAAGTCACTCTTGCTTTGAAAGGATAAAATGAACACGTGTTTCTTTTTTTTGTAATCACTTACTCAAAATAATATTATCAAAATACATATGCGCTTCTCTCGCGCCTTACGATGATCTTGAGAATCAAAAGGCTTTTGGTGACATTAAGTTGCATAAGTGATTTCCTCCACATTTCATTTGGGATTAAAAATTGACAAATCTTGCGAGTGTGAGTGGAACATATCACGTGTGTTCTCTCTTTGTTTCTCAACAAAGATCGATTGAACTACGGATTTGTTTGCTCAATTTTGTGTTATCTTAGAGGGCCTGCCTTGTGGGAAAAAGTAATCACCCAAGGGAATGACCCAACCGAAAACACGCTAAAACCAAGTGACTTCCAACTGGTATATAAGTGTGGGTACTTGAGGAAAGGAAAGTATCACGAGGATTATTTTGACGAGAAGGGAAGCAATGGTCTCTCACCGCATGGATGGTCCCCATGAATGGAATTCCCACATTAGAACCCTTGTTTAGAAAAGGCCAAAATCCTTGATCTATTTGTTGGTGCAAGAACAGTCATTCTAAAGCTTCCCCACACTTTTACGACTTTTAGCAGAAATGGAAAGTATGCCATGGGAGATTCATGGGTATAGATGCTTGGATGACCCGAGAAGCGAGTGCACTATAAGGGGGAGCCTATGCGGTCAAGCATCTCACCATTCGCTAAAAGTAGGTATAGCTAGACTTTTCCAAGTGGGGATTCAAAAAATATAGTCTTTCATAGCCATAGGGTTGTGCATTTTCATGGAAACAAAACACTTTGCTTGATCGAAAACATTGGGAAACAAACATTCAACATTGTTATTAAATTTCAAACCCTTTAGGAAGAAAATATCTTAGACAAAATTTGAGTGCTATTGCTTACCCTTGGGATTCTATCCTTAGAGGTTTCTAAGAATTTATGTTTATATCTCAATTTTCTTACTAAAGTCAACAATAGGTAACTTTTTCCTTAATTTCATTGAAGTTCCACATAATGTACTTTGTGGGATGAGAAGAAGTTAAGACATTAGACATCTAGCTCAAAAACATAATCAAAGAATTGTTTGTTGTAAAAAAAAGAACTCACTAAGAAAAGCTAAGAACAATTGAGCCCCACACATGTGTCTCAAATGATTTCACACAAAATCAAAATTCAAAAACCAAATTCAAAATATCTTAGTCCAAAATATCATCAAAAGTGTCTCTCAATGCTCTATGAATTCAGACAAATATTTCTTTTCAAATTTTACAGAAGAGCTTCAAGAAACAATCCCAATTTGTACTCGTTTTTATTATTGTCAAAATCCAAATCATTTTTGGGAATTTTAGCATCTTGTTTAGAGTAAAGCATGTTCTTCAAAACTGAGGTCTTGCAAACAGGAGTCTTTTTTAGGTACACATAGGATCAAAACAAAACCTTCATCCATCTTTTGAACATCAAACCAAAATCATCTCGCCAACAACTCTTGAAAATATTTAAATCATCCTTTATGCTAGGCTTTTTGGAAAATCCTTGAATCAAAACATCAAAACATTTGGTTTGACTAAATATGTGTAGATGTATCCTTCTCCATATGCTTAATTGAATTATCATCAAATCATCTTGTTTGGTTAAGTGTGGGTAGATGCATCCTTCTCCCTACGCTTAGTCAAATTGTCATCTTGTGAGAAAGTTTATCCCATAGATAACATCCAACATCTTGGGATCCATTTGTTCATTATCCAAAAAATCAAAACAATCCAAAACCAAGTCAAGGTCAAAATCAAATCCGAGAATCCAAGAATCCAAAAAAGTCCCAAAAGTCTAGCATCCCCCTCAAGATCTTCTAAGAGTTTAATCATCCATATCATCCGTGCCTTTCACACATTTCACCATCAAACCTTTGATCCTTAATCATCCTAGATATTCTCTTTTGAACCTCATTTTATGGTTCAAACAAGATCGCAACACAAGAAGAACATGGAGACAAACAAAGAAACATCAACTTCAAGTGACCTAGGCCAAACCAATTCCAAAATGAATCTCGTTGGATCAAGCAAACCCCTAACTAATCTTCCTTCATCATCACAAAATCCATAAGAGGAAGGTTAAGTGGAGGATATCACCAATAATTCCTTCGGGATGACACAAGACGAGATCACCGAAATGGTCCAAAATCCCAAAAACCATAGAATTATCAACATCATGATGAAGCTCCATCCCTCACAATATATGCTTGAATTAGCAAAACAAGGGGATAAACTCCCTTCTAATTACGATGTGAGTACCATTATGGAACAACCTCTTGGGGTCATGCCTCAAATTTCATCCATGCCCCCAATCTCATCCACACCTCCATTCCAAAGCATAACCCAACCCATCCCCCAAATTGTATCATCCATTGCTCCAACTCAACCTATTGTTAACAAAGGGAGCACATTTCTAAATGCACTAAAAACACACCCCCTTGTAAATAATCAAGATTTGGATGCAAACACTATCTTAGGGAAATCCGTACCCCAAAATCCATCACATCCATATATCCCCCTCACTTTTCATGATCCCAATGACCCATCATCGTCATTTCACGCAACACCTCAAACCTCTCTCCCTATAACCTTGCAAGGAGAAGGTGACTTATTTGGACCAGGGGCATCTTTGACCCTTCACCTTCATCATTTCCCCAAGGAAGTATGCCACTCACTTTTTCACTACTTCCACCCTTTCCACCAACATCAACATCAACTCTCAGTTTGGGGTTACCTCCATTGCCACCACTCATTCAAAACAATCCCCCAATCATCAATCAAAGCATCATACCGAATCCTCCCATCTTTCCATCAATATCGCAACAACAGATGGCAACCATCCCGATAATACAAGAACCCACCACATCATCAACCATTCCCCAAATACCTCAAAACATGGTCTCCCAAGGACCAAGCATATCAATCTCACCATCCACTACACAAATCCCAATCATCAATACAATGGTGCCTCTTATCACGACAACAAACAACATTCTGAATCCTCCACCACCTCCATCACCAAACAAAAATATGTCAAACCAATACAAAATCATGTTACAAGCCGCTCAACAAACTACCTATTAAAAGGCACTTCAGCAAATCCAAAACTGACAAGCTGCACAACTAGCCGCTCAGCAAGCACAAACACAATTAGCTGCATAGCAAGTAGTGCAAGCCACTCAAATAGCTTAAGTCGTACAACAAGTGCAATAAGTACAACAAGCAGCTCAAGCTGCACAGGCTGCACAAGCTAGACAAATTGCACAAGCTTCCCAACAAGCACAAGCCCAGGCTCAGGCACAAGCGCAAGCTTGAGCCCAATACCAAGCTCAACAATCACAGTACCTCGCACAACAATAAACAGCCCAACAACAAGCATACTAGCAAGCACTGAAGCAATACCAAGAGCAACAAGAAGCAACCCAACTAGCAGACCAACAACAAGTGTTGTTGGTACAACAACAACAAAAAGCTCAACAACAAGCATTATTATCGCAACAGCAATAGGACCAACAACAAGCATTGTTGATACAATAGCAAGTACAAGCACCATCCACCAACACAACAACCAATCTTCCCATCCCACTGACAATTGAACCACTGCAAAACACCTTCACTCCACCCCCTGATCCATAAAACAATGTAACAACAAAAATCAAGTTGCTCTCGCAACAAGTGCTTGATCTTCAATCAGGGAAAACCACAATGACACCTGACAACTTGTGTCCCTATCCATTTGACAAGAGTCTTGTAATGAAACCATTCCCAAAGGGATTTGAAATCCCCAAATTTGATAAATACCATGGGATGGGAAACCCTGAAGATCACATTAGGGAATTCCAAGTATATTTCATGGAAGTCACATATGACGATACATATTTGATGCTTTTATTTCCTAGAAGTTTGGCTAGCCATGCCATGGAGTGGTTCTCTCGCCTTCCTCCTAGCATCAAAAAGTTCCAAGAGATAGTAGACATATTCAATAAAAAAATATGCATTCAATATCGGTATGGATGTCAGTCTAGAGGAACTATCAACTCTTAAACAAGGAAAAAATGAATCATTTGCTTCCTTCCTACAATGATGGCGATCCAAGGCCAATAGGAGCAAATGGGTCATGCCAGAAGAACAACAAGTTTGCACCATCATCTCCAATATTTAAGGAACCTTGGTATTTCATCTCAAGGTGCAAGGTATCACCACATATGACCAATTAATCTCCAAGGCGCTTAACATTGAACGAGCCCTTATTGCACAAGGAGGGACACCTGCATATCCTAAATAGAAAAACAATCTCCCATCCACCAACTATAATGACAAACCTCGCACATGGGTGAAAAACAGAAACATTACCAATGATGGTGTTGTCAATGCCAAAGTGGTCATTAGTGCTCCTTGACAAAACACACCAACACCCTAGAAACAACCCCAAAACAACAATCAAAACAATTGATAAGCTAACATTGTGACTTAGCAGCCAAACAATCAAATAGTCAACAATTTGCACGATCAAAGGGGGCCACCCCAGCGAAATAAAAACTTCCCCAAGCGGAAGTACACAACCCTTGGGGAATCAGCTAAATCCATCATGAAGAGGTTGGTAGAGAAAAAACTCATCACAATTCCCACCTATGACAACTATCAAGAGGCCTTGGTGAAACCGTCATGGTACAATGAAAATCACCTTTAATATTTCCAAAAAAGCAAGGAACACACAACCGCTAGTTGTATGAGGTTGAAAAACTTAATTCAAGACCTCATTGATGATAAAATCATAAATGTGGAATAGCCAGCGGGAAATCAAAATCTTCATATCTACATGAATCTGATGCCCAATCATAACAACAAAGGGAACAATAACAATGATAAGGGGAAGGGTGCATTCAAAAGTATGAATCATGTATATGACCATGTCGTTGCATCCCTAGATGAGTATTTCACTGTTATCACCATCAAAGGAGCCCAAGCTGATTGTGGAGTCACCACAAGAGGCGGAAAAATTACCATCACAGGGTCATCTTAGCCTCCTAGAGCACCCACTTCCAACCTAAGATCTGTTCCTAGTGGCTATAATATCCTTGATCAGTTGAAAAGAACCCCAGATCAAATCTCCATCATGAAGTTACTGAAGATATCATCAGCCCACAAAAATATCCTTGAAGAAGCATTGGCTTCATCCACCGTCTTTGCAGATCTTGATGCTGAACAATTCCAAGCTATGGTCAGAAACATCATTACCCCAAATCTTATTACATTATCTGATCAAGACTTCCCCACCCAACCATCTCACAATCGCATGCTCCATCTGGAGGTCCTAGTGCATAAGAACAAAGTCAAGAGAGTCTTGGTGGATGGAGGTGCAGGCTTAAACATTTGTTCCCTCAATATCATAAAGAATCTCGGAATCTCAAAGCATTCCATTGAAAAAGGAAAAGGCATCACAATTAGGGCTTACGATGATCAAGAAATAGTGTCTCAGGGCACTATCCAACTCCCTATTCAAGTAGGGCCAACAATTATGGAAATCACCTGTCAGGTCCTCGACCTCAATTTTCCTTACAACATTCTCTTGGGGCATTTGTGGATCCATGGGATGCAAGAAGTGGCATCAACCTTCCACCAATGTGTCAAGTTCACATACCAAGGCCAAGAGGTCACTATCCATGGGGATCCCGAACCTTTTTCTTACTGCAAGAGCCTAGAAGAAAAATATTACAAAATCCCCTAAGTGCCAAAGAATGATGAAGGGCCCTCAACTCCATACATTGACCCAGCTACTCTGGCCTCCACTTTTGCGACAGAGACACCCGCCATCCCTACCATCTCTGATATTAAGGTCATTATCTAGGAAAATGGGTGTGGACACTATACAATTCCAAAAAATTCTTTTGTGGTAGGAGAGTTACCACAATCTCCCAGGTCACAAGGACGACCACAATCAAATGATGCTTCCTCATCCCAAACCTTCACAATAGGATCCTCCAGCTTCGGAATTTGGGGAGATCTTGGCTGAGAAGTAATAGAAAAGGACCCATCCCATCTCCTGTACCAAGACAATAGACCAGCATCCAATCTACCTATGGATAATAGCAGTAAAGGCTTACAAATGATGCTTGCCATGGGCTATGACAGAAACAAAAAGCTTGGACAAAATGACAATGGGCTTCTAGTATCCATCATTCCTAAGACACGAATGAAAAATATTGGCCTCGGATGTACCCCTCTGAGTATAACCATACGTGGCCCAAATCCCCTAGTTAAGAAGGTCAAAACTCCTCAACAAACAAGAGCCTCCCTTCAATTACCCATATCCACTGGTTTTCCTTTAGACAACTTCACATTTGACATAACTGATGTCTACAGTAGTAGTGATGAGGAAGATGCCATAACTGACTTACCTATGCTTTTTGAGAATTCCTCTCTCCTCATGATTAGTACTGTTTCATTTGAGTCAACCAGTCAAACCCATGAAATCAACCTAGTTTACCCCCAACTCATTGATTACAGCCAACAAGGACCACCAATTCTAGAAACTTTTGAAAATGAGGAAGTGCTCTCAAAATTCATGGGATCGTGGAGCATGGTACCATGCGGAGATCATAAAACTAGGTTTGATATCATTCTAGACACACAAGCTTACTACGGGGAGAGGATTGAATCCTTTAGTCGCAAAAGTGAAAATTTGAGAATAATCTCAAGGTCTTTGAGTGAAAACCACACTATGGCACTCTCTAACCCTAAAATAGTAAAAACAAAGGTCGTATCCAATGGTGAAAACCTCTCTGAGGCACCCAAGGATGAAGGATTCAATCTCCCTCTCAGTG
The DNA here is from genome assembly GCA_007258455.2 of Sequoia sempervirens. Classification (NCBI taxonomy): domain Eukaryota; kingdom Viridiplantae; phylum Streptophyta; class Pinopsida; order Cupressales; family Cupressaceae; genus Sequoia; species Sequoia sempervirens. The sequence goes on along the minus strand of VDFB02075321.1, from coordinate 163,957,196 downwards.
CTCTACATCAGGAAAAGTTAGCAGTTCTAGCCAAGAAGTGCAACCCAGACAACTTGGGAATACAGGAAACTCCACATATCACATTTTATGTTGAATCATTGATGTCAGAAGAACAGGAGCTCCTAGCTACTTTCTTAAGGGAGAGAAAGGTCAACTTTGCATGGAGCTATGTCGACATGCCCAGGCTTGATCCGAAGATTGTGTTCCACCACCTAGCAGTTTACCCCAAAGCAAAGCCTGTCTGACAGAAACTCAGAAAAATTCATCCTCAAATTTCCTTGTTGGTTAAAATGGAATTGAAGAAGGTACTTGATGCAGGGTTCATACGACTAATTGACTATCCGAAGTGGGTATCAAATCTGGTTCCTATTTCAAAGCTCGATGCAAGCATCTGTATATGCACAAGTTTTAGAGACCTAAACAAAGCATGTCCCAAGGACAACTTCCCGCTACCCAACATTGATATGATTGTAGATATGACTACGGGACATGAGATTCTTTCACTAATGGATGGATTCTTCGGGTATAACCAAATTATGATAACCAAAGAAGATCAACACAAAATAGCTTTTACTTGTCCATGGGGGACATATTGCTAGAAAATGATGTCATTTGGCCTAAAGAACACTGGAGAAACATATCAAAGGGTCATGACCTTAATCTTTCATGACATGATCCATAAGGTTGTGGAAGATTACGTTGACAACATATTGGAAAAATCCAGAAAGAGAAGGGATCACATAGCAGCTTTGAGTGCCATCTTCGACAGATTGGAGGAATACAAGGTCTGCCTTAATACAAAGAAGTGCATCTTCAACGTACAATTAGGGAAGATGTTGGGATACATCGTGTCCATGAGAGGTATTGAAATAGATCCCTCCAAGGTAAAGGCAATCCTCGAGATGGAGGCACCTAAGACATTGAAACAATTGAGAGGCTTACAAGGAAGGCTACAGTCCATCCGTTAGTTCATAGCTCAACTAGCAGACAAATCAATCCCATATTCTCACCTACTCCACAAGGGGGTAGCATACAAGTGGGATGACAAGTGCGATCAGGCCTTCAACAAAATCAAAGAGTATTTTCTCACACCTTCAGTGCGTATGCCACCAATCCCAAGAAATCATTTAATCCTCTACATATCAACAACAACAGCAGCCCTCGGTGCTCTCCTAGCTTAGCACGATGAAAAAAAAATAGAGAGGGCCATCTACTACATTAGTCAGACCATGGTAGGGCATGAGTTAAATTACTCCTTCATCAAAAAATCTTGCCTAGCAATGGCGTTTGCCTCATAGAAGTTCAGACACTACATGTTAACACATAAAATTAAGCTCATTGCCAAGATTGACCCACTCAAGTACCTACTTTCCAAGGAATTTCTGACAGGAAGGATGGCCAAGTGGGTCATGATCCTATCAGAATATGACATTGAGTACATGGAACATAAGGCCATCAAAGGGCAAGCTATTGCAGACCAACTGGCAGAAGTGCCAATGTACTCAGAGAATCTGCTAATTTTAGAGTTCCCTGATGAATCCATCTTCAACATGAACATAGAAGACCATTGGAAGTTGTACTTTGATGTCTCCTATACATAGCATGGATCAGGAGCCGGCGTCTTTTTCATCACTCTACAGGGAAACTGCATACCAAGATCCTACAAGTTGGCATTTCCCTACACAAACAATATCGCAGAATATAAGGCTCTACCATAAGACTCAAAATAGAAGTGTAGTGGCACATCATGGCTCTCAAGGTTTATGGGGACTCACAACTAATAATCAATCAAGTGAATGATGAGTATCAGACTAAAGATGACAAGCTCACTCCATACAAGAAATTGGTGGAAAGTCTTAAGGAGTCCTTCATTGAGATCACATTCGAGTAGATACCTAGAGAAAACAACAGAGTGGCAGATGCCATGGGGACAATTGGATCCCTATTGGATATCCCTCGCAATGTCCCAAAGTATGAATTCTTGGTAGAGCAGCTTCTCGTGCCTGCATTTGAGGTACCAGAGTTATAATTTGTGTGCAAAATTATTGGTCCTAGCGATCCATGGTACCATGACATATACACTTATCTCAGAATAAGAGTCTTCACAGCTGACTGTTACCAATTTTTTCCCACAACTCGATTGGTGGAGCTGGCTGAATATTGTTATATCTTAAGGTGAAATTGTAGATTATGTTTAAGTGTTGTTTGCATCATGTTCATTATTCATTAACTGAAAGTGGTGTATTTAAAAGAAGAATCAGAATTTCAGAAGTGTTATTCAAATGTTTCATAATTAAATGAAGTACAAAATTGAGCATATAAATAACAGAGAATTTTAGAATGCTTTCATTTATTTCATGGAATAATTCATATTTACATAGCTTCATTTGATTGCAAGAATCCAAATGATATTACAACGTTGCATTGAAATGCATTTTCTTTTCAAAATGAAAAGCATAAAATGAAATCAAATATCCACACAAGCTGTGGATGTGACTATCACAATGCACCATTAATAGTACACTAAACTATGGAAGATGTGAAAGAATAAATCACATAAGTAATGACATAATCATCATTGCCTGATTATCGATGGTCGACGTTGAATGGTGCACCTTTGTCTGCTCGAGCTCTATTGACCTGTAAGAGAAAGAAGAGGATGTCAGAGGCTCTGATTATGAAGATACTTACATGAATCACCAACAATAGTGCAGCCTACTATCAATCATACATTGAAACAATCAAGAAAAATTACAAAAGAAATGAACTGAAGGAGAAACATCATGATCATTATATCTTGTTTTTTATGCTAACATTGTTTGTTTCCTTGTGCAGGTATAGGGAAAATCATGAAGCTAATCATTATTTGAAGACCAAGTATGTGGAGAAAAATGGGCTCCCACAAGGGTAGAGCTCAGCATACTGCCCTACTCATTACAAGTGGGTTGATTAAGAGATAGTAATTTCATCATCATATTCATTAAGAAAAGAAGTGATATACCACTAAAGGGGTAAAGCATAGTTATCTATAAACCTATTAAACCAAATGTGCATTCATAACAATCAAGTCAATGTTTTCTGAAAGCTACAGGTGAACAGTGAGTTTAATCCACTCAATCATCTAACTAAGTACAATTATATCAAACATTGTTGTATGGTTCATGTTCTTTTACAATCAGTGCTATTTGTTCATCATGATCATTTTTCATGCAAGGTTCAGTTCATTAGTGTTCTTTCTCACGATTAAGGATAGTGAACAGGCATACATTATGCCTTAATGAAGAGTTTTGTTTCAATTTTCATCTCGAAAGAGAATAGATTTACAGAACAGTTTGTTAAGCGGAGCATAAAAATGCATGAAGAGTGCTAGGTTGAAGCCCAAGAGTGAAATGACAAAAAATGCATTCAAATAATAAATGAGCAGTCAGTTCCACTTTGACTGATGATTCAAATACATCATTAAGAGTTACAATGTGAAATGATTGTTTAGAATGATAAGGAAATGACAAACATAACATAAAGGTGTCTCTGAAGTATTAGTCATGCACTAAAACAATCAAGTAGGGTGCAGTCCATAGAGCTACATTGTTTCAATTAGAGATTTTGCATAAGTCAAAAATAAAATCAAGAAGTCAATCATCCTGTGTTTCTTCAAGGAAAGTCAATAAGGAGGCAACATCATAGTGGTCTAAAGAGTATAGATGCCACTGTTCTATCAGGGTATGTGTGGTCACTAAACAAAAGCGAGCTCATTAACTGTTCTCATTACCAAATGTGAAGCCCAAGGACAAAAGGCAAGAGTTTGTTGCACGATAGAGTAAAGTGAATACATTCAAGGGTGCTTTTCTTCACAAAAGATAGATACAGAAAGACAAGTGAATAAATCTTCATGGGTCGAGCTATTTTTCACAGGAATATCAAAGCAAGCAAATTTAATGCAATTTCCAACTTACCCATGTAGGGTTTTTCATTAGTAAGGACAAAGAGTGTGTGTGTAATGAATAGTGTTTCAATGAACAGGCTGTAACACAACAAGAAATGCACCGAGAAAGAAGTATGCTTCAGAATTCCAAGGGTTCATAAAAAGACTGAGAAAGCAGAATGCCATGGTGAGTTCGACCAATTTGAAAATAGAAATATAAATTTATGTTATTCTTTCGAGTTTACCCTCATTGGGGTTTGAAAATACAATTCAGAATATCACAATTTCCAGTTTACCCATGAAGGGTTTAATAAGAAAATTACAGAGATGACAAAGGGAAGCACCAGTCATGATGGGTCGAACCCATAACTTGAATAAAAAATGAATATACAAAATACACACGTTGGGGTTTGAAGTAAGTGCAATATTTTCACCATTTTCAGACAACCCATAAGAGGTTTTTATATGAAACAAAAGAGTACAGAGGTAAATCATAATGATTGAGTTTTCTTCAGAATAACAGATGTCAATGTCTAGTTTTGTTTCAGAAAATACAAAATGAGAATTTCCTTTGGTGGGTCGAGCTCCAGGATAAGAAATATCAGCTTTCATTTAATTCTCATGATACCCATATACGGGTTTGTCATCAAGAATGCAAAGGTGTGAGATTCCTGTTTTGGGTCGAGCCCAAAAGCTCTAAAAAATGCTTTTCTAAGATATATATAGTGCGGCCTGTACATGGCCATAAATCATAAGTGCAGGTTTTTCAGCTTCCTAAAGAAGAGAGTATGTTCTTTAAATGTAACTCACCATTTCATGGTCACTGAAGAACAAATTGGCCACGGCCAGAACACTCACAAAAGGCTCCAGGCTTGAAGGTTTTCACCATAGCTTACAGAGGTAAATACAAGGAGCCTAGGCCCACGTTTCGAGCTCTTTCAAATGAGCACAAAAAATATAAAGAAAAGGTATTAGAGGCTGTGTTAGCTGCGACCACAAGGCCAGAATGAACAAAAATGAAAAGCCATAGAAGCTATAAACAAATATCTTACCCTATGCACAGTAAAAAACAACAAAACCCGCTAGTGAATTTCACTCATGGAGCTTTCAGATAAAGACTCGAGCTCCTGCATATCGGCCAAGAGGTAGTCACAGGAAATGTAAGAGAAATCAGAAGTAAAGCAAGCAGGCCGCGACCTTTATAACTCTTTTGTCTTTCAATGAAATGAAAAACTATGATAACATTCAGAAATCAAGCTTACCCAACTAAGAATTCGACTATCAGAAGGAGAAAGTGAAGATTCTAAAGCATGTAAATTCTCAGACCGAGTTCAATCATGGCGGTGTGCTCTCTCAGGTGGAGCTCATTTTCCTCAAAGTGATGAGTGTAAAATGAAATCATTTTTTTAAGGTTTTTACATCTTTTTCTCATGCCCTAATTCGAGTCAAATTTATGATTATCTAGAATATTCACAATTGAAAATAGCACATGGGAATTCGAAGTAGGGTTATTCTTACATTATGAATGTTAAAGTCTAAAGCTAATGTTTGGGGGCCAAAAATTTATATGCCTAGGTCGGTTATGTTTGAAGTCTTTAAGGCTTGAGATACATTCACATTTGCGCCTTAGTAAATTGAAGACTTGAATACCCTATTTTTAGTGATTTAGTGAGAAATCAATAAGAGTTGTAATATCGTTACACATTTGACACTTAGGGTTTTTTGTTTTTGAATTGATTTTGAAGAAATCAATTGGAGATATTGATATGAGGATGATATGTATTGATATTTTTTATGATTTTTAAGGAAAAAATCAAACATTGTAATGGAGAGATTAAGCATGTAATTCTTTTTGCAAAATATTTTATAATCTTTAATTGCAAAAATAGATAAAATATAAAATCTACAATCTTGTAAAGTAGAATCGTAAAGCAATCTCTTATAAATTGTTTTATGATTTCTTGCTATTTTTAGTAGATTATTGTTGACTTCTTCTCTTGGTCGGATTTGAGTCTCATCTTAGAGAGATAAGGTGTTTTTCTAGCTTTTAAAGCAGATTCAACCTATTTTTAGAGGCTTGACAATTTGATAATAAAATCTATATGCTTTTTTCTACTTTTATGTAGTTTTTGAGACAGTTTGAAGCTTTTTTCCTTGAGCTTCTTTGTGAGCTCAGATTAGGGTTTCTTGAGAGATATATTCTAAAAAGACTTAGTTTTTTCCTTCTTCCCAATTTACATTTCAGTTCCTGCTCATACACATTTTTGAGCTTGTGAACCCTTTTGTACTTAGTTTTAGATTATGGCATTCTCCTTCAGCTGAATAAGGACATCATTCCTACTTCTCAATTTTGTGTTCACTTGCAGTTTCGGTTCAATGTTATCTTGTGATTTCTGTTCACAGAGTCCTTGTTATGTCCTAAGACTATAATTCTTGATGCAGAAAGTTCAAAAATATAGGTTGCATGTTGCATTTAAAGTCAGGTCTTCATGCAAATTATTTATGTATTAATTGTTCATGAGAGGTTGTGAGATATTGTGTTTTTCTGAAAGTTGTTTGTGAGGAAAATATATAATCATCATTAAGTTATTATCAAGTCCTGAAGATCATTTTATGTCATAGTTTTGCATTTCAGTTATCTTTCTATCCCTTTCCTGAGAAGTCTTAGAATAAAATTAATCATTCGGAGACCCAGCTCACTCTGGAGATTCCTACTTCGTTTAGATCACCCACATCTGAAGAAGGTTTCCATGTTTTAGTAGATTGTTGATTATTGCATTCAACAGGGTGCAAATCTAATTGACAATAGTTTTTGGCACGCCCAGTGGGACTCTGAAAGCTTTTTCAGAGAATTTTTTTTAATACTTTCAGTTTTTTGTTTGGTGTATGCAGTAGATTTTCAGCCTTCTAGAGGCCATCACAATATACCTGGCGACTCCGGTTCAGTTTTGCATGCTAGTGTAGCCTGCACATGAGAAAGATACAGACAAGATCAAGTTTCACACCCTTCAAGTATTGAGAGTTGTCCCCATCACGAAGAAGAGGCAGGACAACAAGGAGGCTTTTTGAACCACCCACGAGATCGAAGTCGACACCTCCCATTTTCAGTTCCTTCGTGTTATCATTAGGTGTACCAGTTCTGATCTCACAAGTATCGCCAATGGAAGCATCGAGGAAGAACCCGTTCGTGCCTTTCAATGGAGGTACCCCATTAAATATACTTCAACATGATGAAATACCAATTGTAGCCCTTAGATGTCTGCCATACTTCATTGGGGAAGATTTCACCACACCAGTCGAGCACATTCGGGACGTAGCCACATTATGCCCAGTGCATAATATCACACAGGAGAACATCGTGCTAAGGCCATTAGTTGCGTCACTCAAAAACAAAGCATTACAATGGTTCAGAGGTCTCACAGCCAATTCAATCGCGACATGGGATGCATTAGGTAATGGTTTATACCAACATTTTGCTAATAAATCTGACAATTTGTCCTTATTAGAGCAGTTGAGCACCATTCAAAGGGTGCCACACGAGCACTTGGCCGACTTCAACTACTAATTTCAGAGAACCTAGGACAGGATTCCTGCAATGGTAAAGCCCTTACCAGTACACACTTTTATGTTTTACTTAAAAGCTTTGAATAGTAAAATTGTAGTCATGACTCAGTCTATGGGTGGGCTTACACTTCCTAACGCCTACAATATAGCCATTAACGCTGAAAACTACCTCATCCAAGCTAGAGACATAGCTCCTAGACCTCCTATGCCTTTGTTTCCAGAAATACAGCCACCTATCCCTGCTACTGTACCTCCTTTGGCTGCTATCCCGCCTGTTCCAGTGATAGGATATCATAACATAGCCCAAGAAGTTGTTGCCCCATCCCCACATCAAGAGATGCAAGAGATTAAAAGCATATTAAAGACCTTTGGGAATGATCTTGTGACTATTAAAAAACATGTGGGCCAAGAAAATAAGCCTTATCAAGCCCCTTATCAGCAAAGCCAACAAAATAGACCTGCCTTTCAAAATGATTATCAAGCCCAAAGAAGGAATTTTAACCCTAGGCCATTCCAACCATACAATCCGAACGCAGCCAGTTCGTCAAAGGAACTTGTGCTGTAGAATAATGTTGCCCAGGATTGTGATTGGTGTTATCCATGCAATCAGCCCCATAACCAATCAATGTGCCCCAATGGAATGAGAAATCGAGATTTAATGGTTCAGAATAACTATGTTGTTTCAAAAAATGTTGTAGATCAAAATCAAGAACAACAAGATAACGTGGAAGTTTCCTTGCCGAACTAGCAAAGCTCTGAATTATGTGGCGTGAATGGCCAAAGTTAGCAAAATTCTCCTATTTTGGCTAATACCAGGTCAAAAAAAAGAGCTATGGATCCAGGACAACAAGCTGGAAGTTCACAACATTAGCCTGTGTCATTAGATGTTAATGCTGCCACGCAGCCTAAAATATAGATTCTGCAAAGAGGGCAAGAGATACCCAGCAAGGAACAGTCAAAAATGCATTCTTAGCCTCTGCAGAAGCAAAACGAAGCTACTGTCACAAAAAACCAGCAGAAGGTAAATTCTTCATCATTTAATATAGTTGAACATCTCAAGAAAACCACTGTCAGCATGTCGATATTAGATGATTTACACCTTCCATGGCAGAAAGGTTTACTACAAAGTGCGTTGGTTGAGTTGTCTATTTCTGACAATGCTAATCAAGGAGTTGCAAAGGTCGTACTTGCTAATGATTTGGAGGATAGAAATGAACAAAAAGCAAAAGAGGTAAAGCCCCCTCTGTTCTATTTAAGTCTAATTATTGGCGATAAAATTGTTCACAACTGTATGGTTGATTCTGGTGCCAGTAGTTCAGTCATGCCTAAGAGTTTAGCTGATAAGTTAGGTCTTGTTTACGAGCCTAATCCTCAGAAAGGCATAGTGCAATTAGATGGGTCTGTTGTGAAAACTGCTAGTATTATTAAAAATTTATCTCTTACCTTGCACGCATCCCCAAGTTTTGCTATTCATCAAGACATTCATGTCATTGACTTACCGCCGCACTTTTGCCATTTGTCTCTCAAGGGATTTTATAGCCAAGTTGGGTGGGTTTTTGTCTTCTGATTGGTCTCATTTGTTTTTTAGAACAAGGTATGGTATGAAAGTGACCATAAAGTCCAAGCCTCTCGCCAAAGACCATATCGAACCATACTCACCAAATCCTATAAACGCTAACCTTTATGCCACCTCTACACTGGAGGAGCAAACCATGACCTCAGACTATAGCACCCATGTAGACAATATCAATCTAGATGAATGGGCAGCCGAAGATCATGAACTTGATCCATTTCAGCACACATATGAGATAGGATTAGGAGTCTATATGATTCGAGAGCCTGATTGCGATATGCCTAATCTTTTTAAAGAGGAAGAACCATCTGTAGAAACAAGGAGTCAGCTTTGGAAGCTTTACTTTGATGGTTCGAGGAGCAGTGTTGGTGCCAGGGGTGGAGCTATGTTGATATCACCCGAAGGAGATAAATACTTTTCAGCTTGCAGATTTTCTTTCAGCTATTCGAATAATACAGCTGAGTATGAAGCATTGGTGCATGGCCTTTAATGGGCCCGCAAACGAGGTATTAAATGCTTGCAAGTTTATGGTGATTCAGAATTGATTGTAAATCAGATCAGAAATTTAAATGCTACCAAGAATGATTTGCTTAAGAAATACAAGCATCGTGTATGGGATTTAATGGAGGATTTTAATGCTTTTAATATCATGTCAATCCCTCGTAATCAAAATAAGCACACTGACATGCTCGCTGCCATAGGAGCCCAGTTTGATATTCCCATGGAGATTCATAAGGTAGAAGCATGTCAATACGTGAAAATAGTGGTCAGACCTTCTGTACCTGACAATAATGTGAGCTGGAAGGTTTTTGACAGCGATGAGCAAATCATAAACTTCTTGATTGCTGACGCTGAGTTTGCAGACGGAAATCAACAAAAATGGCAACAGCAATATGATGATTAGATTGTGTAATTAAAGACCAACAAGCTGCCAAAAGGATTGGTGACCTTGGAATCTATGTTCAACTCAGATGAACAAGTGTGTAAAAAAAAATGTAGCTTGACAGTTAAGGAAGAGCATTACGCAACCATTGAAATCTTCAAAGGCAAGCTTCTCAAGCTGGGAAAGGTATGTAGTCAAGATGAACAACAAGCCTTTATTCTGTTTTGTCAGAAATTTAGTGATGTTTTTGCTTGGGAGTACAAGGATTTGAGAGGTTTTAACCCTGAACTAGCCCAGCATACCATTGAACTTGAACTCGATACAAAACTGGTAAGGTAGAAACAGAGATCGCTCAATCCCAAATTAGAGCACCTTATGAAGGCTGAACTGAATAAGCTAGTTGAGAGTGGTATTATTTTTCCTATTAAACACACCTCTTGGGTGTCAAATTTAGTGCCAGTCAGGAAGAAAAGTGGGGAAATCAGATTATGTGTCAATTTCTGAGATTTGAATAAAGCATCATTGAAAGACCATTACCCACTCCCTTCCATGGAGCAAATTTTACTAGTTTCTGGTTCTGATAGATTTTCTTTGCTAGACGGTTACTCAGGTTACAACCAGATTCTGGTGAAGCAAGAAGATTAGTTCAAAACAATGTTTACAACCAAGTGGGCACAATGGCCTACAAGAAGATGCCTTTCAACTTATCCAATGCTAGAGCAACTTTTCAATGTGTGATGGATATGGCCTTTCATGGCCTCATGAACAAGTTTGTTCTAGTATATCTAGATGATATTACTGTTTTTTCCAAAAATGCTAACGAACACCTTGATCATTTGGAGCAGATTTTTCAGAGATACAGAGAGTTTGGAGTGTCTCTCAATCCGAAGAAGTGTATATTTTCAGTGCACGAAGGCAAATTGCTTGGACACATTGTTTCAAAGCAAGGTATTTCAATTGATCCTGAAAGAGTTTCCGCAATTCTTAAATTACCATTACCAACTCATAAGAAAGGCTTGCAAAGCTTTCTTGGAAGGATAAATTTCATGAGGAGGTTCATACCGAATATTGCAGCCTTCTTGCAACCTCTTACTTCTATGCTTAAAAATAATATGCCTTTCAGTTGGACCAAGGAAGGTAAGAGAGGCTTTGAGAAAATTAAGGAAGCCCTCACAGCCGCTTCTACTCTCATTAATCCAAATTTTGACAAAGACTTTATTTTGTATGTCTTTGGCGGAGTAGATACTGTTTCAACTATGCTATGCCAGCAAAACGAGGAAGGCTTAGAGTAGCTTGTTGCATTTTTCATCCAAGTATTGCATGACTACGAGGTAAAATATTCTTTTGTTGAGAAGCATTTTTTTGCTATTGTGAGGAGTTTAAAGAAATTCAGGCATTTGTTGTCCAACAACAAGATTCATTTGTTGGTGGTTCATTCAACTGTTAAGGATTTTCTGCTTAACAAAGATATTAATGATAAGTGCGCTGGTTGGATTACCAAAGTAATGGATTTTGACGTTGATATAAAGGTAACCAAGCTCGTTAGAGGCAAAGGTTTGTGTGAACAGATTGCTGGTAATGAGGACATCAACTTAAAACAAGCTGAAAATACAGAAATAGTGCTAAATAATGATGTTGCAGGTGTTGTTCCTGTAGGACCCTAAATCTGCATTGGATCAAAAACAAAAACCATTAGTATTGTTAGTAAACCAAAGCAAACCAAAAGATCCTCTATAAGAATCATTTAATCACAAGAATGATGCCAAAGAAACAAGCAAAACATAAAAGGGCATCATTCTAATGAATCAAACTAGCATCTTATAGTGGATTGGTGTCACATGTGCTAGTGACCCTTTCCCAACCCTTGATCAAAGCTTAAGTTGTGTAAATGATGGAGATGATGGAGTGAAATGGACAAGATCAAATCTCAAATGAAGAGAGTAACCTTGCATAAAATTGTGGAGGATTTGCTCAAAGATGAAGCTTGTATTTAAAGATTTTCAAATGCTGAGTGTTGAAGAGGGACCAATGTGGGACTAAAGATCCTGCCAATAAGATAAGGACACTTGTCAAGTGGTGATTGGTCAATGTATGTGCAAGATTTGGGAAGAGTGCCCATGAGAGGGAAAATTTGAATTCAAATTTAATAAATCTTGAGAGGGGGACAAGGAAAAAGAGCAATAAATGCCATGTTTGACTTGTCATGTTGAGGGAAAATGAGGTTTTAATAAATCAATAAAATTGATTTATTGTGCAAGTGGAGATATCTAGATAATGCAAGTGGGATGGGATTAACATTTAATCAGGGTTAGATGATGATTATGCTGATTTAATGCTGATTAGATGATTTGACTTTCAAGACTTTGATAATTGATTTATTTAAATTAGAAAATGATGGAATATGATTTAGGATTTGATTTAAATGGCTTTTTGATTTATTTAAGGGTTGATGATAATGTTTATTTGATTTTAAATAAATGATCCTAGGAGATGAAATTACCTAATGAATGGATGCAAGTGCTCCTGATTAATTGATGAATGGTCCTAATGCAACGTCTAGTTTGGTTGATGAATGAACCTGATCAAATGCAGAATGTTAATTTTGCATGTCTACAGTTCCAGTGTCTCCTGCTACTTGGTTGCAGTAGATTATGCATTATTTGCAAACTAATGAGTGCCTTGAAGGTTTAGACAGAGAAAAATGAAGGTATAACTGATTACAAGCCATTCCTTATGCAATCATTTATGGCATTCTTTATAGGAGAGATTTCCAAGGTATCTTATTGCGCTGTATTCAGCCTAATCAAGTTGACAAGATTTTAGCAGAGTTTCATGATGGACCTTTAGGAGGTCACTTTGTTGCGAGAACAACTTTTTTGAAAATTATGCGAGTTGGTTATTACTGGCTAGATTTGTTTAAAGATGCTATTGCTTGGGTCAAAAAATGTGAGAAATGTGCTTTATTTGCTGGTAAATAGAGGCTTGCACCGCTGCCCCTGCATCTGATTCAGGTAGAATAGCCCTTTGCCAAGTGGGGCTTAGATTTTATTCGCCCTATTAATTTTCCTTCAAGCGCGGGTCATAAGTGGATTCTTACTGCCACATATTATTTTACAAAATGACTAAAGTTGTTGCTCTAAAGGAAGCGAACGAGACTTCAATGCTTAATTTCTATCAAGATCTCATATCAAGAATTGGTGTTCCAGATTCAATCATTTCTGACAATGGTTTGGCTTTTATTGGTTTGAAGATTTATGATTGGTCAGTTAAAAATAATATTTACTTGAACACATCTTCCAATTATTATCCATAGGGAAATGGACAGGTGGAATATACAAATAAGAATCTGATTCGGATAATCAAGAAGACTGTCGAAGATAATAAAAGGACATGGCGTGAAAAGCTGAAGTTAGCCCTTTGGGCTGATAGAATAACCCCTAAAAGGTTCACTGGTTGTTCACCTTTTGTTTTGACTTATGGTAAAGAAGCTAAGTTGCATGTTTCAATTGAGTTACCAACTTTAAGTTATGTTAAGGAACTGGAGTTGCTGAATGAACATTCTCTTGAAGTGAGGTTTGCACAGCTGATAGAGCTCAAAGAAACCAGAAAGGAAGCTCTCAAACAGTTGGAGATGCATCAAGCTCAAATGAAGAATTCTTTTGATAAGAGGGTGAGACCTCATGATTTCATTGTTGGAGATCTAGTTTTCAAGTGGAATGAATTTAAAAGTAGACCTAGATGACATTCCAAGTTTGATGCAATGTGGGATGGGCCTTATGTGATCACGAAATGCAAGGAACACAACGCATTCCAACTTACCAAGTTGACTAGTGAGGTGTTGTCTATCCCAGTTAATGGGATCCACCTCAAGCATTGCCTCTGAGATAAGTTATCTCATAGTTAAGTAGAGTAGTATTGCAAATAAGTGTGTTCTGCACATTTACTTTCAGTAGTTTTTCTTTCCCTAAGCGTTGTTGCGCATGTTCTATTGGCCATCAGGGCCTGTTAGTTTACTTTCAGTTTTGTTTTCTTTTCTTTTGCTGTTGTTTGGAGTGTTTTTGTTCAAGTTTCTGAGTTGCAAGAAGGGGCAGATTTGACTTTGTGCCCAATGGAGTGTTTTAAGGCCATTGATCTATGCTTAGCAGGAAAGCATTTAGCGGAAATCACCAAAATGTTACCAATTTTTTGCCACATCTCGATTGGTGGAGTTGGCTGAATATTGTTATATCTTAAGGTGAAATTTGCATATTATGTTTAAGTGTTGTTTGCATCATGTTCATTATTCATTAGCTGACAATGGTGCATTTAAAAGAAGAATCATAATTTCAGAAGTGTTATTCAAATGTTTCAGAATTAAATGAAGTACAGAATTGAGCATATAAATAATAGAGCATTTTAGAATGCTTTCATTTATTTCATGGAATAATTCATATTTACATAGCTTCATTTGATTGCAAGAATCCAAATGATATTACAACGTTGCATTGAAATGCATTTTCTTTTCGAAATGAAAAGCATAAAATGAAATCAAATATCCACAAAATCCATGGATGTGACTGTCACAATGCACCATTAATAGTACACTACACTATGGAAGACGCAAAAGAATAAGTCACATAAGTAACGACATAATCATCATTGCCTGATTATCGATGGTCGACGTTGAATGGTGCACCTTTGTCTGCTCGAGCTCTATTGACCTGTAAGAGAAAGAAGAGGATGTCAGAGGCTCCGATTATGAAGATACTTATAGCAATCATCAACAATAGTGCAGCCTACTATCAATCATACATTGAAACAATCAAGAAAAAGTACAGAAGAAATGAACTGAAGGAGAAACATCATGATCATTATATATTGTTTTTTATGCTAACATTGTTTGTTTCCTTGTGCAAGTATAGGGAAAATCATGAAGTTGATCATTATTTCAAGACCAAGCATGTGGAGAAAAACGGGCTCCTACAAGGGTAGAGCTCGACATGCTGTCTTACTCATTACAAGTGGCCTGATTAAGAGATAGTAATTTCATCATCATATTCATCAAGAAAAGAAGTGATATACAACTGAAGGGGTAAAGCATAGTTATCTATCAAGCTATTAAACCAACTGTGCATTCATAACAATCAGGTCAATGTTTTCTGAAAGCTACAGGTGAACAGTGAGTTTAATCCGCTCAATCATCTAACTAAGTACAATTATATCATACATTGTTGTATGGTTCACGTTCTTTTACAATCAGTGCTATTTGTTCATCATGATCATTTGTCATGCAAGGTTCAGTTCATCAGTGTTCTTTCTCATAATTAAGGATAGTGAACGGGCATACATTATGCCTTAATGAAGAGTTTTGTTTCAATTTTCATCTCGGAAGAGAATAGATTTACGGAACAGTTTGTTAAGTGGAGCATAAAAATGCATGAAGAGTGCAAAGTTGAATCCCAAGAGTGTGAAATGACAGACAATACATTCAAATAATAAATGAGTAGTCAGTTTCACTTTGACTGATGATTCAAATACAACAATAAGAGTTACAATGTGAAATGATTGTTTAGAATGATAAGGAAATGACAAACATAACAGAAAGGTGTCTCTGAAGTATTAGTCATGCACTAAAACAATCAAGTAGGGTGCAGTCCATAGAGCTACATTGTTTCAATTAAATATTATGTGTAAGTCCAAAATAAAATCAAGAAGTCGATCATCCTGTGTTTCTTCAAGAAAATTCAATAAGGAGGCAGCATCACAGTGGTCTGAAGAGTATAGATGTCACTGTTCTATCAGGGTATGTGTGGTCACTAAACAAAAGCGAGCTCATTAACTGTTCTCATTACCAAATGTGAAGCCCAAGGACAAAAGGCAAGAGTTTGTTGCACGGTAGAGTAAAGTGAATACATTCAAGGGTGCTTTTCTTCACAAAAGAAAGATATAGAAAGACAAGTTAATAAATCTTCATGGGTCAAGCTATTTTTCACAAGAATATCAAAGCAAGCAAATTTAATGCAATTTCTAGCTTACCCATGTAGGGGTTTTCAGCAGTAAGAACAAAGAGTGTGTGTGTAATGAATAGTGTTTCAATGAACAGGCTGTAACACAACAAGAAATGCACCGAGAAAGAAGTATGCTTCAGAATTCCAAGGGTTCATAAAAAGATTGAGAAAGCAGAATTCCATGGTGAGTTCAACCAATTTGAAAATAGCAATATAAAAAAAATGTATTCTTTCGAGTTTACCCTCATTGGGGTTTGAAAATACAATTCAGAATATCACAATTTCTAGTTTACCCATGAAGGGTTTAATAAGAAAATTACAGAGATGACAAAGGGAAGCACCAGTCATGATGGGTCGAGCCGATAACTTGAATAAAAAATGAATATACAGAATACCCACGTTGGGGTTTCAAGTAAGTGCCAGATTTTCACCATTTCCAGACAACCCATAAGAGGTTTTTATATGAAACAAAAGAGTACAGAGGTAAATCTAATGACTGAGTTTTCTTCAAAATAGCAGATGTCAATGTCTAGTTTTGTTTCAGAAAATACAAAATGAGAATTTCCTTTGGTGGGTCGAGCTTCAGGATAAGAAATATCAGTTTTCATTTAATTCTCATGATACCCATATATGGGTTTGTCCTCAAGAATGCAAAAGTGTGAGATTCTTGTTTTGGGTCGAGCCCAAAAGCCCTAAAAAAATGCTTTTCTTAGATATATATGGTGCGGCCTGTACATGTCCATAAATCATAAGTGAAGGTTTTTGAGCTTCCTGAAGAAGAAAGTATGTGCTTTAAACGTAACTCACCATTTCATGCTTGCTAAAGAACAAACTGGCTGCGGCCAGAACACTCACAAAAGGCTCTAGGCTTGAAGGTTTTTGCCATAGTGTACAGAGGTAAATACAGGGAGCCTAGGCCCACGTTTCGAGCTCTTTCAAATGAGAATAGAAAATATAAAGCAAAGGTATTAGAGGCTATGTTAGCCGCGACCACAAGGCCATAATGAACAAAAATGAAAAGCCATAGAAGCTATAAACAAATAGCTTACCCTGTGTACAGTACAAAGCAACAAAACCCACCAGTGAAGTTTACTCATGGAGCTTTCATATAAAGACTCGAGCTCATGCATATCTACCAAGAGGTAGTCACAGGAAATGTAAGAGAAATCAAAAGAAAAGCAAGCAAGCCGCGGCCTTTATAACTCTTTTGTCTTTCAATGAAATGAAAAACTATGATAACATTCAGAAATCAAGCTTACACATCTAAGAATTTGACAGTCAGAAGGAGAAAGTGAACATTCTCAAGCATGTAAATTCTCAGACCGAGTTCAATCATGGCGGCGTGCTCTCTCAGGTGGAGCTCATTTTCTTCAAAGTGATGAGTGTAAAATGAAATCATTTTTTTTAGGATTTGACATATTTTTCTCATGCCCTAATTTGAGTCAACTTTATGATTATCTAGAATATTCACAATTGAAAATAGCACATGGGAATTCGAAGTAGGGTTATTCTTACATTATGAATGTTAAAGTCTGAAGCTAATGTTTGGGGGCCAAAAATTTATATGCCTAGGTTGGATATGTTCGAAGTATTTAAGGCTTGAGTTACATTCACATTTGCGCCTTACTAAATTGAAGACTTGATTTCCCTATTTTTAGTGATTTAGTGAGAAATCAATAAGAGTTGTAATATCATTACACATTTGACACTTAGGGTTTTTTGTTTTTGAATTGATTTTGAAGAAATCAATTGGAGATATTGATGTGAGGATGATATGTATTGATATTTTTATGATTTTTAAGGAAAAAATCAAACATTGTAATGGATAGATTAAGCATGTAATTCTTTTTGCAAAAGATTTTATAATCTTTAATTGCAAAAATATATAAATTATAAATTCTGCAATCCTATAAAGCAGAATCGTAAAGCACTCTCTTATAAATTGTTTTATGATTTCTTGCTATTTTTAGCAGATTATTGTTGACTTCTTCTCTTGGTCAGATTTGAGTCTCATCTTAGAGAGATAAGGTGTTTTTCTGGCTTTTAAAGCAGATTCAACCTATTTATAGAGGCTTGCCAGTTTGATCATAAAAGCAGTATGCTTTTTTCTGCTTTTATGCAGTTTTTGAGACAGTTTGAAGCTTTTTTCCTTGAGCTTCTTTGTGAGCTTGGATTAGGGTTTCTTGAGAGATATATTCTAAAAAGACTTAGTTTTTTCCTTCTTACCAGTTCATATTTCAGCTCCTGCTCATACACATTTTTGAGCTTGTGAACCCTTTTGTACTCAGTTTCAGATTATGGCATTCTCCTTTAGCTGAATAAGGACATCATTCCTACTTCTCAATTCTGTGTTCACTTGCAATTTCGGTTCGATGTTATCTTGTGATTTATATTCACAGAGTCCTTGTTATGTCCTAAGACTATAATTCTTGATGCAAAAAGTTCAGAAATACAGGTTGCATGTTGCATTTCAAGTCAGGTCTTCATGCAAATTATTTATGTATTAATTGTTCATGAGAGGTTGTGAGATATTGTGTTTTTCTGAAAGTTGTTTGTGAGGAAAATATATAATCATCATTAAGTTATTATCAAGTCCTGAAGATCATTTTAGGTCATAGTTTTGTATTTCAATTATCTTTCTATCCCTTTCCTGAGAAGTCTTAGAATAAAATTAATCATTCAGAGAACCAGCTCACTCTGGAGATTCCTTCTTCATTCAAATCACCCACATCTGAAGAAGGTTTCCATGTTTCAGTATATTGTTGAATATTGCATTCAAGAGGGTGAAAATCTAATTGACAACATTGACATAACCTCATAATTTAAGAAAACCTTTGTCAAGAAAGCATTTCGGTTTGCCATCCTAGGAGAAACCTTTTTCGTAGGAGCATAGAAGGAACCCTATTACATTGCTTAAACACTGAGGAGGCATTGACTACCTTAACTAAGGTACATAACAACATATGTGGTTCACACTCAAGCGGTATGACCTTGGCCAAGAAATTTTTGAGGGCAGGGTATTATTGGCCTATAATGGAAAGAGAAGCACATGACTATGTTAGAAGGTGTCTACAATGTCAGTAGCATGGGGACCTCATCCATGCTCTAGCTCAAGAGCTCCACCCTATTATCACACCCTGGCCCTTTTCACAATGGGGGCTCGATCTCGTTGGAAAAATCACCCCCATCTCATCCAGTGGCCACAAGTTTATCATTATCGCCATTGAGTACTTCACAAAGTGGGTGAAAGCCATACCAATGACATACATTACTGGAAATCGGATATCAAAGTTCATCCTGAACTATTTAGTATGATGCTCGGTGTCCCACAAGCCATTATCTTCGATAACGGGACACCCTTCAAGAATCAAGATGTCTATGACTTATGCGATAAATTTAAAATCCAACATCGCTTTTCCACCCTGTATTATCCCCAAGGAAATGACAAAGCTAAGGCTACAAACAAGGCCATTCTAAAAATCCTCAAGAAAATGGTTAATGAAGTTAGTCGTGATTGGCATCTCCAACTGAACCACACCCTCTATTCCTATCAAACTAGCATCTGCACACCCATAGGTGCCACCCCCTTTTCCCTGGTCTATGGATCAAAAGCCATATTATCCATCGAGATTGAGCTCCGAGAATATCACTACAAAATATCATCACGAATGAGGAATATTGGGTATCAAGATTAAATGAGTTGGAATTGCTAGATGAATGGTGAATGGAGGCATGAAATCACTTGTAGGTGTACCAAAACCAACTCAAAGGGAATAATAACAAGAAGATCAAGAGGACCTTCCAAGTTGAAGAACTTGTGCTAAAGGAGAACCAAAGGAATGTCCCAAACCCAAATGACAAAGGAAAATTTGAACCGAATTGGTTGGGACCCTTCGTCATCACAACAAGCTATAAGACAGGGGCATATCAGTTATCAACACCTGAAGGGGAACCTCTGCAAAAGCCCATGAACAACTCCCATCTCAAAAAGTTTTATGCCTAAAATCTTGCAAGGTATAGAACGAAAAAATCAAAAAATCAAAAAATGTCCTAAAAAATGGTCACCCTGATGAAAACTTGGCAAACAGGTGTCTTGGTGACAACAAAAAAAGAAAAAAAGAAAAAAATCCAAAAAAGAAAATTAGAAAAAGGATTAAAAATAGTAAAGAGAAAAAATCGTCCTCTAGTGAAAACCACTTCGATGGCACTTTGGGAAAATACCTTGGTGAAAACCTAGCAAACAAGCGCCTTGCGTAAATAATCACTTTCCATCCACCAGGATCTCCATGGCTTGTTCTGCATCATCCATCCATCACACTTTCATCATCCATCGCATTCCATATCTTCATCCATCACCCATTCGCGTCTGCATCATAGCTTGGTCATGTGTTTGTGTCATGATCCCTCCTAGTACTAGTTGGCCCATTCTCAAGGTCAATTTTTCCTACCCTTATTGGAGTAGTTTATTGCATCATGTTGGGGGCATGTCCTCATTGGATCGGATTTGTGTATGTTCTTGAAGTCCCCAAAATCAAAAAATCAAAAATCATTAGAAAATCCAAAAACATCAGAAAATCAAAAAATCCAAAAACATTCAAAATCCAAAAATAGGTCAAAAAGTAAAAAAAAGAGTTTTCTTGTTGAACTACATTGTCTCTGAGCTTTGAACGTAGGCAAGGTTGATCTTTGATCAGCCCCCAAGACACTTAGGTCAGTCCTTTAGGAGTCTGTCATAATAAACTGACAATCCATTTGTTCATATCTCGTCAATAATCAAGTCTGTGTCATTCGAACTATGTGGTCTCTACATGTATAACATAGGCAAGGATAATTTGGTTGATCAGCCCTCGAGGCCCCTAGGATAGGTCTTTAGGTTAGTCTCCTGGTTAAAATCTCAGAAAATCCCAAAACATTCAAAAACTTGAAAATCAAAACATTTCTAAAATCTTGAAAATACCAAAAACAACCTCAAAACATTTCAGAAAACATAAAAAACATCCAAATATTTGAAAAATCCATCTGTCTCATCTTGTTTTCACCCACAATAAAATTTACTCATAAATCAATCATCATCCCCAAGCTTTGGTGAAACAGTTAGAAACAAGTCTAGCAGGTTAAAAGTGAAAACTAAAATGTCAAGGTCTCAAGTCTAGGTCAGTACGTAAACAAGTTGGTCAACTCTTTATGCCAATAGCCTATCATCCAATCAGTCCCAAATCAATCATCTAATATCATCATGTCCTAGGCTGCATCCTTCCTACAATGGACATCAACATCAGGCATCATCACAGTTTAGTCTTGGCTAGCAGTATTGAAGAACATTAGCTTGTTTGTTTACTTTATCATTGTCCTTTTGACTTATCTTTTTGCACTCATTTTGATGACCTCTTGATAATGTCCCAAATAAAGGGATTTAGAGAGAAATAAATGGGGCGACGATCATTATCTTTTCATCTATTGTGCTTGTTGGATATTCTTGCAATATATCCCCAGTCATGCGTGCTTTTTTTGGGTATAGGGAAGATGTTTTAGGTGTCTTGTTGACCACATAGGAAGGCTCGCCTTCCTACGTTTTGGTCTGAGATGTCTAAAATATCTGAACTAAATTTTGAATGGGGTTCTATATGTCAGGTGTGAATAGGAGTACTCCTATCTGATTGTTGAGTCAAATTCCATCACACTAGGTGTAACGCCATCCTGGTTCTTTATACCTTGATGCATCGTGCCTACATGTGTTATCAAACATAAGGTAATTGGCCCTTTTAAAATCTCAACTCCTCAGCAAGAAAATCATCATCATCATCATCATCTCGTGTCTTGTTGGATCCTCTTACTTTCTTCTATCTTCTTTCTGTGCTAACATGGTACCATGATAGTTAATCGCAAATCATTATCGCCAATGCATTCATCCTACATCCAAAAACCATCAACATACTACAAAACACATATCATATCATATAGAAAGTATTTATCATATCACCTACACCATTGTATAATATAGATTGGTTATTCTAAGCATCTCATAAACCATACATATGCATTCATTATATAAGCATAAAAGGAATCATCCCATATGCATTATTAACTCATATCACATACCTCATAAATCATCCATTACATAAATCATAAAGAGTATATCATGCACATCATATACATAGGAAGTATTAACATCCATCACATCATACACATACATATCATCCATTTGCATTATCATAACATAGGCTTCATATCATAAACATCATACATCATCACCACATCTATGCATCACCATCCATTTGCATTATCATAACATCATATAAGTGCATTATCATATCATACACGAGAAAAGTACTGAAAAAGAAAAGATTGCATCTCATCATCATCCATTAAGTACATAATATAGATTTGTTAGTCTAAGCATTTGCATATCATAACATTTTGCATACATCATCATAAAAAATGCATAAGGAAAGATACTGAAAAGGAAATGAATCCATAAAATCATTGCATCACATAACATCATTGCATGACATCACATAAGATAGAATCATGACATCGCATATAGAAATAAAATCCATCCATAATGCATAAAATAGAATAGGACACCATACATCGGATCAAAATCAACTCATCTCATATATATCATAAAATATACTGTCATGGTACAAATATGGATCAAGTGTGTATCGAATACACAAAATACAATGGCCCATGGGGCTATCAAAAATGATCCCATGGGGTGCAAAAAGAATCCTGTCTCTAATCAAAAAATTGGCTAACCCTGCTGGTTTCCCTCACCCTTGCCAGGCTGTCTCTCTCCGTGGTCCTCAAGGGGTTTGTATCATGTTTGCTAAGAATAATCTGGGACCGAGGATGCTCGGGGCACGACCTAATGGTAGTAGACTCTGTAATAGTCAGCCTCCCTAACTGCCTCTCTATATGATCGTAGTGAAATTGAACTTCGGGATAAGGAGGCAGACATACTCTCGATCTACTGACGGCGGCCCATCTCCTGTGCAGCCCTAAGCTTTGCAACCTGCCTCTATTGGACAACCTGATTCGTCTCCTATCTCAGCTGGTCCCGCTCTACCATGAAGGCAGTCACCTGTCCCTGTAACCCTGCAACCTATGCTTGTAGTTGCTATATCATGGCATCCCTCTGATCAGGTGGAGGTGGCAGTAGAGGTCCCTGATCTCTCCATGGAGATTGTCCATTCCGTCCATCCTGATCCTGTTGTGGGGCATCCTGCCTCTGCTGATCCTAGGGGACTCTATCCTGATCTGGCTGGTGGGGTGGCCCATCTCCTCCCTGATCCCCGTCCCTATCTCCATCTCTACCCCCTTGGCCTCCCTAGCCCCGACCTCGACCTGCTCCTCTACCTCTGGCCCTACGTCATCCAGATGGTGTGTATGTATTTTCAATTGAAGAGGAGGTCAAAAACAATCCTTGTATGCATGTGTCATCCCTAGATCGACCTACCCCTGATCATATGGCCATGGCCTAGCCGCCAGCTGCCTGAATGTATCGATAGCCTCCTGGGCTGGAATATAATGACCCCAAGAGGGCTCCCTCGTAGTACGCATGAATATCGCCACGTATTGATCATCGGGCCTATCCTAGGCCTCCCCAAATTGTCTTTGAACATGGCCTGGCAAGTACCTCTCTATCATGGTGTGCTCCTTTCCCTGCATCAATTTGTCCTGCCGAGCGAAGAAGAGTTGTTTTAAATCATCATACCATGCAGGCAATCCAAGGTACAATTGCCATGTAAAGATCCGCATGTCATCCAAGACTCTCCTCCAGTGGGGAATGCTGGCCTATCCTGTATGTGTAAATGGAACTCTACCCCGGTATCTCCAGACAACTAGATCATCTGGCTCCATATCAACAACAATGACTCTCGAGAGAAGTACAACAATGTGCTCCCAGGCCCAGATATGGAGTAGTGTAACTCCCGCCCCAATAGCTCTTTCGTCACCGTATACAAACTCATGAATATCTCTATATAATGAGGCTAGAGGAACTAGCCCCCAACCAAAACACACTCATTGCCGGACCATCTGCTCCCAAGCGAGCCCCCATCCAGAACTAAAGTATCGGCCCCGTCGATCTGGTGCGACGAGACCTGAAGTAATAGCTGCAATAATCAACCGAAAGGAGAAACGGTGAGCTGGTACTGCTCTAGCTCGATCTGGCCCTCGTAAAATACAATCTCGTCAAGACCCATCACATCATAGCAGGCATCCCTCCCGACATCAACATCGTATATAACCCGCTCTCTGTGGATGGGTAATCTGAGGATGCGCCACACATCTTCCAGTGTGACTATGGCCTCGTCTGTCAGAAGGCGGCAGGAGGATGTCTCGTTGTGCCACCACTTAGCGAGTGCAATCGTCATGCCAAAATGTGTCTTGACTAGTGGTGTGTATACTATATACCAAAGGCAAATCACCCCCAGGTGCTCCTATAGTCCCTCATGCATCTCGACCAATCTACTAAGAATAGAAAATATGTGCTCCCCTGAATGAAGTATCTCGACCTCCTCCTACATCAAGAAAGCCACCATGTTAAGTTTCGTGAAAAATCATGATCCTGATCTGTCTTGTTGTACCTGAAACAACATATGCGGGCCTGTTTATAGGTGCAGCGTAGTTTGAAAGTTCCAAACTCCGCCGCTAGGACCCTTAATCGCCCAAACTCTACCGCGGTAGTGCAGTTTAAGGAGTGACCCTAAACCTAATTTAAAAATTGGCTTGTTGCGGCACTATTCTCATATGCGACTCAGTTTGGAGTTTGAATCCAAACTCCAAACTGCGCTGTGGCATTGCTATTCGTGACGACGGTGTAGTTTGAGGCTGTGTGATGCTGAAACTAAGTTTGTAGTGGCACTATATTCCATCACTGAGAAAAAAGTAAAATCCTAGGCTAATAAATGCGCACGTAAATCGAAAAACAAGGTTGGGTCAGGTTGACTCACCACTGGTCCAGTGCCAGGCATCCTCTGGTGTGTGCATACTCTATCTGAAATGTGTCAGGGGAGCTGTGTTGTGCCATCTCTCAAAGGTGTCAGAGCTCAAATGTGTAGAATCTCAATAGGTTGTGTGTGCAAATGAACTGGAAGTGGCCCCCTGAGGCCTATTTAAGCTTGAAAACTAGGGTTTTTTGACCTTGTTTGGCCATCCAGCTAGGGTTTTGGACCCCCAATCCTGTTTTCACCCAACCAAGGGTCATTTTGCATCATTTTTTGCATTGTTTGGCATCC
Organism: Sequoia sempervirens; assembly: GCA_007258455.2. NCBI lineage: Eukaryota > Viridiplantae > Streptophyta > Pinopsida > Cupressales > Cupressaceae > Sequoia > Sequoia sempervirens. Next base: position 163,932,025 of record VDFB02075321.1, on the reverse strand, counting down.
TGGAGCCTTTTTGGACCCCTCGGGCACCTTGTCCTCTTTTTTCATGAGATCACCCAAAAATCCAAACTTTTCGTCTAATCTCTCGAAGGGGCAGTATATCGGCATGTTTTATCTCAACAGGGTAGTGGGGCAATTTTGAAAATCATATTTTTTTTGAATTTTGATTGAGATAGTTTATTCTTTGAACCAACGCAGTAAGTACTTTGCTTCAAAGAGGGGCAAAATCTAGACACGAAAAATATACCAACACACTTGATCTTGGTTACTAACATCGTTTTATCCTATATCATCTTCTTAGCTAATCATCACTCTTCATCCCTTAATGAAATAAATCATCATTTATCTAATTAAGTCATTCTCTCTTGTTAATTAAATAAATCAATGTTATTTGATTAACCCTCCTTTGTCTATTTAATTAAATAATTCATGTTATTTGATTAAATATCTAAGGTCATCTTATTAAATTAAATAAATTAAACCTTGTTTAATTTAATCTAACACCATCCTCTCTGATAAAATAAATCAAATCTTTATTTAATTAAATCTAAATCACATTCTTCTCAACTTTGATTTAAATCAACCCAAAAATCTAAATCAAATTGTCACATCAACTAATCCCTCATTAAATTAATCAAATCTTGATTAATTTAATCCTAATCATGCAAATCCTCTAGATTTTTCCACTTGCACATGAAAATACATTTAATGGATTTATTAAATACCTATTTTCTTTCAACTTGGCATCTTTAGGGGAATATTCCTCCAAGTTTGAAAATCCCTCCAAGTGGATTTTTCCTTCCAACAAGACATTCATTCCCTGTCACATGTCCTTGTGCATTGAGCCAAGTGGAATTTAATTCATTCATTTCATTCTAACATGTCATTTCATGATTTTCAAATTCCACCTAATTTCATTTATTGTGCACATTCATCAAAATGTGCTCAAGCTTCCTCCATTCACATCTTGACAAGTGGCACTTTCCCATTAGATGTTGAATGATCCCACATTGCTCCATTTTTCTCATTCCTCCATCTTGTCTTTCTATAAATGGAGGGTTCATCCTTTGTTTTGATCATCCACAATTTGAGCAAGTCTACTATACTCAATTTTATCAAGGTCTTAGCTAGGTTATGCAGATTTTTCATCATGAAGCTCAATTGAATCTTCAACAAAGTGGGTCACTCATCAACATTGCATCAAAGGAGTTGGGAAAGGGCCAATTTGCACATCAAATTAGCACCAATTCCCCCATGGGATTGAGAGTTTGCATCTTAAAATAGAATTGCATTGCTTTCTTGGTTCATTTTCTTCATTTTCTTTCCTATTTGAGCTTTGCAAATGAATTTCATGGGGAATCTTGATTCTCACTTGCATTTGATTTAAGATTATGCTTGTTTCTTGTGTTTGTGTAGGTCTAGGATTGGGTTCTACAGTAGGTACTAGAATGTATGAAATGAAAAAGGAATATATTTTTAAACACTCGAAAAGAAGCAAAACCAAACTGAATGAAAAAATAATCTCCTCAGAATATTATCTATCTCATTCACTTTGGTCTACTTATTTTCAAGGGTTTTTAGGTCCTTGTGTCCCACAATCCATTTTGGGTCCCTATGTCCCACAATCCACCATCACATCTCCCCCTCCTAGTAAGTCTATTTTGGGTCCTTCTATCCCTCCCACCCTACCACTAGCTATCTTCCTCCTTCCCTCTCTCTCTCTCTCTCTCTCTCTCACACACACACACCTCTCTCAACCTAGCCCTCCCTATATCCCTAACTCTCTCTATACCCATCTCCCATAGCTCTCTCTATACTCATCATAGTTTAAGGTACTTGTTACCAAATTTTCACCACAACTCAATTGGTGGAGCTGGCTGAATATTGTTATATCTTAAGGTGAAATTACAGATTATGTTTAAGTGTTGTTTGCATCATGTTCATTGTTCGTCAAGGGACAGTTGTGCATTTAAAATGAGAAAACCAAGTTTCAGAAGTGCTATTCAAATGTTCCAGAATTAAATGAAGTATAGAGTTGGGCATATAAGCAATAGAGCATTTCAAATGCTTTCATTCATTTCATAAAAATGATTCATATTTACATAGCTTCATTCGATTGCAAGAATCCAAATGATATTACAACATTGCATTGAAATGCATTTTTTCTTTTCAAAATGAAAAGCATAAGATGAAATCTAATATCCACACAAGCCATGGATGTGACTGTCACATTGCATAATTAATACCACACTACACTATTGAAGATGCAAAAGACGAAATCATATAAGTAACGACATAATCATCATTGCCTAATTATCAATGGTTGACATTGAAGTGGTGCACCTTTGTCTTCTCGAGCTCCGTTGACCTGTAAGAGAAAAGAGGGAGATGTCAGAGGCTTCGATTATGAAGATACCTACATGAATCACCAACAATAGTGCAGCCTAATATTAGTCATACACTGAAACAATCAAGTGAAAGTGCAAAGAAATGAGCTAAAGGAGAAACATCAACATGATCATCATATCAAGTTTTTATGCTAACATTGTTTGTTTCTTTGTGCAGGTATAGGGGATCACGAAGCTGATCATTATCTGAAGACTAAGCATGTGGAGAAAAAGAGCTCCCACAAGGGTAGAGCTCGGCATGCTGCCCTTATTCACTACAAGTGAGCTAATAAAGAGATAGTAATTACATCATCATATTCATCAAAAAGGAGATGATATACAACTGAAGGAGTAAAGAAAAGTTATCTGTTAAAGCCATCAAACCAACGGTCCACTCATAGCAATCAAGTAGGTACTGCTTCAAGGCTACAGGGGGATAGTTAATTTAATTAAGCTCATTTGACTTAACTAATTGCAAATCTCAACATTGCTGCCATAATAGTTTTTGTTCATCATGTTCATAATATCATGCGAAGATCAACAGTGTTCTTTCCCATAGTCGAGGATAGTGAACATGCATACATAATGCCTCGATGAAGAGAATTGTTTCAAATTTTCAGAACAACTTTGTTAAATGGAGCATAAAAATACATGAAGAGTGCCAGATAAGAAATAGTGACAACATCTAATCAAAGCATGAGCAGTTCAGTCATCTATTAGATGGTGGAGCAATCAACTTGTTTGTAAGTACATAATGTAGCGATCTGGTGTGTTTGATACAATCTTTTAGCTGGCGGTAGATGAATAGTCCAGGAGTACACTGTTTTAAGGTTATGTTTCTTCATTTATCATGTGTTTCAAATGGTGATACAACAAGTAAAAAATCATTTTGGACTGAGCAGAGTTTACAAAGTAAAAAGTCTAATGAGAGTTCAAAGTGAATCCATGAGGAACATAACTGGGAATTCATAGGAGACCAAGGTAAACAACGCATTTATAGATTAAATAAAAGCATTTTGTGTGCAAGGAAGAAACAAAATGGAGATAACAATCAAAAATATAAACAAAAGACACATTTCTAGAATCTCATGATCCTGTATGAGGGTTTTAACAGTAGTACATTCAGAGGTACGTTTTCTTCACAAAGAAATAAATACAGATATAAGGAAATGACTCTACAAAATGTAATCAAAATGAGCAGGTTTTTGTTTATTTTTCATATGCCCACATTGGGGTTTGAATTATAACACAGATTTCTTCAGATTTCCTGATACTCAGCTGAGTTTCCTATAGAAAGATTGCCAGATTTTGTTTCTTCTTCATTTTTTCTCAAAACCCATAATGGAGTTTTGTTAAATCAACATTAAATGCAGTGCACAATTTCGAGCTTTTGGCTCAATATTCATATGGGTCTTTGTTCCAGGAGTTCAGAGTACAAATGAAGGTCATGCTGGATTAAAAGCCTAAATTGTAAATACATGAAAAACGTATAGTTTTTGCTTATATTTCCAGCTTACTCACATGATAGTTTGTATTCAAAATGAAAATTTCATCATATTCGAGTAGACCCATGACGGGTTCTGATTATAAATACAGAGACAGGTGATTCTTTATCTTTTCTCGAAAACCCACATTAAGTTTTGTTGCAGATAACACAAAAGAACAGTCATGCTTTACAAGGACAAGCTGTGAAGCTTTTGTTTTGTCAAAGATAACAAATGAGAGCATGAAAATCACCAGGTACGCGACTCTCACAGAGCTTCAATTCCTAACTCGAGCTCAGGTAGGTGGCCAATGGATACAAGAAAACACGGATAGCAAAATAGACACAAAAAGTTTTAAAAAGAAGCATCAGAGGTTGTGTTACATCCGCGGCCATGAGGCCAAGATGGCTCAAAAAGTAAAGTCATAAAGATACTATGCTCAGTAGCTCACCATGTGTGCAGTGGAGGAGTGAAGTCCATGGCTAGAAGCTCTCGCATGAAGCTTTTAGACAAAGCTCGAGTGATGGCTCATGTCGGACAAGAAGAAAAAAGAACAGAAAGACAAAGGAAATCAGAAAACAACCATGAGCAGGCTACGGCCTTAGTAATCTTCTTGCTCTTTGAATCAAGTAAAGAACTACAATACTACAAAAACCGAGCTTACCCATTGAAGAGTACAGCTATCTGAAGGTGAAAGTGAAGACTCTCAAGCATGTAGATTCTCAGACCGAGCTCAACCATCATGGCAGCGTGCTCTTAGGAAGAGCTCATTTTCTTCAAAGTGTTGAATGTAAAATGAATCATTTAAGGGTTTGACCATCTTTTTCTCATGCCCTAATTCGAGCCAACATTATAATTGTCCAGAATATTCACAATTGAAAATAGCACATGGGAATTTGAAGTAGGGTTATTATGCATGGTGATTTATTCAAAAGTCTGAAGTTTAATATTTGAGGAGGGCCGAATTCATATGCCTAGGTCGATACATTAAGTCTTTAGGGCTTGTATTTTGTGCCTTAGGAAAATTAGAGATTGGGTATGAATGGTGAATACCCTATGACCTAGAGGTGGGTATTTTTATCACTTAGGTTTTTGTATTCTCAAAAAGGTCAATTATCTATTTAGGGTTTTTTATTTTAATTGATTTTAGAGAAATCAATTAAAGATATTGATGAGAGAATGATTATACATTGATATTTTTATAATTTTTTAAGGGAAAAATCAAAGCATTGTAATGGAGAAATAAGAACGTAATTCTTTTGCAATCTTTAATTGCAAAAAATAGATAAATTATAAAATATGCAATCCTATAAAGCAAAATCGTAAAGCAATCTCTTATAAGTTGTTTTATGATTTCTTGCTATTTTTAGCAGATTATTTTTGACTTCTTCTCTTAGTTGGATTTGAGTCTCATCTTGGACAGATAAGGTGTTTTTCTAGCTTTTAAAGCAGATTCAACCTATTTTTAGAGGCTTGATAGTTTGATCATAAAAGTAGTGTGCTTTTTTCTACTTTTATACAGTTTTTGAGATTGTTTGAAGCTTTTTTCCTTGAGCTTCTTTGTGAGCTCGGATTAGGGATTCTTGAGAGAGATATTCTGAAAAGAATTATCTTTTTCTCTCCTCTCAGTTCAGATTTCAGTTCCTGCTCATACACATTTTTGAGCTTGTGAACCCTTTTGTACTCAGTTTAGACTTATTCACTCTTTCAGTTTTAATAAAGCAACAGAATTATCCTTCTCATTTATGTATCAGTTTTATAATAGCAATTTGATGTCTTTGTGGTTCAAATCAGAATCCTTTTATTTCTTGCTATTGTAAGTTGTGTTTTAGAGTTGCATAGTTTCAGGTTTCCTGTTGTATTTCATTTAAGAATCTTCATGCAAAATACTGATGGAAGTATGTGCCAGTGGGATTGTGAGATTCATTGTGATAGGAAAGTTGTTGTGAGTGTCAATGTTTGAATTTCATAACTTCAAATGAAATACCAGTTAGATTTAAGTTTTAATTAGTCATCCTTCTATCCCTTTTCCCTCATAATATATTAGAGTAAAATCAATCATTTGGAGAACCAGCTCACTCTGGAGATTCTTTCTTCATTCAGACCACCCACATCTGAAGAAGGTTTCCATGTTTCAATAGATTGTTGAATCTTGCATTCAGTAGGGTGAAAATCTAATTGACAACAGTACTCTCATTGGTTCCTTTTATTACACTCGTGTTTTGTAAATAAAAAAGTTCTTAATTATAGTAATATTGTTTTCTAAAATTGGAGGTTGGAAAATATTGGGTGTTATGGAACCTGTAACCCACATACTGTTTAAAACCCTCTACACATAACAACCCAATTGGTTAGTCACCCCTCAAGTCAATTTTATTACTTTTATGTATCTCTCACCTAAAACTCCTCCCCAAGCTCTCAACCCTTGAGCTTAGAACAAGATAAATGTAATCACTCACAACTCACTGTGTTTTCCAACCTACAATTATTGTGTACATTTCTATTTCTATCATATGAGGAAATTGAAATGCAATTTTTACTCTAAGTCATATTTGTGGTAAATATTGAAATTTCCCTTTCATTACATTTGTACTCTCTATCTAAGAAAAAAAAATCATTACAATAATTTCAAGTTGGAAAACACTAGGTGTTATGAAACCTACAACCCACATATTGTTGTAAAACCCTCTACACATAACAACCCAATTGGTTAGTCACCCCTTAGGTTAATTATATTAGTTTTATGTATCCTTTACCTAGAAATCATTCCCAATATCTCCTCCCTTGATCTTAGAACAAGAAGAATGCAATCACTCAAAACCCACTATGTTTTCCAACCTGCGATTATTTTGTGTATTTCTTTTTCCATCATATGAGGAAATTGAAATGTATTTTTTACTCTAAGTCATAGTTGTGGTAAATTTTGAAATTTCCTTTCATTACATTCGTACTCTCTATACAAGAAAATGTTTTCATTATAACAATTGCAGGTTGGAAAACAATGGGTGTTATGAAACCCGCAACCCATGATACTATTGTAAAAAGGAAGTAAATGCCACATGGGCTCTTTCATTTCATTTTCCATTTAACTCTTTTCTTAAGAGTAACCTTGGGATAAGGATAATTAAGGGTTAAGTGTTCAATCCTTTGACTATTAAGCCATATGTAATCTTTAATAAAGTTGTAAGGAATAATAGTGTGAAAGAAAATATAAGTTTGAATTAGGTTAATGAAATAAATATAGTTAATTTTGATAATTAAATTTAGATTAATAATTGTAATAATTTATGAAAATTAAATGAGTGGCTTAGGTGTATTTAGTTTTAGAATTGATGATGAAAAATAAAGTTTATAATGTTTTTTTAAACCAATTTATCATTATCATGAATTTATCTATTTTGATCCAGTGAATGCCTTAGAGTCTAAAGTTTTTTAAAAATATCTTGGGTCAATTCTAACTATTGTTTCCTTGATATATCATGTAAGATTGATTTGAGTTACACGAGATAGATGCTTACTTTTTCCTCTAGATATCTATGTTAAAGTAGTGTAGATAAATACATTGCTTAGGAGTTGTTTTATTCGATTGATGAATGTGTTCTCCTAGGTCAAACCCACTAAAAAATTAATTAACTACAATGAAAAATATCGAAGACAACATTCACAATTATGCAAGTAGCCTATATGATATCAATACAAATTTATTTACTTTATTTCCCTTTAAAATTGAAGTGCATTCTAGTTAACATGTGTGCATGTGTGTGTTAACTTATCTACCTTTTCAGATAAGAATTTCATGTCTCCACCTAATTAATTCTCTTTTTTTGCACTTGGATATGATTTTTTTCCTTTTCTTTCCATTTATTTCTAATTGTATTTGTTCCATAGAATTCTTAAGTTCAAGAATATTTGAGTTCATTTGTTCAAATCCACTTATAGCATCATATCTCACTTCCTTTGCTTCCACAAATTCATATGCAATACAAAACCTGTTGAGTTTATCCACTTTTGCATTTCCTTTTTCCCATTGCACATACTACACACACTCCTTCCTCAACTTCTCAAGAGCAGCAAGAATCTCTGCATTCACTTTGTTCTGCTTCTTATCAAATGTTTTTAGAGTAGATTCCTTTTTCATTTCATATATTCTAGTACTTGTTGCTCCAGTTCTACATTTCCATTTTCTAATTGCACATATTCCACATGCACCTTCTTCAACTTCTCAAGAGTGGGAAGAATCTATTCATTCAATACATTATCTATCTCACTCACTTTGGTTTGCTTATTTTCAAGTGTTTTTGGGTCCCTATATCCCACAATCCTTTCAAATGTAGATAGCTTTACCTACATCTATCTTTATTCCTCACACTTGATAGGGACTTGCAAGAAATAGATGTGTATAGGATCATTGGTTATGTTTGGATGAAATAGAGGGAAGAAGGAAGATAGGGAGTGGTAGAGTCAAATATTCTTGAACTTAAGAATTCCATGGAACAAATACAATTGGAAATATATTATAAGGAAAAATAAAAATCAACCCTTATATAGTTAGACAAGTCTTGTAAAGAACATATAATTACATGTATACCTATATAAATTTTATTCAACAATCCTAAAATTTTATGACTTTATTGTATATATTTTATCCTTTTATGGACATATAAAATTTAAAATTAAAAAGGTTTGAGTATCCAAGTACATATAAAATTTCATAATTGTAGAAATAGCATAAGGTACTAGTCAGTGAGTGAGGGAGGGAGAGATAGATTTGAAAAGTAGTTATAACTAGATCATAATAGAGGGATGGAAAGAGAGAGAGAGAGAGAGAGAGATAGGAAGTGGTACGATGGGAGGGATAGAGGGAGGGAGAGAACAGGGAAGGAGTGAGATAGGGAGTTGTAGGGTGGGAGGGATAGAGGGAGAGAAAGAGGCAAGGAGGGAGATAGGGAGTGGTAGGGTGGGAGGGAATTAAAGAAAAAATTGCAACATTGTTCCCATTGCAAAAGAAGTTTTCACATTTGAAATCTCAAGTAGTGTTGAAGTCCTAAGATCTTTCTCTTTTTGGAAATAGAGCTCACTAGAATGAGAACCATATGTTGAAAGAAACAAATTCTATAGGAGAAGGTATCTTAAATAATATAGGAGAAGAGGCACTAATGATGAATCAAATTATATAGGAGAAGGAATCTTAAATAAAATCCATGAAAGAGGAGATGGAGGCACTACAAAAAACAAGACATGGGAATTGGTTGATTGAGTTGATATTAAAGATAAACAATGATAGTAAAGATATTTTAGTGCCAAAAGAGATGGTTGATAGTTAAAATTGAAAAGGTTAAAATATCCAAATCCATATAAAATTTACAATTATAGAAAGAACATAAGGTACTAGTAAGTGGGAAATGTTTGTTAAAATTTAAGATAGGTACATATATGAGGAAGTATTGTATCCCACCCTACCATTGCCATATCTCCCTCTATCCCTTTGTATCACCCTACCTTACCTCTCTCTACCTACCTCTCCATATCTCCATCTCCTTCCCTCCTCTCTCCCACACAACCTCTCTCCACCTACCCCTCCCTCCCTCCCTACTTCCCTCTCTCACTCTCTCTAACCTACATGTCCCACCTTACTTCTCTCTCTCTCTCTCTCTCTCTCTCTCTCTATATATATATATATATATATATATATATATATATATATATATATATATATATATATATATATATATATATATATATATATATATATATCTACCTCCCTCAAATAAGAAACAAATCAAGTTCTACCTACCTCCCTTCCTCTCTCTATCTTTACTCACCCTCTCCCTCTCTACCTACCTTCCCCTCAATACATCCCAACCCCACTTCTCTTTCTACCTATCTCTCCTCCCCAACTTACCCTCTCTATCTACTTATCTCTCCCCTCCCCCCTGCTCTCTCTCTCTCTCTCAGGTCTCTCCCACTCCCTCTCTCTTAAGTCCTTTGGGATTAAAACCACTACTTCGATACCATGTGATTAAATTGTGACTAGAGGATCTAGTTAAGGATTATCCAACCATACAACCAATTACACAAACTCTCACAGTAGAATTCAATGAGATAATAAATTAATAAAATTGTGAATTATTAATTCATATAATTGCATTTACTATCTTGTCTCAAGGGCTTACAACATGCGACCTTGACCTTTAATGAATCACATACACAACCACTATATAGAATATAATCTTTTGAGTTGATATGTGATATAATACTCTTCACAATGTGCTACTAAACTTCACCAATATTAACAAAAAAATATCTTTTGGAGCTATTCAAAAATAATCTTTGAGTCATGACCAATGATATTTATAGAGAGTAAATCCATTTCTTTTTTAGACTGTAAATAAATTATGAGGGTGATCCTTGAGACCTTAATACATGACAAAAAATAGAATAATAATTTCACTACCATACCTTAATGGTAATCAAGAATAATAATAATTTCTAAAGAGGGTGTATGAGGCTAGATCTTGAAATCATTTGTTCCCTCTTAATTAGAATGTAAGAATTTTGTGTCACTCTATATTTATATTATTAGAATGTAAGAATTTATTGAACTTATTGGTACATACAATTTATGCTCTAAAAAATTTCATGTGCCTTGTCAAGTTTTTATTCATGAGCCTCTAACTCCATTGTGGATGGTAATACATGGTAGGATGTGTCAATAAATGTCTTAGATGAGAACACAAGACATGTTTAGAAAGAACTATGCAATGTAGAACTATGAATAACTACAATGAAGTAATGTTGTAAGTAGGGGATGTTATCATCCTAAATTTGTGGTTGCATAACATAGTATACATCAAATAGATTTAAAAGAATGTATTTGACATCCTCCATTATTGCAGTGTTGGAAAACACATTGTCCCTTGTCAGATATTTCCTTATGATTTTTTTTTTATTCGTACACACCAACAATGTAATGATGTTCACCTTAAAAATTTAGAACTATTTGGTATAGTAAAAGTGGAATTCCACTTTCTTCATTTGATTGGAACAAAAAAATGCTCACATTATTTGCAGTGTTGGAAAACAAACTGTCCCTTGTCAATTATTTCCTTATGAAAAATACTCACATTATTTCCAGTGTTGGAAAACACACTATCCCCCGTCAATTATTTCCTTATGAAAAATGCTCAAATTATTGTAGTATTGGAAAAGACACTGTTGCTTGTTAGATATTTATTTATGATTTTTTTTTTATTCGTACACACCAATAATGAAATGAAGTCCACCTTAAAATTTTAGAACTATTTGGTACAGTAAAAATTGCATTTCACTTTCTTCATTTGATTGGAACAAAAAATGCTCACATTATTTGAAGTGTTGGAAAACAAACCGTCCCTTGTCAATTATTTCCTTATGAAAAATGCTCACATTATTTCCAGTGTTGGAAAACACATTGTCCCCTATCAATTATTTCCTTATGAAAAATGCTCACATTATTGCAGTGTTGGAAAACACATTGTCCCTTGTCAGATATTACCTTATGAAAAGTTTTTGATTCATACACACCAACAATGTAATGAAGTCCACCTTCAAATTTTAGAACAACTATTTGGTACAATAAAAATGACATTTCACTTTCTTCATTTGATTGAAACAAAAAAATGATCACATTAGTTGTAGTGTTGGAAAACAAACTATCCCTTGTCAATTATATCCTTATGAAATGTTTTCATTTTGTACACACCAACAATATAATGAAGTCCACCTTCAAATTGTATAATAACTCTCTGGTATAGTAAAAATGGCATTTTAATTTCTTCATTTGATTTGAACAAAAAAAATGCTCACATTATTTGTAGTGTTGGAAAGCACACTGTCCCCTATCAGTTATTTCCTTATGAAAAGTTTTTGTTCGTACACATCAAGAATGTAATAAAGTCCACCTTCAAATTTTAGAACAACTCTTTGGTACAGTCAAAATGGCATTTCACTTTCTTCATATGATTGGAACAAAAAAATGCTCATATTATTTGTAGTGTTGGATAACACACTGTCCCTTGACAATTATTTCCTTATGAAATGTTTTTATTTTGTACACACCAACAATATAATGAAGTCCACCTTCAAATTTTTTAATAACTCTCTGATACAGTAAAAATGACATTTCACTTTCCTCATTTGATTTGAACAAAAAAAATGCTCACATTATTTGTAGTGTTGGAAAACACACTGTCCCCTATCAGTTATTTCCTTATGAATTTTTTTTTTCGTACACACCAAGAATGTAATGAAGTCCACCTTCAAATTTTAGAACAACTCTTTGGTATAGTCAAAATGGCATTTCACTTTCTTCATATGATTGGAACAAAAAAATGCTCATATTATTTGTAGTGTTGGAAAACACACTGTCCCTTGTCATTTATTTCCTTATGAAAAATGCTCACATTATTTATAGTGCTGGAAAACACACTATCCCTTGTTAATAATTTCCTTATGAAAAATGCTCACATTATTTCCAGTGTTGGAAAACACACTATCCACTGTCAATTATTTCCTTGTGAAAGATGCTCACATTATTGTAGTGTTGGAAAACACACTATACCTTGTTAGATATTTCCTTATGAAAAAAAAATTATTCGTAAACACCAACAATGTAATGAAGTCCACCTTAAAATTTTAGAACAACTATTTGATATAGTAAAAATGGCATTTCACTTTCTTCATTTGATTGGAATAAAAATATGCTCATTATTTGTAGTGTTGGAAAACACACTATCCCTTCTCAATTATTTCCTTATGAAAAATGCTCACATTATTTCTAGTGTTGGAATTTAACACACTGTCCCCTATCAATTATTTCCTTATGAAAAATGCTCACATTATTGTAGTGTTGGAAAACACATTGTCCCTTGTCAGATATTTCCTTATGAAAAGTTTTTGATTAGTACACACCAACAATGTAATGAAGTCCACCTTAAAATTTTAGAACAACTATTTGGTACAGTAAAAATAGCATTTCACTTTCTTCATGTCTGATTGGAACAAAAAAAGATGGTCACATTATTTGCAGTGTTGGAAAACACACTATCCCATGTCAGTTATTTTCTTATGAAAGGTTTTTGTTTTGTACACACCAAGAATGTAATGAAGTCCACCTTAAAATTTTAGAAAAAATATTTGGTACAGTAAAAATGGCATTTCACTTTCTTCATCTGATTGGAACAAAAAAATGCTCACATTATTTGCAATTTTAGAAAACACATTGTCCCCTGTCAGTTATTTCCTTATGAAAATTTATTTATTTTTCGAACATATAAAGAAATTCAAGCATAATTTTTACTATAAGACTTGTTATAAATTTTGAAGGTTAATTTCATTACATTCCTACTGTGTAAATAACAAAAAAAAAATCATTACATTCTTATTATTTTGTAAAATTATAGGTTGGAAAACACTGTATGTTATGAAACCTACAACCCATGTACTATTGTAAAACCCTCTACAAGTAACAACCCAATTGGTTGATCACCCCTCAGGTCAATTTGATTAGTTTTATGTATCCCACACCTAATGAAGTTCAACACATATACAAGAAGAAAAAAATGTCAATAAAAAATATTCCTTCTACCTTAGAATAAACCATTTCACCAACTATACATGTTTGATATTCCATTAATAATTTATTTGATGATTGAGATGCAGTTTTCCAAGAGAATTTCTAGTTAAGGATTCCTCAAAATTTCTCATTTTGGCCATTTTTTGGTGTAGATTATTACAATCTACATAAGAAAAGGTTTTCATTACAACAATTGTAGGTTGGAAAACACTTGGTGTTATGAAACCTACAACCCACATACTGTTGTGAAACTCTCTACACATAACAACCCAATTGATTAGTCACCCCTCAGGTCAATTTAATTAGTTTTACGTATCTCCCACCTGGAAATCCTCCCCAAGCTCTCCACGCTTGAGCTTAGAACAAGAAGAATGCAATCACTCACAACCCATAGTGTTTTCCAACCTACAATTACTTATCAATTTCAGCATCTCAAGAGCGGGATAAATATCTTCAATCAATACATTATCTATCTCATTCACTTTGGTCTACTTATTCTCAAGTTTTTTTGGGCCCCTATGTCCCACAATCCACCAACACATCTCCCCCTCATACTAATTCCATTTTGGGTTCTTCTATCCCTCCCACCATACCATTCCCTATCTCCCCCCTTCCCTCTCTCTCTCTCTCTCTCCCTAGAGTATGTTTCTTTTTTTCGTTCATCATAGTGTAAGTATTCTCTTTATACAAATGTATGAATTTATTGATTTGGATATTCTAAACATACTTATATTTATTCTTGTATATATTTCTATAGATACTTCTCCTTTGTACTAGTTCTTTATTGATACCATTAGTGTTAAAAAAAACTCTTTTCATGATCATGACACACACACACCACCTCTCTACCTCTCCCACCGTGCATAGATATCCCTATTATGTTCACCTGACCTCTCTCTACCTACCTCTCCTTATCTCTCTCTCTCTCTCTATCTCTCTCTCTCTCTCTCCCTCCCTCCTTCCCACGCAACCTCTCTCCACCTACCCCTCTCTCCCTCTTTATTTAGAAAGACATAAAAGAAATTGTATTCATTTCAATTCCAATCTTATGAATTAAAAAATGTATACCGTGCAATGACTACTAAGAGGGTTCTAGGGGTATACCACATGCATATATTCCTATTAGGATTGGAATGTGTGCTAGAAATTAGAAACTAGAAATTATTCAATAGTAGGAAATCTAAGATGTCTAGAAACACTTTGTAGCATGTTGTAGACACAATAATTCCACCATATTTTATATTTAATCCTACATATTAATTCATCCTAGACAATTCCCTCTAACATCACCATGTTGAATAATTAATTTAATTACTTAAATAATTGCACCATGTCATAACATTATATTTCCAATTTATTTATCTTTAAGCCTCTTTTTGGTTAGCTTTGAGAGTGTCTTTATGATTAGAGAATGAAAATGTTTCTTTTAACAAGTTATTTCCACTTGTCAACCATTTCAGATAAGACTTTCATGTCTCCACCCAACTGATTCTTTTTTTCTATACTTAGATATGATTTTACCTTTTCCTTATCATCTATTTCCAATTATTTTTCTATTTCCTTATCAGCTATTAAAATGAATATTCACATCTCTTTTGGTGCACTAAAATGAACCATTGTCTTCTTTTCTTTCCATGATTGGTAAAATTTTAGTGTGTATCATTTCCCCTTGCGCTTTTTGTAATATTGGGTGAAGAGAAACACTCTTAGTTTACAGAAATTTTGAGTCACCCAAAGGCTTGCTATGTATCCTCTTCCCTTGCACTTTGTGTGATCTTGGGTGACGAGAAATAGCATTCCTTTATTTTTTTATTAGAGATGGACTACCTTTGAGATACATCCCACAATGTACAACTCATAAGTGACCTTCAAAAATGTTTACCAATGGGCTATATAAAGTATCTAAAAACCAAAGTAAGTAGCATAAATCTGGGATGTTCATACCTATTCGTGCCTACTCTCAGGTGAATGAATGGGTCTCTTAGGGGAAGATAGAGATGTTAGTGTTTCAAAGTAGACATATACTCTTGGTGTTCATGGTGTCACTAAAAAAAATTGTATCTAAAGGCCAACCAAGTTTTTCGAAATGTCTCTTCTAAGTGGTGCACGAGAATAGCACTATTCCTATAAGTTACTTACCATGTCCGGTTTATGGTTGAGGCATAAGGCTTAAGATTTCATTCTCTTTTACAAATATAGGATTATTAATGTGGTACATGACCTTGGTATGTCCTATTTAACCCTCCATGAATTCAGATTACATCACTCTTTTGGGGGTGAGGTAAGCCTAATAAGAAGAAATGTACCTTTATTCCTCTAGATTGTTATTGACTAATTTTGTTGAGCTAAAATAGTAAGTCTTATGGAAGAAGAATTGTGAAATATCTACCTCACCCATTGATTCAATTAAACACATTTCTTAGAATTCAAATGAACTCAAACAAACATCAACATGGTCAAAAATTTCAAACCCTTTGATTATATTTGAGTACACTTGAAGGAAAAAATATTACTGCATACCTCTAAATATATCTTGTTTTTATTAAAATAATATATTAGTGGTTTACTAATATATTTGACCATATCTCTACTCACTTATATCAAAGTTAACCTAGGGAACTATGGCTTATCTCTTTGATTTCCACAATGTCAATATTTTGTGGAAATCATTTTTCCTTGTTATAGACATTCTTAGTTTAAACTTTAATCAATACCTTTCATGTGGTAAAATCAATTTCATGCTAAATCAAAGTTTAATCAATTGAACCCACAAAGAGGGTATTCATTGGTCTTATATACCAAACATTTTGGTCACACCAATAAAGGAAAACAAGGAAATACATACTTAAGTGGTTTTTATCAAAGCAATTTTAGGTATATTACACCTTCAAACATTATACCAAAGTTCTATCATCAAGAAAAAATTGGTCTCTTAGGTTTAAACACTCAAAGTAAAAAACATGTCCTTCAACACCTTGATCTTGTAACAAGTCACTCTTAGGTTCAAACATTAGGATCAATCATCACATTTACATAAAAACATTTGACATCTCATCTCACCAACAACTTTAAATTTTGGACACACCAATTTCCTAGACCTAGATTTTCATCAACTATCATCTAGTTTAGCTATATGTTTGGAAATGGATCCTTTTTTATACATTTAGTTAGATTAGCAAACATCCTTTTGAAAAAATTTATCCTAAAGTCATAAGTAAATACTTTTAAGATTTATAAGTTCATTAGCATCTCTATCAAACACAAACATCAAACCTTAAGTCTAGTGTTGTCCAAAATTAGGAGTTCATCATTCACATAATTTGTCCTAAACACCTTAGAGGGTCACTTTTACAAAAAATGAGTCAACAAAAGAGTTTTGATACAAATCACACCATACTACTCCCAAGGTTGATCCAAATTTTATGGTAACAACAAGGTCAAATACAATAGATACATGGAGCAAAACAAAAATTTATCTACCATGAGTTATTTAAACCAACAATAATTTTATCCTAGAAGTTTCACAACCCCATCATAAAATCCACCTCAAAATTCATATGAAATGGGGCATGAGGTAGAGGATGTTACCAAGAATCCCAATGAACTTACTATAGAGGAACTACTTGAGTTGCAACAAGATCCCAAGACTCACCATCTTATTAACACAATACATGTTAGCCTTGGAAAAAGAAGGAGTTGACCTCCCTTCCACCTTTGATTTGAACACATTAAGGGAACAACCTTTGGGAAATATTGCATCTATTCCTCAAACATTTATCACACAACCCTTGGTCCAAAATTTTGTTCAATCTATCACTCAATCATCTTCATCACATGTACCAAGTCAACCTTTAACTTCTAGGGTGGTTTCATCTAGCCTTCGAACTCAACAAGGAACTCAACTTGGTAGCACTCAAAATCTAGGGAGCAACACAAATTTGGCCACCCAAAAAAAAAGCATCCCCCAAAACACCTCCATCCCTCAACACTCTCAACATCAAAGCAAGCCACTTACATTACATATCCACAACACAATTGTGGCACCAACATTCCATGCCCAACCATATTCTTCAACCACAAATAATACTCAAAATGTTCCAAATAAACACAAACAAATGTCCCTAGTGTTCAACCACCCCAAGTCAAAATCCAAGGACAAGTGAACATAACATTACAAGGTCAATCATTAAAATTTCAAGGTCAATCATAAAAAAACCATCCAATTGATACCCAAAATCATATGGTTCCACAACAAGTGCCTCAACATCAAGGAAATGCATCAAATAAATTGGTCCCAAATTAAGTTAATTAAGGTAATCCTCCAAATCAATTGATCCAAAATAAAAGTATGACACTAACATTGCAACACCAAGTGGCATCATATCAAGTATCTTAACCTTTGGTTCAACATCAAGGAAATACATCAAATCAATTGGTCCCAAATCAAATCAATCAAGGTAATCCTCCAAATCAATTGATCGGAAATCAAAGTATGCCACTAACATTGCAACACTAAGTGGAATCATATCAAGTATCTCAACATTTGGTTCAACATCAAGGAATCCATAAAATAATATAAAATCAAATGGGACCTTAAATTTACATTCCTCCATCACAATCCTAAATTTTGCAAGGATTGATAGCACAAAATAAGGACAAATTTCACAAAAATTCCAACATGATGTACCAAATCAAAATCAAATTTCCAACAATCAAAATTTGATCACACATCAACCACCCAAAAATCAACTCAATCCTCCATCTCAAACCACTCACAACATGATTCCCCGAAATCCACTACTCATTCCACAAAATCAAAGCATTCCATCGAGCCAATACATTCAAAAAAGCTAATATGTCCCAAATAAAAACACCATTCCCTCACCACAAGGACAAAAATTCTTTGTCTTATCAACAATCTATTGTGTATCAACAACAACAAGAAGCTCAATTACAAGTGCAACAACAATAAGCTCACTTAGAAGTGCACCAACAACAAGCCCAATTGCAAATGCAACAACAACAAGCTCAATTGCTCGCACAACAACAAGAACAAGCTCAATAGAAAGAAAAAAAACAAACTCAATTACAAGCCCAACAATATGCACAACAACAACAACAATAACAACAAGGCTTGTACTACAACCAACAACCACTTGCAAATTCACAAAAAAATGTCTTGAATCAAAAATCATAAGGAGCATTCAACATACCTCCACCATTGTCACCATTACATACGTAATATCAAAATCTACCATACACACCATATAACACATTCAAAAAAAACACATCCCATTATTAAATCTTGTATATAACTAATCTACCATACCAAGATACAACACACATGCTCCACCACCAAAAAATCCACAAGACGATCTTTCCTCACAAATTAGAATGCTCACACAATAGATTCGAGATATCCAAGCTCAAAAAATGGAAGAAATTGTATGCACAACAAGACTTATGTCCATACCCTTTTGATGTTAACATTTTAATGATACCATTCCTATGAGGATTTGAGATCCCCAAATTTAAAAAATACAAAAGGCATGGAAATCTAGAAGATCATATCAAGGAATTTTACGTGGCATGTATGGAATTAGCATAAAATCACTCCTATTTTATGTTTCTTTTCCCACATAGTTTGGGAGGCCAAGCCATAGAATGGTTCTCAAACTTACCTCCTAGAATCTGAACTTTTCAAGAAATAATAGATTGGTTTGTGGATCACTTCTCCTACAACCTAGATATGGACGTTTGTTTGGAGGAACTATACACCCTAAAACAAAACAAGGGTGAATAATTTACAAATTTCTTGCAATGATGGAGGCATAGAGCTATTAAATGAAAATGGATGATTCTCGAGAAGCAATAGATAGAGATCATTATTTCCAATGTGGACACATACTTATTCTTCCAACTAAAAATGTAATGTGTCTCGTCATATGAAGAACTCATCCCTAGGGGTCTTAAGATTTAAAGAGCCCTCATTGAACAAGGAAAAACACAAGCATACAAAGATAACCATCCATCATCTAGCTCTAATGAAAAACCCCAATTTTGGGCTAGAAACAAGAATGTTACTAATGACAGTGTGGTAGATGCAAAGGTTGTGATTAAGGCACCATCGAACACACAAGACATAGAATAGAATGCTCAACAAAACACACAACAAAACAGCCAACAAAATGTCAAAAATTTCAACCCTCCAAGAAGAAAACCACCAAAACAAAACAACTACATTCCATAGAGACCAAAAAATGCTCCTAAATGAAAATTCACTTCCTTAGGGGAACCTATGGAAAACATATTGAAGAAATTGATACAATCGAATCTCATCACACTTCCAGAGTTCAAAAACTACCAAGAACCACAAGTCAAAGTTACTGGGTATAGAGATGACCATTATTGTGAATTTCACCAATACAAGTGTCATAGCACACAAAACTATTTCAGACTCACACCTAATCCAAGATCTTATGGAACAAGGAGAAATCAATGTTGATAAAAAATCGAGGAATGAAGATCTAAAAATCTATAAAACTACTAATACCTAATCATTGAAAATCAAAAGATTCAAAAAAGGCATCAAGTTAAAATATTGTAAACCATACCTATGATAACATGATAGGACACATTCATGTTACTCATTCATCACAACATGAGAAATCAGACATGCATCAAGATATTGTCTTAAAACAAAGTCAAAATCAATCAACAGTGTCTAGATATTTTATGTTGAGATGACATCGAATATGTATCAGATTATACTATCACTCCTTCATATGAGTTTGTGATTGGGCATATTGAAGAAGTTCCAAAGAAAAAATAAACAACCATTATTTCACTCATACCTACTAAAGATTGCGAAGATTCTTTTATTGATGCTATACCATCTACCCAAGGATCGTGTCAAGAGGAGGCTCCTTGGTATAATGAAAGTAACCTGAATCATGTCAGGATCAAGAGCCCATATCCCCACAACATTGTCATATTTTCATACTATATTCTAATCCATGAGTGATAGTTGCTCTACCCTAAGTCAAGACAAAGAGCTCACTTCCCCAAATTATTATCATGAGTTGATGAACATATTCCAATCCATTCAAAACTTCAAAGATATCCCCAATATCACCTGGATGTGATGTTTCCTTCTAGTGGACATATAGATGTTCTTCATCCAAAACAAGGGTCTCCCACTCTTTACATTACTACACAAGAGAAAAAAATGGTAGAGATTCTTGATTATTACATTGATTGTGCATCATCAACACCTCTTGAAGTAGCATCAACAAATGGCACATTTCTAATTAAAGATATTAAGTATGAAGATATCTTAGAATCAGAGTAGAAAATTAGCGTTCCTGGATAGTGGGAACCAATGGAAATATCATATGTCCACAACAAGTCATATCAGTAGCCATTGATTAGAGGGTACATTACTAGGGAAAAGGATTAGGTCTTGTTAAAAGTGACATCTTGAAACCAACAGAATCAAATCATGTCAATAATACCTCCACAATGTCGGTGGAAACTCTTTTTTGTGCAAACACCAACATAGAGGGCATAAAGGATCCTTATGATTAAATTTTGATATTATGAATCAACATCCACACGTCATTCCATTTGAAAATTGGTACCAACATAGAAAGAAACATTCCTATCAAAGAAAGGAGAAGATCATCAAAACAAAATAAACAACAAAGAAAAATGGACAAAACAAATACAAATGGATACCAAAGATACAAAAGAAAATCATCCCAATCATACTCCATTAGTTAAGGAAACTGTGGAGAAAAATCAAAAAGTGAAATGTATCCATCAAACACGTTTGCAAATACAAAAGAAGGCTTCTAAAGTGGCATCAAAGTGGCGTACAAAGCATATCAAGTAGTTGGTCATGATTTCACTCAAAATTCTATCTCCACCCATCATTTCTCATCTACCCAAGTTTGGAGAGTCAAAGGTTCCAAACTATCAACCAATCCATCCCAATACCTTCACGCATGTCACCAACCACTCCCTCATTCATGATATCCAATTCTCACATTGACCGTGTGTTAGAAAATACTCTTTATCATAAGGATTCTAAAGGAACTCTACCATGATGTGTGCACCTAGATGAGGTTGAATCCACTATCAACAAGGAAGATCATAATTCTCAAAAGTTGCATTCAAGTGCTTGTATCTTAGCAAAGTAGTTTCTTCAAGAGGGATATTGTTGGAACACTATGGCAGTGGACTCTACATTAGTACTACCAAGCTATTCAACATGAGCATAAATTTTCAAAAAAAATAAAAGAAATAAAAATAAATAAATAAATAAATAATTAAAATCAAGAAAATAGTAAAGAGAAAAATCATCCTCTAGTGAAAACCACTTTGGTGGCACTTTGGTCAAGTATTATGATGAAAAACTGGAAAATAGGCATCATGAGTAGAATCGAGCATCTATATGATCCTTTTTAGATGGAAGCATCTCATCCCCTTCATGATAAATCCAACACTCCCTCCATCTCTCGAATTATTCTTTATCTAGATCTTCCAGATTATCTTGATCTTGAAAAAGGTTTGGCATATACTTCAACTCTACTCATGGAAAAGTCTTGACACGATATTTTTGATTCCATTTTATCTCATGAAGTCTCATGGTGTATCTATAGCATTGATCCTAGCACACACTAAAATCTATCACATTAATCTTCACATGGTTATCCATTTACTATCCTAATTTGCTCATGAAATATGAAACATTGGTAGACACTAGGGGTAGGTTATTGCACTCTTATTTTTGAATAATTCTTGATCTATGTCTTATATCTCATAACATGACATCGACATCATGATCTAGGTATTGTTTATCCTCTGAAATCCAAAAAATAGTTGTAAAATCTCAAAATCCAAAAAACATTCATGAAATCTCCAAAAAACCCAAAAACATCCAAATCTTGTAAAGTTCAAAAATCCTAAAACATCCAAATCTTGTAAATTTCAAAATAAAAAACCATCATAATCTTATAAAGTTCAAAAATCTAAAAACATCCATAACATCTCCAAAAACATCCAAAAACATCCAAAGCATCTATATAGTCAAAAAATCCAAATCACATCAAAATCTCTAAACAAGTCTAAAAAGTCAAAAATAGTTTTTGAAATATGTTGTCTCTAAGAATGAACATAGGCAAGGCCATCATCGATGAGCCCTCGAGGCATTAGGTTAGTCCTTTAGGAGTCCATCATAATAAATTAACAATCCATCAATGTTCATATTGTTGGCATATGGCTCGGGGAGATTATTGGTATGGTTTCTAGTGTTGTCATTGATGGCAACTAAAGTCACTATTGTGGTCCGCAGATCTGAACATGGTTATACCAGCAGCTAAAGTCAAGTACAGTGTATTACCGACAGAGAACATGATGAACATGGTATCTGGTTAGTATGTCAATCTGTATGCTTCACCAGATCATCATCTTGTGTTGTGGATCTCCAGGACAAGTTGTTAAGCATGTATGGTACCTTATTGGTAAGTTTTGTGATGTTACATTAATCTGTGTATGAGTAAAGAGATCCGACAGAATGATTTTTTGTCTATTTGTTCATTATGGCCGACCTAATCAATGAAGTGTGTTGCGGATGTATAAGGGATGATTGTTTAATTGTTTCTATGTTTGAGAATTTTGTTTTGGGTCCTAGCTATGGTTTGGTCGACATGTGTGGGCACATAATGATTTGAAGTTAACATGTAGAGAATATTATATTTTGTGTGAAGCCAACATATAGTGTTTGAATTCTTGATAATGGGTACTTATGCGAGTTCGGGCAATTCATTTTGTGTGTATGAGATATATGAGAGTAGTTGTAGGGAAGAGAAGTTGGATATGTAAATATTAGAAGATTAGCTGTGAGAATTTTGCTGGTAAAAAAGAGGATTTGGTGACAGAGCAGAAGCAAAGTGCAAAGTCTGACAGAAGGTTCAGAACTTCATTTATGAGCTTCACCGGAACTAAAACTAGGCATTTGTAGATGCTATCTTCTCAATTCAAACTTTTGTTGTAATCTCTAACATTTTTTAAGGTAGTGAGCCTTCCTTGTTTTGAGAAGTGAGCTCTAGGGAGTGTGCCTGAATGCATGTGCATTCCCTTTTCTTCATACTTTTAATAGAGTATATAAATTATGGATTAATCTCCACCGTGGTTTTTACCCTAGCAAGGTTTCCACGTAAAAATATTGGTGTTATGGTGCTTTGATTATCTTGTTCATGTGCTTTCATCTTTATTTTTGTTTATGTGATTTCAATTGCTTAAGATCTAGATTTAAAGTTTAAATTCATGGAACATTGATTCACCCGCCCCCACTCAGTGTTCCTTGAGTCCAACACATATCTCATCAACAAATAGTTACTGGTCAGATTCAATCAAACTATGTTGTCTCTACATGTATAACGTAGGAAAGGCCATCACTGATGAGCCCCCAAGGTGCTAGGTTAGTTTCCCCTTAGGTCTTGGTCTAATATCAGAAAACACAAAAACATTTGAAAACTTCAAACCAAAACATTCGTAAAACATTCAAAAAATAAAAAATAGCCTCAAATAATTGAAAACCTAAACATTCACATACACCCAAAAGGATAATACACAATCTCAAAACATTGCAAAATGTTAAAAACATTAAAATATTCCAAAAAGTCTAAAACCACCCATCCCATTTCAATTTCACCCAAAATAAATTTCCACCCATAATAAACTAATTGTCATCCTCACCCTTTGGTAACACAAACAAATGCAAGTACAATAATAACTAGAAAGAAAACCTTAAATGTGAAAAATCAAACTCTTAATCATTATCAAATATGTCAATCAAACCAAGTATATCAACGGCCTTTCAAAAAACCAACAAGTAATAGCCAACATCCACTAACATGTCCTAGGATACATCTTTCCTACAATGGACATCATCATTGGCAATCATTTTGGATATTTATCCTCAAAACATCACACCTTTTGGCAAGAGCTATGAATGACATTGACTGTTTGTTCATTTTGATCTTTTCCTTTGATTTATCTTATTGGTCCATTATGATGATCTCTTGATGATGTTATCAAAACAATTTAGAGAGAAAGGAATAGGGGCATTGATATTTATCTTTCATTTGTTATGCTTGTTGGATGTTCTTGTAATACAACCTTGGCAAATACTTATCTTGCATGTGTGGGGTAGTCTCAAGTAAAACAATGGCTAGGATGTATCAAGTTCTTCATACCTTTTGTTTGTTAGTCTCATTACTTTGATGGCTTATTCTTTTACATGGTCAAACAAAGTTTTTGTATGTTAGATATGAACAAGGATACTCCTATCTGTTTGCAGAGTCAAATTCCATCACATTTGATACAAATCCATCCTGATTTTCAATACCTTGATGCATCGAGTCTATTTTCTATATCAAAAATAAGGAATGATGTGATGAAGTTATCCCAATCCTTGAAACAACCAAATCATCTTTCTTCTCACCATATCCAATAAAGTTTCAAATAATCATAGGTTTGTTGGACTTTTGAATCAATATAAAAAACAATGGTTAATCAATATCCATCTCATTCTTCAATAAATACTAATAGTTCTATCCAAGTAACAAATCTGTGCAATATCTATCAAAATATACAGGAGGCTACCCATGGCTGATTACTTTCTATACATCATAAAATTTGTCTACATCAAATATCTGATCTATCTAAAGAAGTATATTCATGTCCTCTTCATAGCTGAACCTATCTTATATCTTTGTCACGATCTTGACCTCAAAAATAAAAAAATTTCACTCAATCTCCTAAGGGGGCAATATACCAGCATAAATTCCTTTCGTTGGAGCATAGTGGGGCATCCAAAAAAATCATGAATTTTTAAATGTTTGTCTAAGCAGTAGCATTGATCTAAAAAGTGGGAGCCTTTGAACCAATGTAACAAGTACCTCACTTCGAAGAGGGAAAAAATATAGACACTTAAAAATTGTCCTAACTGATATCACACATTCGAACTCAATTACTAACACCATTTTTGTCCTGAATCACCCTCTTTTTTGACACTTTAATTAAATAATCTTAATTATTTAATTAGATTTTCCATTTTCTTCTATTAATTAAATAATCAATATTATTAGGTTAATTCACCCTTTTCATATTAATTTTCATCCTGCTTGATTAAATAATCTAAATTATTTAATTAAATTCCCTAAGTCCTATGATTTGATTAAATAATCTGAACTATTTAATTAAATGTCATTAATTTTGTCTTTTAAATTAAATGAGCAAAATATTTAATTAAAACTTTAAATTCCTCCATCATGCACAATTAAATAATATTTTAATTATTTAATTGACTAATATCTTTCATCCCTCCAATTTCTCCCACTTGCAAAGGAATATTCTCATGCAATATTTCTCCAATTCAAATTTAAACTATTTCCCTCTTAAATGGAAATATCTTGCACATTCCTAAATTTTAGGATTTATATTTCTTCAAATCAATTTCATCCCTTGATTAATTGCATCAATTCATGTCAACTTTCAATCTCCTCCATGGATTGAGTGATTGATCCATTCCAATTCCTCTCATCAATTTGCATCCATTGATTCACCCAATTTTCCTATAAATAGCCTCCATTTATTGAGAATTTCATCCACATTCATTGACAACACCTACATTATAGTCATTTTAGAGCATTCTTATGAGCATTTAATCCATTTGCATACATTTTAGTTAATTTTGCATCATTTTTTATCAATTCTGCATTGGAGCATCCATCTTCAAGCTTGTTTCAACCAAGGGAATGGGAAAGGGCTGACATTCAATATCAATTAAGCACCAATCCCCCAATGGGATGAGGTCTTATATATTAATTAGGTTTCCTTTGGAAGAATTTAATTGATATTTGATGTTTAATGGTTTCCTAGCTTAATTAGCTAAATACATTATTTAATTCATCAAATTCAATCATGTTTAGCTTAATACATGATCATGTTGTTAGGTGGGTTTTGGGAATATTACATCATTCTCATAGGTTTATTTTCTAATTAGTTATGGTTTATTTGTTTATATTTTGAGTTGTCAAAATAACTCATCTATATAAAGTAGTGATTATAGGAGTCATATATTGAAGGAAAGAGGAATAGAAGCACAATATTATATGTGTATAAATTTTTCCAAGCTTCTATTAATCTCTACCCAAATTTCCTATATCCATAACGTCATATTTTTCAAAATCCAAATCAACCAATCAATCTATGAAGTATCTTTATTAACAAACCATTTTCTCTTCAATATTTAACAAATATTTTTTCTAAAGAACAAACTTAGTTTCCTCTATACTAGTCATAATTATTTTGGTACAAATCAATCTTGAGGGTACTAATGTAAACTAATAATTATGATCTTCATTGATCCAATACAATTGTGACACATACAAATTGGAAGAATTTATTGATCTCATACTATTATCCATTCTTCTCTCCAATTAATATACTATAACTCATCTATGATCTGCCAACAAATAATATTATTACAATACTATAAATATAAGTACTCTGATACTACATGACACTTGTCACCTACGCACAAAATTGTCACTTCCTATCAATTACTTCAAAAGATTATAAATTGACAATCCCAACAAATGTTACCCTACTTAGTTAAAAGTGTTATGAGGATGAGGTCTCAACATCCAAGATTCCATTTTTTAGTAGCTTGAAAAACTACATGAAATAAATATTTTATAATACAGACAACTAAGATGAACACAAAACATGGTCTTCTAGTTGGACCTCCAAGTGCCAATGTGGCATCTACAATCTTTGTTTTTCCTTTTTCCAACAAGATATCCACCACCATTATTAAAATGCAAGGTTCTCTCCAACCCAACCATTCACCACTTCCTTACCTCTATCAATACTTCTACATTCTATTCTCTACTCACATTTTTGTCTTAACTTCCCTCTATATTTACTCCTATTAAGCCTTGTGCTCTCATTCTCCCATTTTAAAAAAAAAAAATCATAGTATCTTTGATATCACCTAGGGAAAAGATCATGTTTAGATCCTCAAAAAAGGACAACAATTGCAGTTTACTATTGAAAAATCTTGTTATTTATCTTATTTACATATTGCATATCATTTTAACAATATACTAAATTGATCCTTATCTCAGGTCCTCTTTTGCATTAAAATAAATTCATGGTTCTAATCCATGAATGAATATATCTTTGGAAAAATTGATATGCAAATCAAGATGGTTCTCGATAACTTGATCATACTATTTTTGGTTAAAGGGTAAAATAGGTTTTGAAGGTAGTCAAAACCCTACTAACAAAATGTTGTTGGAACTTATGATACCATTGAGAGGAAGGGTGAATCGGTGGTATGGAAAATTCCAAAGAGCCTTGAATTAATCTTTCAATAATTTTTCCTTACAATATGTGTGACTTGAACAACTTGAAAATTTAATGCAGTGTCATATATGTAGAGCATCAAGCTTGTTTTAACAACAAGAACTTTCAATTTGATTTAACAAGTTTGCATCAACTTGTACTTATAAGATTTCAAAGATACAATCCTTCATTGATTGAATACAACATCAGAACAATTTAAATGCAAAATACTTGAGCAAGAACAGTAATAATTAGTAAAAGAAATCACACCGTAACACAACTAATTATCCTGAGTGGAAAAACCTCTAGGAATTAAAAACCACTCGCAAAATTGCCTCACTAGCTTAATTAGAAAAAAATGCCTCACTCGCTACAAAAATGCCTCACTGGCAACATAAGCCTCACTAGCAACACAAGCCTTATTGGCTACCAAACATTTTTAATCATGAAAATAAAAACTACAGAAGGTTACTCTATCTCTTTGCAAACCATTACAACATCTTAACACTAATATATTCTATGTCCTAAAGATTCAAAAACTGGAACCTGTAAAACATAAAGTACTTTAGATACTCTTCACTATTTTGTACATAGTTTTTGCGAAACAAAATAGATTTCTGCATTTTGCTCAACAATTACTTATGGAATGATAATAGAAATAAGTGCAATTCACATATTATGGCTATGTGATTTATGAATTGTATTCAACCAACCAAAGCATTTTTTTAGAGATAGCTTTATATACTTTAAAGCTGCTCATAATCGAGCTCAAAATTGAAAGAACCACCAACCGGTGATAACTGCCACAGTAATACCTATCTTCGAGAACTTCCAATGCGAGATGCATGCCAATGTTAAGATAAAAAAACATGATCGACATTATGCTATAAAATCAGATGTGCAAAACACCAAAGCAACAAACCCTAACCCACATTATCAATGCCTAATCAAATAAAAAAATCTTTGCAATCTATCAAGAACTTGTGCTATGAAAATTCTAGGGTTATCCAAGACCAAAACTAATTTCATTTCTTGCTTAAAAAATATTAACTTTTTCAACATATAGCTGACTAGGAAAAGCAACGACCAAGAATTATATCACCTAATAATCGATTTTAACAATCCCAAAAATCTGTGTCATTCCCTTAAACTATGGTGACACATAACCGCTTTAGCTTTGAGCTTCAGTCTCCCATTGTTCGAGCTCAAATCAAGCTTTGTCAAATCGGAAACCTCATGATTACACTCAGAAATCAAAAATTCCCATTATCATTCGAACCCTAAGTTTGAAACCTTATTAACCAAGCTGCAAACTTTACAAGATACAACATGAATATGCTATATGCCCTACACCGAAAGTGTTTGTCTTTTCTAAAAGAGTCGATAATCTGTTTACACAAAATGATATCATTTACTTGCTACAAGATGTCGATACCTACTGGTCAAGTCCATCACTTTATGTGGGGCTAAATATGATATGTGATTTATCTCATTAAAAAAAAATGAGATCAAGACCTTAATAACCCTCAACTCAAAATGGTGCCTACTTTATACATAGTTCATAATCACTATTTCCTTAGTTAGGAATCAAGGAATAATATGCCTCTAATTAATAATCAACACAATGATCATCACACAATCAAGTGCCTAACAAAATAAGCCTGAGAACCTTCTCATGATAATGAATGAAATATTATTATCAAGGAATTGCACTATTGCTTTTGTACAAATGAAGTTGACTTCATATACCTTGTGCAAAACAAGCATCTTGTAAAGCCAAATCACTGGAAATGCTAACATGCTTGAATTGATCAATACAAATGTCATATTGCCAAATATGTCACCTAAATGTGTGTCAAACCAATCTGACCATGTTTATATGCAATGAATCTCATAATATTGTCTCATAATCCCTTCAAACAATGCCAATACTGTAGATACCAAAACAACACTTGACATCAATGCCAAAACAATGTCAAAGGGGTCAACAAATGCTACTAAAAGGAAAATTACAATAAAAAAAACCAACTAAAAGAGGGAAAATAAATAAAAAGAAAGAAACAAAAAGAGGCTACTTAATCCTCTTCATTGTATTTGTCACTTCTAACTCATACTTGTAGAAGTTCTAGTGCAATGTCGCAAGGCACAACATCTCTTTCTTCTCATCATCAAAACTTGTAGCTTTTTTGCCTCTAGTCTGAGAAAACAAACCCTTTTGATTATTCTATATCATCTTCTTTCTCGTATCCTTGTTACTTTTTTCTTCATTCCTTTTCCCCATGCAAGCCATCTCAACAACTTGCTCTTCTTTCAACTCCTTGAGCTTCTCACTCCTTGAGCTTCTCAGTTAAAATTTTAATGCTCTCCATGCTATTTTGAATGGTGCGGTGACTTATTTTTAATTATTTTTCAAAATTTTGATTAATATCTTGGATCTTCTCCTCCAAGCCCCTTATTCTTTTCTCATAATCATTTTTCAAATCACTAATATCCTTTTCCATATCATGCATCCTGGAATTCACTACTATATCCCTAGGCTCGTGTCTATCCCTTTCCTCATTAGAACTTTTTTTCTTGGAGAGCTACGATCTTTAAATTAGTTTGACTTCTAGGAAGAACCATCTAGTATATTTAAATTAACATAATACCCCTTCTCTATCCAATCCCAGAACAACGTAAATCTCATCCCTATTCACATGAAGGTAGGTGAAGTCCTCAAGAATATTAGGGGGAGCATCAATTCCCTTTCCATCCAAGCCATTGCCCACATTTGGCAAAGGGTTCTTACCAATCTACTTTGCAACAACCTTCTCCTTCCCTTTATATTTTCTATCATCCTTTATCTTTTGACTTTTTATTCTTGTAATTTTAGTATTTCCCCCTCATTCTCATTCCTGATGTGGGATCCTTCAAACTAAGAAATCTAAAATTTGGCTTTCTTCTTAGGGGTTTTCTTGTTCCCAATGCTCTTCCTCTTCTTAGGGTTTTCCTCCTCTGAATACATCAAAGAGTATATTTCAATAAAGGCTTCCCACTCATCCTCTTCAACCCATTCCTCATCATATTCTTCCCTTGTAGTACCAGAGTTCATTCTTGAATAATGTAAAACCATGGGGTTTTTTCTTTTTCACATTAAGCTTTCCTTTAGAATCAATATTAAAGGGACTTGAGCTTTCATAAACTCCATCATTAATAAAATTATCTCTTTTGTGCAACAAAGGGAGCTTAGGTTTTTAATAATTCTCCTTAATTGCATGATCCATAAAATCCAAAAGAAAATAAGGGAAGGAAACTAACATCTTATGGTAGAAATGATTCAAAAAAATAAAGTGCACACCATAATAGAAATGAATCTACCATCTATAATTATGTACCTCATGATGATATATGCAACCTCTGCCTATATAGGTTGATAGATAGGTGTTCATAACCATAGTATGAGAGCTTAACTAGCTTGCTTCATTCATTCCCCTTGAATAATTATCTTAAATCTATTCCATTATCCTTTTTGTCCCTAAAAAAATTTCTCCCCTACACTGAGAGGCCAATAATTTGGGCTATCACATCTTCATTGATCACCATCTCTTGACCAAATGAATTTAGCATTTTATTCTTCCATCCTTTTATAAAAATTTCGGTAGCTTCAAGGTTGTGGCCATGTAGCTTTTCCATGTAGGGAACCAAACCCCCTACCTCAACTATCTTCCAAACCTACCTATTTCTACAGATCCCATTACAAGAAAAGAGCTCCACACGACTCCTTTCCACACCCATTTCAAACATCTCACTATTATTTCTACTAATAAATAAATAACAAATCAAAATGGGAATGTAATTTCCCATGCAGTGCTAGTTAGAATAAAGGGGGATGAACCTCGAAGCACTTAGAAAGTCTGTGATGTATATATCCTTTATTCATCTTTGTAATGTCCCATCACCCCTTAACAACCTTGTTGGAATTCATGGTTAATGATGGATTGAGCCTCAATGGAGAGGGTTTTATACTTATCACATTGTTTTAAAGAGTGCCAATCAACTCCCCCATTAGCAAACACATCAACAACCTTATTCCCCTTGTAATATATATGACATATAATTATCTCATCAAAGGTTTTGATCATTCTAAGGGAATCCCTAATTAGTGTTTCAATAGACCGACTAGGAATTTTCTCTTGTTTTAGTCATTGAATAATGTTAATGAAATCTCCTAACCAAAATTTTTTGTAGCCCTTATAATGAGCTAATCTTAGATCATTATAGGTTGTCACATCTTCAACATAGTGGTATATTTGGGTACTCAAAGGGAGTACCACCACCAAAATAAATCTACCTCTATCATCTCTTAGCACTCCCCCACTACCAATCCGTGTAGGGTTTCCCTTGGCCACCCCATCAAAATTGACATTAATCGAACCCATCAGTGGGGATCTCCAAACAACATTCTCCCTTGAATTCTTCATTTTTCTAAATGGAGTAGATATTGTAGCATCAAAAAATTGTCACCCTTGACAATTTCACACTATACATTTTGGATCCCCCTTAAGTTATTGAGCCTAATTGACCCCCTAATTTCCCAAATTATGCATTTTATAGGCTATTTTTACAGTTTTTTGAGAAATTTCAAGAAATTAATAAATGCATTCAGCTATTATATTTCCCATGAAACCTTATGTCTAGGAAAATGGGTCCAAGACTAGGATACCCTGGGGCATCTAAGTCCTATTGTGCCAAGACCCAATTTTTAATATGTTGGTGTTAGCATTTTAACATTTGAAAGCCAACTTGCAAAGGTCAGTTATCAGGATCTAATTTTTGAGAAATTGAATAAATGCCTAGTTATTGCATCATTTGAAATCCATATATGAAGAGGTGAATATTAAGATCATTCAAGAGAAAGTCAAGAGTAGAATTGTAGTGATTTATTGCAGTAACTCAAGATCCAAGCATCATGTAAAAAGTGTATGTGAGTTCATATTGTCATATTATCATTATTGTGTGAAGGCTAACCAATTTTCTAGGTCTCCAAAGCTATTCAAGCAATCAAGAAAGTAAGGTACAAGACCTTGAGGTGATGTGTATGACTTCAGTCCTTCAAGGAAGCCATTGAAGGGTGGTGAGTTGCAACTCTTTATGATTTCATCATTTTGTCATTGACATTGTAGTTTTTAGGCTTGAAGAGGATTGAAAGAAGTGTGAAGGAAAAGTATTCATTATTGCATTTGAATCCCTACACCTTGTCAACTCATGGAAACTCACCCACAAAATTATCTAATAGTGTTTCAACAAATTTGCAAGTGGAAACAAAGATCTCAAATCTATCATTAGAGGACATCAATAGTAGAGTAGGAGAGGAATACAAGGACTCATATGCCCTTGGGTAAATTAGTCCTCTTATTCACATTGAAATCATTTTTTTCTCGATAAGTACCTAGTCTTCTGCACTTCTCAAATCTTCCTATAGATTGTCTTTTCAGTCTATGCATTGTCAGGATCTTGCATTTTACATATTAGGGAACATAGTATAATTAGGTTAATCATAGAAAATAAATTATAATCCATTAAAATCCTTAATAGGATGGAGATCCAAGTTTTATTGGCTCACTTTCATGCTTGAAAGTCAATCTAGATACACCTTGTTGATCTCCATCTTAAATAAACCCTAAAAAAGGAGGCAATCAACCCTAGGTTCTATATAGTAAAAATTAGGATCCCCACTTTTTTTTATGTTTCATTTTGGTGAACTTGACATTTTGACACCATATGCCTTCTAAAAATTAACCCTATATCTAGGTTTTTTTTTGCATTACTTTACATTTCTTATTTAGGGTTTCATTTTTGCACCATAAAAAAAAATCAAAATATTTGCATCATACATTGCATTAGGGTTTGTTTATATTATTTAGGTCAGATCTACATTCAAAAATTACATTCAAAATTGCTCTTTATTTTTGCATACTTGTATTTGAGTACCTCTAGATAGTATAATACACATTCAAATTTTTAATTTTTAGAACCCCTATCAAGGACTTAGACACCCTTAGGTGTGTTTAGCCTCCTACACTTGCATCAATAAAAAATTTCACACATATTTGTCTTTGTGTCTTTAGTTTTCTTATGCTTGTATATCTCACAATTGGAATTCTTAATTGCATGAATTTAGGAATCTTTCATATAGTTCAAAAAGTGAGAAAACATTGCATTATTTGATTTCAAAATTGCATCAAAATCATCATTTTCAGGTTGTGGCATCTTACAATAAGTCAATTATTGCATTTAGATTTGGAAATTGTATTCAAAATCGTCAAAACGTATTCCATATTATTTCACACTTGAATTTTGAAGCATGTTGTCTTAAATTAAGAAAAATCTAGAAAATATTCACTATTAAATATGTTTGCAAGCAAACCAAGAATCCTTTAACAGTACCTTACACAATCAAGCTTTTAAATTTTAGAAACCCTGTCTAGGACACAGATGCCCTTGGGCACCTTTTTCTTGTTTGGGTGCCTTTGTCCTACTATTTTTGGCTTAAATTTATATGACAAATCTCTCTCAATGTCCTCTATCTAGATTTGATGTCTATTTTTTAATTTTATTTACAGAACTATCTAATTATGATCATTTGATACATAAGAAAAGTAGCAATATGTTTCTTTTTCAAAGATGTGGTTTTGATATGGTAATGCATGGCTTGAATAATTACAATCTCCCTACTTATGAGTAAAATCCAAGGAATCAAAATGAATTCATTGATAAGAATCTTAGTAATTTTCCTAATATCTCCCTTAATTGTGAGAGTATCTTGGCACAAGAGAATGAAATCATTTACACATTCCTTAATATCACTCCACCTAATCTTAAGTCATTTCCCATCATCTCTCCCACTTGTGAGAATTTTTTGGTGCAAGAGGGTGCAATCATGGACAATCATGATAATCATAGTTGTTCTTCTCACAATATCTCTCCTACTTGTGAAGAAGATATGTTGGTGTTAGAAGACCCAATCATTGAGTGTTATGAGAATATTGTGTGTTTCTCTCCCAATACCTCTCCTACTTTGAAATATACCATCGTATAGGAGGATGAAATCATTGATACATTTCTTTCAAAAGATAGTAAGAGGGATTACATAGATGAATATGCTAAGGTGACCTTAGATCCCCCATCGATAAAGTATCATCAACAAGAAGTCAAATCCATTGAGGTTATGAACACATAATTCGATATTAGTGTATAGGAGCGAATTTTCACCCCCTATGCAAATTCCCCTTTTACACTTCCTCACCTTAGAAAATTAGATTGAAAGGAAAAAATCCACATCAACCCATTGCCTTCATTTTACTTAGCATTTTTTATGTGCATCAGAAGAAGAATAATTGTTGAGGATGCCAGAACGACGCATAGGCATCTGCATAGTGCACTTACGTCCCTGATGGATTCCTACATCTGAAGCCTATACAAGCATTACACTTCCCATTGGCGTTGAATTGCAATGCCCCTCTTCAACCAACCGACTCGAATATGGCCATTTTTCTCACTCTCCCTTCAAATTCGCTCATTTTTCATGCAATCCATCTTCTTTTGGTACTCCCTAAGCATTCTAGCATTCACTTCTTGCACTCTCAACCTTCAAGCAACACTTTTCATTGCATAGCAGTAGCAACAACACTCCATCAACTCCATAGAGCAAGTGTGGAACACCACCATTGCAACAGGGGCTTGATTCCTCTCATTTTTTCCTCCATTAGCTGGTGAGATTTTGGAGGAGGTGGTAAGATCTTCACTCCTCTCCTCTATGATTTGGTTGAGTAGCACAATATTGTTTTGTAGTGTTTATTATGTTCTTTACTTTCATTCTCCTTTATAATAATTTTCTCCATTGTTGCTATCTTGGCTGTCTGTGGAGGTGGAAACACCAAAATGAGGGTCTAACTTAGGTAGACCCCTATACAGTTCCCCAAAAAATTTCCTCCTTCTTGTGTGTAGGTGGATGTGTATTTGGAGCTAACTAGTGAACAAGATCTTTTGTGAAACCATTTTCGTCACCCTAGCTTTAATCTATTTTCTTTATCATATTCATTTATATATCTCTTATTTCATAGTTTTGTTTTGCTCTCCCAAAAACCATCAGCTAGGAATGTCAGCCTATTTTCTTGTGGTTCACATTTCCTTTTTAGTCCTCTAGTTGTACAAATTCCAACACACCTAAGAGATGCCAGTGTGTTGCATTGAGTGATTGAAGGACCTATAGTCCTCATCATTCTCGTCTCTCATCTCAAAAAACTTCTTTAAGCTGAGGTAAGTTAGGGCAGCCTTCCACTCTTGGCTCTTTGTGACCTGGGGCCTTGAACATGGTTAGTCCACCTCTCTTACATTTTTGGTGAACCCGACGTGAACCAACGTCTACTCATCCGTTGGTGTTAAAGCTTTTCCCCTATACCTTGTGATCGTTGTTCCCCTTAGTGTTGTGAAGGTTTAGGAGCATCACAACCCAATCCAAAACCTCTGGATATATTGTTAGGAGAAGTATATGACACCTTCTGATGGAGAGGATGAAGGTCTCTACCGATTTCTCTACAGGCCTTTTTGTTGGATCTGTCGTTGGTCTTGCCACATAGGAGTAGTTGTCAAGGGGTGAGGTAGGATTCTCTGAAGAGACCAATCACATCCCCACTCCTCGTACATCTCCTAATGACCCTATTTTAAGCACTCTTCTTTAGAATATGGGTAAGATGTAAAGCCAATTGGCGAGTCTCTCCCAAGCCTCTGCCCAGCCTATCTTCCAACCCTTCTTCTAGCATAGCCCATTTTTTGTCATGATTCTGAACACTCCCTTCCCTCAAGGAATAGAGATCCCTAAATTTGAAAAATATGGCGGCAAACGGGACTGAAAAATGCATGTGTCTTCCTTTAACGCCCTATGTACAGATTTCTTCCATCATGATGCATTAATGGAAAAACTATTCCCTTGATCTCTCAAGGATACAAAACTCGAGTGGTACTATTCCTTGCCTGATAATTCCATTTTCTCATTTGACCAACTTGTAAACCAATTCTTATGACAAGTCTAAGATAACATTGGCATGAAGATGAACCTTTCGGATCTCATCCGATGCAAACAAGGTGATAATTAAAAGATTACTGATTTCATAGTGTGGTATCAGGCACTCTTCTCACAAATCTTGTATCTGTTGCCTGATTCTGACATGCAGAAGGTATTCACAGGGAACTTGCAGAGGCCTTGTCAGGAAAAGTTTTCCATAATGAAATACCCTTCTTTTGTGCATTTGTGTGCAGCCCTATGAGAGTACCAATAGATGGTTGTTCAGTTCGAGGGATCCTCCTTGTGCTCCCATTATGAAGGAAAGTCCATTGTGTCAATCTCTAGGAAGGGTAAATTCACTGTGAATGTAGTAGTTGCTATGGATGACAACGGCCTCAAACACAACCAAAAATTCTAAAGTTAGTAGAATCTTATTCTTCAATCTTACAAAAGTTAGTGAAGCATAAGATCGTAACCTTGCAAAACCCTAAACCTCTTAAAGAACTATACCCTAGTTGGTATGATGCAAGTACCTATTGTCAGTACCATCGAATTAATAAACATGATACCAAAAGTTGTATGTGCCTATGTCATAAGATACAGGACCGCATCGAGGATGGTACTATTTGTCTTGATGGAAGCAAACAAAGCACAAAAAAATTGGTGGTGAAAGTGAATAGTGTATTATAGACATATGTGAACCCATTCCCATCAAATTCTACTAACATGATTTTTGATCCAACCGATTATATCACTCAGCCTGAGGCCTATGTTAATATTGTCATAGTTACTTCTATTGCATAGCCTGCAACCAGTTTTTTGGATGTGACATTCACTTCGTAGGACTTACCCCTAAACAACAAGCCTTCTTCCCTCTACATTCCCGCTCACCTCAATGGTAACATGGTGATAGGATTCTTAGTAGACCCCACGAGTCAAGTGAATGTTATTACATAAGAGACGTTGTGGCTTAACACACTACATAGAAAATAATACAAAGAAACAAAATCCACCATTTGTATGCACGATGGTCTTTGTCTAAAACCTTATGGTTGGATAACTTTGTCCATCCTAGTTGGACCTAGGTCTATTGACGCAGTTTTCAATGTCATTTTGGAGTCGAATTTGTTCAAGATGAAGCTAGGTATACTGTGGTTAGCTTCCATGAATGGAATCACCTCTGTAATTCACAAATGTACTTTACAAGAACTATGGGGGATATTCATTAGACCATTTTTGGCCCACCCCGATTGGTCTACTTCCTCCAATAACAAACCTAATTTACAAGAACCATGTGAAGTATAAGATCAGGAGAAAAGGACAACCAAAATTGGCTCTTCTTGTAGTACAACAGTCAATTGCATCCTCTTCTTGATAAGGGAAGGACAAGCTTGCCTCCTCTCAGGCTAACTCATCCACCCCCTTTCTTGGGAGAAATATTGGATGAGAAAGCTTGGCTTCTACCCATTAAGTCCAATGATCCCTCCTTGGCGTATACCCCAAATCAGAATATCGAACCTCCCTACTAAACTACCATGACCTTGGTACTATTTGTATGGTAGAGGAAAAGGTCCCCATGGGAAATCCTCTATGTCTTGACCTATGTGGCCTCGTACTGCTCCTACTCCCAAAGTATTAAATAGGAAGAGGCTCATTGTCAAGGAACTTGAGCTGCCTCCCCTTGCTACTTCTCAACCTACTCCTCCTACTCTCGTTTAGTAGTCTGTTCCTCCTCCGAAAATGACTATAGCAGACACTCCCATGGCTAAGTAAGAGCATTCTATTCCTTTACAGCCTTCGGCCTCCAATTCAAAGAGTCACAAAAACCTCCTTTCCCATGAGCACAAGCGTCGAAAAAAGGCTCTCATGGCTGAGGAAGATGCCTTACAAAGGAAGGATGAGGAGAGGACTGACCCTGTATCAAGGCCTCTTGTCGCATCCTCCTCTCTCCTCCCCGCTACTTTCAATCAGTCTAGATCTATATCACTTCTAGCTTCTTTTGTGAGTAGGAATGCACCTAACCCTTAAAAGGTGTAGGTGTTCATTGCTCCTTTGGTGGAGCCACCTTTGTTGATGTTCCTTCAGGATGCCAACATTTATCGAAACCCAAAGATATAATGAACACTTCGGTTGTATCTACTGCAATTCTATCCTCCTCCTCTTCCTCCACACTTCTTGCCTCATCTATGGGGAGTTCGCATTCCCAAATGAAGCAGAAGGTAGAAAGTGGTCCTTCCAGCAATAGAGCATGTAAGAGGAGCCCACGTTCTCTGAAAGGTGGTCCCACGTTGACTTGTTCTTTCCTAGTGACAGAACCAGTCCTGACTTCCCCTGAGTTTGTCACCACTCCTGAATCACTCGATGAGCCTGGCAGTGAATCTTGGGAACAACCTTCCTCATCCATTGAGGTAAAGCATGGAACTACTATAAAGTGCATGTTTAACTCTCTGGATGAGGTTCCGGCCTTCTAAGCGATCTTCGTGAAAATATTGACCTTAGCTCCACAAGAGCTTGGTGGAGAGGACATTGCAGGGCCTTCTTCCTTAGCCCTTGTTGCAGGAGGATCAGATGCTCCTCCTCTTAACATTCCACCACTATAGGCTTGTCCTCCTTTCCCCTACAATTATCTAGAGTGGGAGGTGGATGATAACTTGGTCGATCAGTGTTAGGAGGAGGCCCCTTCTTTATATTTAGATTAGATGTGTGTGTGAGTGTGTTTTGTGATGTGTTCCCCCATGATCATGCTATGTGTTCTTGGATGACCCTTGTCACCCTTGTTGGTGCTTGGATACAGGCATCCTTTTTATGTTGTAAACCTTCTTCTATTTGTATCATCATTCTTCCATCTTTGTGACTTGATTTTTGATAAATTGGGGACGATGCAAAGCGTTGGGGGCATTTAGGCTTCCCTTCCATGTTGACCCAATTTTTTATTTTTACTTTGTCTTCTCATGCATTCTTCACATGGTCTAATATAGCAGGGGGTTGATGATAGTTCATTTTATATACTATTACTATACATGTATATATATATATGAGCAGTTCTTACCCCAAAATATTAGTATACCCTTGTGCCCTGTATCTATGTTCGTTACTTTTTTTGCTTTTCCTTTATCTTTCTCTCTTCTTTGCTTGAGTTTTCCCTCTCATGTGTGACAACGCCATGTCTACATCACTTTGATTTTTAGAAAACGCTTTCATTGCCAATGAATATTTTCTTGAGAATCTTCACAAACTTATTTCCAAGAATCGCATTCTCGATTTGAAACCCTAATGGAACGTGTTACCTTCATCATGGGTTCGCAAAGAAAGAACTTGAGAACCTTCCTCTAAGGTGGGAACAACAATAACCTTCCCCTCATGTGGGAGCATGTTCTTCCTTTCGAATTCCTTGATGAAGTGAGCATCTATCAAAAGGATTCCTTGATAATGAATTGATTCAAGAAAGAAACGTCTCTTCTGTATGTTTGAATAGCACATCCCTTGAGTGGACCCCTTCTTTATGTTGGGTTCCCGAGGGACCCATTTGAAATTTTTCCAACTTGTTGATGGTCTACGAGACTGTCCGCTTATTTTCCTGCATGGACGCTTTCTGACATATTTTATTTGTAGGTAAACATGTCGCTTTAAGGGTGCGCCTATGAAGCTACTTTTTAACTCTATGGAGTCCCCTTCCTTTGGTTTCCTCCATGTGAGATATCTTGGGGGATACCTCCATGCAGGTCTGGGAGTATATAGGGCACTTTCCTGGGTTTCCTTCATGCAATAGATCTTGAAGGACACCTTCCCTATAGGTCTGCACATCTATAGGGTGCTTTCCCGACTTCCTCCACACGACAGATCTTGGGGGATGCTTCCTTGTAGGTATGCGGGTCTATAAGGTGATTTTCTAGGTATCCTTCATGTGAGAGATCTTGAAGGACACCTTCCTTGCAGGTTTGCAGGCATGTGAGGCACTTTTGTCTTAGGGCTTCCTTCATGTGAGAGACCTTGGAGATTGCCTCCTTGTAGGTCCGCAAGCCTGTAAGACACTTTCATTCTTCAGCTTCATAGTTTTGTGGGGCTCTGAAGTCATTTACTTTTCCTACACTCTCGAGTTCACTAGATCGTGGTCTGCTTCCTCGACGGTTCAAGTATACATTCCTAACTCTATTAATTTTGTGAACTACTTTACCGAAGCACTCATCAATATTTGTGCTCATTAAAGTGGGGAGGAAATGTATAGGAGTGAATTTTCACCCCTTATGAAAATCACCCTTTTACACTTCCTTACCATAAAAAACCAAATTTGAAGGCGAAAATCCACATCAGCCCACTGCCTTCATTCCACTTGGCATCTGTTTTGTGCGTTGGAAAAAGAATAATTGTCAGGGATGCCCGTGTGATGCACAAAAATTTACACAGTGTGCAGATGTCCCTGGGGAATTCCTACATCTAAATCCTTTAAAGCAATTACACTTCCCACTGGGGTCAATTTGTAACACTCCTCTTCAACCAACCAACCCGAATATGGTTGTTTTTCTCATTCTCCCTTCAAATTCACTCATTCTTCATGTAATCCATCTTCTTTTGGAACTCCCTACGTATTCTAGCATTCACTTCTTGCACTCTCAGCCTCCAAGTAGCACTTTGCACTCCATAGCAGTAGAAAAAACACTCCATCAAGTCCATGGAGCAAGTGTAGATCAATGCCATTGCAGCAGGGGCTTGAGTTCTCTCATTTTCTCCTCCATTAGCTAGTGTTCTCTTGGAGGAGGTGGTAAGCTTTTCACTCCTCTCCTCTACAATTTGGTTGAGTAGCACAATACTATTTTGTAGTGTTTATTGTGTTCTTTACTTTCATTCTCCTTTATCATACTTTTCTCCATTGTTGATATCTTATCTGTTTGTGGAGGTGAAAACACCAAAATAAGGGTTTGACTAAGGTATACGCCTATACATCCCCCCAAAAAAATTCCTCTTTCTTGTGTGTAGGTGGACGTGTATTTGGAGCTAACTAGCGAACAGGCTCTTTTGTGAGATCATTTTTGCCACCCTAGCTTTAATCTATTTTCTTTATCATATTTATTTATATCTCTTATTTCATAGTTTTGTTTTGCTCTCCCAAAAACCATTAGCTAGGTCGTCAACCTATTTTCTGGCACTACACATTGTCTTTTTTGTCCTCTAGTCATATGGACACTAACACACCTGAGAAACGCCAGTGCATCGTGTTGTCATTCCAGAACCACACTCTCGTCCTGGGGCAGAGAGCTTTCGAAGGTACAATGTTGAACCCAAAAATTGGCTTGCCTACCTCCATCTTGAATTTCAAGTCTGTAGAGTGATTGAAGGACCTTATAGGCCTTATTATTGTCGTCCCTCATCTCAAAACACCCCTTTAAGTTAAGGTAAGTTAGGGAAGCCTTCCGCTCTTGGCTCTCTGTGACCTAGGGCCTTGAACGTGGTTGGTCCCCCATTCTTACATTTTTGGTGAATCTAACGTGAACCAACGTCTGCTCATCCATTAGTGTTAAATCTTTTCCCCTATACCTTGTGATCATTGTTCCCTTGAGTGTTGTGAAGGTTTATGAGAATCACAACCCAATCCATAATCTCTGAGTATATTGTTAGGAGAAGTATATGACACATTCTGATGTAGAGGACAAAGGTCACTACTAGTTTCTCTACAAGCCTTTCCGTTGGATCCGTTGTTGGTATCGCTACACAACAATAGTTGTCAAGGGGTGAGGTAGGATTCTCTAATGAGACCGATCACATCTCCACTCCTCCTGCATCTGTTACACCATCATTGGTTGACGAGCATGAGGCTATTCACATTCCTTTAGAATATGTCTCTTCCCTCACAAAAGGGTTGGGTGACTTGGAACATCACTTGGAAAGAGACCTAAAGTTGGCTAGGGCCACTCGAGTTATCAGCAAACTAAAGTACATGGTGGGAAAACACCGAATAGGCATAGGACTCTTGGCTAGTCTCTCTAGTCTGATTGATGCATGTGCTCCTCCAAACAATATTAACATTACAAAAGGAGCCACTTTTGAAGATCGTGAGAGACAAATAGGATTTTTGATGCCTCCTACATCTGTATACATGACCGTTACCATACCCTCAATCAACATCCCTTCTGCCTCTGAGGGATTCGACACTATCAAAGTTAACAAGATCCCCTTGGGTTTCAGCTTCACCCCTCCTGTCACCTCTAGTGGTGGAGGTTTTGGCCGAATGAGTGGTGGGGTCTTTGGTAGTGGTGGTGGCTTCAACAACAGAGGTGGTGCTGGTGGAAGCGATTCTGGTGGAGGTGATTGTTGTGGCTTTGGAAATGGAGGTGGCTCTGATGGAGGCCCTACTAGTGGTGATGGCTCTGGTGGTGGTT
Organism: Sequoia sempervirens; assembly: GCA_007258455.2. NCBI lineage: Eukaryota > Viridiplantae > Streptophyta > Pinopsida > Cupressales > Cupressaceae > Sequoia > Sequoia sempervirens. The sequence goes on along the minus strand of VDFB02075321.1, from coordinate 163,888,709 downwards.
ATGGTAGAGGTCACACCTGTGGTTCTGGTGGTGGCTCTGGTGCAGTTTTGGAGGAGGTTCCTCTGGCCCTTTGTCTTCTAATGACCCTATTTTGAACACTCTTCTTTAGAATATGGGTGAGATGTAGAGCCACTTGGCGAGTCTCTCCCAGGCCTCTACCCAACCTATCTTCCAAACCTTCCTCTAGAATAGCCCATGGTCAGTCGTGATTCTGAACACTCCCTTCCCTCAAGGAATGGAGATACCTAAATAAAAAAATATGCTGACAAAGGGGACCCACAAGTGCATGTGTCCACCTTTAATGCATTGTGTATAGATTTCTTCCATCATGACGCATTGATGGAAAAACTATTCCCTCGATCTCTCAAGGATAACACTCAAGTGGTAATGTTCCTTGCTTGATAATTCTATTTTCTCATTTAACCAACTTTTAAACCAATTGTTATGATAATTCCAAGCTAACATTAGGCCAAAGATGACCTTTTCAAATCTTGTCTAATCCAAACAAGGTTATAATGAAAAGATTACTAATTTCATAGCACAGTATCATGCGCTCTTTTCACAAATATCGTATCTTCTACCTGATTCTGACGTGCAAAAGGTATTCATAGGGAACTTGCAGAGCCCTTGGTAGGATAAATTTTCCCTTATGAAATACCCTTCTTTTGTGCATTTGTGTGCAACCCTATTAGAGTACCAACAGACGGTGGTTTAGTTCGGGGGATCCTCCCCATCCTCCCGTTCTGAAGGAAAGTCCATTATGTTGATCTTTGGGAAAGGTAATGGCATTGTGAATGTAGTAGCTATTGTAGATGACAACGGCCTCAAACACAACTAAAAATTCACGAAGTTAGCAGAATCTTATTCTTCCATCTTGTAAAACTTAGTGAAGGATAAGATCGTAACCTTGCCAAACCCTAAACTTAAAGAACCATACCCTTGGTATGATGAAACTACCTATTTTCAGTACCTTTGACTTAACGGACATTATAATAAATGTTGTATGTGCCTGCCTCATGAGATACAACACTGCATCAAGGACAGTACTATTCATCTTGATGGAAGCAAACAAAGAACGAACAAATCGGCGGTGAAAGTGAATAGTGAATTATAGACATACATAGACCCATTCTTCTTCCATTCTACTAACATGATTGTCGATCCCAGTGATTCTATCACTCAACCTGAGGCCTATGTTAACATGGTCATAGTTACTTCTACTGCACAGTCTGCAATTGGTTCATCGGATATGACATTCACTTTGCAGGACTTACCCCTAAACAACAAGCTCTCTCCCCTCTACATTCTCGCTCGCCTTAATGGTAACATTATGATAGGAGTCTTAGTAGACCCTACAAGTTGAGTGAATGTTATTACAAAAGAGATGTTGTGGCTTAACTCACTACATAGAAAAGAATACAAAGAGACAAAATCCACCATCTGTATGCATGATGGTCTTTGTCTAAAACCTTATAGCTGGATAACTTTGTCCATCCTAGTTGGACCTAGGGCTGTTGACACAGTTTTCGATGTCATTCTAGAGTCGTATTTGTTTAGGATGAAGCTAGCTATATCATGGTTAGCTTCCATGAATGGAATCGCCTCTGTTATCCACAAATGACTAAAGTTCTCCCATGAAGGTGCCATGCATGTAGTGCATGACACTAGATATTAGTCTCTCGTGTCCTGTCAGGGATATTCATTAGACCATTTTTGGCCCACCCTGGTTGGTCCGCTTCCTCAAAGAATAGGCCTACTTTACAAGAACTATGTGAACTATAAGACCGAGGGAAAAGGACAGCCAAAATTGTCTCTTCCTGTAGTACAGTAACCAATTGTTTCCTCTTCCCAAAAAGGGAAGGAGAAGCTTGCCTCCTCTCAGGTTGACTCGTGCACCCCCTCTCTTGGGAGGAATATTGGATGAGAAAGCCTATCTTCTACCCATTAAGTCCAATGATCCCTCCTTGGTGTAGACCCCAGATCAGGATATCGGACCTCCCTACTAAACCACTTGGACCTTGGTACTATTTATATGGTAGAGGAAAAGTTCCCCATGGGGAATCCTCTATGTCTTGACCTCTATGGCCTCCTACAACTCCTGCTCCCAAAGTAGTGAACGGGAAGAGGCCCATTGCTGAGGCACTTGATTTGAATCCCCCCACTACTTCTTAATATGCTCCACTTGCTCCTGTTCAAGAGTTTTTTCCTCCACCGAAAACAGATGTAGCAGACACTCCCATGGCTAAGAAGGAGCCTTTTGTTCCTTCACATCATCTGTACTTCGATTCAAAGAGTCACAGAAACCACCTTGTGCACAAGTGCAAGCACCAACACAAGGCTCTCATTGTTGAGCAGACTACCTTACAGAGCAAGGAAGAGGAGATGACCATCCCTATATCAGTGCCTCCTACCGCATCCTCCTCTCTCCAACCCTTAACTTTTGTTCAATATAGCTCTATATCGCTTCTGACTTACTCTATGAGTATAAATGTTCCTGACCCTGAAAAGGTGTAGGTGTTCATCACTCCTTCGGTAGATATTCTTTTTTTGATGTTCCTTCTGGATGTATAGCCTTTCCCGAAACCCATCAGTCATATATATTGTGGTCCTCTTCTCCTCCTCTTCCTCCACACTGCTTGCCTCATCTATGGGGAGTTTGCATCCTCTAATGAAGAAAAAGGTAGAGAGTGGTCCTTCCAGCAATGGAGGACGTAAGAGGATCCCACCTTCTCTAAAAGGTGGTCCCATGCTAACTTGTTTTGTCCTAGTGACAGAACCAGTCTTGGCTTCCCCTGAGTTCGTCACCACTTCCAAATCACTTGGTGAGCCTAGTAGTGAATCTTGGGCACAACCTTCCCCATCTGTTGAGGTAAAGCATGGCACTCCTATAAAGTCCATGGTTAACTCTCTGGATGAGGTTCCATCCATGATGGTAATCTTCGTGAAATCACTAACCTTAGCTCCACAAGAGCGTGGTGGAGAGGACCCTACGGGGCCCTCTTCCCTTGCCCTTGTTGTGGTAGGGTCAGACACTACTCTTAACGTTCCACCACTCCAGGCTTGTCCTCCATCCCCCTATGATGATCTAGAGTGGGAGGCGGATGACCTCTTGTTCAATTAGTCTTAGGAGGACTCCCCTTCTTTATCTTTAGAATAGATGTGTGTGTGTGTGTGTTGTGATGTGTTCCCCCATGATCGTGTTATGTGTTCTTGGATGACCCTTGTCACCCTTGTTGGTGCTTGGATAAAGGCATGGTTTTTTTGTCATAAACCTTCTTCTATTTGTATCATCATTCTTCCATGTTTGTGACTTGATTTTCAATAAATTGGGGATGATGCAAAGCGTTGGGGTAATTTAGGCTTCCCTTCCATGTTCACCTAATTTTTTATTTTTACTTTGTCTTATCGTGCATTCTTCACATAGTCTGATATAGTAGAGGGTTGATGATAGTTCATTTTATATACTATTACTATACATATATATATATTTATATATATTTATGAGCAGTTTTGACCCTGAAATATCAGGCTACCCCTGTGCCATGTGTCTATGTTCTTTTTTTTTTTTGCTTTTCCTTTATCTTTCTCTCTTCTTTTCTTGTCTTGTCCCTCTCATGTGTGACAACGCCACTTCTACATCACTTTGATTTTTGGAAAATGAATTCATTACATATGAATATTTTCTTGAGAATATTCACAAACTTCTTTCCAAGAATCACATTCTCGACTTGAAACCCTAATGGAATGTGTTTCCTTCATTGTGGGTTCGCAAAGAAAGAACTTGAGAAGCTTCCTCTGAGGTGGGAACAACTTTAACCTTCCCCTCGCGTGGGGGAATCTTCTTCCTTTCTAATTCCTTGATGAAGTGAACATCTTTCAAAAGGATTCCTTGATGATGAATTGATTAGAGAAAGAAACATTTCTTTTGTACTTTTAAATAGCGCATCCCTTGAGTGGACCCCTTCTTTATGTCGAGTTCTCGAGGGACCCCTTTGAAATTTTTCCAACTTGTTGACAGTCTACGAGACAGTCTGCTTATTTTCTTGTGTGGCCACTTTCTGACATGTTCTATCTAAGGGTAAGCATGTCGCTTTACAGGTGCACTAACCACAACAACCAACCCCAACACTTTACCTTTTCCTAATTCTATACTACCTAGTGCTCCTCAATTAAGGGAGTATGATCTTGTTAAACAACTTAAGAGCACTCCCACAAAGATATCCCTATGGGATTTAGTTTATAATTCACCTAACTATCATACTATGCTTCAAATGACCTTACAACAAATTCACATCCCTTCTAATGCACAACCAAATGACATAGCAACCATAATTCAAGGATTGAATGCTGAAATTGTTTTCCACCAAAGTGAACTACCCCCTTTGGAAGTGCAAAATCAAAATGACACTTTCATAATAATATCTCAATATAAAAGAATAAGGATAAAGCAAAACCTTGTTGACAATTGGATTTTAAGTTATTTTTCCTTCATGTCAGTCTTGGGGATCAAATTAATGGGAAAATTAGGAGAGTTTCCTATAAATACAAGCCTCTAAACCCTAATTCATAATCAATGCATTATTCATTCATCTTTCATTGTGTTCTTAAGTCAAGCAAGCTAGGGTTTTTTACATTTGAAGTCATCAAGATAGCTTTTTCAAACATTCAAGGGAAGATCTTTCATCTATTGCTGCAAAAAGTCAAGATCTATCATCGTGGAAAGTTTCTAACTCCATTATTTCATGCTTCATTACATTATTCTTTCATTTTGGTTTAATTACCCAAAAAGGGGTTTGATCAAGGAAAACCCCCATGCCCTAACATCCAACATTTCTCTCTCCTTCCTTGTGTGTTTGTAGATTTAGGTATCTTGAAGGCTTGGAAATCATTGAAGGATAAGTTGCAAATTTTTTGAAGACATCTCCTTGTTTGCAAAGCCAAAATATCCACAAAAATTCAATTACAATGATGGAAATCACAGTTTCAGAGGAGGCCACCTGTCAAAAACTGAAGTGTAGACCGAGGGCTTCCATTTCCACTTTAAAATTTTTAGAAAAGCCAAAGTGGACTAAGTCACCATTAATGGTGACTTAGTCCCACTATACCTATTTTTCAGAGTTTTCTGTAGATCTGGATACTTATTTGGATGAAACGGGCTCTGGTGCAGTTTTCCAAATCTGGGACTAAGTCGCCCAGAATGGCGTAAATGTTCCAGTGGGCCAAAATTTTAGAATCAACAACATTTCCAGGTGCACCTCTTTGGTTATACAGTTTTCTATGTTGTTTCATGGTCATTTAGTTTATGTTTACATATCACATTGTGTTTTCAAACATTTTACATTTTATTAGTTTTGCATTAGTAATAAATATCTTCTATTAGTTTATTTCATTTATGATATTACATTTAGGCATAATTCATTCATATTTGCATCATTCTTGAGTGGGGACATTTCCCATTTTGGCCCATCTCTCTCCTTTTAGGTGAAAAACCCTAGAATTGTTAGAGAACCGTGGGTGCCAAAATATATGTCCACATTTTGGTGAACCCAACCTTAGAACATCACATTTTCTGATTTTGAAGTCTATCATAATCCTAGAATTAGCTTGCATTAACTTTTCATTAGGGTTTGCATTAATTAATTTGCATTCTAAGGTTTCAAATTTTGCATTAGTGAAAGTGCATATAGGTTGCATTTTTTAATCTTAAATCATTGAAAATTTCTAAAATTTTGCATTGGCATCTTAGGTATGCACCATATAGCACAACAAACATCAAAATCCATCAAAATAATCTAAAAATTCTCAAAAAAATCCTTAGTGGGACTAATTTGCCACTTTGGGCGACTTAGTCCCTGTTCTGCCCTGAAACTATCATTTACAAAGTTGAAAACCCTATTTTTAAACTTTTGTTTGCTGCCCTTACCCATCTGTATCAATTGACTGAGTTTCTGTAACATGAATTTCATTAGATCTAGCTTAAATGAGCTCATTTCATGCATGGCTTAAATATCAAGTTTGCATTCTCATATTGTTACATAGCATAATTAGTCAATTGTCATCCTTAAAATCTAAAAAATTGCATTCCTCTTTTGCATGTTTTCTTTAGCATGGTTACATTTCAAGCTTGTAGAATAATCATTACATCATGTTTTCATTACAAAAATCTATAGTTATCATATTTCATGTTCTGGTGCAGGAGCACCTATTTGATCACATGCCTCCATGAATCCATATTGAGTAATTTGTTCCATTCTTATGTTTTGAGATTTTAATAAGCCCAAGAGGCCACCTTTGTGGTGTTATAGGTCCTAGGATGTTGTTCATTTCTCATATATTGTAAAAATTAGGTAGATGAAATGTCATTAAGGTGTTTTGTCAACACACTAATCAAAAGGTGGTTGCAAATAGTTGGTTTGGGTTGAAAATGTATAAATAAACCCTTCAAAACTCGAATTTTGGGTTGGAGACATTATTTTTGAAGTTAAATGAATGGCAACCTCAAGTTTGGTATGCATTTTCTGATTTTTACATTGTTACCAGATTGAAGTTGTGATTTGTACGGCCTGGTATGGACTCAAATGATAGAGTATCATATATTGATGGAAAGATCTATGTTTCTAGTTTCCAATTATTTTTGTCTCATTGAATTTCATCGATTTTTGTGGAAGATATGAATATTTTGGTGAGACTTCCTATTCTAACAACATTGTGCAGAATTTACAGTATAAAAAGTGTGATGGTACGGAATTTAAAGTCTATATTTTGGATCTAAAACCAATTTTAGTTTGTTTCCATATGAATCTAATTTCATTTGCTTCAACTCTCATCAAAATTCATTAAGAATTGAATAAGTTATGAACATTTTTGTGAGGGCAGGTCTGAACCGTACCTAGGGTTTGCAGTTTTGGGAAAAATACAATAACTTTCATTTCAACTGTTGGATCTTCATAAGAATTTGAGGATATGTCTACAACTATGTTTTCTTCAATCTCACTAGACATATTTGCTTCATTATTTGTTTTTTAGAATTTATTAATGACTGTTCATTACATTAAATTATGGGCTGCCATGGCTATGTTTTCAATGTGATATAGAATGACTAAGAACATGTGTCATATAAAGATTGTTTTGGATTATTATTGAAGTTTGTGAGGTGTGTTGTGAATCCTCATAGCTCTGCATCAAATTGGTATTAGAGCCTAGAAAAGAATGGGCTGGTGAAGTTTGTTGGTTTTGTGTTGGTGTTTGTGGTTGTGTGTTGTGCAGGTTGAGGAAGAAACCTGATTGCCTAGGTGTGGCAAAGTAAAGTGGAAGCAAGGAGAGACTTGCTTGTGGAGATGGATTTGTTGAGAAGATTGGAAAGATATTTGCAGGCTGAGGATTCAAGAAAGAAGGAAAGAGAGGAAAAAGAGTTGAGAAAGAAGGAAAGAAAGAAAAGGATAAGGCAAGAGAAGATGGACAAAGAGATTGCTGAGTTGAAGGGAGAATTGAAAAGACTTGAAGAAGAGTTCCAAGAATCCATGATGAAGATGGAACAAATGATGAAAAAGATACAAGTTGGCATTTGACATTGAAAAGGAAGATGGTTTGGCCTATAAAGAAGATTATGAAGAAACAAAGAAAACAAAAGAAGGCAGCAAATTTAGTCAAAGATGAAGAAGAAGATTTATGGGCACAATATGCAGCCATTGAAGAAGAATGGAATAGTAAGGTTGGTGATGGAAAATTCAAACAAGAGGAAGAAGAACTCATCAAGGTAGAAGAAAGCAAGGAAATTGAGGTTGAAAGTGAATTGGTGTCAAGATTGGATAAGTTGGTTATGGGTGAAGAGGAATTTGAAGTACAAGAAGACAAGGAGGAGACCTCAAGGTCTCTATATTTTGTTTCTAATTTTTCCTTGGACTATGTATGTGCAGGTTATGAAGGACAAAGTGAAGTGTTTGATGATATGATAGAGTTTTGGGACTTCCAAGTTGCAGGGATACTTGAAAGGAGAAGGCATAAGAATAAAAAAAGGAATAAAGGACAAAATCTGATTGAAAAGAAAAAGGACAAGGTGCAACCTAACTGGAAGACTAGGAAGAAGACAATTCAAAGGGGCTTGAATTCTTTTGCCCTCGGGAGTTTGGTGCAGGAGCACCTATTTGATCACATGCCTCCATGAATCCATATTGAGTAATTTGTTCCATTCTTATGTTTTGAGATTTTAATAAGCCCAAGAGGCCACCTTTGTGGTGTTATAGGTCCTAGGATGTTGTTCATTTCTCATATATTGTAAAAATTGTCAAAAGTGCAAAATTAGGTAGATGAAATGTCATTAAGGTGTTTTGTCAACACACTAATCAAAAGGTGGTTGAAAATAGTTGGTTTGGGTTGAAAATGTATAAATAAACCCTTCAAAACTCGAATTTGGGGTTGGAGACATTATTTTTGAAGTTAAATGAATGGCAACCTCAAGTTTGGTATGCATTTTCTGATTTTTACATTGTTACCAGATTGAAGTTGTGATTTGTACAGCCTGGTATGGACTCAAATGATAGAGTATCATATATTGATGGAAAGATCTCTGTTTCTAGTTTCCAATTCTTTTTGTCTCATTGAATTTCATCGAGTTTTGTGGAAGATATGAATATTTTGGTGAGACTTCCTATTCTAACAACATTGTGCAGAATTTACAGTATAAAAAGTGTGATGGTACGGAATGTAAAGTCTATATTTTGGATCTAAAACCAATTTTATTTTGTTTCCATATGAATCCAATTTCATTTTCTTTAACTCTCATCAAAATTCATTAAGAATTGAATAAGTTATGAACATTTTTGTGAGGGCAGGTCTGAACCGTACCTAGGGTTTGCAGTTTTGGAAAAAATACAATAACTTTCATTTCAACCGTTGGATCTTCATAATAATTTTAGGATATGTCTAAAACTATGTTTTCTTCAATCTCACCAGACTGATTGGATTCATTATTTGTTTTGTAGAATTTATTAATGACTGTTCATTACATTAAATTATGGGCTGCCATGGCTATGTTTTCAATGTGATATAGAATGACTAAGAACATGTGTCATATAAAGATTGTTTTGGATTATTATTGAAGTTTGTGAGGTGTGTTGTGAATCCTCATAGCTCTGCATCATGTTCTATTTTTAGATCTTATTGTGTGTTGTAAGAAATTTTTGTTAGGTGCATATGAATATGAGGTCCTTTCCCCTCTCTTTTTCTTCGTCATCGATCCCTCTCCTAGTTTCCCTTCTATGGGTGAGGTTCATCTAGTGAAAGAAACCTTGGATAATCATAACAATCACATTTGTTCTTCTCCTATTATCTCTCCTACTTGTGAAGAAGATATTATAGTGCTAGAAGAACCAATTGATGAGAGTTTTGAAAACTTGAGTTGTTTCTCTCCTCTTACCTCTCCTATAAGACAAAACATAACTAAAATAGAGCACATAATGATAAGTGTTATCACTAAAATCTGCACCTTGTTGAATTTAGAATTCAACTATCTAGTGAAACATGGGAATGATCCCAAGGTATGAGTACCTTAAATGAGACCAAACCTCCAGAGAAGCCTGGATTCCTATCGGTTATCACCTAATCTACTATTTTTTTGAGGGAAAAAGAGAAAGAATGCTGAAAATGAAATGCTGAAAAATGAAAAAAAAAACACTAGGTGATACACCAAACTAAAGAGAGATAATGGAATTCAATAATTTACACTCAGTTGAAAAATAGTTAAAACTAAGTTTTCTCAACTTGTTTCAATGTGTTCATGCATAAATACTTTACTGATAGGTTAAACATCACAACCTATAAAAGGAAGAAGGACTTCACTATTATAAGGAAGTTCGTATTTTAAAAACACAGTCAATAACCTAAATAAACACACTAATCAAAGAAAAGGTATAACACATGCGAAAAAATAGTAAGGAAATTAGATAATCTTCACATACAATTTGATCAATCATAAACATACACTAAACTGTGAGAACAAAAAGGCAAGAGTTGATCACCAGAAAATAACAAAGGTATCCATTGTGTTCCATATCTCAAGAGTTACAAAAGATACAAAAATCTCTATCAAATGACTGTAAAATTCACTAATACATGAAAATCATAATCTGAACTAACTCAAAATGGGTTAAAAAAGCCATAAGTAGTCAAGCTCAAGTGGTTCCAACAAAATATGATCTAGAAGCTTCTTGGGTCGAATACCCTCAAAAAGCCTAAAATATAGCACTTGATCCTTCTCCAAAAAGACTCCAAAAGATTGAAATAGTCAAGTTTGATAATATCAAACATGAAGGTGCAATAAATTAATGCCTATATGCTCTCAAAATGCTCCAAAAGGAAAATAAAGAGCCTCCTAAATCTTCTCCATGTGTTGGCTAACAAACTCCAACTTCCCTATATGCTCTCCAAAATCATAACTCAAAGCATATCTTTGTGTTTCCTCCATGGCTTGGTCAAAAACATAAAGACAAGCATATCTTTATCTTCTTCTATGCGTTGAAAGCTTCTATTATTTTTTCATTTAAAAATAATATTTAAGTCAAAATGATTTATAAAATATCATTAGGACTTAGTATTTTTTTACAATTTTCAAACATAATGCAAAAATAGAATAAATAAATTATAAGTCCTTAAAAGACTTACACCAAAGAGAAAATATAAGGCATAAGATTAAAAAATCCCTAACCCGCAGGCTTAATAGCTTTTACATGCATTTTATACTTAGGAAAAAATTCCTAAAGTTTCATCGACACCTTAGTTAGGGTAAAAACCCTAAAGTAAAAAGTGATGACAAAAATCAAAAGGCATTCATTTCCTTCTAAAAAAACTTCCCTCTGTAATGGGCACCGCCTTAGGTTTTTGAGAGCTTTGTTGAAGGTCTCTGTGGTGAATTTTGATGACATAGAGACACCTTACCTTGCATTTTCAACCCAATCATTCACTAGTAAGTTGATTTTTAGAAGAAATTTGCATAAAAAGAACTTTTGTTTATTCATTTTTTCTGCAAAAAAGGCCTTCAATGGCCACGACTCCATGATATTTCTCACTATTTTTTCATGTTTCCTTATTTTCTGTGATTCTTCATTTGCCTTGCCACCAAAGAAAATCAACATTGGCCCCTACAAAAACATCATTTTACAGGAACTTGAAGAGTGAAAAGAGGACAGCTGGGTAAGCACAATTTTGTTGTTTCATTTCATCTCTTTGTTGTGAAGAAAAAGTGATTTGTAAAATGATTCGATGTCAATGCACAAAGTAAGTTTCTCTTTCATATTCTCCTGGTATCTTTTTGAAGGTACCTGATGGAACTTTTTCTCCCTTGTGTATTACTCAAATAAAAAAATATAGATACAGTCACGGCTTCATGTATATTGTACATCACAAAATGTCTCCATATTTGAGTTATTTTGAGCCCTTACTATCTAGTACTGAGGGTTTGATATTCTTCATTTTATTTTGGTTTTTTTTTTTAATCTCTAAAGTTGTGGCCATACTTTCATTGTACTCAAAAAACAACATTTTCAACAATGGTTGACTCCTAAGAAGAATTTTTGTGTTTGATACACAAAAATGCCAAGTGGGTTTGTATAATTTGTGAAAAACAACTTCACAATGTTTGTCTTTAGCTCATTTTATGTACTTCTTAGATTTTAAGCATTTCTCAAAAAACCCTTTTGTGCTGATATTTAAATATGTTTTACTAAAACCCATGATGGTTTTTTGCATATTTGTATTTGGCGTTTAATAGGTCGTGGTTTTACATTTGTATATTCCCATCAGGATAGCTATGGCTCAGCCTATATTTGTCCTTCATGGTCGACCTGTGTGTGATGCTCAACTTAACATTTATTTTCAATATGCATCATCTAGTGTTTATTTTGCATTCTGGGTTTTTCATCAATAGGAAAAACCCCATCTGGGTCACTTCAAGCTTGTTTTCTTCACTTGCTCTTTTCTGGAAACCCTTTTGTTGTTTAAACACAAACCCACAAGGACTTTTCTATTTCATTTCCATGTTGAGATTCATCCTTTTTCTAGTATATCTTATGGATGCCTTTATGTAGCTATCACTGTTATAATACTTGCATTTGTGATATCATATTACATAGGACATGATCATTGTTGTTTTTATAATACCACACTCATTAAATTCTATGGAAACCCTATACTATTGAAAGCTTTGAAGCTGCCATAATCTTTACTTGGTGGATATATTATGTTGTTTTCAGAAATTATGATTCTATCTTTTCAAAGGAACACTTATGTCTGAAAAATGAATAAGAAACTCATAAAGATTATCTTGTAGCTTGCTTATTCATACTCATATAACAAAAGAGAGAAACTTTCATTTTTTTGATGAGTAATTCTCCTTGGAACCTTACATTTAGTATTCAAGATAGAAAAATCTCCTTGTACAATGATTGTTGGCTTGCATCACTATGCTTTTGATATGTTACAAAAATTTTGTAAATTACATAATGTTAACCTTTGAATGTGCAATGTATTTTGAAAATGAAAATAACTTGCAACACTGATGTTATTCACACTTTGCATATTGTGCTGAAGTTTTTGAAACTTTTGTAAAACACATTATAGATTCTCATGATGTTCATATTGTTTATATCATGTTATGAGTTGGGCTCAACCCTTCTAGGAGCCTCATTTATTCCCACTCACATTGTAACTTGAATAGAACAAAGACATGATTACACCTGTAGCTACACATGAAGCAAACAAGTTAGAAAAAATGTATATTTTAGGTGTGTTTGATGACTCCAATGGTTTTCTAGGACACCTAAAATGTACACATAGCTTATTTAATACACATTATGATCGGTTTATACATGCATATGGGGAATGTGTATATATTTTTTGTAATTAGTCTTTGCTTAGAGCATGCTCTAACACCATTGTTACTGTCATATGCAGGACTAGAAGCAGTATAGAGCTAGAAGGGACATATGAAACTCAGGACAGCAGTAGGACAAGACGACAAATCAAAATGATTCATTCATAGGAAATGGTTGGTTACCTTCCTTCTATGCACATTCATTTATTTTCCTTACTTATTCATGTATAAATTTTTCATAATTTGTATTGAATAAGATAAGTTAATCTCATGGCTTGTGTGAGATAATGTACACTTTTACATTCAATAAAGATTACTTTGTTAAGAAAAGATCTAAATATTTATTTTGTCACATGCACGTGTATGAATGCAATGATCTGTAGTTGTAATCTTTCTTGGATTGTTTCATTTATACATCACAATGTAATGTAGGAAAATTAATAAAATGTACCTCATTTTCTCAGTTTAAAATAAACAAACTCCACCTGATTGAGCCTATGAGTGAAAATCTGGTAGCAATAAGTAATCATGACGATCATACACCACAACAAGAGATTATTGAAACCTATCTATGTTCATCTCCTAACATCTTCTCTTATAAGAAATCTTTCAAGATCTATGATAACCCTCTTTATGATCATGCCCCTACCTATCCTATTTTGCAAGACATTATGGGCCAAAGGAATGAACTTATCAATGATCATGATAATCATACTTTTTCTTCTCCTAGTATTTCTCATAGCTATGAAGATGATACTTTGATGATAGAAAACACAATGGATGAGAGTCCTGAGAACATTGTCCCTCCCTTCCCTAATATTCCTATCTTATGGGAAGATCTATTTGGCAAGCATGAAAATCATAGTTTCCCTTCTCACGATGCCTCCCCTATTTGTGATGAAGCTGCTTTATAAAACTTAATGGATGAATATATTACAATCTCTCCTACTAGGGTAGCCAATATAGAACAAGAGAATGAGACCTTACAAAAAAATGACAATAAAATAAAGTCTTCCCCTAATCTCCCCACTATTGATAAACACAAAAATCCAACAATTGATCATTCCCCTACTTGCAATGAAGTCATTTTAGAAGAATTGATCCATGAATTTCAAGAACATTTGATTCTTAGTTCTCCTAAAAACTCTCCTCCTAGGGAGAATATCATAGTGCTAGACCATGGCAACAATAGTAATATGTCTTCCTTAGATAGAAAGGTGATTCTAGATTTCCCTTTACTAGAGATACATCAAACCAAGACCGTTGAGGTTATGAATATGCAAGTGTCCATTAGATTCCCCTCAATCAATGGACCTCATACATACCCAATGGGACATCCTAAGAATCCTCTAATCCTTTACCCACCATCACACAAACAAAAAACTCACAAAAAACCCAAACTTATCATTTACCCACCTCAGAATAATGTGTCGCAGCAACCGAGTCATAGTATTGTTGCTCATACATAAAACACTAGAAACAATCCACAACCACAAAAACCAACCCCAACCTCTTTACCTTTGCCTAATTCGATACTACCTAGTGCTCCTCGATTAAGGTAGTATGATCTTGTTGAACAACTTAAGAGCACTCCCACAAAGATATTTGTATGGGATTTACTTCAAAATTCACCTAACTATCACACTCTACTTCAAACAACCTCACAAAAATTTCCTATCCATTCATATGTTAAACCAAATGAAATAGTAGCCATAATTCAAGGATTGAATTCTGACATTGTTTTCCACCAAAGTGAACTCCCCACTTTGGAAGTGTAAAAACAAAATGATGCTTTCATAATAATATATCAATACAAAAGAATAGGGATAAAACAAACCCTTGTTGACAATGGCTCAACCCTTAATGTGTGTAGTGTAAATCTTTTGGATAGGCTGCATGTGGATAAATCAGAAATTCAACTTGATTCCTTGTCTATACATGGCTTTGACAATGTAGGAAAACAACCACTCGATGTGATCACTTTTCCTATTATATTTGGGCAGGTTACAATGGATACACCAATCCATGTTATGCCTAACGATCTTCCTTATAATCTCATTTTAGGCTGACAATGGATTCATGCAATGAATGGCATGCCTTCTACTCTTCATCGTAAAATGAAATACATCTACAGCAACAAAATGCACATACTTGAAGCTAGCCCCGATCCAAATAGTTGTTTGAACATTGAGGAAAACAAAGTGAATCATTTAAACACATTAACACCAACTACACAAGTCGAATCCATCCAACAAAAAGACAAATGTCAACATATTGAATAGGTCACGAAGCTATTAGATGATGATTGGGGTTCCTTAGACTTCACACCAACACTCATGGATGAGTACAATATCATAAACAAAGATTCAACTGAGGGAAGCAAGAAAGTAGTCATGTCAACACAAAACTCAGATGACCCTTCAAAAGCATCCACCTCAACCACTTTAGACAAAGAAGCAAATTACATGAAAAACTTTGACGAACTTAACCACAAACAACCACCCAATCCAAAACCAATGAAAAATATTTATGGAAAAGGTTAGGAAATTATGAAACAACTTAGATATAGTGGAAAAGGATGTGGTTCTAGAGAACAAGGTATCTGTTTTCCCATTGATCCTAACATGCAAAAAACAAATCATGGTCTTGGTTATTGTCCTTTGCTAGAAATCAACAAGCCTTCACTCAACATCAACACTCTAGCAAAACACCCTTCTAAGACACCTATAACTGTAGTGCATCCTGAACTGATAGACACTAGTGGTCTTGAAAGTTATCCTTTGCAACAAATGAAAAAAATAGACATCTTCACTTAATATAAATTTCATCTCGAAAAACGCTAATGATTTGATTTCGTTAGATTTTACACCCTCCTAGAAAGGAGAGAAAAAAAATATCACAATCTAAAGAATCTTGCGTAAGTATGACATCTTATACTAAGCAAGAAGTATCTTTTTCACAAACTAGAGGAGAAAATTCTACCATTAATCAAGAGGGTATCTTGTTGAGACTCCTCCAAGTTCACTTGATATCTCTCCCTCCAAAAACTTGAAAGAGATTCTATTACAAGACTTCATTTTGCACATATCATAGAATTCATAGTCACTCTACTAATCAATGTAATGCTTTCAATAGTAAAATCCAAAATATTAAGTAGTTTTGTACTCTCCCTTATGTGGGGGTACCTCATCCCTCTAATTGATGCTGATTTTAACTCTAGCATGCATATCATTAATCATTTCAGCTCATCCTTGTCATGCACTAAGTGGGGGAAATGGGTTAGTTAGCCTTGTGCTCATATGTCACTTGTCATTGCTTCTTTTGGCTAGCCATTAAACTTTCATGAACATATAAGAGAAAGCTTGGGATGTGGACGACATGCCTTAAGTTGGATCACATGTGACATGCTACCTTTTTTCATGACGTAGCTTATAGGAAACATATGACTTGGTATAGGACTTTCTGAATAAGCTCTCATATCTTCTTCTACTTTAAAGCATTTTCTCATAGTAATGGTGTTAGCAACCACCTTAAAGTGGGGACATACACTGACACTCATTTTTCATTGCGTGATTTATTTCTTCTTGTGATGCGTCCTTTTCTTGGTGGTTTCATTGGGCTTGATTTCCTCCAAGAGTGTGATACTTCTTTGACACATCCTCTCTTGGAAACATTAGGCACAATGTTCCCTAAGATGAGACCTTGCACGAAAAAAGAAAAATCCCTTTGAACATTCCTTGCACTATTTTGCATTGACAATGTCTATGAGTATCAAGCATACAAAGTTTTGTTTACCTCATAGAGCTCAAAAATCATTTTTGTGGCACCTTATTAAAGTTATAAGGAGGTATAAATTTGGTATGGTTGAGCAGGAATCCCATTCTAAGGCATGACTTTCCCCATAGCCACCTGTGTGTGTGTGAGTGCATACCAGCCATGAGTGTATGTGTCTCACCTTTTAGGACTTCTCACTCGGCGGACAACCAAGAGTTCCGTCACCTCAGAGTCAGTATGCATTTTTTAACAAACAACCTAGATCTGATCCACATTGTGTTGGAAAAACGGTCGAAGCTTGATCCACCATTTTATTTCTCTTCCTTCTAGTTCTTGCCATTACATGATCATGTATCTTGTTTTACTGCAAATCATTCACCTTGTGTGTGTCTTCTTGTGATTATGTTGGTTTGAATTACAATCTTGGATCTTGGGGGCTTGTGCAACATCCTTTGATATTTTTCATCCTTGGTCATCCACATTGGTACGATTGGACCCTTCTTGAATGTCCAATTTAGTGTGAGTTTGAAGCAAGTTCATCCTCTCACTAAAGTGGGGACTAACTATGGACACAAAAAAGTATTCCTTTTGCTTGCTTGATATGGGAATAATTAACAACAAATTGGACTTAATGAGGCCTTGATTTAGTGTTGTGAGGTGTTTTACACATCTACATTAGGTCTTGGGCCCTTGCAAACTGAATAAAATGCATCCAGCGATGTCTTGTAAAGGTGTTGTAAAGTGTTGTAAAAGACTTTCACACTTCTCTAGACTTAATGGACCTATTCTTCTCCTAATTAAATATTGTAAAATATATTTAATTGCATTATCACATCAATCTATAAGGCTTATAAATTAAACCTAATTCTAATCTAGTGTTGTAATGTGTCTTCACATTCACATTGGATGTTGTGTCTTTCTAGGCTATGTGGACCTCATTTTAATGATGTAAAGTGTATTTAATCACACTTTCACATTGGATTTTGCATACCAGGCCCTAATTAACCTTTTCATCATCATTAATAGGCCCCTATGGCCCCATATTGTGCATCCTGAGGCTTAATTTGATCAAAGACCTAACTAGAACAACCTAGAAGCCTGATTTCTTCACACCACAACAATCCAACTAGAAAAATAACCCCTGTGGAACCAAGTCACCCATTTGGGTGAATTAGTCCCATCCAAGTGAGACTAAGTTGCTCAGCCTATTGACTTAGTCCCATTTGGGCTATTTTCGAGGTATGGGTGGGAAAAATTGGATTTTAAGTTTATTTTTCCTTCATGTCAGCCTTGGGGATTAATTAATGGGAAAATTAGGAGAACTTACTATAAATATAGGCTTCTATACCCTAATTCATAATCATTTCATTATTCATTCATCATTCATCATGTTCTTAAGTCAAGCAATCTAGGGTTTTTAACATTTCAAGTCATCAAGATAGCTTTTTCATACAATCAAGGGAAGATTCTTCATCTATTGATGTAGGAATTCAAGATCTATCATCGTGGAAAGTTTCTAACTCCATTATTTCATGCTTCATTACATTATTCCTACATTTTGGTTTAATTACCTAAAAAGGGGTTTGACCAAGGCAAACCCCCATGCCCTAACATCCAACATTTCTCTCTCCTTTCTTGTGTGTTTGCAGAAATAGGTATCTTGAAGGCTTGGAAATCATTGAAGGATACATTTTAAATTTGTTGAAGACATCTCCTCAGTTGCAAAGCCAAAATATCCACAAAAATTCAATTACAGTGCCAGAAATCAAAGTTTCAGAGGTGGTCACCTGTTAAAAATTGAAGTGCAGACTAAGGGCTTCCATTTCCAATTTTGGATTTTTCAGAAAATCCAAAGTCGACTAAGTTTCCATCAATGGCGACTTAGTCCCACTATACCTATTTTTCAGAGTTTTCTGTAGATTTGGATACTCATTTGGCTAAAACGGGCAATAGTGCAAATTTCCAGATCTAGGACTAAGTCGTGTACAATGGCGTAAATGTCCCAGTAGGCCAAAATTTTAGAATCAATAGCATTTCCAGTTTCCATTCTAGTCTGCAACACATTTCTAGGTGCACCTCTTCAGTTTTAGAGTTTTTTGTGTTGTTTCATGGTCATTTCCAGGTCATTTAGTTTATGTTTGCATATCACATTATGTTTTCAAACATTTTACATTTTATTATTTTTACATCACTAACCAATATCTTTTATCATTTTATTGCATTTAGGATATTACATTCAGGCATAATTCACTCATATTTGCATTAGTCTTGGGTGGGGACATTGCCCATTTTGGCCCATCTCTCTCCTTTTAGGTGAAAACACTAGAAGTGTTAGAGAACCATGGGTTCCAAGATCTTTGTCCATAATTTCATTCCCGTTTATCATACTTTTCTCCATTGTTGCTATCTTGGCTATCCATGGAGGTGGAAACACCAAAACAAGGGTCTGACTGAGGTAGACCCTATACAACCCCAAACAATTTTCCTCCTTTTGTGTAGGTGGACGTTTATTTGGAGCTAACTGGAGAACAAGCTCTTTTGTGAGATCATTTTTGCCACCCTAGCTTTAATCTATTTTCTTTATCATATCTATTTATATATCTCTTATTTCATAGTTTTGTTTTTCTCTCCCAAAAACCATTAGCTAGGTCGTCAACCCATTTTCTGGTAGTTCACATTATCTTGTTACTCCTCTGGTCGTATGGACACCAACACGTCTAAGAGATTCATATGCGTCGCAATGTCATCCCAAAACCGCACTCTCATCCTCAGACAGAAAGCTTCCTGAGGTACAGTGTTCAACCTGAAAAACTAGCTTGTCTAGCCCCACTTGAATTTCAAGTCTACAGATTGATTGAAGAACCTTATAGTCCTCATCATTCTCTTCCCTCATCCCAAAACACCCCTTTAAGCTGAGGTAAGTTAGGGTAGCCTTCTCCTCTTGGCTCTCCATGACCTAGGGCCTTGAACATGGTTGGTCCCCCTCTCTTACATTTTTGATGAACCTAGCATGAACTAACGTTTGCTCATACGTTGGTGTTGAAGCTTTTCTCTTATACCTTGTGATCGTTGTGCCCTTGAGTGTTGTGAAGGTTTATGAGTGATGAGCCTAGTTTTTGGTCTAGTTTTGGGTGGAATCTATAGTCTATTTTCCCATAGATTTCATGGAATTTAATGCTTAAGTGTTGGTATTGGCTTAATGTTTCCCTCAAGCCATTGATATTTGACATTATCCTATCTCTGCAAGCTTTAATGATATTTGTCATAATATGTGGGTCATCTATATTGATTTTGCATGTGATTAATGAATGTTTATTTGAGTGGCTATTGATGTGCAGTTATTATGTGCACTAACCTTGGCTTGTATATTTAATACACCAAGTTAAGGAAGACACCGCCAGCTGGGCATGCACCATAACGTCCAGCTGAGAAATCGCTCCAAGTCGAAGGCAGATGACAACAAAGATTCTCCATGCAACTGAACATAACTTCCTTGTAGTGGACCTTAATGATTGAGCATGCATGGGCATTACTTATGTGTTGGATCTGCGCTTGACTTGCATGTCTAACCAGATTTCATGCATGCGTAACCACCATAACTCCACTTTCCCCTATTTTCCCTAAATGGCGTCCTCCCAATCATGGAGTTGACTGCCTTGTTTAGCTATAGTATAAATAATGATTTGATGCTCCTTCTTAGGAGGTTGGGTGATTTGATATTGTACTCTCATTCTCCATTTTCAGTAATATAGATACATTACTCTTTATATGCATGATTTACAGTGAATAAAATAAAGTTTTGAGTTCAACCATCTGAGTTCTTGTTAGTTTAGAGGATACTTATCCAAGGGGGTGCCCACTTGGTGAGTAATCCATCTTCTTAGTTTAGTATTAGTTGATGTTTGGTACTTAGTTAGGAATCTGGAATTAACTGTTCCTACAGCCACTAGAATATCATTTTGTGACTATTCCTCCAGCCAAAGCAGACAGAGTAATCCTTGTTTGTCGCACAAATTTTCATTCTTGCTCTACATTTCATCTTAAGCATAGTTGTTGGTTGATGTTCAACATTTTCTTTATTTCCTTTTAGCAATTTACTTTTAGTATTGTGTTTCTTAGTTGTAGAATGCAATGACTACTTGAGCCCCTAGTGCACATACAGTGCTAACCCATTTCAATTTCACGTCCCTAGGTTGACAAGTTAAATGCACCTTCACGATTATTGAATGGCTATTTAGGTTAGATGTCCAGTCTCGGAATCAAGGTTGTAAAGGCTTAGTTAGGAGATCATTGTAGGAGGCCAACATTTTTGGCATTTTTGTTGGGGATGGTGTCAAGCTAGGAATTTTTTTGGAGTCATTGGTAGTTTTTCTTGTTGTAGTATATAAGGAATTTTTTCTTAGCATATCCTCATTTAGGAAGTAATGACCCCCTTGATTCTTTACCAATTCTTTGTCTGAGCTGACTGATAGTGAGTGATACCGCATGCATAGAGGAAGGAGAAGGGATGATTATGGGAGATTCCTTCCTAACAATCCTCATCCATTCTGGCTAGTTCAGTACCAGAACCTACCAGAAGAAGAAGATCCACACCCCTTTGCAGACGCATATCCTGATTTGACCAGCTCTAAAGTCTCATCAGAAGATCAAAACAGCTTGAGAATCCCTTTGTCTTAGAACCACATCAAGCAGGCATGGGTGATGCAAATAGGAATAGCTAAAATCAACCAGCTTTTCCTTTCCCCATTGCTCATCAAAATGAACTTGAAAACATCAAGAACATTCCTACCTTAGCACTCCCCAAGTTTTATAGACTTGTGATAGAAGATCCTAATACCCTCTTATTTGAGTTTGACATACTCTGCAGGATTTATGATTACACTACTGATTCCCATAGGCTTAAGTTATTCCCCACCATTTTGAAAGAGGTTTCATTAAGATGTTTCATGAGCCTAGGAAGAGATACTGTGGAAACTTGGGAAGACATGAAGATAAAATTCCTTGAGAAGCACGAGGAATACTGCAGGGGTAGTGACATGAGAGGAGGAGACATTTTTAGGATGCAACAAAAGGAAGATGAGAGCTTGGAAGATTACATTGCAAGGTTTCTATTTTTCTTGCAAAAATATCCACACCATGCACTTAATGAGTACTCACAAAAGTTGTTTTTCCTAAGAGGAATCAAAGATAGCTACACTAATGCTCTGGACCTCATGGAAAAAGGAGATATCTTCTAAGTTCCTTGGGAGGATATCAAGAAAATATGCCAGAATTACTCTAGGGCAGCTTCAAAGAAAGGAAGAGCTTATCAATCTTCCATGGGTAAGTCAACTACCAGTGGAGTTTCAGGAATGTAGATCACTCATTTGTTGGCAGACTTCAAGCAAGAAATTATCAACAATCTAGCTACTCAGCTAGATACACTTCAAGCCAAAAAGAAGCAAAAGGAGGCAGAGATGGTGTTGATAGAGTATTGTCCCCACTGCAGACAAAAGAAGGACTACAGATGTAAGATGGTAGCTAACCTAGAAAACAAGTAGATTCCACCTGAGTTCAAGCCAATTTAGATTGAAGAAGACCAAGTCTACTATGTTACACAAAGGAAGCCTTGGGCTCCAAGACAAGGTATGCCACCAGATCCACTATCCTATGTTGGACTATATTTTAACTCTTATTCAGCTGGTAACCAATGGCAGCCCCCATATCCACCCAATTATGGAGGGTATCCACCACAGCCTTGGAGTAACCCTCCAAATGCTTGGCCTAGCCATCAGAGTCCTCCACCTCAGTGGCAACAACCTCGGAGGAATTGGTAGCATTTTCAAGGGCATTGGTAACCACCTCTAGGAAATTGGCCTGTAAACAAATCAATGGAGAGGAGGACAAAAATGACCTACTCAGAACACCAACTACATGCAACCACCTTCTCAGCTCCAACAACCTGCTATAATTCCTCCACCTGCTAATCCAAGCTCAAATGCACCTAAACCAACTCAGCTACTAGCTCAACCCACACCCAATCCTAATAACAAACCACAACAGCAACCTGCATATTTTTCTAATTCAAATAAATTCCCTGCATATGTTCTGAATTTAAGAAACATCCATTTGTGTTCAGGAACCAAGCTACCATCCCCTTCCAAGCCCATCATTACTGAGCTTCCTATGGAAGAGGGGGAGGAGCCTCTGAATGATCCTATTCAGCCAAATGCACCTAAAAATCCTGAACTAGTCCAAGCTAAGTAGACTGAGCAAGAATTACCATTTCCTCATAGACTGGAAGTTGCCGAGAAGAAAGAAGAAAAGGAGGATACCACTTTTGACATCCTGGATTAGCTAAAGCATATATGTGTTCAGATACCCCTATTTTAGGCCATAAAAGATGTTCCAATCTACGACAAAGCTATCAAGGAAGCTTGTCTTAAGAAGCCAGGAAGGGAGAAGAGAGACCCAACTACAGTTCATGTGGTGGGCTAGCTAGCTGATATCATGTTGGGTAAAGTGACTATTCCCAAGTATAATGACCCAGGTAGTCCTGTGGTAGCAGTTGTCATAAACGAGATTCAAGTGAAGAATGCTTTGATTGATTTAGGGGCAGCAATCAATGTAATGACCAAAGAAATCCTGCAGCAACTAAATATTGCAAGTATTAGATCTACTCTTACTGCCCTGTAGCTTGTTGATAGCTCTGTTGTTAAGCCTGATGGTGTAGTGGAGGATCTTGTGGTAGTTCTAGACTCCTGGTAATATCCAGCAGATTTCATGATTCTTTCTCCTAAGGCTACACTAGGTGGGTATCCCACTATTCTTGGAAGGCTTTGGTTGGCAACTGAAAATTCCTACATTGGATGTTAGTCATATGACATGACCATTTTAGATGGAAGGAGTACTAAATTTTTTGTTCTTTATCCACCTACTCAGCCATCTCGTGATGAAGAAGATTTTGTATGGCCGCAAGTTGGTGAAGAGGTCGAGGAAGTCAATTTTGTGGCGCAGCTTATGATGCTAGGAAGAATCTCTTTCATGCAGCTCCAAGATGCAGATGAAGTGTTGAATAACATCATTCAAAACCATTATGAAGTGGGGGAAGCATCATCTTCTACTTCGGTCAGGACACTTCTGCTTGTTCTTCCTGCAGCCACTGTTCCTATAGATGTTCTTCCTGTAGGCATTATTCCTGTAGACATTGTTCCTATAGATAGACTTCCTGCAGCAATAGGTACGTTCTATACATTGCTACCATATGAACTAAAGGCACAATTTGTTAATGATGCAGCCATGATAGAATTAACTACACAAGTACAGTTATCAAAGAGAAAATATTTGAATGTTAATAGTAAATTGAATGAAAAGCAGCAACTGTTATTGGAAAATCTATTAAGGGACCATCAGAATGCATTTGCATGGGATTATCATGATATGAAGGGGATGGATCCTAAACTTTGTACCCACAAAATTTATATCAGAGATGATTGCACTCTAGTAAGACAGCCACAAAGAAGGATTAACCCTGCACTAAGAGAAATTGTGAAAGGAGAATTGCAAAAAATGCTAGATGGAGGATTTATCTACCCCCTTTCAGATAGTCAGTGGATGTCTCCATTAGTGATTGTGCCCAAGAAAGGAGGGAAGTGGTGAGTTTGTTTTGATTATAGGGAACTTAATGCTGCCACCAAGAAGGATCACTTTCTTTTACCCTTCATCGATCAAGTTTTGGACACACTTGCAGGAAAGCAATACTTCTCTTTTCTAGATGGATTCAACGGCTACAACCAAATTCAAATTGCACCAGAAGAACAGAAAAATACCACATTTACCTTTCCATTGGGGACCTATGCCTATTTAGTACTCCCATTTGGCTTGTGCACTGCACCTGCAACTTTCCAGAGGGTAGTCAGTAGTATATTTTCAGACATTTCTAATGATTGCATGGAGATTTATATGGATGACTTCATCACTTATGGTGTTGATTTTGATCAAGCATTGGAGAATCTCAAGAGAGTCCTACAAAGGTGTGAGGATCAAAACTTGTCCTTAAATAGTGAAAAATGCTTCATGATGATTCAAGAGGGTGTAGTTCTTGGCCACTACATCTCCCACAAGGGAATTTAAGTAGATCCTACAAAAATTGAGGTAATCACAAATCTTCCTACACCTGAAAAACAAAAGGATGTTAGGAGTTTCTTGGGTTATGTAGGACATTATAGGTGATTCATCAAGGATTTTAGCAAGGTAGCAGCACCGTTGTATACCCTTCTCACTAAGGATGTTGAATTTCAGTGGACTAAAGCTTGTTACAAGGAATTTTCTACCTTGAAGGTAGCTTTGACTCATGCTCCTATACTCAAGGGACCCAATTGGGAGCTTCCTTTCCACATTAACACTGATGCATCAGATTATGCCATAGGAGTAGTCTTAGGATAGAAAGAGGGAGCTGTTGAAGATGCTATTTAATTTTTCAACAAAAATTTGCAAGGAGTTGAATTCAATTATACAATGACAGAGAAAGAGATGCTGACAGTAGTCTATGCACTGAAAAAATTTAGACATTACATAATGGGCTACCAAATATTTGTGCACACTGATCATGTATCCATTAGATATCTCATGAATAAACCCTTGATCATAGGTAGATTGGAAAGATGGTTATTGTTTATGTAGGAGTTTGATATAACCTTTGTAGATAATCTAAGGAAGGCTAATGTTGCTATAGATTTTCTTTCAAGGCGAACTACATAAGAAGACAATCAGCCCATAGATGACTCTTTTCTTGATGATCATTTATTCTCTCTCAGTGTACAAATACCCTGGTATTCTAACATAGCCAATTACTTTGTTATAGGTAGAGTTCCTTCTCACTTCTCCCCAAAAGAGAAAAGGGCACTCATTGAAAAATATTTTCCTTTCTCTTGGATTGATGGATGTTTGTTTTATACTGGACCTGTCCATGTCATGAGAAGATGTGTGGGAGAAGATGATACATATGAAATTTTGCATGCATGTCATAATGAACCATGTGGAGGACACTTTGCGGCCAAAAGGACAACAATGAAGATTTTGAATACAGGGTATTACTGGCCAACATTCCACAAGGATGTAGGAAGGTATACCCATAAATATGATAGATGTCAAAGAATGGGAAAACAAACCAGATCTGATGAGATGCCATTGTGCCCTCAGGTAGTAATTACTCCCTTTGACAAGTGGGGATTAGATTTTGTGGCACTAATTGACCCTCCATCAAATGGTAAGTCCTATATATTGGTATGCACTGATTATGTAACAAAATGGGTAGAAGTTAAGGCCATGAAGCATGCAAGAGATAACAAGATTGCAAAGTTTCTTTATGAGGATATTTTCACAAGATATGGAGTTCCAAGAGAAATAGTGACTGAGCAAGGGCCACAATTCACATCAACTCTTGTTGCAGCACTAGTGAATGAGTACAATATAAAGCACAAAAATTCTACTCCTTATCACCCCCAGGCTAATGGCCAAGTTGAGGTGACAAACAGAGAAATTGAAGCCATTCTGACTAAAATAGTAGCTATGCATAGGAAAGATTGCGAAAACAGATTACCTAAAGCTATTTTGGCCTATAGGACAACATGCAAAACAACTACATGCTTCACCCCATTTGAGTTGATGTATGGAAATAAAGCTATGATGTCAATTGAATTTGAACATAAAACTCTGTGAACTGTAGTGGATTTAGGGATGGACATTTATGAAGCACATAGAGAAAGAATCATGCAGCTAAATGCTTTGGATGAGATAAGAAGAGCAGCCCTGCAACATACAGAAGTAGTGCAAAATCAAAGAATCAAGTGGCATGACAAATTTATCAAGGACAAGAAGTTCAAACCAGGAGATTGGGCCTTACTCTATGATTCAAGATACTAGGACAATGCAGGAAAATTGCAGACAAGGTGGCTAGGACCATACAAATTTGTTGATTTCCTTCCCAATGGAATCGTTCAACTTACCACCATTGACCCTATTAGGTTTAAATTATTTGTCAACGGTCATCGCCTCAAATTAAATCATAAGCCAGCTTCTAAAGAAGATTTCCTGCAACAATTCACCCAGCACTCAGAGCTTCTTGCAACCAAAGGTGGTGGACCTAGTGTCCCTCCTTCAACCTAATTGGGGTACGTACTTTCCATAATAAAGACTTTCACTTATGTCGAAGTCCATTTCTTCGTCATCCACCCATCCATCACCACCTTCCTTTCTCTTCCATCACTTCATTCCACCTCATCTTCATTTATTGCTCAATTCATTTTCCAACAAGGAAAGCATTACTTTATTTGTGATCTTTACAGTAAATCTTCCACACATTTGGGTATGTGCACATTAATTGCTATCTTTAATCATCTTTTAAGTGTGTTCATTTAATCAATATATGTTAGTATAGGTATTCGCATGAATGCCATCATTTCCTGTCAATTGCCACTCCCATCTCACATCTATGAACACATGTCCAAATTTAGGTTGGGGGGAGGGGAATGAAAAAAATGCAAATATTGTATTGTCCATGTGTGAAATCATATTAGGCTGTGTCAAAAAATTTAAAATGAGCTGATTTGAAATCCAAATAAGAGAATGGTTTGCATGCATGAAGTGATAATAATTGAAGTCACCATTTCTTCCTATCATAATTTCCCTTTATTACTCCTTCTCTTGCCATTATTTCCCTCTCGTAATCTTGAGTTGCAAGCAAAATAGAAAAACAAAAGAAAGGAAGTTTAGTCGACGCTGACACTAGAATTTAGCAAGCACTAGAGGGAAGTGCATTTGATTTTCAGAAGGGGAATTGCAGGAAAAGAATTTGTAGAGAATTTGTTTGATTACAGACAATGGGAAGTGGGTTAATTCGAAATGAACCCACGGTGCATGATATTTTACTATAGGATGCACAATGCCTGGCCGAATCTCAAAACTGTGGATGGATAGATTAATTTTTGAAGTTGGATAGTTTTGATGAAGGCATTGCCCTTGAATTTTCCCAGAAATTTTCAGAAGGAAAAGCCACAGTAAAAGGGTTAGAAGTTTTGGAAACAAAGGAAATAATTGCAAAGGTTACAAGGTTACTTGTTGATGGTGAAAATTACCCTATTTCTAGAGATGCCAGGTCAGCTAGGGTTGAATTCCCAGAGCCAAATGACCCCCCATTGAGCATAGACAAGCAGGGCGCAAAAAGAATGTCTTTGCCCGAGCTGTGGAAGCAGATAGTTGTGTATGTCATCAAATACATCACTTTTGAAGGTCGCCAGTCAAATTTGCACTATGTCCCCTTCAAGCTTTTGAATCACATGAGGCATGGAAGGAGGATGAATGTGCCCAATGTATTGTACAATCTTCTCTCAATCATGGCGACCGAGACCTAGAAAGGTAGGGATAATTTTGTTTCCCACCATTGCTTGATTAAATTGCTATTTGAAAAATCTATGCTTGATGTTTTTGGAATGACTTGGGAAGATTTTATGCAAGTTGATCAAGATTATCACCAGGAAGAGTTTGTCAATGTTGAGCATTTTCCACCTAGGGATATACCTCGATCCTGTCGATCTAGCAGGAGAGTAAGCATGACTGAATCCATTCCTAGTGCTTCAACCTCTGGTGTTGGCTCTAGCATGAATCCTCCTGCAGCAAAGGAAACCATAGAAATTTTCTCTTCTGAAACAGAGCACTCAGAAAAAGAAAGCTCTTCCTTAGGTTCTGATGGTGAAATTCCACTTGAAATCCGCATGAAAACTAGGGCACAACAGAGAGGTAGAAATGAGAAAAGGGAAGGATAAAACACAGCCTATAGAAATAAAAGTTTCAAGTTCTCAGAAGAGGAAGGTTGATACTGTTCATCCTGCAGCCAAGGGAAAACATGACAGACCTCCCAAGAAATCAAGACTAGATGGGCCTGCAACCAGTATGCCTCTACAAGAAATCCCTAAACCTAGTGAGACCTCACATGAGGACCTTGAAGCTCTAATGGAGTAGGGGCATGTTGAAGAAGAAGAAGACATATTTAAGAGAGAACCAAACATAAAACTGGTTGATCTTGCTAGCATTGCGGAAGAATTGGAGGAAAATCAGGGCTTCCTACAGAATGAGCAAGAGGTCCTATAGTGTGAAGTCATGCAGCAATAGCCAAAACTGGAGCAGTAGTTCCTGCAAGAACAAAAGTCCCTGTAGCAAAAGGAAAAAGAAACAACACCCTTATAGCCAAAGATAACTTGACAACCTAAGTCCATACAAATAGTACCATATGAGGAGCATCCATCAACAAAAAGACTGGTAGCCATTCATAATCCTCCTAGTTTTATAGTACATGCAGCAATTTTGAATCTATGGAAAGAGATACAAAGAAGGGAAGAAGAATGGAAAAAGGAAAAATGGAAGTTGAAGGAGGAAATTCAAAAGAAGGATGAAGAGATTAAGGAAAAAGATGCAGAAATTGCTACCCTGAAGCAGAGGGTAGATGATATGGCAGCTTTGGCACCAAATATTCTGGAATGTAGAGAACCCTCGAGGGTCTATGCTCTTCTCCTGAAAGAGAAGTATCTCTCTTTTAAGATGTCAAGACTTGCCTCAGGTTTGGTTCCTTCTATTGATATCCCTATGGAATTTTTTAATGCTTATAGGATTGCCTCCCCTAAAATGAAGAATTTTCTATGTGAATTTTATTTACATAATTATGGTGTCACAAAATACCATGATTGGAACCCGCTACTGTATGTTGGAGATGTTCAATTGAGAGCATTTATGTCTTGGATGGAAAATGAGATTAGTTGGGGACAACAACATGGTGCTTATAAACAATTGGAGTCTGATATCCCTCTGCCTATTAGAGATGAATCAAGCAACCCAAGGGATATTTATAGAGAATGGCATAGAATGTTGCTTAGACCAAGTTATGGCAATAGGATTATGCCTTGGATTGAGGTAGTTTACACTGAGTATGAGGAAAGAAAGCAGCAAAAGAGGAAATTGTGAGGAGATGTTTATCCCAGAGATGGAATAGTTTGACTGATGAGCTGAAAAAGGTGAGCCTCATTCCATCCACAATTATGTTGCAACATTAAAAAAAATTGACAGACATATTCAGATTGGGAGAACTCAGGGATGGCATTGGCTTCCCCTAACTTTTCAACCACCCATGCTCATGTGGCTTGTGCCAAATTTTAGATTCTACTAGTGTGATATTGCTACAGAAAGGAAAAGATGGGATAGGTTTGACAGATTGGGAGGATTCTATTGGGATCTTGACTCACGTACTGCAACAACTAATGTTGGATAGCTCTCAGTTGCAAATTTCTAAGCTTTGACTAGGCAGAAGAACAACTCTTCCCTTGCTGGAGGACCAGCAAGATGTTAGGTTGGGGGGAGTGATGAGCCTAGTTTTTGGTCTAGTTTTGGGTGGAATCTATAGTCTATTTTCTCATAGATGTCATCAAATTTAATGCTTAAGTGTTGGTATTGGCTTAATGTTTCCCTCAAACCATTGAAATTTGAAATTATCCTATCTTTGCAAGCTTTAATGATATGTGGCATAATATGTGGGTCATCTATATTGATTTTGTATGTGATTAATGAATGTTTCTCTGAGTGGTTATTGATGTGTAGTTATTATGCACACTAACCTTGGCCTACAAACTTAATACGCCAAGTTAAGGAAGACACTGCTAGCTGGGCATGCACCATAACGTCTAGCTGATAAATTGCTCCAAGTCAAAGGCAACTGGCAACAAAGATTATCCATGCAACTGAATGTAACCACCTTGTAGTGGACCTTAATTATCGATCATGCATGGGTGTTACTGCTATGCTGGATCTGCGGTTGACTTGCATGTCTGACTAGATTTCATGCATGCATAACCGCCATCACTCCACTTTCCCCTATTTTCCCTAAATGTCATCCTCTCAGTCATGGAGTTGACTGCCTTGTCTAGCTGTAGTATAAATAATGATTTGATGCTCCTTCAAGAGGTTGTGCAATTTGACATTGTACTCTCATTCTCCAATTTCAGTAATACAGGTACATTACTCTTTGTATGCATGATTTACAGTGAATAAAATAAAGTTCTGAGTTCAACCATCTGAGTTCTTGTTAGTTTAGAGGATACTTGTCCAAGGGGGCCCACTTGGTGACTAATTCATCTTCTTAATTTAGTATTAGTTTAGTATTACTTGTTGTTTGGTACTTAGTTAGGAATCTGGCATTGACTGTTGCTGCAGCCACTAGAATTTCATTATGTGACTATTCCTGCAGCCAAAGCAGACATAGTAATCCCTATTTGTCACACAGATTTGCATTCTTGCTCTGCATTTTAGCTTAAGCATAGTTGTTGGTTGATGTTCAACATTTTTTTTATTTCCTTTCAGCAATTTAATTTTAGTATTATGTTTCTTAGCTAGAGAATGCAATGACTACTTGAGCCCCTAGTGCACATATAGTACTGACCCATTTCAAGTTCATGTCCCTGGGTTGACAAGTTAAATGCACCTTCATGATGATTGAATGGCTATTCAGGTTAGATTTCCAGTCTTTGAATCAAGGTTGTAAAGGCTTAGTTATGAGATCATTGTAGGAGGCCAACATTGAGCATCACA
Organism: Sequoia sempervirens; assembly: GCA_007258455.2. NCBI lineage: Eukaryota > Viridiplantae > Streptophyta > Pinopsida > Cupressales > Cupressaceae > Sequoia > Sequoia sempervirens. The sequence continues at coordinate 163,857,460 of VDFB02075321.1, read as the reverse complement.
ACCCAATACATAGCCTTCGGGTATATTGTTAGGAGAAGTATTTGACACCTTATGATGGAGAGGATGAAGGTCACTACTGGATTCTCTATAGGCCTTTTTGCTAGATCTGTCGTTGGTCTCACCACACAGGAGCAGTTGTCAAAGGGCAAGGTAGGATTCTTTGATGAGAACAATCACATCCCCACTCCTCTTGCATCTCCTACACCATTTTCAGTCAACGAGCATGAGGCTATTCACATTCCTTTAGAATATTTCTTCGCCCATAGTAAAGGGTTGGGTGACTTGGAGCATCACTTGGAAAGAGACCCGAATTTGGCTAGGGCCACCCGGGTTATCAGCAAACTAAAGTACATGGTGAGAAAAGTTCGAACAGGCATATAACTCTTGGCTAGTCTCTCTAGTCTAACTATTGCATGTGCTCCTCCAAACAATCCTAACATTATACAAGGAGCCACTTTTGAAGATCATGACAGAAAACTAGGACTTTTGATGCCTCTTACATCTATATACATGACTGATTTACCCTTGATCAACATCCCCTCTACCTCTAAGGGATCCAACACTATCAAAGTGAACAAGATCTCCTTGAGTTTTGTCTTCACCCCTCCTGTCACCTCTAGTGGTGGAGGTTTTGGTGTGATGAGTGGTGGGGACTTTGGTAGTGGTGGTGGCTTCACTAGTAGAGGTGGTGTTGGTAGAAGTGGTTCCAATGGAGGTCATAGTGGTGGCTTTGAAAGTAGAGGTGGCTCCAATGGAGACCCTACTTGTGGTGGTGGTCCCGATGGAGGTCACACCAATGGTTCTGGTGGTGGCTCTGGTGGTAGTTCTAGAGGAGGTTCCTTTGGCCCTTTATCTTCTAATGACCCTATTTTAAACACTCTTCTTCAAATATATGGGTAATATGTAGAGCTAGTTGGTGAGTCTCTCCCAAGCCTCTACCTAGCCTATCTTCCAACCCTTCTTCTGACATAGCCTATTGTCAGTCATAGTTCTAAACACTCCCTTCCCTCAAGGAATGGAGATCCCTAAAATTGAAAAATATGGTGGCAAACGGGACCCACAAACGCATGTGTCCACCTTTAATGCCCTATGTACAGATTTCTTCCATCACGACGAGTTGATGGAAAAATTATTCCATTGATCTCTCAAGGATACATCACTCAAGTGGTACTGTTCCTTTCCCAATAATTCCATTTTCTCTTTTGACCATCTTGTAAACCAATTCTTAGGACAATCCCAAGCTAACATCGGGCTGAACATGACCTTTTTGGATCTTTTCCAATCAAACAAGGTGATAATGAAAAGATTACTAATTTCATAGCGGGCTATCAGGCCCTCTTCTCACAAATTTCATATCTGCTACTTGATTCTAACATGCATAAGGTATTCATAGGGAACTTGCAGAGTCCTTGGCAGGAAAAAATTTCCCTTATGAAATACCCTTCTTTTGTGCATTTGTGTGTAGCCCTACGAGAGTAACAATAGATGGTAGTTCAGTTCGGGGGATCCTCCTTGCCCCCCCGTTCTAAAGGAAAGTCCATCGTGTCGATCTTTGGGAAAGGTAAAGCCATTGTGAATGTAGTAGCCGCTATGGATGAAAACGGCCTCAAATACAAACAAAAATTCACAAATTTAGCAGAATCTTATTCTTCCATCTTGCATAAGTTAGTGAAGGATATGATCATAACCTCAATAAACCCTAAACATCTTAAAGAACCATTCCCTAGTTGATAAGATGCAAGTACCTATTGTCAGTACCATCGAGTTAAAAAACATGATACTAAACGTTGTATGTGCCTACTTCATGAGATATAGGACCGCATCGAGGATGGTACTATTCATCTTGATGGAAGCAAACAAAGCATGAACAAATCAGTGGCAAAAGTGAATAGTGAATTACAGAAATACATAGACCCATTCTTGTCACATTCCACTGACATGATTGTCAATCCCACCAATTCTATCACTTACCCCGAGGCCTATGTTAACATGGTCATGATTACTTCTACCACAGAGCCTACGACTGGTTTTCAGGATGTGACATTCACTTTGTAGGACTTACCCCTAAACAACAAGCCCTCTCCCCTCTACATTCCCACTCACCTCAATGGTAACATGGTGACATGAGTCTTAGTAGACCCCATGAGTCGAGTGAATGTTATTATAGAAGAGACGTTGTGGCTTAACTCACTACATAGAAAAGAATACAAAGAAAAAAAATCCACCATCTGTACGCATGATGGTCTTTGTCTAAAACCTTATGGCTTGGTAACTTTGTCTATCCTAGTTGGACCTAGGGCTATTGACACAGTTTTCTATGTCATTCTAGAGTCATATTTGTTCAAGATGAAGCTAGGTATACCGTGGTTAGCTTCCAAGAATGGAATCGCCTCTGTTATTCACAAATGCCTAAAGTTCTCCCATGAAGGTGTCGTGCATGTAGTGTGTGACACTGGATATCAATCTCTAGTATACCATGGGGGATATTCATTAGACCATTTTTGGCTCACCTCGGTTGGTCCACTTCCTCCAAGAACAGACCTACTTTAAAAGAACTATGTGAAATATAAGATCGGGGATAGAGGATAGCCAAAATTGGCTCTCCTTGTAGTACAACAGACAACAACTTCCTTTGTCTGAAAAGGGAAGGATAATTTTTCCTCCTCTCAGGCTAACTCATCCACCCTCCTCTCTTGGGAGGAATATTGGATGAGCAATCCTGGCTTCTACCCATTAAGTCCGATGATCCCCCCTTGGCGTAGACCCTAGATCAAGATATCAAACCTCCCTTCTAAACCACCTGGAACTTGGTACTATTTGTATGGTAAAGGAAAAGGTCCACATGGGGATTCCTCTATGTCTCGACCTCCACGGCCTCTACCGATCCTACTCCAAAAGTAGTGAACGGGAATAGGCCTGCTGTCGAGGCACTTGATTCAACTCCCCCCACTGCTTCTCAACTAGCTTCTCCTGCTCCCATTTAGGAGTATGTTCCTTAGGAAGAAATAGCTATAGCGGACACTCCCATGGCTGAGTAGGAGCCTTCTATTCCTTCATAGCCTCCGGCCTTTGATTCAAAGAGTCACAAAAACCAGCTTGCGCGCGAGCGCAAGTTCTGACGAAAGGATCTCATGGTGAAGCATGTCACCTTATAGAGGAAGGAAGAAGAAACAATTTCCCCTGTATCAGGGCCTCCTACCGCATCCTCCTCTCTGCTCCCCTCTGCTTCTATTCAATCTAGCTCTATATCACTTTCGGCTTCCATTGTGAGTATGAATGTGCCTGATCCTAAAAAGTTGTAGGTGTTCATCACTCCTTCAGTGGAGCCTCCTCTATTGATGTTCCTTCCTAATTTCCATCCTTTTCTGAAACCCATAGATATGATGAACACTTTGGTCGTATCTACTGCGGTTCTCTCCTACTCCTCTTCCTCTGCACTTCTTACCTCGTTTGTGGGGAGTTTGCATCTTCCGATAAAGCAGAAGGTAGAGAGTGGTCCTTCAAACAATGGAGGACGTAAGAGGAGTCCACCTTCTCTGAAAGGTGGTCCCGCGTTGTTATTTTTTCCTAGTGATAGAACTAGTCCTAGCTTCCCTTGAGTTCATCACCACTCTCGAATCACTCAGTGAGCATAGCGGTGAATCTCAGGAACAACCTTCTCCGTCCATTGAGGTAAAGTATGGCACTCCTGTAAAGTGCATGTTTAACTCTCTTGACAAGGTTTCAGCCTCGTCAATGATCTTCATGAAATTGTTGACCTTAGCTCCACAAGAGCTCGGTGGAGAGGACCTTGCAAGGCCCTCTTCCTTGGCCCTTCTTGCGGTCGGTTCAAACACTCCTCCACTTAACATTCCACCACTGCAGGCTTGTCCTCCTTCCCCCTAGAATGATCTAGAGTGGGAGGTGGACAACCTCTTAGTTGACCAGTGTTAGGAGGCCCCTTCTTTATCTTTAGATAAGATGTGTGTGTGTGTGTTGTGATGTTCTCCCCCATGATCGTGCTATGTGTTCCTGGATGACCCTTGTCACCCTTTTTGGTGCTTGGATACAGACAAGGTTTTTGTTTCATAAACCTTCTTCTATTTTTATCATCATTCTTCCATGTTTGTGTCTTGATTTTCAATAAATTGGGGATGATGCAAAGTGTTGGTGGAATTTAGGCTTCCCTTCCATTTTGACCCAATTTTTTATTTTTACTTTGTCTTCTCGTGCATTCTTCACATGGTCTAATATAGTAGGGGGTTGATGAAAATTCATTTTATATACTATTACTATACATATGTATATTTATGAGTAGTTCTGACCCTAAAATATCAGGCTACCCCTATTCCCTATGTCTATGTTATTTTCTTTTTCTTCTTTTTCTTTATCTTTCTCTCTTCATTGCTTGAGTTGTCCCTCTCATGTGTGACAATGCCACTTCTACATCACTTTTATTTTCAGAAAACACATTCATTTCCAATGAATATTTTTGCGAGAATCTTCACAAAATTCTTTCCAAGAATTGCATTCTCAACTTCAAACCCTAATGGAACATGTTTCCTTCATCATGGGTTTGCAAAGAAAGAACTTGAGAACCTTCCTCAGAGGTGGGAACAATTTTAACCTTCCCCTCATGTGGGGTAATCTTCTTCCTTTCAAATTCCTTGATAGTGAACATCTTTCAAAAGGATTCGTTGATGATGAATTGATTCGAGAAAGAAACGTCTCTTCCATACTTTCGAATAGTGCATCCCTTGAGTGGACCCCTTCTTTACGCTATGTTCCTGAGGGACCCCTTTGAAAGTTTTCCAACTTGTTGAAAATCTGCGAGACTATCTACTTATTTTCCTGTGTGGCCACTTTCTAACATGTTCTATCTACGAGTAAACATGCCACTTTATGGGTGCGCATATGAAGCCACTTTCTGACTCTGTGGAGTCCCTTCATTGGGTTTCCTCCATGTGAGAGATCTTGGGGGAAACCTCCCTACAAGTCTGCAAGTCTATAAGGAACTTTCTTGGGTTTCCTTCATGCGAGAGATCTTGAAAGACACCTTCGCTGAAGGTCTATGGGTCTATAGGGTGTTTTCCTAGCTTCCTCCATGTGAGAGATCTTGGGGGATGCTTCTTTGCAGATCTGTGGGTCTATAAGGAACTTTTCTGGTTATCCTTCATGTGAGAGATCTTGAAGGACACCTCCCTTGCAGGTCTGTGGGCCTCTGAAGCACTTTCTTCTTGGGGATTCCTTCATGTGAGAGATCCTCAGAGTTGTCTCCTTTCAAGTCTACGGGCCTGTAAGATACTTTCATTCTTCAGTTTCATAGTTCTGAAGGGCTAAGAAGTCTTTTACTTGTCCTGTGCTTTCAAGTTCACCAAATCACAATCTGCTTCCTCGATGGTTTAGGTATACATTCCTAACTCTACTACTTCTCTAATCTACTTTACCGAAGTACTCATCAATATTCGTGCTCACTAACTTGGAGGAAAAATGTATAGGAGCGAATTTGTACCCCTTATGAAAATTCCCCTTTTACACTTCCTCACCTTAGAAATTGAAAGATGAAGGAAAAAGTCCACATCAACCCACTTCCTTCATTCCACTTGGCATCTATTTTGTGCATCAGCAGAAGAATAACTATTGGGGATGCCCGCGTGGTGCATAGACATCTACACAGCGTGCTTACATTCCTAGCGAATTACTGTGTCTGAAGCCTACATAGGTGTTACACTTCCCATTGGGGTCAATTTGAAACGCCCCTCTTTGACCAAACGACCCAAAAATGGCCATTTTTCTCATTCTCCCTTCAAATTCATTTATTCTTCATGTAATCCATTTTCTTTTGGCACTCCCTAATCATTCTAGCATTCACTACTTGCACTCTCAACCTTCAAGCAACAATTTTCACTCCATAGTAACAAAAACAACACTCGATCAACTTTGTAGAGCAAGTGTGGAACAACACCATTGCAACAGGGGCTTGAGTCCTCTCATTTTCTCTTCCATTAGCTAGTGAGCTCTTGGAGGAGGTGGTAAGATTTTCACTCCTCTCCTTTATGATTTGGTTGAGTAGCACAATACTATTTTGTAGTGTTTATTGTGTTATTTACTTTCATTCTCCTTTATCATACTTTTCTCCATTGTTGCTATCTTGGTTGTCCGTGGAGGTGGAAACACCAAAATGGGGGTCTGACTGAGGTAGACCCCTATACAACCCCCCAACAATTTTCCTCCTCTTGTGTGTAGGTGGAAATATATTTGGAGCTAACTGGTGAACAAGCTCTTTTGTGAGATCATTTTTGCCACCCTAGCTTTAATCTATTTGCTTTATCATATTCATTTATATATATCTTATTTCATAGCTTTCTTTTGCTCTCCCAAAAACCATTAGCTAGGCCATCAACATTTTTTCTGGTAGATCAAATGGTCTTTTTAATCCTCTGGTCATACAGATGCTAGCACACCTGAGAGATGCTACTGTGTTGTGTTGTCGTCCTAGAACCACACTCTCATCCTCGAGCAGAGAACTTCTTGAGGTATAGTGTTGAACCTGAAAAAGTAGCCCGCCCAACCCCATCTTGAATTCTGGATCTATAGAGTGATTGAAGGACCTTATAGTCCTCATCATTCTCGTCCCTCATCTCAAAACACCCCTTTAAGCTGAGGTAAGTTAGGGTATCCTTACGCTCTTGGCTCTTTGTGACATGGGGCCTTGAATGTGGTTGGTCCCTCTCTCTTACAATTAGATCTCCTTTGATTAATGGACCTCCTAAAACTCCTTTTGGACCCCCTAACAGTCCTCTAATTATTAGACCTCCTAAATCTCATGGCCACATCCTAAAATTTACAAAACAACTCACTAGTAATCATGTGTTGTGGAAACCAAGTTATCACATAGTTTCTCACACATATAACATAAGGAATAATAAGAAACCAGGAAAAATACTAGATCCATTCCCTCATTGATAGCATTCCCACAACTTGTTTTACCTAGAGCCCCTCATTTACCTCAACATAGTGGAAAGTAGTATGACCTTGTAGAACAACTTTGCAACACTCCTGCTAAGATTTCCTTGTGGGATCTCACTAAAACATAACCTATTTACCATGGAATGCTTCAAAATTATTTGCAAAAATTTGTTATCCCTCCTAGTGCACAACCAATTGATGTAGGAACCTTAATTGATGGTATGCATTTGATTAATGCGGATATTATCTTCCATCAAACTGAATTACCTCCCTTAGAAATGTAAAACAAATTATGCTTTGATAGTGTTGGTTGTTACTAACAAGGTTGGGATTAGGCATACCCTTATCAAGACAATTGTTCAGGGCTTAATGTTTGTAGTCTAAATCTTTTGGATAGAATTGGGGTGGATAAGACTAAAATTCAACTAGATAATTTGTCCATCTATGGTTTTGATAGTGTGGGAAAACAACAACTTGGTGTGATAATATTAACCATAAAAATTGGTAAGGCTAGATTACAAACTCCTATCCATTTCATGCCTCATGATCTTTCATATAATCTTCTCTTGGGTAGACCACATATTCATGAAATGAAAGCAGTACCTTCAACACTTCATCATTCAAGTAAATACATATACAACAATAAGGTTTACATGATAAGATATTATACTAAATCTAAAAATGGTTTACTATACCATAAAAAAATGGATCATTGACATTTACATGGTCTTTTAGGTCTTTCTCTTATGATTCTTGGTCTATTTTTTTTATTTAATGTTGCAGTGTAACTTATGCATTCACATTAGGTCCTAAATATTCAAATTATGACATCTTATGAAGGTGTTGTGAAGTGTTGTAACACATATTTACACTTTTCTAGACTCTTCTCATTATAATTCACCTAAAAATCACCTTTTCATCACTTATCAACTCCTATTTTAAAGTGTTGTAAAGTCTTGTAACAATATTTCATAATTTTGTAGGCTTAGTTTCACCATTTACACATTTCTTATGCTTTATTTGACCCCTTTATGCACTCATAAGGCTTAGTTAACTATATTTTTGAATGTAAGCCCGACAAATAACATTAAATGTGACTTAATTCCTGACACCCACTTTCAAGCCCAAGGTGGAACCCATTCACCATGGGTGGCGAATGAGTCCCTCTTGGCTACAAAATCAAAATAATTCAATTTTTTTCAGGTTTTATTCAAAATTACCTTATGTCGGCCTGTGATGATGTATCATTAGGTTATTAGGGCACAAGAGTGTATAAATAAGTGTTTTTCTCCTCGTTTGACATCTCCTACAATCTCTCAATCATCAAGTTCACTTACATTCATCAATTAGCATTCAAGAACTTTGCATCATTTAATCAAGCATTCATCAAGCATCTTGGAGCAACCATTGACATAACTTCATATTTCTTCAAAAAAATTGTGACTTTTATATGCAGTTTTATCAAGCAATTAGGTGTTGAAAGGTGGTCAATAAGTCAAAAAAGTGTTTCAAGTCAAATCAACCCTATTTCAAGCTTGGAGACAACCTACAACTCATTTTCTGTAGATTTGACTCCGTCAACCTGACAAGAAGACAAGTGCAAATCTAGAGCTACAGAATTGACCTTTGATTTCACATAATTTTGGGAGAGGACTTATTTGCCATTAGTGGTGAATCAGTCCCACCTTAAGGCTGAAAAAGGTGATTTTGTCATATTCCAGTTCTCGATAGTCAGACACCAATTTTCAAGAGATTTTGCCAGTAGCAAGACTAATTCGCCATCAATAGCGAATGAGTCCCACTGGTGATTTTCACTGATTTCTTCCTGCATTCAGATCATTCCAAATTCAACATTGATTTCCCAGGTGCATTTTGTTCATCCTTCTTTCAATTATGTTTTTCATTTGTTCATGTTTTAGTTCATTCTTGCATATCTCATTTTGTTTTCAAACATTTCATATTTCATAGGTTTTGCATCAATATTCAATCAATTTCATTAGTTAGTTGCATTTACAACATTGAATTTAGTCATATTCTCATCATACAATCCTCTATTTGAGTGAACGACTTCAATTTTGGGGTTCTATCTCTCTCCTTTTAAGTGAAAGATCCTAAGAGTGCAAGAGAAGTCCATAGCCAAACTCAAAAAAATGTTGGTTCATTTTGGTGAACTTGCATATAGAACACTTTATTCTTTTGATTACAATTGCATCTTGCATCCTAGGTTTCCTTTGCATCAACATTCAATTAGGTTTTGTTTTCTTCTTGCATCCTAGGGTTTCTCAAATTGCATTAGTGAAAGACTCATATAGACTTCATTTTTGCATCTCATATCCTTCAAAAACTAAGAATTTGCATTTACATCCTCATTCTACATCTGAAAAGCATTGAACACATTTTAAATTTTTTGAAAAAAACAAAAAAATATGATACTTGGACTCATTCGCCACCCTGGGCGAATCAGTCCACCTGCACATTTTAAGCTGCATTTTCAGGCATTTTCTAAGTATTTTCTGCATTACTGTTTTCTATAGTTACTTTCTGTTATACTTTCCAGATTCTCTATTTTCTTCTATTTCTTTCCTCTTAGTTTACTTTTATTCATTTTCATCATGGATTTTTCTTTCAATAAGTTTTGGAATTCATTGAAATCCTTAGTAGACATGTCCAATTGTTCCTTTGGCTATGATCCTAATGGCCTTGAGCTTCATTAGGGTCCTTAAACTCCTCATGATTTTCCTCCTCACGATCTAGACATCAGTGGAGAAGATGATGATAGCATGAAAAAAGTATTAACGAAATGTCTTGATTACCTGGAAGCCAATGAATCCTTTTACCCATCCATGAACTCACAAGATCTTCCCACTGTTGTACCTCTTGACCACTTTGGATACCTACATCTTGAAACCAATGAAGGACCTAAGTTCCATCCATCAGGTGGACCTAGTTCTTCTAAACAAACACATCCTCACCCATTTGGATCACAGAGTTACAAACACACCAATCAACCTTGAAGAAACATATGGAAAAGGCTTTACTATCCTAAGTAAACAAGGTTGTGATACAAAAAATGAGCATAACATTCATCAACTTCTTGAATAAAGACCAACAAAAGAAAACACAACAGGACTAGGATATCAAGATCCTCCTCATACTAATAAGCCTCCTTTTGAACATTGGAGACTTCGAGATGATAGTATTGTGATCTTTGATTCTCCTCCTGACTTGAATGTCCTTCTTCCTCGTGAGAAATCTTTGCCTAATAACAATGACCAAGAGAAAGACATCACCCTTGGTCCTGCTTCACCACATTCAATCTCCCCTAATGATAAACCTTTTTAATTACTTTTTCCTCCATCTAATAATGAAGAAGCTTTCCAAATGCTCCTTCATCATGGTCTCATCACTCTCCCACCACCTACTAGAACCAAAATTGTTAAGACAACACAAATTAGTATTGTGCCTATCACCACACCCTTGGACATCATACTAATAAGTGTAAAGCTTTACAGCGTATATTGGATCAACATTAGGATTTTGGACCTACTGAATTTATTGGATAGCAAATACACTTCACACACTTTGCCAAATCTACTCTTCATGCCATAGTTGTAGATTTTTCTATTCTCACTATTGCATGATCTCTTCCCATCACCCAACTCATCTCATTCTTACCCTACACTCCGTGGGGGCAAGAAGTTGTTAGCCTTGTCCTTGTACTGAATTTTTATTTGTCTCTTAACTACATTATTCATCTTCCACTTATATTACTTGATATTGTGAAGTCAATAACTTGGTTAATGGTTGACTTACATTTGAATTTTTCTTTCATGTGCGTATCGTGTTCCCCTGTAATGTGCATTTGATATTCTCTCTCTCTTTGTACACTTCCTCTATTTGTACCTATATTCTTCTATATGTCATATATTTTGCATTTTCCTTTTCACTTTTGTTTTGTGTTCTCCTTTTGGGGATGACACAAAGCGTTGAGACACCCTATGTCTCTACCATGTTGACCCAAACGATCCCTTTTCCTTTTTACTTTATCGTTTTCTTGTGTTTTTCCTTTTGGGGATGACGCAAGGCATCGGGACCAAAATATCTCCTTCATGTTGACCTAAAATCTTTTCCTTTTCTTTTTCCTTTTCATTTTCTTTTTGTTTGTGTTTTCCTTTTGGGGACGATGCAAAGTGTTGAGACCGCAATGTCTCTTCCATGTTGACCCAAAATGGACTATGTTTTTCTTTTTTTTTCGATCTCTTTGTGTCATTCTTCTAGTTCTATGTGCTTTGGGGAATGATGATAGTTCTAAGCTCTTTAATCAAACATTGCAGCAATGAACATACTGACCCCAAATCCATAGATCCCTTATGTTTTTGGTGTGTTCCTTTCTTGGGGGGAAACCTCCTTGTCTTTTGTTCTCTTTTGCATTCACATGAAGTAGCCTAACTTAGAAACATATGACTTGGCATAGGGGCTTTCCAAGTTGGCTCTCATGTCTTGTTTTCTTTTTTTATTTTTTCTTTGCTACTTTAAAGTAATTTCTCACATAACAGTCTATAGAAATTCCTTTAAAGTGGGGGGCATACATTGGCATCATTTCATTTGCATTCTTGGTTCTTAGTGCAGCCTTGTCACTTCATACGATGTGTTTGTCACTTTGTGGATGACATTGGGTGTGATGTCGTTCATAAGTGTGATTTATCTTAGCATATTACATTCCTCTTAGTAGCCTGATGTGACACACTGTATCCCCTAAGTTGTTTATATTATATTCTTTGATTGGTCCTCTCTTGGAGACATTAGACACAATGTTCCCTAAGTGACAGACCTTGCATGAACTTAACAAGACTCCTTTGAACATCTTTTGCATTTTACATTTTTGCATTTTTTATTTTACATTTTTCCACCTTGCATAACGCAACTTGCATGCTTGTGGTACCTTTCTCTTTGTTCGTGAGTTCTAAGCATACAAAGCTTTTCTTGTCTCATGAAGCACAAACTGGAATTTTCCTTTGTGGCACCTTGTTAAAGTTATTAGGAGGTATAACTTTAATATGGTTTAGTGGGAAGCCCATTCAGCAGTATGACTTTCCCCATAGCCACCTATGTGTTTGTGAGTGCATACCAACTAGCGTATGTACTTCACCTTTTGGGTCTTCTCACCTGACAAACTACCATGAGTTTTGTCTCCCCAAAGTGATTATGCATTCTATTTTTCTCACAAATAGCCTAGATCTAATCCACAACTTGTTGGACAGACGATCGAAGCTTGATCTGATTCTCCTTTTTCTTCTTCTATGTCACATTTTTGTTCCTTTGTTCTTATGTTTAATACTCCATGGGGATCTTAATCCTGGGGGCTTGATCATCCCTCTTGATCCTTGTCATTCCATCTTTCTAACATAAGTGCATTTGGATCCCTCTCGATATGCATGACTACTTTAGTGTGATTTTGAAGCAAGTTCATCCTCTCACTAAAGTGGGGGCTAAATGTACCATCGAAAAATGAATCATTGAAATTTTCATGGTCTTTTAGGTCTTTCTCTTGTGATGCTTGGTATATTTTTCTTTGATTTAATGTTTCAATGTAACTTTTGCATTCACATTAGGTCCTAAATATTCAAATTATGACATCTTGTGAAGGTGTTGTGAAGTGTTGTAACACATTTCTACACTTTTCTAGACTCTTCTCATTATAATTCACCTAAAATTCACCTTTTCATCACTTATCAAGTCCTATTTTAAAGTGTTGTAAAGTCTTGTAACAAGATTTCATGCTTTTCAAGGCTTAATTTCACTATTTACACCTTTCTTATGCTTTATTTGACCCCTTTATGCACTCATAAGGCTTAATTATGTGTATTTTTCAATGTAAGCCCAATAAATAACGTTAAATGTGACTTAATTCCCAACAACCACTTTCAAGCCCAAGGTGGGACCCATTCGCCATGGGTAGCGAATAAGTCCCTCTGGCTCCAAAATCAAAATAATTCAAATTTTCTTTCAATTTTTAATTCAAAATTACCTTATGTCAGCCTGCCATGATGTATCATTGGGTTACTAGGGAACAAGATTGTATAAATAAGTGTTTTTCTCCTCATTTTACATCTACAATCTCTCAATCATCAAGTTAACTTGCATTCATCAATTAGCATTCAAGCACTTTGCATCATTTAATCAAGCATTCATCAAGCATCTTGGAGCCGTCATTGACATAACTTCATATTTCTTCAACAAGGTTGTGACTTTTGTATGCAGATTTATCAAGCAATTAGGTGTTGAAAGGTGGTCAAGAATTCAACAAATTGTTTCAAGTCAAATCAACCCTATTTCAAGCTTGGAGACAACCTATAGTTTGTTTTCTACAGATTTGATTATGTCAACTTGACAAGAAGACAAGTGCAGATCTGCAGCTACAAAATTGACCATTGATTTCACAAAATTTTGGGAGAGGATTGATTCACCATCAGCGGTGAATGAGTGCCATCTTAAGGCTGAAAAGGGTGATTTTGTCAGATTCTAGTTCCCGACAATCAGAAACCAGTTTTCAGGAGTTTTTGCTAGTATCAGAACTGATTCGCCATTAATGGTGAATGAGTCCCACTGGTGATTTTCACTAATTTCTACCAACATTCAGATCATTCTAGATGCAACATTCATTGCCCAAGTGCACTCTGTTCAGCCTTCTTTTAATTTTTTTTTGCATTTGCTCATGTTTTAGTTCTGTCTTGCATATCTCATTGTGTTTTCAAACATTGCATATTTCATAGGTTTTGCATCAATATTCAATCAATTTCATTAGTTATTTGCATTTATAGCATTGTATTTAGTCATATTCACATCTTACATTCCTCTATTTGAGTGAACCACTTCAATTTTGGGGTTAGATCTCTCTCCTTTTAGGTGAAAGATACCAAGAGTGCAAGAGAAGTCCATAGCCAAACCACAAAATTGTTGGTTCATTTACAAACTAAAATAGGAGTGGAGAGTACTTTTAGAACATTGAAACCAACTACAAAAGTGGAATCTGTACAAGTTGAGGACAAAGATAAGTCTCTTTTATTGGTGAAAAATTTGTTAGATGATGAGTGGGGATCATTAGACCTACATTCATGAGGGAGTACATGATTACACATTCAAAATAAAAGAAAGAGAAATAATCCACAATGATATCAACATAATCCATTACTACATCCTCCACAATTTCTAGAAAAGAGGAAAACACTAATTACACATCCACTTATGGTGAAGACAATCATGAAAAGCCACCTTCTTTGAAAGAAATGGAAACCATTTATGGAAGAGGTTATGAACTTTTAAAACAACTTGGCTATAATTAAAAAGGATGTGGTGTAAAATAGCAAGGTATTAGTGTTCCCATAGAGCCTAACATGCAAGAAACAACAAGAGGTCTTGGCTATTTTCCTTCAAAAATATCAAAAATATCTTCACTTATTCAATAGCATTAGTTGTTTCTCCTTGCCATGTGGTAGTTGTAGTATCACACAATACTCACTACCATCCATGAGGGTATAAACTTAGCTTTATGCAATCAAATTTTATTTTCCAAGGAACAGCATATCATAATCCATTTGGCTAACCTTTCTCCTTACACTTGGGAGGGAAGGGTTTAGGTATCCTTGTGTTGGGTGCATTCCTTTTTGGGATCCATTTTCTATCTCCTTAAAACATTAGTATAGAAAGTACAATAACATTTTAAGGGGAGGCATATAATCCCCCGCTCATCATTTTTATAAGAAATGGCCCCTTCTTAGTGAGAATAGCATACATTTCCTGGGAAGTGTGACCTTTTCAATCAAGGCATGGTCTTCTTCATCTATGTGAGTGTCTCTTTGGTGGTGATATTAGGCTTGATGTCCTTTAAGAGTGTGACCTTTCTTGGCATATGATATTCCCCTTTGAGGTAATTCTATGGCTAGTATTCCCTAAGGTGTGAGTCTTCTATTCCACAATTTATCCTCTCTTGGTGGTGATGTCATGTGTGATATTCCCTAAGGTATGACCTTTCATATATCAATGAGCAAAGCCCCTTTTCTTTTTTGTTAATCACCTTTTGTGGAATTTTTGTTATAATACCCCTTGAGATTTTGGCCTTATCTTGTCATTCTTTATGCACATACTTAGGTGAGTTCATGCACCCCCTAATGTGATTTTTTTTTCCCCCATGGCGTTAAACTTTGTGCACCGACTAAGTTGATTTTTATTCATCCCCATGATGTTAAAATTTGTGCACCCCCTAAGGTGAGTTATTTTTTCCCCCTATGACATTAAACTTTATGCACCCCTTGAGGTGAGTTTTATGCACTCCTTGAAGTGATATTTTTCAAGATATTTCATTTATTCAACATAATGTAGCTTGTTGGGTCAGGAACTTGAGCACCCCTTTTAACATGGCCACCTAGCATAACAAAACTTTCTTGGCAGTGGAGCCATGTGTTTCATGAGTGTTTAGCATAGCACAACTTGTTAGACTTGTGGAACCCATAATATTACATGGACACCTAGCATAACATAGATTGCTATCCAATAGATCCATGTGGCTCATGAGTGATTTGGCATAACACAACTTGCTAGTCCTCATGGGAGCTTTCCTTTAACTAACATTTATTTTATAGATGGCATTTGGTATTTGAGACAATTTAAGGTTGAGCTCCTTTTTCCTTCCTAACTTGAATCCTTTAGAACTAACCTTGTGTTTGTTGTATTTATTTTGTGTGTATTCTTCATGTTTACATCGTGTTTATTTTCATTTCATCATCATCTTTATGTTCCATCACGCCATGTGGTTTCATTGTGTATGCTTCATGTTTTCTGACATGTATGTGTTTGTTGTCTTGTTGCATTCCATACATGTGCATTATTTTGTGCTTATGTTGAATTTTCGTTGGATCTTGGATCTTGGATCTTGGGGGCTTGATCACCCACCTATATCCTTAGCCATCCTATCTCTTCAACATTTGAATAATTGGACTCCTGTTGACATATATTTATCTACTTTAATGTGAGTTTCAATGTAAGTTCATACTCTCACTAAAGTGGGGGCTAAATGTAGCCTCAAAAATTGTCACCCTTGATAATTTCACACTATGTTTTGTCTCCCCCTTAAGTTATTGAGCATAATTGACCCCATAATTTCCCAAATTATGCATTCTATAGCCTATTTTTACCATTTTCTAAGAAATTGCAAGCATTAAATAAATACATCCAATTATTATTTTTCCCTCAACACCTTATGTCCTAGAAAATAGGGCCAAGATTGGGATGCCCTAGGGTGTCTAAGTCCTCCTATTATGTTGGGACCCAATTTTTAATAAGTCAATGTTGGCATTTTAACATTTGAAGCCCAACTTACAAAGGTCGGCTATTAGGATCTAATTTTTGGGAAATTAAAAATGGCTATAAATACCTAGTTATTGCATCATTTGAAATCCACCTAGCAAGAGGTGGACATAATAAGAATTCAAGATCAAGTCAAGAGCACCATTATAGTGATTTATTGTAGTAGTTCAAGATCCAAGCATCATGTAAAAAGTGTATGTGAGTTCATATTGTCATATTATCATTGTTTTTTGAAGGCTAACCCCATTTATAGGTCTCTAAAGCAATTCAAACAATCAAGCAAGCAAGATCCAAGACCTTGAAGTCATGTGTATGATTACAGTCCTTTAAGGAAGCCATTGAAGGGTGGCAAGTTGTAGCACTTTGTGATTTCATAATTCCTTCCTATCCATTATCATTTTATCATTGAGAATGCCATTGTAGAAGTGGACACACCAACACAGGATTGACTAAGGTAGGCCCTAAATGGAAAAACCCTTTCATTCTCTTTGAATGTGCAGGTTTCAACCTTGAAGAGGATTTGAAGAAGTGTGAATGAAAACTATTCATTGTTGCATTTGAAGCCCTACACCTTGCCAACTCATCGGAAACTCAACTACAAAATTATCCGATAGTGTTCTAACAACTTTGTAAGAAGAAACAGAGATCTCATATCTGTCATCAAAGGACCTCAAAAATAGAGAAAGAGAGTCATACAAGGACTCATATGCCCTTGGGTGAATTATTCCTCCTATTCACGTGGAAATATTTCTTTTTTGGGCAGGTACAAAGTCTTCTACACTTCTCAGATCTTCCTACAAACTTTGTTTCAGTCTGTGCATTGTTGGGATCTTGTATTTTACATATTAGGGCACATAGTATAATTAGGTTAATCATAGAAAATCAATTTCAATATATCCCAATCCTCAATAGGATGGAGATCCAAGTCTAATTGGCTCACTTTCATGGTTAAAATTCAATCTATATGCCTTGTTGATCTCCATATTAATGAAACCCTAGTAAAGGAGGCAATCAACCCTAGGTTCTATACATTCAAACTTAGGATCCCCCTATTTTCTATGTTTCAAAAATATCAAAGAGTATATTTTAATTCGCTACCACATGCAAATCATAACTAGAAACAACAATTTTTGGTCCAACTAATATCTTCTCCAAGACCACATATAAAGAAATTTTCTTTGATGGCTCTTAAGATTTTAACTTGAACTCCTTCCACCTTCAAGTGCACATCTTTGAAAACCCTATTATTTCCCTCTATCCATAAACCTCAACCCACATGAGGAGTAATAAGAGACCACATAATTTTAAGGGACATATTTCCAAAAGGAGCTTTCCATTACACATAGAAATCATTAAAGGAATTAGGGAAGACCCAACTAAGATTCACAGGGAAAGAATTTGATCCCAAATGATATAGGAGAAGTTGCACCCAAAGATAATTTGAAAGGATTCTTCCAAGTTACATTCACATAAAGCACATCTATTAGGAAAAGAAAAACCTCTTCGACATAGTTTAGCAATAGTAAGAATTTTATCTTGGACTAGAATCCAAAAGAATGTATTAATATTTGGAATTAGCATATGATTCCAAACCTGTTAGACCTAAAAAGAAGAGAAGCTTGATACTCCAACAACAAATCAAATCCCAAAGCAACAAAGTATTTACCATTTGAAGTAAGTTTCCAAATCAAAGTTTTATCATAGGAATTAAAAGAAGATGAATAAAGGAAAGGATGCATTGAAATTCAATCAAACACATATCTACAACAACGAATTTATTGCAACCCCCTTTTTGAAAATAATCAACCAAATAGTTTCCAAAGTATCTAATACAAAAATATTTAAAAGGTTGTTCCTAAGCTTGGGTGCTTAGAGTTAAATTTCCGCACCATAAATCTTCCCAAAAGTTAATTAGCTTGACATTCCCAAATTTCTATCTGATACCTTTCTCAATAATAAACCTAGCTTCAGAATATTCTTCCATATTTTTGAGCTCATAGGGAGATCCTCAGCTTTTAAAAGCTCCCTAAAATTACTATAGCCTAAGAAATATTTATTATTCATGATATTTGTCCATTCATTCTTTTTAGACCTAATTCTCCAAGAATATTTCGCTAGAAAGGAAGGATTGAATTCCTTTATTTTCCTAATGTTGAGACCACCCACCTTCTTAGGTCTACATATTTGATCCCAAGCCAATAAAGGGATTATCTTCCTTTCTTTAGTTTTGGCCTATAGGAACCTTTTTCCATTTGCTGATTCCATATACATTCTAGGGTATTTTAAAAGACTCATGGCATAGACAAGCATATTTTGAAAGGTTTCTTTGATAAGTTGAATTTTACCCACCTGACGAATCAAAGCCCCCTTCCAACCAGAAATTTGACATTGAAACCTATCCAAGATCCCTAACTAGAAAGAATCTAGAATCGTGTTATCATAGAGAAGCAAACCTAAATAAGTTGAAAGAAAAATTCCCATATTACATTGGAAAATTCCATAAATATTTAACTATCTTTACAATGGCGTATTCAAGAAGAAAATATTTTTTTTAGGGGGGATAATTTTCTAACTACATGCCCTTTCATAGTTTAAAAAATAGACCTGATATTTTTTGGATTCTAAAACAAAAGCTTCCCCCGTGATGATAGTGTCATCAACAATTTTTTTATGGGAACAAGGAGGCCATCTAGAGGTTAGGTGAATCCCCTTTAGAGATCCCACATTAACATCTCCTTGAATATATCTACCCAAATCCTCCACCATTATGACAAAGAGAAATGGAGAAATCATATCACCTTGTGTTGACCCCTCTTGAACTATTATAGAATCCCAAAGGGGACCCATTAATAATCACAAAAAATAGGAGAGGAAATGAGCTGGAAAATGAGATAAAAATTTCTCTGAAAGCAAAAACTAGATAATACTGTAGTTAAGAAAAGTCAATTAACCCGATAATAGGCTTTTAATAAATCAAGCTTAAGGAAAAACCTTTTCTTATTATTCACTATTTAAGAGTGAATATTTTTATGCACTATTATAATGAAATCCAAAATATTTATACGATGGAAAAAAATAAAAATTCTGAATGGATATTATATTAAAAAGGACAGATTATAATCTCACCACCAAAATATTAGAAAAGTTGTTGCACAAGCTAATGGGTCTGAAATTATCGAAAAATTTAGCACCAAGATTCTTTGGAAAAAGGACAAGAAAGGTTGAGTTAAAGTCTTTAAGTAAATTCCTACTCCCAAAAACTCCTTAGTAGCATCCACAACATCCTTCACCACTATATCCCAAAAATATTGAAAGTAGAAAAGAAGGAATTTGTCTAGCCCAAGTGCTTTATTACCTTCAAAAGAGAAGACTGACGATCTTATCTCCTTTGCAATAGGAATACTGATCATAATTTTCTTGCTTTCCTACAAACTAATTTTAGGAATAACTCCCAAAAATTGATCTTCACACTCTTCATCTTGTTTAGAATCATCAGAAAGGAGATTAGAAAAGAACTTCATTGCATCTTGATGGATTTTCACTTTCTTATCCAAAATAGAGTCATTGATCCATATAACTTTAATTCTATTTTTAACTCCATGCTTAAGAGAGGAAAGGTGGAAAAACTTGGTATATCGCTTACCACTTTTGAGCCATATTTCCCTAGATCTCTATTTCCAAAAATATTCCTCTTTGGATATAATATCATGAATATGAACTAAAATATCATTTTCCTAGATCAAAAGAAAAGGATCCATAACTTTATCATGGATCTCCTTCTAAACCCCATCCATAATATTTTTAATAGTTTACTTTATTTTAAAATTTTGACCAAAAGAATCTTTATTCCATTTTTTAACCTTGATTTTGACATAAGACAGTTTCTTAGCCATTTGGAACATAGAAAATCCATCGATTTTAATTTTCCACCATTTTTAATTTATCCTTAAGGTCTAGGTGCCTAAGCCATGTCTTCTTGAATCTAAAAGGGACCATTTCTTTCTATCCAACCTTTCAATAGAAAATGAAATCAAAAAATGGTCTGATCCAATATGAGTAAGAGTTGAAAGAGAGCAAGAGTAATTCACATACTAGTCCATAGAGATACGTGTTGAATTCAAAAACTACAACCATGGGAATTTTTGTGAATGTGGGACCAAATTTCTATTCATAGAGCAACCTCCAAGGTTTTAGAAGCCAAATATTCATTTTAACTAAGGGGGAGGAAAGGGGAAGAGATGAAATAAAAATGCATGCAAGCAACTATCCTAAGGCAATGTGCTAGAAATATCACTGTACCTATCCCTAACACTGCGTAATATATTTTGTACCTTTTAAATGTTACAAACAAATTAAAAGGGTATTTGCATGATTTAGAGTCTATAATATAAAAAAAATCCAAAACTATAGAAGAAAAGAAAAAAATAGCATATAGTAATTGTTTCCACACAATTAACATAGAACACCACATTCTCTTCATTCTTGGGTGGAGACAAAATTACTAAGGCCCAAAGGAATAGTATAAATCATTCAATCCTTCTCGCAAAGGGCGCCTACTAGGGTCTTAGAGTGAAAGCCAAAAACTATTGCTATTTCTATTTAAAATGAAAACTATTGCAATGGTTGTTCTCTAATGATTCCAAGTGTTTTTCGTAAGATGACGAACAACCCTTAATACAGTGCCCCTCAGGCAATTAAATAGAAAATCTCATCCTTTAGCATTGAAAATTGTGATAACAAAAAGATTCCCACTTCCTCACCTGCAACCATCACCATCATGGCGATGGTTGAAATGACCTAACTAGGAAATCATAAGCAACCCTCCATGTGTGGCAGTGGTGCCTTTTGTTCCTCCCTCAACCTTCTATTGCAACTACTTGTTAACCTCATCATTGAGTTTTCCAATGCCAATTTTTTGTTGAAATATGAGCCTTTTTTCTTAGAAAGTGTCTAGACTTTCCATGCATTAGCCTCCTCCAATACCTCATAGCAACCCTGTCAAAGTCCCTCTTCTGAGTGGCATGCCAAGCCACCATGCAGTGCCTCAACATATTACACTATAAGTTTAATCCTTCGAGTTTGATAGGATTTGCATGAATTTGACACGTGGCCCCCTCTACACAAACCTTGAAATTAAGCATAAAAAGGGGTCATGGATGAAAAGAAATTCTTGACAAATGGCCCACAAAGTCTTTAAAATATTTATCAAAATAAGACTATAGCAGAAAATTTCTATAACTTTTGGTGACTCTTGGGGACCTCTGCCTACAAAGGTGAGAACCTTGAACTCTTGTTTCGCATACCAGACTTGCAAAAATCAAAAATAGGAGTGCATTGACCTACATGTTTTGAAGAGTAGATTGTATAGTCGCCCACTCCACTTTGGATGGTTTCACCTTCTTCTTAAGAACTTTGGAGACCTTATCCAAAGCGATAATTTCTTTAAAAGAGAAATTATTTAAAGTCTACACAACATCCTTCATGTGATACTCCAACTGGGTGAGCAACAGTAAAATCCATTCCACCTCGATAACACTCAAGGATTCACTGAGGCCTTGAAAAATGACCTAGTCCTATTGCTTCCCTTCCAGTATCTACTTCATTTGATCCTCTGATATGACAATGTCATCTGGAAGGAAAGGGGAAGGAAGCCCTAACTGAACTAGCTGCTTGATATTCCCATTCATACCTGAAATTATTTGATTTAAAACATTTAAGCATGATTTAAATTTTAGATCCACTTTGTTACAATTAAGGAACTCATTATCCTTTTCATCCATTAATCTCTTTTTATCCACTCCCGCAATATTGAAAGCATCAACAATTTTGATCTGATGACCTTCAAAGTGATAGATGAGAGCATTTGATCCATTATGATACTCACCTCTACACTTACCTTCTAGGAATCTATAATGAATTTGAGCACAAGCTTCAGGGAGGTGGCTATATCTTTGATTCTTTCCCAATGTAGTTTTAGTATAGGAAAAAGTATCCCTTTTTCACACTTAATTTTGAAATAATAAAATGAGCGTAATTATGTCTTAATTTAGTGTTGTAATATGTCTTTCATATTCACATTAAGTTTAGGGCCCTTTTTAACTAAATAGACTTAATTTTGTCTTATTTTTTATGTTGTAAGGTGTACCTTTACACTTTCACATTAATCTAGGGCTTTATTAATTGATTGAGGTTAATTTTCCTTAATTGGCCCATTTAATTCAAATCCAAGCCTAATTAAATGCAAATTTTGAGGGATAAAACCCGACATTCATAAATTCCATTACACAACACTTAACTTTGGAAGATGTGTGTCCTAGTTAAGTAACCTAGGATACATCCGTAATAGGGTGAATGGATCCTCACTTAGATCTAGAAACCTATTTTAACATAATGTTTAACATTGACTTATGTGTGTCCTAGGTAAGTAGCCTAGGACCCATTTTCCCTATGGTGAATGGGTCCTCACTTAGACCTTGGACCCCCCCTTTAAAATATGTTTTTGGAAGTATTTTAATGATTTCAAATCTATAATTCAATGTCGACTTGTGATATTTGAATTTTGAGAATTAATGTTAAGATATGTATAAATACGAGGTTGTTTCACTTAGTTTCAACTATAATTTCAAGAGAGTCTAATATTTTCAAGTGTTCAAGTCCTAATAGCATGTTTATGAGATCAAGAGCAATTCAAGAGAAATTTCAAGATATTCAAGGGTAGATTTATTGAAGATTATTGCAGCAATCAAGGTTCCATTGTCGTGTCAAATATGTGTTGCATCATGAATGTTGTTTGAGCTAATATGGTGATGTAGTGCTCAAGATCTATTCAAGAATATCAAAGGAATTATCTCACATCAAGTTTCATGATCAAGATCTACATTCTTTGAGGCCACTTCATGTTATTTTGCAGATTTGTTATCCAAGGTTTCAAATAAAGTTTGGTGAGTTGTCACATTTTTTTTCATTCAACATTCCTTCTTCCACGTTTCATTTGATTTCAAGGTTTAATTACCAAAATGAGGTTTCACCAAGGAAAACCCCCATTTCCTAACAAACAACATTTTTCTCTCTTTGATGTGTGATTGTAGATTTTAGGTTGAAGATCATTTGAAGAGAAAATTTGAAAAAAGTTTCAAATTTGTCAAATCACAAAAACTCTTCTACAAAATTTATTAAATTCGGTTGTCTGAAAGTGAACACCTGGAATCTGGGAGTGCAAATCTGGTAGAAGAGAACCCTGAAATCATTTTCCAGAAACCATAGCCAAGACCCATTCACCATAGGGTGAATGGGTCATTAGTGAGCTTCAAAAGGTTACTTTTGGTGAAAGGTACACAACATTTTCCTGTTTACTGATCTGCCTTTTGATTACTGTTTCAATCATATTTGATTATTATTCTTCATTTGCAATTTGTAGCTTGCATTTTGGATGAAATTAGGAAAATAGGTCCTTTGTGCTTCACACATCTATTTTTCTTTGTTTCAGTCATACATAAAGCTACTAAATCAATGGAAGAATACTAGCTTGTTGGGAGTTGCAAGACAACTCAGGGACTTCAATGCTAGAGTTACTGGTCTTTATTTTAAGCCTTTTGCTAGAGTTATTCTCACATGTCCATAGAATCAAAGAGCTCTTTATCCATCAGTTCCAACACTTATTCATTTTCTTGTAGCTTGGACTCGGCTACCTCCCTTGTTTTTCCCTCAATATCCCTTTAGGCCTATGCTTTAGTTAGCTTCTTTGTTATACTATCATTCAACGCATGATCTTCATCCAACTATTTTTGGAACTTGGATTCAACCAGCTACTCTTCCTCTACTCTTTGAATTTGGTCCCAAGCTTCATCCAATTCCTTTTGGAGTTTGGCCTTTTCAACTTATTTGGCTTAGAGTTCCTCCCTAGGGGCTCCTACTTGTAAGTTCATGTGCAACTTTGAGATTTCATCATCTTTAGCCCTAATATTAGTTGTCAATATGTCCACTATAACCTTCATTCAGGTAAGATCTTGGTCCTTTTTATACACCTGCCTACCAACTTTGAGGAAGTTAGTGGAGACCATCTTTTGTATTTCCTCGATTAGCTTGACTTTGTCTTAAGGGTGGGCTTGTCTTAGGTTTAGGCCCAATGCATGGGTTGAATAGTCCTTTGGTTGCATTTTCCCCTCAATCTTAGGTACATTAGGTGCCTTATGAGCCACCATCAATGTCTAATGGATAGGATAAAAAATAGTCTTCATTCTTAGGGTGGCAATTTTTAAGCTCTCTTTCATCATTTTCTATAATCTTTCTTCTCGATCTTTTTGAGTGGTGTCAATCTATTGATAGTAGCTAGAAGGAGATTGAATATATTTCCCTACAAAGGGGGTACTAGGAGGGAGGTCAAATGGGATTGAAACCTAGGAGGTGACTACTTGCACTCCCTCTAGGGAAGATGATGGAAAACTTAAAATAGACAAAGAAAAGGGAGGGATTCTTTGCAAAGCATGAGCATAAAAGGGATGTGGAAAAGGAGTGATCTACGTAGTTGATAACGAGAGCATGGGAATTAATGTAGATGTAGGGATAGAAATAGACATAAAAACCAAATATTGCAAAATGGTGGAATTTGTAGTAGGAAATACAATAACAGAGGGGTTGACCAATGATTCAGAACAAAGTAAGGGATGAGAGGAATGTATTTGCATGGTTAAAACTACCACAGCTTGTGTTGTGCTAGTTATTTCTTCCTCCTCTTCAAATTTATGTCTAGGGTAAACATACCTTTGCCTTATTTTATTTGCAGATCGTGATGGAGTACTTGACAAGAACCCTCTCTCAATGAACCTACAGGTGTCTGAATTTGTTGAGGATTCAAAGATTCCAAGTGAAGCAAAAAAATTTGGCTCCTTTTTCCTATGACATTATGAATTTTCTCTAATTGCATTAGTGAGGGTCCCTATGGTACCTCCTCCAACTTCTTTTATGTTGAAGCATCCTTGTGTATACAACATGTATCAGCGGGTGAAGATGAATCTAGATGTGCTTCATCCCAATTCTTTTCAAATTGTTCATCTATTAGGAAATCTTCATATCTTGCGTTTAGAATATCATTATCCTAATAGTAGATCTAGAAATCTGTGATCTTCTACTTTCCCATCACTCGCTATCCAGTCTAAGGAGCAGGCCCTTATAAATTTTCAATTATGGATCAAAATTATTCTTAGGAAAATAGAAAGCCATGGGGGTTGTTGCTCTCCTGCAACCATATCCAAGTCAATGTAAATATATGGCTCATCCATGTCTGGGGACTTATGGGCCTCTCAAAAAGGGTGTGACTCAAGGATGAATTGTGGGGTCATTTTTAAGCTCACCATACATTCATTAGAGCCATAGCTCCATTGATTGCAAATCACATCCAACCCTAACTCTATTACCTTCAGGGTGAGTAGATGTTCTGCTTGCCTTTTCTTAATTGATATCCCCCCTTTTGTGAATGGGAGCTTGTAGATAGCCTTTTTCTTCCTACCAGACTCATACTCTAAATTAATAACACTTAACATTCGAGCCAACTCCAGAGCTAGAATTCTATCTGTTAAATGTGTAGGGAGCCTAAACAATTCCCCTTCACTTGAACCAAAGAAAATTTAATACTGAAGAACCAATCACAAGGTGGCATTTGATTACTTATCCAACTCATTTGGCAGGCCATGATTCATAAAGTGATTTTTTGGGACTTGAGACTATTAAGGGAGGGCTAAAAATGACTCAGAAAACTCATAATAATCATATTTAACAAAAAAAATATGAGTCTATGTAGATACTGGGATCACCTTAGGGACTTGGGAGGAATCCAAAGTTTCTAAGGCTATATAATAGCTAAAGAAGTCCACATTTTGAAATTGTAGGAGATGGGATAGAAACCATCACCTAATTCTTTCCTCATGCTTGTATGATTGTAATTGTTGGTGTATATTTTCTCCAATCACATTAGTAAAATCCATCCTAAAATTATGTTGTTTCCTCAAGAAGAAACCAACTCGTAGCTGAATTTCAAAGAGTTGGTCATCTTTGTCTAGGCAAGAAATAAAGGCAAGCATAGAGAAAGCATCTTGCATGTCTTTACAAAAAGCTCTATGAAAAACCAAGATTTTTGACATTTGGAGTTCATTCCAGCCTCTCAAGCTCATGGTTGAGAAACCTAAGTTGAGTATCCCTTGTTGACCAAAAATTCTCCATTCTCTTTAGCGAATAGACCTCCATGGAAGAACCATAAGCGAGGCAAAGAATTTCCTAGATAGTTGTGGCATTGATTGTGATCCTCGGGTGATTTATTGCCAAATTTTCACTCACAAGGTCATATAGGTGGGTACATGCATCCATTAATTACTTAAAAGGGTACACTAGTGAAACCATGGATTGATCCAACATTGAAGACTAGAGCATAAACTCGAGAGAGTTGAAATCCCCCTCTTTCTCTTTCTAAAGAATTTTCACATGCATGTCTTCCCAGAGGCTCTTAGGATATCTATTTAACTTAGGTTCTTAGATTTCACCCATGAAATATAATACCACTGAAGAGTCTCTAAAATTTCCTTTCTTAAAATTCTTTGTATTAGACAATTGAGTTTTTATCGACATAGGAGGTGAGGCATACAATTTTCTATTTGATAGGTTAGGGAAAGACTCCTATGCTACTGCTTTTTCTTGACCAGATTCTGAGGTTGATTTTACTAGATCCATGGTTGATGTCTTCACTAAATTTCTTATTCTTCATTTTTCTTGATGTTGCGGGAAATTTTCTAGGCACAATATCAACTACCATTAGGCCAATTCATTCAAATTTAATTCCACTTCTCCTGAAAATAGCACTCCTTAATGGTAATAAGTACTAACAACTCATTGTGTCACCTTTTTAGGAACCTCAAACTCACATGTGGCACTAAAAGGAAACTCAACTACATTTTGCATTTAAAACATCTCCAAAGGGGGTGCTAAGGGTAATTTCTCATGATCAAACACAAAAGGAATGCCAAGGCCAGTGAGACACTTGGTGAGGGGACTGAAAAACCTATGCAAACAACACTTATTGGAAAGGAAAGTACACTCCAAAAGAAAACTAACTAACCTATTTACAAGGAAGCCCCATGGGCGATCAAAAAATAATTAAAATTCTTCAAGTAGATTTTATTTACTGAAATCTCTAAAGTGTTTCCCTTCATATCCTCTAGTTCAAAATTATTGATTTATTTATACCCGATAATGTGAAAATTCCCTTTCCATAGTGAATTGAATTTGGCATGTTGGCCTAGCCTTGAGGCTTGCTCGTCATACTTTAAGACTAAATCTCCTTCTTGAAATTTGGGTTTTGAAGCTTTCATGTTGAACCATCTCTTTACTAATCCCTATTAGTTTATCATGGACTCATGAGCATTTTCCTGAGCCTCTTGTACATTTAACAACTTTTCCATCCATACTTCCATAACTCCATTTTCTTCTACTTCCACAGATTTGAGCAATTGCAATTCCAAATTTTCCATGGAGATTGGAAAAATAACCTCCTTAGCGTAAACTAATTCATATGGTGATGTTTCAATATTTTATATGGGGTGATTCTATTGGCCCAAAGCACCATTTTTAGATTCTTATGCCATTCTTTTTTATGGTCTACACCAATCCACTTGATCAATCTAATCAAATTTGTATTCGTAGACTCTACTAGTCCATTACCTTCTGGATAATAGTTCGATGAATTCTTAAGAAAAATACCATGTTTTAATGTGAACTCCAACATCTTTGAGTTAAGGAAATCTCTTGCATTATCTGATATTATGGTTTTTGGTGGGCCAAACCTTATTACTAACTCTTCTAAGAAGCTAAGGATCTCATTTTTTATAGTTCATTTTAAAGGAACTACCTCTGACCATCTAGTGAAGTAATCTATGGCAGTGAGGATCCATTTGTGATCTATGCTAGATATTAATTTGATCATCCTAATGAAATCCAAACCATATTATTTGAAAGGTTCATCAACCATGATCAGACTCAAAGAAATGACTGAATTCTTACATTTTCCAACAAAGAATTGGAACTATGGACATTTTTTAACCAGACTACGATAATCTATGAATAAGGTTGGCTAGTAATATCATATGCACATGAATTCCATTGCAGTTGTTTTCACTGAGAAGTGACCACTCGTGGGGCTATTATAGAATTCACACAATATTTTATCAGCTCGATGTCTATCTACGCATCTAAGAAGTACTCCCTTAAAGTTTATTTTGCATAGAAACCCCTCAACTAGTGCATATCATGCCCATGGTAATATGAAAAATCTTCTTTTACGTGGTGAGAGGTTTTCTAGGTATTTACCAATTACCATGAAGTGGTTCCTTTCATCAACCCACAATTTTGTAGCTTCAAATTGATTTACTAGAATTACTTTCAAAAATTTGTCCTCAGTCAAGGCTTTAGCTTCTTCAGCTAAACATTCACATAGTCCTCTTCCTCGGATCACTTTTTTTTTTATCTAACTTCAATGTTGCACTCAAGAATTTTTGTGATCTAATTTTTCTCTTTTTTTTATGATCTCTCCTTCCATGATATATTCCCTTACACTTGAATGAGACACATAAACCATTATTATATTTACTAACACTAGATGTTTCAACTTCTTGAGGACTTTCACAATGGTGAACGCTTGTTTTTCAAAAAAGTTACACTCGGTCTTATACCCTTGTAGGGTTCCTTAATAGAAGGTGAAAAGATGTTCACCTCTTTCTCCTTCTACTTTATGTGTAAGCACCATTGTAATACTATGTTCATTCCCATAGACATACATGATGAAGTATTTGGAGAATTTAAGATTAACCAATACCAGGGTAGTGGAAATTTCTTCTTTCATCTTTTCAAATGTAGTTATTCCTTTGGGGGTCCATTAAAATTTGAGTCCTTCTTCAACATAAGATTGATAGGCCTAACGAGTCTAGAAAAATTAGAGATAAACCTAATAACAAAATTAATTATGTCGAGGAAAGATTGAACTCCTTTCTTATTCACCAGCAAGGGCAATTCCTTGATGGCCTTCACTCTTTTGGGGTCTATGGAAATCCCCTCTTTAGAGACCACATACCCAAGCAGTTTGCATTGTGGGACTCCAAAAGTACATTTCTTAGGGTTCAAAGATACCCCAAATTCTTGGTACCTCCAGAAGACCTTCTCTAAATGATCAAAATGATCCTCTTTAGACTTGGAGAATACTAGAGGTCACCCAAATATATAAGGATGATAAAATTGATCAAATCCCTAAAAGCAATGTCCATTACCCACTAAAAAATAGCCCTTGAATTTGAAAGACCAAAAGGCATCTTGACATATGCAAATTTTCCCAATTTTGTAGTAAATGTAGTTTTATGTTGATCTTCTTCTTTAACCCACATTTGATTGTATCCGAAGAAACCATCTAGTAAAGAAAACATTTCTAACCCCGTAATTGTTTGAAGAATTTTCTCCATGGATGGAAGGGGATAGTGATATTTCAAAGATTCTTTTTTCATGTCTCTAAAATCAACACAAAGTCTAATATCACCATTCTTATTTTAGATAGGAACCAAGTTGGGTACCCAGGTAGAATGTTTAATCGAATATATGATCCTTGAATCTATAAGTTTCTTCAATTCTTGGGCCATAAGAGACTCTATTTTTGGGTTAACCAGTCTATGCTTTTGGTTGGTTGGCTTATCTCCTTCAATCAAGTCTATAGTGTGTTGGCTCACACTATGATCATAACCCTTTAGATCATCATAAGTCCATTCCATTAATTTATCATATTCAATATAAAAGGATATTATACTTTCCTTATGCTTTTGAGGGACATCTTTTCCAACTTTTAGTCTTCTACCACTTCTAACATCTAGAGTAGAGTAGTCACCTTTGTTTGCAATAAACTTTCTCTTATTACTTTTGGTACCATCAAGATCAAGTATATTCTCTAGAGTGATTAATTCTTTTGGAATCTTGTTGTTTAGAGCTGGATAATCTGATCTTCATAAGCCTCTTTAATTTTTGGCTATAATTGTTCTACAAATTCACCATAATGTTGAATAAACATGGAAATATAAGCATCACTCTCAAATACTTTCCATTTTTTATCATTATCAAGGATTTCTAGTCTCATGATCACCCACACCATATGCTTCTTAGTTAACATGTCTACCACTAGGTCAAACTGGGAACTGGCTATCACCATTCTATTTGCTTCAACATTCTAAGATCTTGGAATCACTTTGATGTTGAAGGCTTCAAATCCTTCAATTAAATCCCACACTTTGTGGTGGTAGGATGATGTTCATACATTTTTTTCAGTTGATGTTTCTCTTATCTATTTTATCAATAGCTTTCAATCTCTGAAGACCTTTAACCATTTGATTCCCATCTGCTCTGTAAGACTCAACCCGTGGACTAGGCCTTCATAATTGGCTTCATTGTTTGTATAGGAAAACTAGAATCAAAAATCTCTAAGGGTCTTTCCTCTAGCAAGAGCTACTAGGAAGATACCAACTACTAAACCTACCTTACATCTTGCACCATTAAAGTATAGATTCCAAAGGTTGGACTCATCATTTGGGCTTCTATGCTAGCTTCCTTGACTTTTAGTCACTTGAGGGATGAATTGATCTTCATCATAGATCATGTATGTGCTAAGACTGGTAGCATCATAAATTCCAAATGGATCACTCCTGATGAGCTCATTAATCAAAAATTATTCATTTTGTGCTCCTACTTTTGGTTTCTTCTTTATCTTTTAACATTTCCACAAAATACAACTCATTCTTCAAAAATATGTGTGGGTGGCCTCAAATTTTATCACAACATCATTGACAATGTACTATGAGTGTAAAGGTTCAAACAATAATTTCATGTTGGCACCATGCTTAGTCCTTAGGACTAGGTGAGGCCAATCCAAAGACAAATATCCTCCAATCTTAGTAGTGAAATCTCTTGACAGACATAATCCAAAAATGGGAGGGGTATCTATTACTACCACCTCTTGGGCAACTGTAATGTTGGGACATGAATACCAGGTTAAGGGAAAAAAATTGATTATACCTATAGCTTGGACCCTTTTTCCCATCTAATTGCATGATTCCTCTATCAAGAGGCTCATATTCTAGTTTTAATGATTCTATAGTTAACTTAGGCATAACTGTGGTGTTGGCACTAGAGTCAATCATAGAATTATGGAGCAACTTATCCCCTATAATGAGATTTAAGAGAAATTGGGTGGGTTTTGATTTATTTACCTCTTCTTTCACCACCTTTTCTTTTGTATTTGTAAATTTTTCAATCCTAGGGTTTGTGACTCTTTAACCAATGCTTTGCTTTTCATGCAATTACATTCTAGGATTACATTGGATTTCACTGGCCTTTCACCACATTCAAAAGCTTCTCACAAAAAATATTTATGCTCCAGGATAGACAAAATATCCCATAAGGAGACATGGGTGAGGGCCTTCTTCAATTTCTCTACCACATTGAGTGGTCCAGATATTTGGGCCTTTAGTTCTTTCACTTTACTCAAGATTGGCTCGCTCTACTTCTGGAACGCTCGAGTTGATGCTTGTGCTTTCAGATTTTTCTCAAAGAAAGGCTTGGGTTTTAGTATTAAGGGTATCTACCCTTCGATGAATCTCTTTTTGGATTGAGTATAGTAGTGTGATTGGACTTGAGGAGTCTTTTATGTTGATGCCTTGTTAGCGAACACCACATCTTCTCCCTTCATCTAAGAGAATAGTGCATGGTTCGAAGAAATTTCACCTTCTTGCTCTAGGGACATGCCTTGCACTTGTGCCATAGGGAGGCATGTTCCAATCTAGGAGATTGATAGGCATATGAACTTGTATCATTTTTAACTCCATTTTTTGTTTTGTGATCTTTTACTAAATATTACCTCTAGCATAGTTTCAAGGAATGTGTACATCTTTACATGGGAAGCACCATGAATTAGTGTCATCCTCCAAATTTTTTTGACCTACTACCAAATCTCTATTATGACTAAGTGGTATAGCTTGTAGTGGAGTCTGAATTGGGACTATTTGATTTGTAGGTTGAGCCTAGTTATTTACGTGTACTCCTCCTTGGTATTGGTTATACTAGAAGGGAGGCTTATTTCCTTAAAAATTATGGTAAGGGGGATTAGGTGGTACAAATTTCTACCTCTTAAGGTTAATTATCCCATTAGAAAAATTCCACAATATATTTTTCATATCGCGCACCTTCGTAGCCAAAGAGGTAGAAGAAGCTGCATTAGTCTATGCATTAGGATATATATACATTAAAGGAGGCGCAGATGAGGTACTAAGGGAATTTTTTGGTGATGGAGGTGGTATTTCAGGGAATACAAGTATGGGTGGTTGAGGAGGAAATTTTGTGATATCTATAAGGTTATTCTCATCCCTAACAGCCAAGTCATATGCATATAGAAGGTTTTGACCTCCTAGCGACTAGATCATAACAACTATGTTAGAGTTAAATGCCTTCAAGTAGAAAAAAATAGCTATACCTACTAAGGGTCTATCTGTTGTTAGGCTCCTTTTATAGGTATTGTGGAACTTGGTGTTAAAATCTATAATAGCCTCTTTTGAGGCCCCTTTGATTGTAATTAGCTATTGGAGTAAAGACAATTGGTCTCCTTTCTCATTGAAATGGTAAAAGAATTTGTTGCCCAATTCATCCCAAGTGGTGATGGAGGTGGATGGAAAAGATTGATACCAATCGAGAGATCTCCCCTTAAAAGAGGTAGCTAGTAGCCTTAGATCTAATTTCTACTCTGTGATATGGTACACCATGCACATATCGACAACATCTTTCAAATGTTTTGTCAATGTCGTATGATCCTCTCCCATGAACTTGGGGAGAAATTTTTGAGCATTAGCAGAAATTAGATCCCATGTAGCCAGAGGAATTGGAGGGATGAGATTTCTATCTTTATTCCAAGCCATAAAGTTCCTTGGTTCTCCTAGGACATCCATCTGCTATGGTTGTTGCATTGTGCTAAACCATGTGGCTCTTTGGTGGGTAACAACCACCAAAACGGTAGTAGCAGGCTTGGATTTGACCTTGTAATGCACCTCTGGCGTATAAACCCACTTCTAATATAGCTTTTAGTTGGTCCCACTGAGTGTACCAAAAATATTTTTGATCTCAAAAACTTGCTCTTAGGAGATACGACTTTGCGAAGTTCTGCGAATGTGGGACCAAATTTCTATTCACTTAACAACCTTTAGGGCTTGAGAAGTTGGCTCTTCATTTTAACAAATTTCTATCACTGTACCTATCCCTAACACTGCATAATATATTTTGGAGCTTTGAAATATTATAGACAAATTAAAAGAGCATGTGCATTATTTAGAGTCTAATATATAAACAAAAGCCAACACAATAGAAGCAAAGAACAAAATTAACATATAGTAATTAACTCCACACAATTTAACCCAAAATACCATGTCCTCTTTAGTGCTAGGCGGAGAAAAAATTACAAAGGCCCAAAGGCATAGTATAAAACATTCAATCCAACCTATGAGGAGCATCTACTAAAGTCTTAGAGTGAATGAAAAAATCTACTACTATTTCTATTCAAAACTAAAACTACTACAATGGTTGTTCTCAAATGATTCCAAGATTTTTCAAAATAAGATGAAAAACCCATAATATAGTGCTCCTCAAGGGCTTAAATTGAAAAACTCCTCCTTCAACACTAAAACCATGATAAAAGAAAATTCTCCCACTTCCTCACTTGCAAGCATCACCATCATCGAAATAGTTGAAACGTCCTAACTGAGCAATCATAAGTAGCCCTCCATGTGTATCATGTTGCAAGTATGAGCTAGTTTGATGGTGTTGCCATTAATGTTGTCATTGATGTCAACATAGTTATGTATGTTGCATAGTGTGCATATATGGTTGAGTTGCTAGTGAGATGCTGTGAGCACATGGATATATCCTTCTGGTGTTACAGATGTGCTGGTTTGATGAGTTTCCAAGTGCTTTTGAGAAAAATAATAAATAAGTAAATTCAGAAGAAGGAATTTGTTCAGATTGTGCTCTGGTATGTGCTTCACATTTCTCTTGTGTTGATCCTATGCTTGTACGGAACTGAAGGTGTGTTGTTGGTGTTTTCATGGTTACATATGCTGAGTTTCAGCTTCTAGTGAGAAAGTATGTGAAAGTTGTTTCCACCGATATGTGTGTTCTACGAGCAGAATCAATGTTCTATGGACTGGGAGAAATATTGTTGCTCTAGATTTTTTCTCTATTTTGTTTCAGATCTTGTGGATCTGGGGTATGTCTTGTGAAGGTCTTTCCTATGCTCTAGGGAAGAGGTTTGGAGTTTGGTAATCCATAAGTCATGTTTTAGTATTTTTGTGTGTTTCCACACAGTCTGAATTCTCTAATGAAAGAAATTCAGTGATTGAAGCTTGTTGTTCTTGTTACAGATGTATTTGGAAGATTCTGAAATGTATTATCATGCTTAAGGAAGTGTGTTGTGGCATTCGCATGTCATCTTCTAGTTGGGAAGCATGTGCATCATTGTTCATTTGTGTTTTCATGAGGTTTGGCTGACTTAGTGTTTACACTTCATTCGAAGAATAAAAATTAATTAAGGAAGCATGTAGAAGATTCAAGAATATTATTTTTTTGGTCCACTCTTATTCCTTTCCACTACGAGAATTTAGATTTTCCGACATAATTTGAATTTATGAAATGATGTATTGTGGCCGACTTTGGAGAAAGTTTATAAGCTTGAGAATAGTATAAAAGCAAGTCGAGTTGTGAAGAATGGTATGACAATGTGATGCAAAGTGATGAAAGTGTGCCACAAATCATAAGAGAAAAAGTGTGTGTGAGTGAGTTGCGATAGCAGTTTTTCAATTTTTTGAAGGCAGTGAACTGAAGGTTTCTGTAATCCTACGAATGTGCTTAAATTGTAGTGGTGGATTGTTTGTTCTCTTTTGTATCTATAGGCAGTGAACCTCCTTGTTGGATAGTGAGTCCTTTGTAGGAAGTGAGCCTTTGTATTTGGACAGTGAGTCCTCTTCTAGGTATTGAGCCCTTGGTAGTGAGCCTTTGTATTTAGTTTATAATCTATATATTGTGAGTTAACCCTCACCATGGTTTTTCCCTTATTGGGTTTTCCATGTAAAAAATCAGGTGTTCATTGCGTTGATTTACTTTTTGTTATTTATGTTTCATGCTTATATTTAATAACAAAATAGTGTGGTTGATGATTTGATAAGTGATAAAGTTTTAAGTTTCAAGTGTGTGACAACTGATTCACCCCCCCTCTCAGTTGTCCTATTCCTATTTAACAATTGGTATAGAAGCTTGTGGTTCCTTGTGTAGAGCTTAACTGCTTAAGGAAGATCTGATGGTGCACAAATTGGCGATTCCTATGTTTGATGGAGCTGACTACAAAGATTGGAAGGGATAGATGAGAGGATATATTATCTCTCTTGGTTTCAAGACCTGGAAGGTTGTTGAGAACAAGTATACACTTCCATCTGGTGGTGTTAATTCTTTAGATGAGATTTCTGCTTGTGAAGAAAATGAGAAGGTGAAGTATGCGATTTGTAGTGGTTTATCTAAAAATGAGCGAATTAAGGTTAATTCTCTGGATACTGCATATGAAGTCTAGAAGAAGTTGGAAGGCATGTATGAAGGAAATGAAAAGGTGAAATTGACAAAGAGACTGGCAGCAAAGCATAGATTTGTGAACCTGAAAATGGAAGATGGTGAAGAATTCACAAGTTTCTTTCACAGGGTTGAATAGACTGCAAATGAAGTTAGAAATCAAGGAGGAAAGCTATCAGATGAAGACATAATTGAGAATATCTTGAGTACCCTACTAGACTACTACAATGATAAAATTTCCATGATTGAAGAAATTTATGATCCCAAGAAGTACACCTTGGAACACTTGTTCGACACCTTGCAAGCATTTGAATTGAGAAAGTTTTGGGAAGATGTCAAGATAAAAGAAAAGAGAGAAACGGAATTTAAGGCTATGAAGATTGAGGAGGAGCCGGATAGCGATGGTGTTGATGAGTTGGAAGCTAACTTCACCAGGAAGTTGAAGAAAGGTACCGAAAAGTATAAAGGTATGTTACCCTTTTAATGCTTTAGTTGTGGTAATAGTGGTCATTATGCATCAAGATGTCCGAATAGGGATACACATAAGAAGAACAAGGATTATAAAGATAGGAAGGATAAGAAGTATAAGAATTTCTACTATGTTAAGGAAGAGGCGGGTATTTTTTATGATGAATCTGACAATGAAGTTGATGATAGTGAATGCTTATTCTTAGCTTTGGAAAGTAAATCTATATCCACTAACCCTGGAAAATGTGTAAGTAAGAAGGCTCTAGAGGTTAAGAAGAATAGGATGGAAGGTACTTTGGTTACAACTTTTCATGCAAGACAGGATGAAGACTATTGGGTAATTGATAGTGGATGTTCAAATCACATGGCTAGAGATAAGAGTAAGTTCACTAAACTCGAGAGGTATGACTCTGGTTTAGTTATGTTTGGTGATGATTCGGGAGCTAAGATATGTGGTAAAGGTTCAATTAGTTTTGATGGAGTGCATAGCACTAATGATGTGTATTATGTGAAGGGTTTGAGGCATAACCATTTAAGTTTTGGTCATATGTGCAACAATGGCTTTAAGCTTGTGTTTCAGAACAATACCTGTGAAATAAGGAAAGGATCCAGTAATGGAGATATGATTGTTGCAAGAAGAAGAACTCATGGAAACATCTATCAGCTAAAAGGAGTTGATGGTCATTGACTTGTATCTCAGATCAGTGAAAGTTGGTTATGGAACCGGAGAATGGGACATGTGAACTTTGATAACCTGGTCAACATCAGTACAAAAGAGATTGTTCGAGGACTACCTAGAATCACAAGACCCACTAATGTCATCTATAGAAGTTGTCAATTGGGTAAGTAGACAAGATGTAGCTTTAAAGGAAAGGAACATTCTACTACCGGAATGCTGGAATTAGTACATACCGATCTCTGTGGTCCAACTAAGACTGGAAGCCTGAATGGTGACATATATTTCATGTTGCTTATTGATGATTACATTCGAAAGACATGGGTTGCTTTTCTTAGAGAAAAGAATTCACTTCTGGTGAATTTAATGCATTCTATGAGGAGCACGACATAAAAAGACAATTTTCTTCTCCAAGAACCCCTCAGTAGAATGGAGTAGTTGAAAGGAAAATAATTCACTTCTGGTGAATTTAAGAGTTCAGATCAAGCACAACAACACAAAGACACCTTTTGAGTTATGGACTGGTAAGACTCCTATTGTGAAATATTTTAAGATATTCAGAACCAGATGCTACATTAAAAGATATGATGAAAATATTGGAAACTTTGATGCTAGATGTGATTAAGAAATATTCCTTGGATACTCTACTACTAGCAAGGCATACAGATGCTTTAACAAAAGATTGAGAAAGATCATTGAAAGTGCTAATGTGAAATTTGATGAAGACATATGCAGACCTATTGAGATAAGTGAAGTTGAACCTGATGATCCTATCTGTGGACATATACCTAAAGAAAATAAGGAGAAGGAAGAAGAAGAGGAAAAAGAATAAGAAAAGCAAGTGGAAGAAGAAGAAGAAAAGAATGAACCCGAACCTACTGCTAGGACTCCTAAATATGTATAGAAGAATCATCTGAAAGATCATATAATTGGAGACAAGAGCGAAGGTGTCAAGACAAGAAGCAGAGTTGCAACTGAGGTAAATTTGTGTTTACTTTCTAAAATAGAACCCAAATCTTTAAAAGAAGCATGTGAAGATGAAAGTTGGATGAGAGCTATGAAAGAGGAACTGCAATAGATAGAAAAGAATCAGACATGGGAAATAGTCCCTAAAACTATGAACAAAAATGTGATTGTCTCAAAATGGGTATTCTGAAACAAATTGAATGAAAGTGGAGAAGTAGTAAGAAATAAGGAAATACTAGTATGCAAAGGATATTCACAAGTTGAAGATATAGATTTTGAAGAAACATTTTCCCCTATAGCCAGAATGGAAGCTATAAGAATTTTTTTGGAATTTTCTACATACAAGAACTTCAAGGTATATTAGATGGATGTTAAGTCAGCTTTTCTGAATGGTGAGTTGGAGGAAGAAGTGTACATGGAGCAACTTGAAAGGTTTCAGTTGTCTGACAAGCTGGACACGGTTTGTAAATTGATGAAATTTTTGTATGGATTGAAGCAACCTCCCAAAGCTTAGTATGCAAGACTGGATAGATATATGACAAAGCAAGGATTCAGCAAAGGTTTTGTAGACAACAACCTCTACTTCAAAATGCAAGGTAATAATATGTTGATTGTGGTTGTTTATGTTGATGATATGATCTTTAGTGGAAATGAACGCATGTGTAAAAAGTGTTCTCAAGAAATGCAGAAAGAATTTGAGATGTCTATGATTGGTGAATTCAATTTCTTCCTTGTTCTACAAGTGAATCAAACTAATAAAGGGATATTCATTTCACAATCTAAGTATGTAAAAGAGTTGTTGAAATTTTTTGGGATGGAGGATTCTAAACCGATTTGTACTCCTACAGTAACCGGATGTAAGCTAAGCAAGGATGATGAATCTGCTAAGATTGATCAAAGAAAATATAGATCCATGATTGGTGGATTGTTGTATCTTACTACTACCAGACCAGATATTATGCATGAAGTGTGTTTAGTTGCTATATTTCAAGCAGATCCTAGAGAAGTACATCTTATAGTTGTAAAAAGGACATTTAGATATCTTAAAGGCACACTGGATTATGGGTTATGGTACCCTAAGAGTAATGGTTTCACTTTGAGCACCTATACAGATGTTGATTAGGTTGGATGTGTAGATGACTAGAAGAGTACCAGTGGTGGTACTTTCTTTCTTGGGGAAAGACTAGTTTCATGGCTGAGTAAAAAGCAAGACTTGGTTTCTTTATCCACTGTAGAGGCAAGATATATTGTTGCAGCATCCTGTTGCACACAAGTTCTATGGATGAAGCAAACACTGAAAGACATTGGTGTGGTATGTGATGAGCCTATTTCTATTTTCTATGATAATACAAGTGCAATAAACATTTAGAATCCAGTTATGCATTCAAGAATGAAGCACATATCTATAAAGTATCATTTTCTAAGAGAGAAAGTGTTGGAGAATGAGGTCAAACTAGAGTATGTGACAACAAAGGAACAAATTGAAGACATATTTAATAAAGCTCTTCTAAAGGATACTTTTGAGCATCTTAGGGAGAGGTTGGGGGTCATTGACCCTCCTAACTAGGTGCACATGAAGGTGCATCAGTCCAGTGAATTCATAGATTCTTCATTTATCTGGACTGATAGATATGTCTACTCCACAGGGGGAGTAGAAAAGGTTTTCATTGTTGCAGTATGAGTGTACTCCTAAAGGGGAGTAATCAGAGCAATTTTTATTTTCCATTGATGTCAAAGGGGGATAAAAGGTGATGTGTTGCCATCAATGACAAAGGGGTAGATTGTTGCAACTATGAGCTAGTTTGATGGTGTTGTCATTAATATTGGCATTGATGTCAACATAGTTTTGTATGTTGCATAGTGTGAATGTATGGTTGAGTTGTTGGTGAGATGTTGTGAGTACATGGAGCTATCCTTATGGTGTTGCAGATGTGCTGGTTTGATGAGTTTCCAAGTGCTTTTGAGAAAATTAATAAATAAGTAAAGTCAGAAGAAGGAATGTGTTCAAATTGTTCTCTGGTATATGCTCCACATTTCTCATGTGTTGATCCTATTCTTGTGTGGATTTGAAGGTGTGTTGTTGGTGTTTTCATGGTTACATATGCTGAGTTTCAGCTTCTGGTGAGAAGGTACGTGAAAGTTTTTTCCACCGGTATGTGTGTTCTACCAACAGAATCAATGTTCTATAGAGTGTGAGAAATATTGTTGCTCTGCATTTTTTCTCTATTTCATTTCAGATCTTGCGGATTTGGGATATGTATTGTGAAGGTCTTTCCTATGCTCTAGGGAATAGGTTTGAAGTTTGGTAATCCAGAAGTCATGTTTCAGTATTTATGCGTGTGTCTACATAGTCTGAATTGTCTGATGAAAGAAATTCAGTGATTGAAGCTTGTTGTTCTTGTTGCGGATGTATCTAGAAGGTTTTAAAATGTATTCTCATGCTTAAGGAAGTTTTTTGTGGTGTCCTCGTGTCATCATCTAGTTGGGAAGTGTGTGCATCATTGTTCTTTTTTTTTTCATTAGGTTTGGCCGACCTAGTGTTTAAACTTCATTCAAAGAATAAAATTTAATTAAGGAAGCATGTAGAAGATTCAAGATTTTTTTTTTTTGGTCCACTCTTATTCCTTTCCACTACAGGAATTTAGAGTTGCTAACCTAATTTGAATTTATGAAATGATGTATTGTGGTCGACTTTGGATAAATTTTCTAAGGTTGAGAATATTATAAAAGAAAGTCGAGTTGTGAAGAATGGTATGATAGTGTGATGCAAAGTGATGAAAGTGTGCCACAAACCATAAAAGTAGAAGTGTGTGTGAGTGAGTTGTGATAGCAGTTTTTTAGTTTGTTGAAGGCAGTGAACTGAAGGTTTCTATAATCCTGCAAATGTGCTTAAATTGTAGTGGTGTATCTTTTGTTCTCTTTTGTATCTGTAGGCAGTGAACCTTTGTATTTGGATAGTGAGTCCTCTTTTGGGTAGTGAGCCTTTGTATTTAGTTTATAATCTTTATATTGTGACTTAATCCTCACCATGTTTTTTCCCTTATTGGGTTTTCCATGTAAAAAATCAAGTGTTCATTGTGTTGATTTACTTTCTATTATTTATGTTTCATGCTTATATTTAATAATAGAATAGTGTGGTTGAAGATTTGATAAGTGATAAAGTTTTAAGGTTCAAGTGTGTGACCACTGACACACACCCCCTCTCAGTTGTCATGTGCCTATTTAACCTGTTAGTGGTGTCATCTATTCCTCCCTCCACCTTATGTTGCAACTACTTGCTAACCTCATCATTAAGTTGGCCAATGATAGGTCTTTGTCAAAAAATATGAGTTGTTGTTTCTCAAAAACTGCATAGTCTTGCCATGCGTCAACCTCCTCCACTACCCCACACCAGGCCCATCAAATTCCCTCTTTCAGGTTGTGTGTGAATCCACCACACAATTCCTTAACATATTACACTATAGTTTTAATCCCCTAGTCTTGATAGGAGTTTCACCACTTTGACATGTGGCCCCCTCTGCACAAACCTTGAACTTACACATAAAAAGGGGTGATAGATGAAAGTAAATGCTCAACAAAGGGCCCGCAAAATCTTTGAAAGATTTGGAAGAATAAGGCTGGGTAGACAATGTCTATAAAATTAGGACATTGTGCACCTGTGGTATGAATCTGATCCTTCTTTAAGAGGACTAATTCACCCTAGGCATAAGTGTCCTTGTAGAGGGATTTTAGATCTATTTTCATAGTCCTATAGTGCCAGATCAAAGCTTTATATTTCTATCTACAAATTTGTTGAATCACTATCAAATATTTTTGTAAGTGAGTTTTTGTGAGTTGTTAAGATGTATCATTTTGATTGAAACAATAGATAATTGATCTTCAAGCTTCCTCCAATATCCTTCAAACTTGAAACCTGCACATTGAAAGAGAGAGGAAGGGTTGTGCCATTTAGGGGATTGCATTGGTCAAACCCCGTGTTAGTGTTTCCACTTCCACAATGGCAATTTCAATGATAAAAAGATAAATGATAGGAAGGAATGATGAATCCACAAAGTGTTGAAACTCACCACCCTTCAATGGCTTCCTTGAAGGACTAAAGTCATACACATCTCCTCAAGACTTGGATATTGCTTTCTTGATTTGCTTGATTTGCTTGGAGACCTACAAAGGGGTTAGCCTTCACAAAAAATGATAACATAAACATGCATAAAATCATATATGATTTGACATGATGCTTGGATCTTGAATTGCTACAATAAATCACTCAAATTCTACTCTCAACTTTCTTGATAATGCTCTTGACAATAATTCTTTCTCTTAGTTTTCTATTAGATTTGAAATGATGCAATAGCTAGTTATTTATATGCAATTATTCTAATTTCCTGCAAATTAAATCTCGATAGCCAACTTTGGACAATTGAACTTGGAGCCAAAATATGGGGACTAATTCACCCAGGGCATATGTGTCCCAAGCTTATTTTCTAAAAATTAAGGCGTCGAGGGAAAATTCTTAAATAAATGCATTTTTTTACTACTTGCAATTTGTCGAGAATTATTAAACATAGGCCTTAGAATGCATAATTTAGTAAATTGGGTTCTCAATTAGGTCCAATAATTTAAGGGGGGTAAAAACATAGTGTGAAATTGTCAAGGGTGACAATTTATGGCACTACATTTAGCCCCCACTTGAGTGAGAGTATGAACTTATGCTCAAACTCACACTAAAGTAAAAAATCAATGTCAAGAGGTGTTCAATTGTACAAATGTTGAAGAGATAGGATGACTAAGGATCTAGGGGGATGTGCAAGTCCCCAGGATCCAAAATCCCATGGAAACACAACATACGCACAAAGGAACAAACATGAAATACAACAAGTCAACATACACAAACATATGCAATTTCAACTTGAAATGCAAAAGGAAGGGTATGAATAATCACAGGCTAGCAAGCTGCATTATGCTAGGATCCACACCCCAAAGGCATTAACAACTCATGATCTAACAAAGTTAGATGTTTTCTAGGTGAATCACAAACCGAAGGCAACACGAGCTAGTGAACTCTGATATTCACTAGGTGAGCCCCTCAAAAAAGTAGAAAAATCACAAAACACACAAGGTCTAGTGAAGTCTGGTATTCATTAGGTGTGTGCCCATAATTGTATCAAGAAATATACTCCATGATAACTCTAATAAGGTGATAAAAATGTTATGTCAATGCAACACTAAGTTCAACACATGTGAACAAAGTGAAGCAATAAAGTGCCAATGTCAGTGTCAACACATCACTAACTCCAACACATGTGAACAAAGTGAAGCAAAAATGCCAATGTCAATGCATCACTAAGTCCAACACATGTGAACAAAGTGAAGCATAAATGCTAATGTATACCCCAACCTTAAAGGAATTTCAAAACGCCATGCTATGAGCAATTACTGTAAGGTAGAAAAATGATAAATTTCATGTGATAAAAGTCATGAGAGCTCATTTGGAAAGCTCTATGCCAATGATATGTTTCCAAAAAAATCTACATAATGATAAGCGGTTTCCACCCAATGCAATGCCATAGATAACACAAAAGATGAACATGGAAGGGATCCACAAATTCAGGGTCAGTATACATCTTTGTTATAATGATATAATAGAGCTCAAAACTAACATCATTCACCAAATACTCGTGGAATAATGAACACAATGGAAGAATGATACATATAGAGAGAGAAAAAAAATTGGGTCAACATAGAAGAGACCTAAATATCTCAACACCTTACATCATCCCCAAAAGGAAATTACAAGACAAAAAATAAAAAAATTTATGGCATATAGAAGAATGTCACAAAAAAATTATTTCCTTTGTATCCTTGTGCCAATGGAGCAAAAAGGGTCATCCAAAGAAAACTTACAAACACAAAGACACGCTAAGCAACACAACATGTGAGATCACATCATGTGCAAGAAAACAAAAAGAACACACATAAAGCAATGATTGTTGCAAGTATGAGCAAGTGTGGTGGTGTTGTCATTAATGTTGTCATTGATGTCAACATAGTTCATAATGTTGCAGATTGTGCATGTATAGTTGAGATACTGTTGATATGTTATGGAGCTATCCTTATGATGTTGCAAATGTGCTGAAATGATGGGTTACCAAGTGCTTTTGAGAAAATTAATAAAGAGT
Organism: Sequoia sempervirens; assembly: GCA_007258455.2. Classification (NCBI taxonomy): domain Eukaryota; kingdom Viridiplantae; phylum Streptophyta; class Pinopsida; order Cupressales; family Cupressaceae; genus Sequoia; species Sequoia sempervirens. The sequence goes on along the minus strand of VDFB02075321.1, from coordinate 163,813,195 downwards.
GAAGTCAGATTTATGTATGTGTTTTGAATGTACTCTGGTATGTGCTCCACGTATCTTCCATGTTGATCCTATGCTCATACGGATCTGAAGGTTTTTTTTAGGTGATCTGTTGGTGATATCACCTGATTTGTTGATGTTGGTTTGATGGAAGGAGAAAGTTGTGTTCATCGGTGTGTGAATTGTTTTGGAAGTGTTGGTTATCTGTGGACTAGGAGAAATGCTTATGCTCCGCAGTCCTCCACTATTTTGTTTCAGGTCTTGCGGATCTGAAATATGTGTTGTAATGATGTTCTCTACGTTCTAGGAGAGATGTTCAAGTTTTGGTGCTCCAGAAGATTAGCTTTAGAGTTGTTGTGTGGGATTGCATAGTCTAGATGGACTGTTGGAAAGATTTTTTTGTTTGAAGGTTGTTACACCTACTGTGGATGTATCTAGAGGTATCTAAGATGTGTTCTCGTGTATGATGAAGTGTGTTACGTTGTCTGCATGTTATCTTCTTGTTGGAAAGCGTGTACTTCAATATTCATTTGTGTTTTCATTAGGTTTGGCTGACCTAGTGTTTACACTTCATATGTAGTATGTTTAGTTGCCATATTTCAAGCATATCCTAAAGAGGCACATGTTACAACTGTAAAGAGGATATTCAAATATCTTAAAGGTACACCAAATTATAGCTTATGGTATCCTAAGGATGTTGATTTCACTTTAAGTGCTTATACCTATGCAAATTGGGTTGGTTGTGTGGATGACCGGAAGAGTACCAATGAAGGTGTTTTCTTTCTTGGTGGAAGATTGGTTTCTTGGTTGAGTAATAAATAGGACTTGGTTTCTTTATCCACTACAAAAGCAAGGTATATTGTTGTAGCATCCTGGTGCACATAGGTTTTGTGGATGAAGCAAACTCTGAAAGATATTGAAGTGGTATGTGATGAGCCTATTCCTATTTTTTGTCACAATACAAGTGCTATAAACATTTCAAGGAATTCGGTAATACATTCAAAAACAAAACATATATCTATATCATTTCCTGAGAGAGAAGGTGTTGGAGAACAAAGTTAGGTGGATTATGTGTCAACAAAGGAACAGATTGTAGATATATTCACTAAGGCTCTACCGAAGGATACTTTTGAGTATCTTAGGGAGAGGTTTGGGGTCATTAGCCCTCCAAACTAGGTGCACATGGAGGTGCATCAATCCAGTGGATTCATAGATTCTTCATTTATCTGGATTGATGAATGGGTCTACTCTGCAAGGGGAGTAGAAAGTTTTCATTGTTGTAGTATGAGTTGAATGGGTGCACTCCTAAGGGGGGGTGATCAGAGTTTTTGATCTTTTTCATTGATGTCAAAGGGGGAGAGAGATTCATGTGAAAAAAAGTAAAAGAGAAAGAGAAAAGGTGTTCTCTCATAATATTGTGCAGGGTGTTTTGGTCTTTGATGGTTTTCCACATAATGTGTTGCCATCAATGACAAAGGGGGAGATTGTTGGAAGTATGAGCAAGTTTGGTGGTGTTGTCATTAATGTTGTCATTGATTTCAACACAGTTCAGAATGTTGCATAGTGTGCATGTATAGTTGAGATGTTGAGATGTTGTGATTACATGGATCTATCCATATGATGTTGTAGATGTGCTGAAATGATGGGTTACCAAGTGCTTTTGAGAAAATTAATAGAGTGAAGTTAGAGTTATGTATGTGTTATGAATGTACTCTGGTTTGTGCTCCACGTATCTTCCATGTTGATCCTATGCTCATGTAGATTTGAAGGTTTTTTTTTGGTGATATGTTGGTGATAACTCTTGATTTGTTGTTGTTGGTTTGACGGAAGGAGAAAGTTGTGTTCATTAGTGTGTGAACTATTTTGGAAGAGTTGGTTATCTGTAGACTAGGAGAAATGTTTCTACTCCACAGTCTTCCACTGTTTTGTTTCAAGTCTTTGGGATCTGGAATATGTGTTGTAATGATGTTCTCTAGGTTCTAGGAGAGATGTTCGAATTTTGGTGCTCCAAAAGATGAGCTTTAGAGTTGTGTGGGATTACATAGTCTGGATGGAATGTTGGAAATATTTTTGTGTTTGAAGGTTTTTACACCTGATGCAGATGTATCTAGAAGTATCTAATATGTGTTATCATGCATGATGGCGCAAGTTACATCATCCGCGTGTTATCTTCTTGTTGGAAAGCGTGTACTTCAATGTTCATTTATGTTTTCATTAGGTTTGGCCAACCTAGTGTTTACACTTCATATGAAGAATTTAAAATTTAATTAAGGAAGTGTGTGGTTGATCTGAGATGTTTTTGGTCTTGGTTAAGTGTTTAATTGGTCCACTCTCACTTCTTTTCCACCACGGGAATGTTGAGTTGTCGACCTAGTTGGAATTTAAGAAATGAAGTGTATGTGGTCGACCTTGGAGAATGTTTCTAAGGTTGAAGATGGTGTAAATTCAAGTTGAGATGTGAAGGATTAGATGTGTAAATTGTTGTGGTGGATCTTTCTGTTATTTTTTGTATCTGTAGGTAATGAGCCTCCCTATTGGATAGTGAGTCATTTCTGTAGGCATTGAGCCTTTGTATCTAGATAGTGAGTCCTATTCTGTATAGTGAGCCCTTGGCAGTGAGCCTCTTGTATTTAGTTTTTCTATCACTTTATATTGTGAGTTAATCCTCACTGTGGTTTTTCCCTTATTGGGTTTTCCACGTAAAATCTAGTGTTCATTGTGTTTATTTTGCTTTCTATTATCTGCATTTCATGTTCATACTTAATAACAGAATAGTGTGGTTGTGAAGTTGATAAGTGTTTGATGTTTTGTGATTAAATTTGGTGACAATTGATTCACCCTGCCCTCTCAGTTGTCCTGCACCTTTTAACAATGATACCAAAGGTATTGCATGTGTGAGTAGATCTAAAGCAAGTCATTTGCATCCCAATCTTTCTCATCATATACGGAAGGAAAACAACTAGCCAAAGGGACTACAACAAGTGTCATACTAGGAGCATTACCAGGTTCAACACGTGATGGGTCACTCTCATCAGGAGGATCATTACAATTGCACCCATCTAGATTCATGGAATTTGAAAACAACAAATTTATTTCATTATGCACTCAACAATTTTAACAATTTCATCTTCATTATCCAAGTTAATCACAATGGGAAGTTTTACGACAATGTCGATTGTATGCTCTTTTTTAGTTTTTGTTTTGGTTGGGGCATGTAAGGTTCAGTTTCATGTTTCAATGAAATTTGTAATTCATCTTAATTTTTTTGCATAGGTTCTTGATCATTAGATAATGTTTTGTTCTTTTCTTCCCATTGACGAGCAATAGCTAGGTCTACACTTTTTAGCATTTCTATTTCTTCTAAGAGTAATGATGTTGATGTAATTTTGAACAAAATAATAGAATTTTTTTCATTTTTTTGAGCTATATGCAAGATGCAATTAATACCTTCAAGCTTGTTTTCAGTTGTAAATGACCTAATGCAAATTTATTAATGCAATTAGAATGCAGATCTGAACTATGATGACTGAAATTAATCCTATTGCAACCTATAATGCAATATTGTATGCAATTTTTTGACTTTCTTTTTTTTCCTTTTATGACACAAAAATGAATGCCTAAATGAATAATGCAAAGTAATGCAATGCTAAACCTAGATCTAAGATGAAATGTTGTGAATTTTAGAATGTATATAATGTTAACATGTCTGTTTCACCAAAATGAAATGTTGGGAAAAGGAAACCTTTAGGAGAGACGTCCCTTTTTAGGGTTATACACCTTTTCCTATTGATTTCATTAAATAGGGACAATGGATGATGGATGGTGGAGGGGGTTTGAAGGAATTGGACAAGGTATATGATTGAATTACAATTTGAAATGTGAGCAAACTAGCCCTTGACCAAATATAGGATGACTTTAGGGATGAAATGCAATTATCTAACTAGGCTAATGATGCAATTTATTGTTTTGATGCAAATACAAAAACATAGAAAGTCACAAACAAATTTTGACAATTGAAATGAAAAGAGAAGGAAATTCTACACCTGTGGTATGAATTTGAGCCTAATTTTGGAAGACTAATTCAACCTAGGTGTAATTTTCCTTGTAGAAAGATTTAAGATATGTTTTTGTAGTCCTCTGCTGCTAGATCACAACTTTCCATTTTCATCTGCAAATTTTTTGGATCATTGCCAGATATTTCTATAAGTGACTTTATGTGAGTTGTCAAGATGTAGGGTTTTGATTGTAACAATAGATAATTGATCTTCAAGATTCCTCCAATCTTCTCAAAACCTGAAACCTGCACATTCAAAGAGAGAGGAAGGGTTGTTAGGGGCTTTCCTTGGTCAAAGCCCATGTTAGTGTTTCTATTTCCACAATGGAAATGTCAATGATAAATGGATAAATAATAAGAATGAATGATGAATCCACAATGTGTTACAACTCACCACCCTTCAATGGCTTCCTTGAAAGACTAAAGCCATACACATCTTCCCAAGGCTTGGATATTTCTTGCTTGATTTTCTTGAATTTCTTGGAGACCTACAAAGGGGTTAGCCTTCACAAACAATGATAATATAAGCATGCATAAACTCACATAAGATTTGACATGATTCTTGGATCTTGAATTGTTGCAATAAATCACTAAAATTCTCTTCTTGATTTGCTTGATAATGCACTTCACAATATTTGATCATAAATTGCTTGATAGTTTTCTATATATCTCTTATTATTTTTCAAATGATGAAATAACTAGGTATTTATATGTAATTATTCTAATTTATGAGAAATTAAATCTTGATAGCCGACTTTGGACTTTTGAATTGTAAATAATAAAGTTTTGACACTGACACATTTGAATTTGGAGCCAAAATAGTGGGACTAATTCACCGAGGGTGTATGTGTCCCAACCCATTTTTTTGCAAATTAAGGTGTTGGGGGAAAATTATTAGATAAATACATTTTTTTCCACTTGCAATTTGTCAATAATTATTAAAATGGTCCATGGAATACATAATTTAGGCAATTAGGTGTACACTTAGGTCCAATAACTAAAGACAAAGAAAAACATAGTGTGAAATTGTCAAGGGTGACAATTTATGATGCTATATCCTTTAATTATCCTAAGATTCTAGAAAGTAGAAATCCCACCTGAAGATCCATTAGAACTACATCCATGAAAACCACAATCCTTGAAGAAATGATTTTTAATATTTTCCACCTTATCACACTACATTTTAGTTTCTTGAATAAGTAAAATATCTGGTTTATAATCCTGAATAATATTGGACAGTAGGACATGCTTATGAACATGATTTAACCCCCTAACATTCTAGGAAATAATCTTCATGGTTTCTTGTTTGATTTTCTCTTTGAGCACATTTGAAAAAGGTCTTTTTCAAACCCCCTCTACAATTTCATTTTTCCTCTTATGTTCTATAGTTTTTGGGATGAGGGTCTACCTTGAACCTTCAACTCAAATCCACAATCTAATTTTTGATGGTTTCTCGTGATCACTACTTGGGTACAAGGTGAGGAGTATTGAGCTTTATTCTTGTTCCCACCTTTTACCACAATAAAAGGCTTCTCAACAGGGGCTTCCAAAACATCCCCCTTATATTCCTCATTCAACTAAAGACTATCATTTTGGAATGAGGGAAGGGATTCAAACCCACCACCCCCATTAACCTCAATCATCCCAAGGATAACCATTCCATATTCCTTTAGACTCTGGTCCTTATCAAAAGCATACACATTAGAATCCAAGGAAACATCCTTATGTAAGAACACATTTTCCTTAGGTTGAGAAGGAGAAGAAACCCCAAAAACAATCAGAGAATGAGCTTTCAAGAATAGAGTAGCCATATCCTTCCCAAAAGTTCCATTCTCCATCTCCACCCCCTCCTATGAAGCTTTCCCTAAAAGGTTAGAAACTTGCTTAGATGAAAATACTTTATCTGTGACTTTTCCAAAATTCTCCCTCTAGACTTTTGGTTTAGGTTTGGGTTTCTTAATTGGGTAGTTTTTCCCAATGACCTACATTTTTACATAGGAAGCAAGAAAAAGGAATAGATTCAAAATCCATCAACTACTCCCACTCACCAATTTTAGACCTTAACTTAATCAATTTAGGAAGGTTGGGTGACTATTCCACACTAACACATATCTTGGTGAAGACTAGGTACCTTCTAAAGATAGCCATATCTCAATAGAAAAAAGTTATCCAAGAGAACTAGCAATGCCCTTAAATACTTCTTCATCCCATAATTCCATAGGAAGACCAAGTAAGCTAACCATACATTGAACCATATTAAACAAGAATTTTGAAGCATCAAACCCTACTTCCCATTTGTTCAAGGCCGAAGTGGATTTACCAATGATCCATGACCCTCTGGAAAGGACATTCCCCATATATTCCCTACATAAGAAAGAGAAGGAAAAGAAACCTTTGGACATAGCCACAATATCAACTCAACCTTTAGTTCTCCATTTCTTAAGGTCTCAAGATCTTACCACATCAATATTCAGTTTGGTCCTCACTAATTTACCCATCAAATTCATCTCCATTAGAGAAACACCCTTCTCAATAAGATAGTCGAGAATAGAAATTGAAAACTCACCTAAAATAGGACTTGAAGAAACTTGAATCGAAGGGGAAGAGTTTTTCCCTTTTGGTTTAGTGTCAAAAAGAGCTGACCACTGAGGGATTTGATTTGAGAAAATATTCTTGACAATTCTTTCAAAAAAACATTTACCCCCATCACACAAACCCAAACCATTGCCCTTGGAAGAGGCATCAGATGGTGTACCTCCAAGGTTTGGTGGTACATCAATTTCAACCCCATACAACAAGATTTTCCCACCACCCAACTCCAAGAAAAGGCCTACTAGTGGGCCCTCACTAGCATATAGATTGAAACTAACCACCACAAAAGCAGCATTGCAATCACCAGCCAACCTCCCACCATCTGCAACCATTTTACCATTCAGATTCAAACCAACATTTTGTGCTTCTCCTTCCACCATCAAACCACTTTGATCCAGAAACAACTTGGTTGTTTTGTTACTGTTGTTAAAATATAAACTATATGTAATCACAAAGAGTCATATCTCATGTAATATAAATGCTTCCCCATGCATAAAATCTATTTAAGGGTCTTTGGATCCATATTTTCTAAGAGAGATTATAGAAACAATAATCTATTCAAGATCTCCAATTTTCTACATGGTATGAAAGCAACTTTTTTTTTTTGCATGTGTGTGAGAGGCTGACTGCATGTGGAAGAACCTATAACTAAAGGGAGATAATGGTTTTGAATGTTGTGCAATGAATATTTCTACTATCTTTTTTTAATGAAAGAAGAGTATATAATGGTGTTATAGTAGTAAAAATACCAAGGATGAATTAAAAAAAAAAGTGTTTTGTTGTGATGTCTGTTCAAATAATTTTCACATAGATTGTGTGTGACAACCAATTATTTAATGTTATTCTTTGTAACCAATGTGATAAAAAATTTCATCTTCGTTATTTAAGAGACCAACCATTGGTATGCCATAAAATAATCAATAATTGAAGTGGCAAGAAAATCTAGCAGATTTTGTTGAAAGGTTTTTTTTTTAATCAAATTAACATTGTCTCATTAAAATGGTCATATCTTTTTTATTTATTAATGAAATTTTAAAATTAAATTATTTCAAAAGGAGGAGCAAGAGTAGAATATAACCTAAAAATGGCTTGGATAAATAATCAATATTTCACGATCAAATTTATTGAATACAAAGATCTTTTTTTTATTATTTTGGGTGGTACCATACTAGAAAACTAGAACAACAATGAAGATTGATTAAATGCTCAAATATGTATCTATCATAGGAAAAGGGCTTGGAGATAATAAATGCTAAGTAGATTATAGTTGAAGTTTGAAATTATTTATCTTACTATGGTTTCTCATGGCATCTAAAATCATCACATAGGAATAGCACAGTAGTTATGGATGCATATGTTTGAGGGTTTGAAGTCATTATACGGAACCTTATCAAAGCTTGGTCGTTACACTTCATCTTTGAGTTCTAAGAATAGAATCAATTACAGGAGATTAAAGAGGTTATTGTGGTTTGTAGAGTAAAATCCATCAATCTAAAGAAGGAAGGATATTTTGTCAATGAGAGTAAAATTGTAGCAAGGGAAGAAGACAAATGAGATCATAGGAGTTTGTTGATTATGAAAGGTGAAAAATTGTCATTATATGCTTGGGAGATAGAATAACAATCTTCTTCACTCATTCAAGTAAACCCTAGAGATCTAAATCCAAGAATGAAGTAGGGGAAAGGGATCTTGCAATAGGGTGTCCTAGGGTTTGATTAGGGACTAAAGAGGGGTTCAACACCAGGCTAGGGCTTGGAAAGGAAAGTAACATGCAATACCTAATGTTTAAACCTAGTGCAATGCAAAACTTCACTAAATGACCTAAAATGCATGTAAATCATAACAAAAAGCTAAGAGATCAAAGGTGTGCACCTAAAAACCTATAGGATCTTGAATGAAGATCTGAAATGTTGAAAAAATGGAAATTAATGCCTACTAGGAATCATACACCATACAAGGTGATTTAGTCCAAGAATAGGGTTTCTAGGAAGGAACAAAAATCTGGCAGAGATATGTTTGAAACTCCTGAAATATGCAAACCTGACTGTATTGGGACTCATACACTGGAAGTGGCATATTAGTCCAGTTTGACTTTTCTAGAAATTTAGAGTATGAACCTGCTCTTCAATCTCTGCTCTGTCTTCTCCACTTGATTTTTGGGTTTGAAATGACGAACTTTATTCTGTAGAAGTCCTTTAATGCTCTTCAAAATAAGGTGACCACTTGGATAGCTTTGCAAACTTGACAAATTATTTTCAATCTTACTCTTTAGAAGGTCTTCAACCTAGATTTGAAAATCACACACTAAAGAGAGGGAAAAAATGTTGTTTTGATAGTGGAAAGGGGTTTTCCTTCCAGTCAAACTTTGTTTTGGTAATCAAACCTTGTAATGAAATCAAATGAGATAAAGGAATGATGAATGAACAAAATGTAATTGTACAACTCACCAATCCCTAGCAATAAAGTTCTGCAAACGTGTATGAAGTGGTTTTAAAGGATGTAGATCTTGACTATTACTTGATTGTGATAGATCTTGAATTGAATGCTTGCTTGAATCATTAAACCCTACATCACAATTGTTAGCTCAAAAACAAGCATGATGGATGATAACTTTGACATGATGCTTGATACTTGAATAATGCTCCAAAACACTTGAATTCTCTTGTGAACTCCAATTTTCTATAAGGATTCTCTCATGAAAGTCTTGGATGAAAATGAGTGAAATAACCTTATATTTATACTTGTTTATGCCAAATTTCCCGAAATTACAACACTACAAGCTGACATCAAATCTAGGAAGATTAAATCCTGCCAAGAATTTAAATTAAATTTGGTTTTGGGCCACACAGGACTCATATGGAAAAAGTGGTGTATAAGTCCCCATTAGGGATAACTATGGGACATATTTTTAAAAAATGCTTAGATTCATGTGAAATCCAGATCGGGACCCCAAAACTTAGGTGGGACCCATATGCCCAAGGTGGCATATGAGTCCCACATCACTAAATCTAGGCCACACAACCTAAAAAGACATGAATTATGATTGGATGTTGGTTTATGTCGATATTATCCTTGGAAAGATACATTAGTTAAGGTTTGTGGATGCAAAATAAGGCCAAATAAGGCATAAAGAAGCCCAATCAATAATGAAAACCATAGAAAAGTGTGAAAGTGTGGTACAACACTTTACAACACCCTAAATAAGGTACAACTAGGTCCATTTAGTTCACAAGGGCCCAAGACCTAATGTGAATCTCTTAAACACATTACAACAGTAAATCAAGGCAACATCAAGCTCAAATTTTATGAGGGAACAAACAAGTGTGAAAATGTCACGAACAACATTTTTTGACACTATAGATAATTGAAAATAAAGATCACTATGAGGAAGTGAGAGTAAATTAGTAATAGTGATTAAAACTATAGATCAAAATCATAATATTATTTGTTGAAATTTATTACCGCACTTTACACATTCATCCTGCCAATAAAGGGAGGTTAGAGAAGACATTAGGTGAAAGATTGAAACTTTTAATGAAATTCATTTAAAAATACTATAGATCTTTGAAGATAATTTAAAAGGTAAATCATGGCATAAATATTCTAAGTCATAAGAGACAAGTTGCAACAAAGTACAAGAAAAGTCGCTATCAATGATCGTATATTTTGAAGAGGTTGAATTTTCGAAGAAAGATGTCAATTTGAGAAGAAATTTGCATGTGATAAAAGACAAGTGGAAAGAGCTTGTAGCTTTAGAATAATGTGTATCTATATTTTATCAAAGAGGAAAGTGTTGGAGTAATTAGGAAAAACACTTGATAATTAATTAATAATTATTTAATTATTAAGTCTCTTATTATTTTATTCACTTAAGATAAACTTAGGAGTGTTTTTTTACTTATTAGATTGGGCTAATTATAGTTCTAGTTGTCTCATTACATGAGATTAAAACACTTGTCACAATCGAATGCAATCCTCATCTAGGGTTTTCCTTTTTATTCTTTTATAAGCATGTACATTCATTGTTATCATCAATCCATGTAAGGTAATTCCATTCAATTCAATTATAATTGTAGGTTAATCTCAATATCAGATGCTCGTGTGATACTTTTGTGGGAACTCAATCTTTTCTTTCAAGGTTACATAGCAAATCAATTACTTTTATCTATCGTTTGAGATAGGCATTTTGGTTGTAGGGACTTATAAGATTCATGGGGTTCACTATCAACTCCAACATGGTATCAAAGCACCACATCTATGAATTCCTATCCAAATTTTGAGAGATCCATCCTTGAGGGAAAAATTGGCTAATTTTGAGGTGAAACAAGCATCATCGTTGAGTCTAGAACAATAAAAAACCCTTAGATCACCTATCATTTTGTCAAATTTAGTGTTGTTGAAAAAAGGTTAAAAACTACTAGTAGTAGGGCCCTCTATATGGAAATTAGTACGGCTTTGTTGCATTGGTTTTTGTGTAGACAATTCACAGGTAAAAGTGTAGTATAATCTAGACTTATATTTAAATTTTTTTACCAGGTTCAAAAAAATAAAATAAAAAATAGGTTATTCAATACCTAGAGGGTACTCCATACCCTACTAGATCACTACAAGTGGCATCAACCTAGTTGTGTGGGCCCCTACGCATACAAGCAACTTTAATAACCATTGGTGGTGGGTTAAATTCCTTCCAACGACTATTAATAGCCGACCAACATCACTCTACTAGAAGCACCCATAAAACTAGTTGACCAACACAAATCTGGAAACAATAAATTTCTCAGTGCCTACAACCTCCCCCACGTGGAAAAATATTGTGTCCAAACAATAGAATATACCCTTCTATCGAATAGAGCATCTACCTTGCATATTCTCTAGAATCTCATTTTTCAAGCGAACTAGATTTTTTTGCTGCAACAAGGAACATTCCCTAGTATATGGTGTTTACAACAGTGGTACAAACAGTCGTATGGCCCCTCCAAGCCCCCCTCCTAGACTTTTTTTCCTTAAAGAAGTGATTTTTTTCTTTTTGGCATCACTTGGTCATATGGTGTTGAAATCCATAAAATAAGATATTGTTAGAAAGTTGGTTTCATCTAATTTCTAGTGGTGAAGTTCTCATTATCATATTTTTCTATTGATTCTTGTTATTCTTATTGAAATTCATATCATCATTTTGCGCTTATGAGCTCATAATGTTTTTCTTGTATCTCAAATTTTTACGATTCTAGTGGCATTAGAAAGGTATTTCAAAGATATTCAGATCCATTCATGCAATTTTCAATAGAAAGGTGACCATAAATCTTCCTAAATTTTTTCACAACATTTGATGAAGTCTATAATATTTGTTGAAGTCTAATTTTGAAAAGATACAAAATAAGTGGTAGATTATTTCAAATCATGGAATATTGAAGGTGGTAAAGTCACTAAATCAATCACCATCAAGTATTACTTAAGTAATTTTTTTGTGTTAAATGTTAATTGTATAAGGAAATTATTTTCTAATGGGAAAGTTTGGTAAAAGAGAAAAGAAAGAAAATAAAAACTTATTGTGTAAAAATAATATTTTGGAAGAACTTGAGAAAGTTAGAAAGAAGAATGAAGAATTAAAAGAGGAAAATAGGTCGTGTAAGGAAGATATATCAAAATTGAGAGAATAAAATAATGTGTTTAGTCAATTACTTGAGCCTTACGTAAAATAAAATAAGTGTCTAAAGTTTAAGCCTAAAATATGTAATGTTTCATATGATACAAATGTTGGAAAAACAAGGACAAACAACTGAGAGGGGGGGTGAATCAGTTGTCACAGAATATTTAAACTTTTCAAACTTAACTTTATTTAATCTCAGATCTGATGAATGAATAATAAACCACAGACAATTAGCACATCAGAAACACAGAGAACACCAAGATTTTTACGTGGAAGCCCTGTTAGGGGAAAAACCACGGTGGATGTAGTTCCACAATAGTATACCCTATTAAAAGTATAAAGAAGAATAATGGGAATGCACATGCATTCAAGCACACTACCTAGAGCTCACTGCTCAAATACAAGAGGGATCACTGCCCAAAGAAGACACATTGTCTTACAAAAATTTGGATTAGATCTGCAGGGTATGAACTGAGAAAATAGCTTCTACAAAAGCCTGATTACAGTTCTGATTAAGCACATAAATACTCCCCCTGAGTAGCAACCATGGAAACATCAATCTGGATTAGAATATAGCTATGAAACACATGGATTGATGCAAGTAAATGCATATCTAGTTCATATCAGGAGGGGTAATCACCCCTAACATCCCTCTGAGATACTCAAAAGTATCCTTTGGCAACGACTTCGTGAAAATGTTTGCAATCTATTCTTTGGTAGGAACATACTCCAATCTGACTTCTTTCTCACTCACTTTCTCCTTCAGCAAGTGAAACTTGATTGATATATGCTTGGTCTTAGAGTGTAGCACTGGATTCTTCGATATGTTTATTTCACTTGAGTTGTCACAATATATGGCATTAGGCTCATTATATACTACTCTGATATCTTTCAACATCTGTTTCATCCACAACACTTGAGTACAATTATTTGCAACTACAATATAATCTACCTCAGTAGTAGATAGGGATATGGAATTCTTCTTTTTACTCAACCAAGATACTACCTTCTTCTCTAGGGAGAAGGTGCCACCACTTGTGCTTTTCCTGTCATCTACATCTCCTACCCAATCTGCATCAATATAGGCACTCAAAGTAATAGCATCATCTTTAGGATACGAAAGCCCAAAATCAACTGTTCCTTTCAGGTATCTGAAAATTCTCTTTACAATAGACACATGAGATTCTTTTGAATCAGCTTGATATCTAGCAACCATACACAACATTCATGATGTTAGGTCTGGTTTGAGTTAAGTAGAGAAATGCACCAATCATTGACCTGTATCTTGTTTTATTTTCCTTAGGAGAGTCATCATTTTGTGTTAACTTACATCCAGTTACAATGGGTGTACCAATAGGTTTTGAGTCTTCCATGCTAAACTTCTTCAGCAACTCTCTCACATATTTGGATTGAGATATGAAAATCCCATTGTCTAACTGAGTGACTTGCAATCCCAGAAAGAACTCCATCTCTCCAATCATACTCATTTCAAATTCACTTTTCATTTCATCAACAAACTTCATACATAGATCATCTCCTCCAAAAATAATGTCATCAACAAAGACTTCAATAATCAACTCTTTATCATGATCCAACTTAAAATACAAGTTGTTGCCAGCAGTACCTTTATTGAATCCAAGCTTTAGTAATTATTTATCCATTCTAGCATACCAGGCTCTGGGGGCTTGCTTGAGTTGATATAGAGCCTTCTTCAATCGGAAAACCATGTCTTCCTTATCAGTCAGTTGAAATCCATCTGGGTGTTCAACATATACCTCTTCTTCTAACCCACCATTCAGAAAGGTTGACCTCACATCCATTTGATAAAATTTGTAGTTCTTATATGTAGCATAAGCAAGAAATAATCTTACAGCTTCAATTCTAGCAACAGGGGCAAAGGTTTCTTCAAAATCAATACCTCCCATTTGTGAATACCCTTTACATACTAGTCTTGCTTTATTCTGGACCACTTCACCTTGTTCATTCAGCTTATTCTGAAAGACCCATTTAGTACCAATAACATTTTTATCTTTAGTTATGGGAACAAGAATCCATGTATCATTCTTTTCAATCTGCATCAGTTCATCCTTCATAGCTTCCATCCAGTGTTCATCATTACAGGCTTCATTGACATTGTTGGACCCAGTCTTCAAAATCAGACAATATTCTTCTACAATTTTTCTCCTAGTCTGGACACCTTTGTTCTTATCACCTATTATTTTATTCTTTGAATGATTCAATCTCACATACCTTGGATTTTTAGGATTCACTCACACTTCTAGTTCTTCTGTTCTTTCTTCTGCACTTCCACTTGTCTCTCCTTCTTGACTTTCTTGATTTACTAGAACAATTTGAACTTGATTTTGTGTCTAAGCATTCTTCCCTTTTTTTGTACTATCTTGCTGGTCATCTGAATCATATCCAAAATATCTGGATGATCTAGTAGAGTCCTCATCAACTCTGACATTTTCACTTTCAACCATTTTTCTCAGTCTTCTATTATAGCACTAGTAAGCCTTGCTTTTAGTAGAGTAACCTAGAAAGATTCCTTCGTTGCTCCTTGCATCAAACTTTCCTATGTCCTCATCTCTCTTGATAAAACACTTGCTTCCAAAGATCTTGAAGTATTTAACAATAGGCTTATAACCAAACCATAGCTCAAAAGGAGTCTTACCGGAATTACCATTGACATTTACCCAGTTTAGAGTGTACACAGTAGTGTTTACAGCTTCTCTCCAATAGATGTGAGGCACATTTCCTTCTATCATCATTGTTCTAGTAGCATCCAGAATTGCTTTCTTCTTTCTCTCTACAACTCGATTTTGTTGAGGGGTTCGGGGAGCAGATAATTGTCTTATGATTCCATGCTCTTCACATAAATAATTGAACTCTCGGGAAGTGAACTCACCACCTCTATCTGACCTTAGGCATTTTATCTTCAGACCTGTCTCATTCTCTGCCATAGCTTTGAAACTTTTGAACTTCTCTAATGCTTCACATTTTTCTCTTAATAAAGCAACCCATATCATCCTAGAGTAATCATCAATAAGCAGCATAAAGTACCTTTCTCCTTGTAGACTTCTGATTTTGAAGGGACCGCACATATCAGTATGAACCAGCTCCAGTACTCCATTAGAATGATGTTGTTTTCTCCAAAAAGAAACTCTAGTCTATTTTCCCATCTGACATTCCTTGCATATTGTGTTAGTAGGCTTCACTAGCTTAGGTAGATATCCTACTGCTTGAGTGGAGCTTACCTTGACAATGTTATCAAAATTCACATGACATAGCCTTCTATGCCATAACCAGCTTTCATCTACTTGAGCAATTAAACAACTTATATTAGCAATACTCAGGTGAAAAATATTACCTCTTGTCTTTGTACCTAAAGCAATCATATTTCTAGAGCTTCCAAGTATCCTGCATCTTCCATCTATGAACTAAAGATCATAAATCTTTTTCCACCATCTAGCCAACACTCAACAAATTATGCTTCAAGCCTTCAACATAAAGGACATCATCAGTGTTATGTTTACGACCAAGAAAAATAGATCCTCTGCCACGAATCACACCAGCATTGTTATCTCTAAATCTTACAACCCCACCATCATATTTCTCTAGACTTACAAATTTTCTTTTGTCACTAGTCATATGATGTGAGAAACCCCTATCAATAACCCACTCATCCTTTTCTTCAATTTGGGTTGCAAGATCTTTCTCAACTTTAGCAGATTTAGTAGCCACTAGACCATTTTCCTTGATAGCAATGAAAACTCATTCATGTTCATTTCCATTTTCTTTATCAGACTCTTCATCAGTCACAGCTTCTTCAGCATAATAGCATTTCTTTTGAAATCTAGGTTTGTTAGGCTTAGACCTAGGAACTCTTTCAGGACACCTTGAAGCAAAATGACCTATTTTACTGCAAGAGAAACATTTAATAGGCAACTTTCCTTTATACTTACCTTGTCCTCTGCCTTCTTTCTTTACAATTAGTGCTTCTAGCTCTTCTACCTCTCTTTCTTCATCTTCAAGTTGTTTCATCTCTTCCTCATACTTGAATGTCTTTCTTGAACTTTCTCCCGGATCATATTTTTTCTTGTTTATTTTGGACATAGAGGCCTTAAATGAAGATTCAGTCTTGGGGGCGGAATCACCAAATTCACTTAACTCAAAAGCAGCAAGTTTACCAATCAGCATATCTCTTGTCACATTTGTTACTATTTTGAGCTCTTCAATAGCATGAGCCTTTGATTTGTAAGAGGGAGGCAATGATCTGAGCACTTTAGCTAAAATTTCTTGTTCATCCAAGGTACCACCGACACATCTAATACCCATCACAAGTTCATTTACTCTTTGCATAAAAGAAGAAATATTTTCATCTTCACCCATCTTCAAAGTTTCATACTTGCTTTTCAAAATTTGTAGCTTAGCAACCTTCACAAGTGCATCTCCTTCATACAAAGTCTCCAACTTCTTCCAGATCTCATGAGCTATCTTTAGATCCATTACATTTGTCATTTCTGAATCTGTCAGAGCACTCAGCAAAGCTTCAATAGCCCTGATGTTAATCTCAGCCTCTTTAATCTCATCAAGAGTGGAAGGACCATTCTGAGGAATAACATATTTGTTCTTTGTAATCTTCCAAAAGGGTTCACCAATACACCTCAAATGACATTCCATTTTTGCTTTCCATAGAGAGTAGTTTGTTTCATCGAATCTAGGGTTGCCCTTCTTGTATGATGCCATCTTGAATCACCTCAAGCTTTTAAAATTCTTTAGAGGAACCTGCTCTGATACCAATTGTTGGCAAAACAAGGACAGACAACACTGAGGGGCGGGTGAATCAGTTGTCACAAAATATTTAAACTTTTCAAACTTAACTTTACTTAATCTCAGATATGATGAATGAACAATAAACCACAGACAATCAACACATCAGAAACACAGAGAAAACCAATATTTTTACGTGGAAACCTTGTTAGGGGAAAAACCACGGTGGGTGTTAGTCCACAATATTATACCCTATTAAAAGTATAAAGAAGAATAATGGGAATGCACATGCATTCAGGCACACTGCCTAGAGCTCACTGCTCAAATACAAGAGGGCTCACTGCCCAAAGAAGACACACTGTTTTACAAAAATTTGGATTAGATCCACAGGGTATGAACTAAGAAAATAGCTTCTACAAAAGCCTGATTACAGTTCCGGTTAAGCACATAAATACTCCACACTTTGCTCAAACTTCTTCACACTCTGCTCTACAATCGAATGATTAGATCACTATTCACACACTTGCTCTTCCTCTTCTCACACACACACCTTAACTTCGCACAAACAACCACTCATATTATCCACAACATGGATTTACATTAACAAATTTGTTAGCCAGAATAAAATATGAAATATAAAACATATACACAATGTCAGCCCAAATTTACAAGTAAATTTTCAATGCGAATCAAACATTGTTGGCCACAACATAATGAAGACTTAAAACAACCTCCTCGAGCGTGCCAACCATTCAAATTTTAATCTCCAAGGATCCACAACACATTACAACCACCATGACGGCCAAGAACATAAAAACCCGAACACACAAGAGAAAAATCACCGACCACGAGCACACTGATCAACACAAATGTGCAACAAAGATAGAGCATGATCTAGAAACATCCACAAGCACCAAGAATCAATAGAGAAGAATCCATAGCAAATGAAATTACTAGAATCGCATCAACTTCAATCAGGAACACTAACTGAGGCCACAAAAAATCTGTTAGAACACAACTATTCATAACACGATCAAATCTTCACGCGGACCTTTGAAACTTCCGGTGGATAAACTAGATACACTCAGCAATAAACCATTTAATGCACAACTATTGATCATCAACATACTAAGAAAGACACCTTCATGACCTTCACTATTCCACTGCCAACCTGCAACTCTCTTATTTTAACAATTTTATCAATATCCTCAACATATACAACCTTCAATACATCAATGCTAATAGTGTTGACATCAATGACAATCACATATCAGCAACACAACCACAACATCCGACGATAAATGACTTGTGTTTTTTTTTAGATGAATCATTTGATAAATGTGATATATTTAAAGCCTCTTTTGATAAAAGATTTAAGGAAGAAAAGAATATTTTTGAATGTACAACTCTTGCCTGTTGTGAGGATAATGCCAAAGAATGTTGGATTTATTTAATGAAAATAATGAGATGTGAAGTAAAAGGTTTGGGAAAATATCAAAAGGAATTATAGATCTCATTGAGCCAATAGTAAGGCCAAAAAATGAAGGCCTTCGATATGCTAGTAGAAATAAAAATGGTGTTACCGGTGTTACAAGTTCAAACAAATTATCTCAAGAAGTACAATGCATACAATACTCTTATTGTCATAGGCATGGACATAAAAAAATAATTATGTTGGGATCTTCATCCTTGTAGTATCTATGGATTGAAGAATCATTCTGAGAAATTGTGTTGGAAAAAAAATGGAAGAAACAACCTCTAAAAAATAGCATACATGTGGATTGTGGATGGATTACTGTATCTAATTGGAAAAAGGTCACAAATATGTTCAAAATGTTGTACAAGAATAAATATTTTCATATAAAAAATATAGCAACCATGCAAGGTTAGGTATCATCCTAGAAACCATATAATTTATATCTACTATTTTTTTACCACTATAAGGGCTACTTGAATTTTATCCACGTAGTGGTGCAAGATTCAAAGATGGAACATTCATATATGTGAGGTTTGAAGTTGAAGCACTCATATATCTAGAATAAGTACCATTGATCACAAAGATCATTGTTGAATGGTTGTAATGTTGATCCTAAAGGTTATTACATTGAAACTAAAAGTTGTATTGTTGATTGCAAAGATCATTGTTGAAAGGTTGTAACGTTGACTATAAAGATCATTAGTGAACCTTAAAGTTATAATTATGAGCGCAGAGATCACTATTGAATGGTCATAACATTGATTGTAAAGATCAATGTTGAACCTAAAAATTTGTGTTTTTTTTTATCGGTAATCGCTTTTGACTGGAACTTTGAACTAGTGAGGCCACAATTTATGGGGACCTCATCCCCATGTTTGTCTAGTATTAACACCAGTCCATTCTCCTCTTCCACCTCCTTCCTCCATCATCCCTCCTTCTTCCTCCTCTCCCGTCTCTCCACTTCCTTCTTGGTCCTACTTCCTTCGTCATTCCTATTTTCTTCCTTTTTCCTCCTCCTTCTTCTTGTTTCTCTGCTCCCTCCTCGAGCTCACCCCTCCTTCCTATCTCCTTCCTTCTATCCTTCAATTCCTCCTCGGACCTGCCCCTTATCCTCCATCCCGTACTCCATTTCCTCCTTTTTTCTTCCTTCACTCCTTATTTCTCCACCTCGGTGCCTTCCTTATTTCTCCCCATCCTTCGTCCTTTGTCCTCTCCATCCTTCGTTATCCCTCCAACTAGATCCACCGCAAAACTCCAACTCCACACGTTGTATCATCTACCTTCACCTAGTGTCTACATTAAGCTTCCTCCACGATATGATGAGGCATGAACACCACTGTTGACCAATACATGGATTGCCGCCAGCAACACCATCAATACGACTTCATTTATCTGCCTTTGGGAGTTGGAGCAATTCAAACTTGGGATGCCCTATCCACAAGGCCTTGTGATTTACTATCACGCTGCGGGGTGAACCCCTAAAAATTTGTAATATTGATCATAGAGATCATTATTAAATATTTGTAGCATTAATCATAAAGATCATTACTAATTTTGTGAAGGATTTGATCACAAAAATCATTGTTGAGATTGATCACAAAGACCATTGAAGGTTTTGGTCACAAAGATCATTACTAAATCTATAAAGGCTTTAATCACATAGATCATTGTTAAAATTGATTGTAGAGATTTTTTCTAAATCTATGAAGTTTTTGGTTGCAAAGATCATTGTTAAAATTGATCAGAAAGATCATTACTAAATCTGTGAAGTTTTTTTATCACAAAGATCATTGAGAATTCTTCACTTCCTTTATTTATATAACTATGAAGAATTTATTACTATGGATAATGATGGATAAAAGTAATCAAGGTTATTCAAATGAAGGATAATTTTTTATATTTTCAAGAAGGCATTAGTGTTAAATATTCTTTATTTGTACATGGATAGCTAATAAACGTATTTATTATAGGTGATCCCCATCATCTAGTTAAGTTATGTGATAAAATAAAATTTATAAAGTGTTAAAATATAAATTATATCTAATCACAAAGAATCATGTCTCATGTAAGAGATACACCTGTCCATATATAATATATATTTAAAGGTATTTGAATCCATATTTTTAAGAGAGATTACAGAAATAATAATCTATTTAAACTCCTCAATTTTCTACATGCAATTTGTTCTATATTAATAGTGGTCAGTAGTAGTATTATCGTGGGAAGATGAGTATGGTTTAATAAAATGGTGATATGATGCAACTCTCATCTCAAGGGGATACACATGACAAACTAGACTTTGAGTTCCAAAGAAGTCTATGTAACTATCTTATCTTTTGAAAGATCTTTGATTCATTTGTCAACAGTAAACGAAAACACTCAAGGATTTTATAATTTACTAAGTTGGGAATTATATGTGAACATTTATAATGGGCCTTTACATCCATAGTGATAGAATATTGGACTTTTTTAAGTTTTTATGTGTTAACCTCTTCTTTCTATGGTTGAACTAACCATTATGGAAAAGCTACACTTATCTAATAGAACTAGTTCGATTTGGAAGATCATCTTAGCTCTCATTAGTTTTATAAATAAATATTAAATTTGGTTTGCATGAATATAAAAATTCAGTTTTCTCTTTATGTTAGTAAGAACATGTAAGTACATTTTTTATGATACAAATGATTTTTTATTATAATTAAAATTTCTAATATTTCAATTATAAAGAAAAACATCCGAATGTATGATTCTTTGAAGGAAACAAGATTCAACATTCACTTTCACATGATCTTTGTTTAGTTTTGTGAGAGAGAAGGTTTACTTTGATTGTGTTCTTTATCAATATGAATTAGTTTACTATTTTTCACATAAATTTTAGTTGGAAATCAATTTAGGATCTCAAATGTTGGGCCTATGAACTTGATATTCCTTCAATTGTTTTCATTAACTAAGAATTTATTGAGAAGAGCTTTCATGTAGAGTTACAACAAGTTTGGAGTAGTAAAATGCCTAGTAGCTTTAAAGAACTCACAAGGAAATCTATAAAGATCATAGGCCTTCAAGCCATTTATATGAGCACAAACTAAAAATATCATCAAACCTAAGTGGAGTATCACAATAATATTTAGTAGAAAAACTAAGATTAGAGGGAACGCCCAAGCATTATTTTAAATCTTGAGAGTTCTCTATAGGATT
This sequence comes from Sequoia sempervirens, assembly GCA_007258455.2. NCBI lineage: Eukaryota > Viridiplantae > Streptophyta > Pinopsida > Cupressales > Cupressaceae > Sequoia > Sequoia sempervirens. Next base: position 163,791,460 of record VDFB02075321.1, on the reverse strand, counting down.
CTCTTAGGTCGGAGAAAAATGAGTTTATAATAGCCTTGAAAGGATTTATAATTCTTTTGGAGGGACATGAGTTGTTAATGAGTAAATTGGATTTCCTTAACTTTTTCTCTCATCCACTTCAAGTGAAGAAATTTGAAGAATTATTTAGTGGCTTTATCACTCACTTCAACCTAGTGAAGGAAAGATCTAATTGAAGCACTCTTAGTGTGGTGGTATTAACTAATTTTAGTCTTATGTTTGAACCTAATAACCAAGGTATAATGTTGCAGGTCAAAGAGGTTATTTCTAGTCGAATGAAAACGCTCATAATCTCTTTAGTAGCATTTCCATTGATGTATGTTTGGTTATTTGCCACTTTTTTATCAAAACATTTCAAAAAGGTGGTAGTACAAATAAACATGTCATTCCACCATTTGGTCTACCCTACAATGAGTGGTAGATGTGGCTGAAGGTTCTAAACATATAGGATGAGTTGGATAGAACCCTCTTGTGATAAATAAGTGTCATATTCTTATACAATTACATGGTAATTTTTTTATGCCCATTATTTCTTATAGCCTAAAATGTGATACTATAGTGGATAGAAAGGAGGATCTCTAGGTTTACTTCAACTAACCCTACATAATATAAAAATAAGTGGAACATGTACTTCTCTTAAGTCATGATGTGATCTAGCCACTTAAGGACCCTCTCAAGACATGAATGAAGGTTATATAACATAAACAAAGGATCCAATATGGCATGCCACCACCAAAATTTTATGTTTGATATCATTCAATTATTATTAAAATAAAACCTTGAGCTTCTTACCTACTTATGCATCATATCTTCAATAGAGCTCCCTCTTTATCCTTAGTTGAATCCATAAAATTAAATTAATCATAGATGAGCCAATTAGAAAAGGGTCCTAGGTTGTGAGATAGCAATATCCACGATACCATCTTTTTGCTTATTATTTGGTGCATCAATACTGATAATGTTAGTCATGACCATCAATATAAAGCATAATATAAACAACATGATGCTTTAGTTATTCTTCCAAAGAAATAATAGAAGAATATAAATCTAGGCAAAGTAAAATGCATGAGTTGGACATGACCAGCCGTATACAATGTGGTGAATTTTAAATTATGAGGCCATATTATCCTCTAAGTTTTTATTAAGTTAAAAAGCAAAAACCTTCATTTCTTGAAGGAAAATTATATCAAAAGGGTCAATATATTTTTACATGTGAACTTCTAAGAAAAATTGTAATAAGTGTTTGTATGTTTGGACATTGCATGAACTTACTCTCATGTGGAGGTACTCCTTGATTTTCCTTTTAACCCACCAATGTGTATGGTAAATAAGTTCTCTCTTGAAAGGGGTGTTTGGTCCTAGGATATGCGAGACTCAAAAATATGTCTATTAAGTTTCAAATGGATGCTCCACAATTGAATACTAGTTGTATTGGTCAAATAGGTTAAAAAAAATTTAAAATATATAATGACCCTCCTTCTCTATTAGACATCACAAAAATAATTAGAATATAATGGTGGAATCTCAGAGACTTGTACTTCTAAAATATAATTCTATTAAGAAAAATATAATATAGACTAATCATAAAGAATGAGAGAGAGGGCTTCTGTGGTGGGGGGAGTTTGGAGTGTTGGAGGGGGTTCTTTTTTCTGCAGCTCTTGCTTTCCTTTTGTGTGGAGTTTTATCGAATGTCATCAGTGAAGGTGCTTGTGTTTTTTTCTACATTCTTCCTATTTGTTGTCCTTGGGTGAGATCTTTGCTACATACGAGGGTCTCTTTTGTTGGGTTTATGGTGGCGCATCAGGTTTCTACTAGTTTGGTGGTGGCTAGAGGTGGTGTGTCTCACAATGGCTATTCATCAAGTTTGAAATCTCAATAGTCAGAGTTGTTTTATGTGGGAGAGGGCCCTAAATTGAAGAAAGTGAATGTTTGTTTGCCCAGAAGTCAAGATAGGACGGTTTTGGTCATTTCTCCTGAATCTGCTGTGAATGATGTCTCTTATTGGAGTCAACATGCTCTTATCTACAAATTTCTTGGGATTTGTATACCTTTGTACACTTTGGATGCTTGGATTAGGAATTCATGGTAGGCTAAGGGAGACATGGAGCTTATGGTGGCTGCAAATAGTTACTTTGTGGTTTTTTTTTCAATATGGTTGATAGGAATCAGGTTTTTGAGGTTGGAACCTACTTTTATAATCATGTTGGTTTGTTATCAAACCTTGGTGTATGGGTTTTAATTCTGCTGAAGACTTGTCGTCGAGGGTTCCCATTTGGGTCTATCTACGACAACTTCCCTTGGAGTTCTGGAGAGAAGATATTATACAATGGATTGTTTCTCTTCTTCAAAAGCCTGTTGCAATTGCTCAACAAAACCTTGAAAAAAAGGTTATCTCTTTTGCTCAGATCTATGTGGAGATAGAATTGAACAATCCCTTACCATATTCTCTAGAAATTTTTATTCGTTCTATGTCTTGGGTCCAACAACTTGATTATGAATCCCTTCCTTTTCATTTTTTGATTTTTCATGAATATGGACATTTTTAGAAGCAATGTCCTAGGATTAATAGAGCTCCTCCTTCTAATACCTCCCCTTTGTCTTCAGTACCGAAAGTTGTTAAGGAGGATAAAGGGAAATCTTCCATTATGGAGGGTGAATCAAATAAGGATGGTTTTGTGCCTATTAAGCCTTGAGCTAAGGGTCATGGTTAGAAGAGATCTTTGAAGGAAAGGAAGACTGAAGAGGAATTTAATAGGTTTGAGGTGTTGGACACTTCAATCTTGGAGAAAGGAACCCTAACAGATGTGCTTTCTGGTGTTGTTAGTATGGGTTGTGATGTGGTGCATGGACAAGGGTATGGTCAAGATCTTCATTTCTCACAGGGTGTGCATATTTCTCGGAATGGTCCTATGCAGGATGACGATGATATTGTTTTGGATGATTTGGAAAAGGAGGGGCTAGATTCTGGAAAGAGAAATGGGTCTTCTCTATCCTTGGGGGTGCAACAACACGCCCTTATGAAGGGTTCATCTGAGAACTCTTCTAAAAGTGGCCGCAAGAAGGATCTTGAGAGGATTAAACATACTAGAGATTTGTTGGTGGAATCTAGGTCTGTTAAACCCTTTGATGCTCACTTTTCTCCATCTCCTCCATGATTGTTCTCTCATGGAATGTAAGGGGGTTGAATAGCACCTCCCATCAAAAGGCTATTCATGATTTGGTTGTTGTCCATGTTCTCTAGTCATATATTGTGTTTAGGAGACTAAACTTTCAGTTCATTTTATGCTTCAATGTGTTTCTCATATTTGGTATTTTCGTCAATGTTAGTGCATTGGTTCTCAAGGGAGCTCTGGGGATTTGGATCTTTTTTGGGACCCAAGAAAGGTTGCTCCACTATGGTGGATTTCTAGTAATTATACTATTTCCATGGTTGACTCTACTTTAGAAATAGGTGAGACCATTTTGGTTACTAATGTTTATGCCCTGACTGATATTCATGGAAAAATCCAGCTTTGGGCTCATATATGGTATGTTCGATCATGTGCTCCATATCTTCCTTGGGTCTTAGCTGGTGACTTTAATTTCATGTTGAGTTTAGAGGATAAAAGAGGTGGGTTGCCTCGGCTTGGGCCTGCTTCTAATCTTTTTTAGGAGAATGTGGATTCTCTAGCTTTAATTGATGTTAAGCCTTCCAATGAGGTTTTCACTTGGAATAATAGATGGAGTGGAGAAGAAGTGATCTCTAAAAGGCTGGATAGATTTCTTGTCTCTTGTTTTTGGGTGGGAGGTGCATTGGTTACTGATTCTGAGATTCTTGATTGGATGGGTTTGTTGGCAAGAGACACTGCAAATATTTTCAGGTGTTGTCATTGATGGCAACCCCTGTCAGCTAGTGGATCTGCACGTCATCATTTACTCATATCAGAAAATAGATTGAATATCAGTAGCTATTTGTTTAGGTGGAACAGAGCATCCGGTAGTTTCGTGTTCTTCAATTCATATGCAGATTTTCTATTAATATTTTGTGTTGTGGATCTCAAGGAGTATTGTTCGATGGATAATATGTGCTATCTGTAAATCTTGGTGCCTCGTATCAATTTTGGTGGAAGTTAGAAGGTCTGGTGAAATAATTTTTTGTTCATCAGTATTTGGAGGTCGAATTGGTGAATATGGTGCATCACGGATATTTGAGTTATTGTTTAAGTGTTTTTATGTTCAAACATTTTGTTTTGGGTCCCCACTATGTTGTGGTTGACTCTTGTGGATACGCATTGAATATTATGGATGATTTGAGCTAACTTTTTGTGAATATTTTCTTATTTTGTTGAAGTCGACTTGAAGTAATTGAATTCTTGGTAGCAAATATGTATAAGTGATCAATTGTGTCATTTTGGTGCATGTTCAATGTGAGTTGATGTATGTTACGAATGTCAGAAGGTTAGTAGAGTGATTATGCACAGTTTCACTTGTGCATTGAGGATTTTTGTGAAGCGAATTAAGGAAGAGTAAAGCAAAGTATAGAATCAGTCAGAAGGTCTTGAATTTGATTGCTGACCCTAATCGAAACTGTAATCAGGCATTTGTAGATGCTACTCTATCAATTCAAATCCTTGGAAGTATTCCAAACTTTTGTAAGGAAGTGAGCCTTTCTATTTTTGAGAAATGATCTCTAGGTAGTGCGCCTAAATGCAAGTGCATTCCCATTTGTAATCTTTTCTTTTGAGTATACTTATAACAATATTGTGGATTAACCTCCACCGTGGTTTTTCCCCTAACAAGGTTTCCACCTAAAAATCCTTGTGTTATGGTGTTTTGGTTATTTTTCTTCTATGCATGCATCTTTATTTTGGTTGAATGTTATCAACACTTTAAGAATCAGATTAATAAAGTTAAAATTTGCACAACATTGATTCACCCCCCCTCTCAGTGTTGCTTGATTCCAATAGGGTTCTGATCATTGGCCAATTAAACTTTCAGTAACTTCTTTTACTGTTCCCAAGAATCCTCCTTTTAAGTTTTAGCTTATGTGGCTTCGGGAGTCTTCTCTACATTATCTTATGGCCCAGTGTTGGCGAGATGGAGGCCCTGATTATGGTACAACTATGTACACCTTTGTTAAGAAACTTAAGTATGTCAAATTTCACCTTAAGAGATGGAATAGATTGTTTTTTGGAAACCTAAAGGCTATGAAGAGGAATGATCAGGTGCACCTTGATATGATTACTTTCCAAATTTGAGATTATGGTTTCTCATATGCTTTAGGTAAAGCAGAATCCCAGGCTATGAGTGTAGTGGAGGAGTGGGAGCTCTAAGAGGAGATTTTCTAAAAGTAAAAGGCTCGAATTAATTGGCTTCAGGAAGGGGATAGGAATACTGCTTTCTTCCATCATTTTGTGTAGGCTCATCATAATAGGAGTTTTATTTCCTCTCTAGTTAATGCTAAAGGGGTCCACATATCTTCTCTATAGGCTTTGTCTCGTGAGTCTAGATAGTTTTATTCTACTCTTTTTTCAAAGGTTTCTCCCCCTGTAGAAGATATGGAGAATTTGATCCTTGCTTGCATTCCCTCTCTAATCTCCAATGAGATGAATGATTTCCTTATCCACCCAATTTCTTTTTCTGAATTGGAAGAGGTTATTTTTGGAATGAATAAAGGTAAAGCTCTAGGTCTATATGGATTTCCTTTTGAACTTTTTAAGGAATTTTGGGATATTATAAGTTTGGATTTGTTAGAGGATTCTCGGGAATCTCTTTGTAGTAAGCAAATGCTTCGAGCCTTGAACTCTACCTTTCTAGTTCTCATTCCTAAAAAGGAAGCTGCAGATCAACTCGAATCTTTAGATCTATTTCTCTTTGTAATGTGGTGTACAAAATTATTACTAAATTGATTGCAAAGAGGCTCAAAGTTTTTCTTCCTTCTGTGATCTCTGAGGAGCAATGGGGTTTTGTGGCTAGTAGATAGATCCTGGATAGGGTGGTGGTTTCCTCTGAATTCATTCACTCTATGGTGACTTCTAAGGAGCAATATATGTTCATCAAGTTGGATATGGCCAAATCTTATGATAGAGTTAAGTGGTGTTTTTTGTAGAAAATTCTTTTAGGCTTTGGTTTTAGTCCAGATTGGGTCAGTTGTACTATGAGTTATGTTACCTCTTCCTCTCTTTCTATTATTATGAATGGGGAACCATCTAAGCTTTTTCGGGTTTCCAGGGGCCTTTGTTAAGGAGCTCATCTCTCCTCTTATATGTTTATTATTATGGCTAAGGGTTTGGGAAGATTTCTTAAGTCTTGGGTTTCCCAGGGCATGATCCAAGGTTGGTGTTGGGGCAATGGGCTTCCACAACTCTCTCATCTTTAGTTTTTGGATGACACTACTCTTATGGGGAGGGCTCACCTTCAGGAGGTTGTTTCTTTTAGGCAAGCTTTGGATATTTACCTTGTTGCTTCGGGTTAGAAAGTCAATGAGCACAAGTCATCTATCTACTTGTTTAATACTCCCCAAGCTATTCATTGACAAATTGCTAATCTTTTGAGGTTTTAGATTGGGTCTCTTTCCTTTGTCTATTTGGGAATACCTCTTACTGTTGGTAGGCAACCCAAGTCTTCCTGGCAGAATTTTCTTGATAATTTGTGCAGTAAGGTCGCTCATTGGACTCATCATTGGCTATCTACTATTGCAAGAGTGACTCTTCTGAAGTCTATTATCCAGGCTCTCCCTATTTATAGGTGTTTTATTTCGGCAGCTCCTTTGTATTTCCTACGGGAATTTGATGATCTCTCACAACAATTTCTTTGGAGCGGTAACTTGCATACGACTAAGTGGAGTCTTGTTAAGTGGGAAACTATGTGTAGGCCACAGAAAGAGGGGGGTCTTGGCTTATGTTTCACTATTTTGAATGGAAAATCTCTTGCAACCAAGTTATATTGGTGTTGGTGTACTAGTCACCATCAGCTTTGGGCTCGTATTATCATGCACAAGTATCTTAAGGATGTTAACACTTTTGCTGTTCCTTGCTTCCCTTTAGAAGGAAGGGGATCTATGATTTGGCATACTCTGAAATTAGGGGCTTAGTTGGTTAAGAAGGGGCTATTTTGGATCTGTCATACAGGTTCTCAGGCTCCTTTTTGGTGGGATTCTTGGGATGGTCATCCTCCTATTCTTTCTTCTTACCCTCACCTCCAACCTCTTTGTGATCATTTTACTATTGCAGGTTGGAATACGATTGAGAATTATAAGACTATTCAGAATCTTGGGCTAGCTGCTAGTCTTAGATGGAAGCACTCCTCATATTGGCCACCAGGAGGTTCAAAGGAGGATAGGCAAGAGTTGGCTCAGATTCTTGCATCGCATGAATGCAATACCTTGGAGGGGTAGGATGTCTTGGCTTGGAATAACAATGATTTATCTAGTAAGTACTTTGTTTCAGTAGCTTATGGAGAGTTAGTTAGGTAGTTGTTTGGGGACACTGAGGTTCCTTGGTGGAAGCACATGTGGAACAAATTCTCTTGGCCCAAGTGCAATTTTTTTGTGTCTAGTGGTCCAAAACTAGTGTCTTACTTGGGATAACTTGTGTAAGTGAGGGTTTCAGGGTCCCTCGATGTGTGTGTTGCGTTGTAATAGTGAGGAGAGTGTTTCTCACCTCTTCTTCCAATTTTCCTTCTCTAGGGAGCTATGGAATTTATGGTGGGGTGTGTGGAATCAGGCTTGTTGGCATGTTTCTTCTTTGGCTAAGTTCTATGTTCGATGGGGGAAGGCCCCTATTAAGACTTATTTTCTTCAGGTTACTTGGGCTCTTGGACGGACCTTTATTATCTAGCATATATGGCTAGAGAGAAATCAGAGGATTTTTCAAGATGTGAAGTTGGTTGTCCAACATTTGTGGTGGAAAATTCTTCATTCTTTGGATGAAACTATTTCGGCTAAGTGTGACTTGGCTAAAGGCGTGGATCCAGGAGATGTTTCATGTTGCACTTGTCTCAACCTGCCTCTTCAGCATGGTTCGGTGTAGGGTGTTGGCTAGATCATGAGGAATATATGTCGACATCCTCTCCAGAAGATAAATAGGGAGGGGCATTGGTGTTCTCCTCCTCAGGGTGCATTGAAAATCGATAGAGATGGTTCTTCTCGGGGAAATCCTGGTCATGTTGGTATTGGGGGTGTTGGGCGGAATAGTTCTAGGACTGTTGAGTTTATCTTTTCTGTTCATAAGGGTTTGCATACTAAAAATGTGATGGAGGCTCTTTCCATTTTATATGTTGTGGAGTTTGGTTGCACTCTTGCGTGGAAACGGATCATTTGTGAATTTTATTCTCAGGTGGTGGTGACTTTGTTGAAGAGGCAGCAGTTAGAGGATGTCAGTTGGTATTTGGCTATAACTATAAAATAGATTCTTAATTTGTGTGCTTCTTTCGATTATATTACTTTTTGTCACATTCCTAGAGAAGGGAATGGGGTTGTGAATTGCTTAGCCAAATGGGTTTATGATCATTTGTAGAATTGGAACATTGTGGATAGGGGTCAATTACCCCTAGATTTGTCATAAAATTTGGACCACTTAGTGGAGATTGACAGGGGTGTGTAATGCCCTTGCTTTGTACTAATTTATTTTGGTTTGAATAATTTTTTACCCCTCTTTTATTTTAAGATAGAGAGAGAGAATAATGAGAGGAAAAGAGAGATTCCTAACACCCTCGTGCAATAATATACAACCATATATACAACTAGACTTGACATTATTTGTATAAAATATAATTAAAACTTCAAAGGAACAAAATTAATTTTTTTTTGGTACAAAAATTTAATATAAGCTACAACATAATAATCCTAATAAACATGTATTAAAACATATTATTGGGGAGAAAAATAAGAGAAAATTTCCAAATTTCTCTATCTCAGTAACAATGAAAACACAACTTGTAGTAGAGAGGAAAAATAAAAAATGTTTTTGTTGAGATGAATTCACCCTTAAATTTATATTTCCACCATAGTAGAAAAAATATCTCCACAAATGTAGAAACAAGTAAATTTATCATACTACAAAATCACCCCCATGTTTCACCTACTCACTTATCCTTTGAATTCCATAAAATGCTCCATATCATCCTAAGGTGCTAACTAACCTATAAAAAATAATTTCAACTTTTGAAAGTGATGATTTTTTATCTACCTATGAAGATAAGTCCTAAAATTTCTCTTTGACTATAAATTTCCATACAACCAATCAATTAATCATAGACTAATGACCAATTTAAAGAATAAAACCCCCTCAAATAGGGGGGGTTTTGGTCCCCAAAATCTCAATGACTTAATAAATGAGGAAATTTATTCACCACATCCCCCTTTGGCTATTATTTTTCCTTTCTTGGAGGTTGACCTTTCAATCCAATCAACAAGGTTCATGAACCTCTCTTTTATTCTACCTTTCTTTGAAGAATCATCTCACTTTCAAATTCATCTTAGAACATTTAGAGAAAGATGGAAAACATAGGTAACAAGATCTTCTAATGCATTCAATATAAGGGAACCTTATTTGAAAACCCAATCTTGTAGCCAATAAAATGCAATGGAAGAAAAAACTCCTTGAACCATGCAATTTTATTAAATTTATTCAAATATGAACTACACAATTATAAAATACATTTGTTGCAATAGTCTTCTTCTTTAAGAATATTGACTAGTAATTCTCTAGCAATATTTATTCTCACATTCTTCCTCTAGTTTCTATCATATTCTCTAACAACCACCTCTTTCCCATTTGCTACTTCCAATCTACCAAGATTCTCCAATCTTCCAACTACCCTCTATACAAAACTGATGAAAGGGTATTATATTTTTTTGGGCTATAACCTATTTTCCACTCACCCAACTCCTTCTCTCTTGCTCGGAATTAACCCCTTTACATGCCCAAATCTGATTCCTCTATCCATAGCTTCTTTATTTCTTTGTTACCCTTTCTATAATGGTGTATTGTCTTTCCTCTTCTCTAAAAATGAACCATCTCTCTCTTCTCTAATGGATAACACCACTCTCACATTTGCTTCTTAACTTCTGCCATTTCCTCTAACAACCATCTCTCTGGTTAACAGTAAATTATTCTCTTTAATCACCAACCAACCCTATAATAGAGATCCTCCATTCCTCTTTACACAAAAATTTGAAGAATTTTAGGAATCAATGATTACTTCCCAAGATTGAATTTCAACAATCATTGGGAATTAAATAGTTATAAAATTAATTACCACAAATTATAATAATATCCAACCACATGTCAACATTTAAAGATCCCTCGGATGTTTGAAAAGTCTTATTGGATCTTTAACATTGTCAAGAATAAAAACATGTTCTAATTATCAAGGGTTCCTATCCCATTAGGAACTATTATATTGTTTGATCATTGATTCTTCATTAGGAACTTCTAAATTTTCATTAAATTTTTCCTATGATTGGGGGTTTCAACCTCATTCGGAACCACCGCCTGATTGGAGGTTCCTACCCCAATAAGAACCATACTAAACTTTATCAATTATTCAAGAAATATTTAAATTATTTAGTATTCTTCCTCATGTTGAGAGTTTCATTCTCAATAGAAACCATTAACTACCACATATCAAAGGTTCTGACCCAATCGAGAATTGGAAATCTTGGTTTTCTGTCAAGGGTTCTATCTTGATTAGGAATTGACACCAAATATTTTTGGTGGATTTCAGAGGAATCTGAAACCAAAATCCCTATCAGTGGTTTTAGGGGAACCTAACACCAACACCAAACCTTCTAAAGATTTTTTGTTGATTCATGTCAATCAAGAACTTGTTAGAGCCAAACTAGGAACTAGGAACCCATCGAGGCTAGCATGGATTCTTGGTACCTCTATGTAGTGTAGTAAAATGCATACCCTTGCATTTTCATACTTTTTTGTGCCCGCCTTGTTTTATTTATGCTTCTTTATGGCTTAATTGGTCCTATTTTGCATCGACAAACCTAATAAACTATATATTTTTATGGCTAATCCCAAAAAAAATCAAAAGATAAATGATCATTTAATGATTATGTCTGTGTCCCTGATTTGTGGATTGGGACTAAAACGCCACCTAGGGTGTCTTTTTCCTCCATGGGTCTTGGGATCTTGATTTTGAATGTACCTGAAAAGGTCCCTTTTTGGAGTTTGTGCCTCAAGATTTGAGCCTTGGGACTAAGACACCACCTAGGGCATCTTAGTCCTCCTTGGCTTATTTTCGAGATTTAATTTTAAATCTTGGTAGGATTTAGCCTCCTTTAATTAATGATTTCATATTTCGGCTTGTTGTGGTGTAATTTCAGGATATTAAGCATAAATAAGTATATATACAAGGTTCCTCCACTCATTTTCATAGCAAGAATTCAAGTATTCATTCCTAAGGAAATTTTATGCATTCAAGAATATTCTATCAAGCATTTGGAGCCATCACCAAGATTCAAGCATCATATCAAAGATCTTCTTGCATCATGTGTGTTATTGTGCTAACATTTGTGATGTAGGGTTTTGATTCAAGAAAGCAATTCAATTCCATCTCCTTCAAGCATTCCTTTGATTCAAGATCCATATCCATTGCAGCCATTGCACACAAGTTTGTAGACTTTACAACAAGTGTTTGGTGATTTGTAGCATTGTATGTTGTTCATTCACCATTTCCTTCATTATTTCTATTTCATTTCAAGGTTTAATTACCAACAAGGGGTTTGACCAAAGAAAACCCCCATTCACTAAAAAACAATAAGTTTACCCCTCCTTGTGTATTTGTGATTGTAGATCTAGGTTGTAGTATTGAAGATCATTTGGAGTGCAAAGTTGTAAAAGTTGAAAAGTTTCATTACAAAGTTGTCATCTTCACGGAAACTCACCTACAAGCCGAATCCATAAATTTCAGAACCTAAGATCAGAGAAGAAGCAAGTGCAGACCTTGGATCTCAAGACCACATTCAGAGTTTTCAAAAATTCAGAATGGGACTAATACGCCACCTTGGGTGTCTTAGTCCTCAGGGTGGAATTTTGCAGAGATTCTTCTGGATCCTAATTCAGCATCCAAAGATGTTGCATCCAACTTGGTGTAGCTTAATTTCATCATTTGCACTCATTATTTGGATTGCATTACTAAGTTTTGTGAGTTGAATGTTAAAGTGTCTTTTCCAAGCTTTTTCTTGGTGGTGAGCCCTAAAATTTGAAAAATCCCCCTCCTAGGTCCTTCCTAATTGATAATTGACTAACCTTGCGAGGTTGCTAGTCAATCCAATTGGGACTCCAAGGAAATTCTTGAATGATTTTTGTGGTGAAAGTGTGTTATTCATATATCCATTTTTCAACTAATCACTCTAGAACCTTCGACCACCCCTATCTTCACCATTCTTCATCAAAATTGTTCCAAATTTTACTTGGAGATACCTCTTTGGCCATTATTCATAATTATGTCCTCTTTCCTAAATTAATTTAAAAATTCCTTCTAAAGAGAAAAATAAAAAAACCAATAGAGACACAACCCAGAATTGAACCAAAACTAAACTAAAAGAAGAATAAAACTTGAAATGTTTTTGGTTGATGTTGGATCACCTATGGACCCATATGATCTTGCATCACCTTCTCATCTTATAATATGGGAGGCCTAAAAGTATTAGTATTCTCAACTTTAGTAATGAATTTTTTCTATGTAAGGTGATAAATCAAGATGAAAAAACTTCTTTCCCACATGTTATCAAATGAGAAGTGGTCCATGATATATAACACTAATTTTTTATATTTCTATCTTGATCTCAAACTATATCCTTTCTTAAGTTCAACCATAATTTATCTCCCACCTTAAACTTGCACTTAACATAATGTTGGCCATGGTATTTCTTGAAATTGTCTTAATTGATAACTTTTCCAGTAGTTAGAGACTTATTTGTTAGATATCTTAATATTTTTTATCCTGTTAGACCTCTGATTCTATATTTTATCCACCATGATAGGATTCTCTCAAAACATCTAGAGGCTTAGGAGGTAGGTAGCCAAAAAAATATTCAATAGAAAATACATATATACTCACTCTCCTAGCTTGTTTCTTACACATTCATATATTCATGTAGTTTCATGATTTTGAGCTCACTTAATGCTATTTTTTATTTTGGATCATTTTCATTTCTCTCATTATATTCTAATGTTATAATTTTATTATGATCTTAGATCATTTGTATTTGTATTTTATCTAGTTTCTATTTATTGCACTAGATCTTGTGTTTTCATTTATTTTGTAGATTCTAAGTTATGAGACCCCACCTTCTTTGTTCTTGATTTATTTTATGTCTCTTGATGATATCATGAATCATACTCAATACTTTCATGTGTTTATTACTTGGATATCATATACAAGAGTTTCATGGATGATAGTTATGTATAGATGCTATTCTTATACTCGTATGGTTGTCTTAATTATCATGGATATTACTAGATAATGATTTTATTATTATTATTGATTAGATGGAGTTATTATTTGATTTTTTATGTGGTTATGGGAGTAGATATCATGGAGATGAAATTGGATATGTTAATGCTTACTTGTGATGGTTATTTTATTTAAAGCATTACTACATGATTTCCTAGATGATTATTTTAGATAAGAAACTGTGGAAAATAATAATTGTTTATGAAGTGTCATTTAAATAAATGGCGGCTTCTTCAGCTATTATCATTCATGTGATATACTAACACCATTTTGTTGAGTGAACAGGTGTATTTTCCAATGGTGGTTGGGGTCGCATAGCTACTTCCTTTGTATTTTCCCTATGGTTTTCAATCTTATCTCACATGGATAAAATGAGATCATGTGATGTAATATTATGGATCATTTATGTATTTATTGTGTTGTATGGTCATGTGTTTATTTGAAATTTTATTTCTATTATCTTTATGAGTTATCTCTTGGTATGTTTACCTTTTTTTCATATATAAAGTTATTTATGAGAATCAAATTATGTTTTTATAGTCTTAATTTTCCCCTAGGTGATAGATATATGGATTAGGGGTTCATTTATCATAAGAAATATTTTTTTTAAGTACTTTAAACCCCCTTAAAATTATCATTCTTTATGGGTAACAAAAATGGAAGTTTGTTACTTGGTTTGGGTGGTTGGAAAATGAAGTTGTTTTTCTAATTTCTATTTAGGATTCTTTTCTTAGAATGGAGAGGGATCTTCATCTTCTTGTCTTTTGGATTTTCTTTGAAAAAATAATTTTGGCAGTACTTTTAGAAGGTTAGAGGAAGAGAGAAAATAGGGAGAAGGTATTTGAGGAAGAACGAGCTTGTGAGGAGAAGGCTTGGAGAAGTCTACACCAAATTACTTCCATTATTAGATAAGCTTTGTTAAGGTAGGGTATTACCATTTTTCTTTATTTTTGTATAAAATCATTGTGTATGTTGCATCTTGAATGAATTTTCGAGAATATAAAATGTGTAAATATTTTTTATCTTTGTTGGGTTTTGTGATGGGAAAGTGTTGTGCATTGATTGTTTTTTTTTCTTTATGTGTATTTTTTGGGAGTAGACCACCTATTGAAAGAGGATTAGGTCCTCAATGTACTTTGGATTTGAGTGGGAGAGGCTTCCTTAAGGGTTTTCTAATATTGGGCAAGAGTATCCACTTGGTTTTAGAATGGATATGAGTATCCATTTTGTGCGCATGTTGGATAAATAAGGAGTATGTAGTTGGGAGGATGAGTATTAATGTGTTGAGTATGAGAATATATATTCTGAAATGTGAATATGAAATTTAAAAACTTTGTGTGTGTGTGAAAAATATTTCTACCCTTAAAGGTTGAGTCCCCACTCCGCCTTTGAAGGATCCCAAGAGGGAATCCTTTGTGATTGTGATGGTATTGAAAAAGGGCTTTTGTGATGTGAAAAAACCTATATGTGAATTTTATGTGATATGAGTGTATCTAAATGTTATGTGTTTTTTTTGGGAAAAGTGAAGTAAAAGTGCACATGGGAGAGCTATGTGACCCATAGCTTGGGGGTGGGTTGAATTTCAACCTTATGGTTGGGTGGAGATCCCATTGGCCATGTGTTTTTTATTTTCTTGTTATCATTTCCAGGTTCATACATGGAGTTGAAGGCTATCTTAGGAGTTTATTCTAGGATGAATGTAATCATTGTGAAAGTTGGAAAGAGATTCAAGCATCATGAATAGTGTGTAAGTATTATTGTGTAAATGATCTTATTATTATATGTTAATGTGAAATGAAATTATGAAAAGAAGCTTAAAATTTAATTTTTAATTTTGCACAAAATAATTTGCATAGTTTTCCTTAGTACATAAAGATTATTTAAAAATTAAAATTTACAAAAATGGAAAATCATCATATGTGAAATAGAAAAGCATAAAAAAACAAAAAATATGAATACGTTATGTTAAAAATTGTAAGATTTTACTAAATAGCCTACCCAAGATGCAAATGAATGAAGGAAAGAAAATATAGAAATAAGATATGAGAAAGAATAAACTATATTCCTCTCAAGAGAATGCAAAGCTTCTATGATCTTGAGAATTAAGATTACAAAGTAAATGCATTGGTTATATAGGCCAGGGGGAGAGATAGGATGTAGCCATATTATAACAAGTGTTTTCATCCTATGAGGTGTGACAACTCAAGTCATTAAAGTTCATCAACCTTATCCCTATGTAAAGTTAAGCTAGTGTTCAAAGAGGGCATAAGTGGAGAACTAGCTAAGAAATGAACTAGTTAGATAAATTAACCCTTTCACACTAACAACCCCCCTTAAGTGCAACTTAGGGAGAAGTATACAATGCAAAGATGAAAATATGGGTCTCTGCTACTAGGAATGATGAGGTACCTAGATACATAATAACCTATCAACTATAAAAGAAGGATAAAACCCTGTGGGAAAAAACCCCCTCCCATGAGAGGTTGAATGAAGAAGGTCTAAGTGACCCCCCAGAAGAGATTTCCTACAACCCCAAGAGAGACCAAAGATGAACATAATTGCTCTTGATGAAGGTTTTAGTGAAAATATCTACAATCTGATCTATTGTAGGACAGTAGCACAAATCAATGACCTAGTCTTGAGTCAACTCCTGGAGAAGATGCATATGGATCTCAATGTGTTTGGTTTGTTGATGATGGACTAGGTTCTTCAAGATCTAGATGGCACTCTAGTTGTCACAATAGATGACTAATGGTTTCTAAAAGGTGATACCAAGTTTAGTGAGGATATTTTGAAGCCAAATAGCCTCAATGGTGGCATTGACAACCCCCTAATACTCAGCCTTAGTTGAAGAAATAGCAATAGCATGTTGCTTCTTTCTCTTCCAACAAATGGGACCAAAACCATAGTTAAAACTGTATCCATATGTGGACTTACGATCATCAATATCACCAGCCCAATCAAAATCTGTGTATCCAAGTAAGTCTGAACTTGTGCTTGTTACATAGTGAATCCCATACCTATGAGTTCCCTAGATATAGTGCAAGATGTGTTTGGATACTTTCCAATGAAGCTCATGGGGTTCCATCATGAAGCATGAAAAATGCCAATTGCAAAGGAAATGTTGGGGCAAGTATGAGTCAAGTAGATGAGGCTACCAACAAGTTGATGATACAAGGTAGCATCAACTAGTGGTGTGGAACATTTTTCCTCAAACTTAACTTCAAACAAAAAGGGAGTCAGTGAAAGCTTATAATTAGTCATATGAAAACATGAGTAATATCAAGAGAATACTTTGGTTGTGCAAGAAAGATCTCGAAAGAGATCTGAGTGATCTCGATCTTGAGAAAGTAGTGCAAGAGACCCAAGTTAGTCATGGAAAATTTGTCATGCAAGACATTCTTGACAGTTACAATGATGGATGAAGTGCTCCTAGTGACAATTAAGTCATCAACATAGAGAGACAATAAGAGAAGAGAATCCTCTTGTCGCAAGATGTATACATTCATATCTGAGTGGCATCTGGAGAACCTAATGGAGAGAATAAAGGAGTCTATTTTGGCATACCAAGCTTGTAGAGCCTACTTGATGCCATAGAGATACTTCCTTAGTTTGCAAACTAATGACAAATCTTGAATGAATCCTTGTGGTTGCTCCATATAAATTTCTTCATGTATATCATGAAGAAATGCACTCTTCACATCCATTTGATGTAAAACCCAACCATGAGTTGTATAAATATCAAATATCAAGTGAATGGAGTTCATTTTGGCAACAATGGCAAAGGTCTCAATGTAGTCAATACTTGGTACTTGCAAGAAACCTTTGGCCACAAGTCATGCTTTATATTTGTCAACTGAGCCATCCACTATAAATTTGGTTTGATAGATCCACTTACACTAAACCAATTTTCTTCCCTTAGGATGTGGAACAAGATCCCATGTTTTATTCTACATTAAAGAGTTGTACTCTTCCTCCATTATGGAAACCCACTCAACAATTCTAGATGCTTCACAAAATGGTTGTGGATCTGAAGAAATGGCAATGTAGGAATGTGGAATGTCATGATGTTGTGTCTGAGTCCTTGTATTTCAAGGATCCCCAACAAGAGTTCCTGTAGACTCAAGTGTTTGGTAAGCCCAATGAGGCATGGTAGGAGATGGAGGAGGAGATCCTAAACTCTCTAAAGAGGAATATGAAATATCATGATCAACTTGACGACTATAGGAAGCTTGAGGAAAATCCTTGATGTCAGAATCCTCTAAATCTAGTCTAGAGGAAGGAAGAGTAGAGGATGAGCTAGAAGATCTTTCCTCAAATTGCACACCACACTCAATGAAGATATCATGTGTTTCACGATCCATTAGCTGATATCCTTTGACACCATCAGGGTAACCAACAAATATTGAAGGCCATCTCTGAGGTTCCAAGGCCTTGTGTTTCTCTAAAGGAATATGTGCCCATGCTAGGGAGCTAAAAACTCTAAAGTGCCCCACAACAGGTTTCCTACTGCACCAACCTTCAAAGGGAGTGATTCCCTTTAATGCCTTATGTGGAACTCTATTTTGGATGTGAGTAGCATAGTCGATAGCTTCTACCCAATATGACGATCCAAGGGAGTGTGCATGGATCATGCAACCAGCCATCTCTTTTAGGGACCTATTTTTCCTCTTAGCTACACCATTTTTTTATGGTGTGTAGGCAATAGTATGTTGAAGATCAATCCCTTCAAGAGTACAAAATTGTTCAAATTGATGGTTCACATATTCTTTGCCATTATCAATGTGGAGAATTTTCACACACTTTCTAGATTGCTTCTTAGCATGAGCCTTAAACTCTTGAAATCTATCAAAGAATTTTTCTTTGTGGAAAATAAATTAGACCCATGTATATCTAGAATAGTCATCAATGAAGGTGAGAAAATAACAAGCATTATTAAAATATAATGATGGAAAAGGACCCACCAAGTCACTATGAACCAATTCAAGGAATTCTAAAGCTCTCCAAGCCTTCCCTTTTGTGAACTTTTCCTCAAGATGTTTTCCCAAGGCACAACCTGAACATACACCATAAAAAAAATTGATTTGAGAAAGACTTGTGACCATATTCCATTTGCTAAGTTGTTGAAGATAGTGGTAGTTGAGATCACCAAACCTCTCATGCCATAGTTTTCTCATAGAATTTGAATGGATGAGTAGTGCGGTGGAATGTGAATCAAGTACAAAATGAGAGAAGGCATACAAGCGAGAATCATGAGTGGCCTTACCAACTACAAGGAGTGCATTATCTTCAAGATTCTTGATGTTGACAAAATCTGGAGTGAATTCAACTTTTCTACCATTTTGAGCGATTTGGTAGATGGAGAGAAGGTTGGCTGACAAATCAAACATGCAAAGGACATCCTTAAATGTACCATTGCCAACATCAATTGAACCCTTCTCAATTTCATCCACTAGAGAATCATCTTCGATGAGAATGTGGGGTACAAAACAAGGCTCCAACAAAGAAAATTATTCTTTAATAAAACCCATGTGATGTGATGCACCCGAATCAAGAATCCATTGTTGTAAAAAATCAGTAATAGAAACAAGTGCAGTTGCTTTCCCTTTACCTAATTTGGAAGGAGTAGAGGATTGTTGAGCGATAAAAGAAGGCAGATTAATGTTGTTCATTTTAAGATATTTTAACTCAACAATCTGATTCTTATGACAAGAATGTTCCTCATGACCAAGTTTCTTGTAGTAGCTACAAATTGGCATTTCCTTCTATTGAAAATACCCCTTTAAAGAGGAATTGGAATAAACCTTTGTTGTAGAAGATGATTATGTCTAATATTTTTGTCAGGTTTCCATGATTCTTTATAATCATTTGGTTGACCAACCATTAAATCTCGTGAGTGTGAAGGCTTAAGAAGACCCATGGAAAGAATCTTTCCTTGTTCTTCCATCAACATTTTAGAAAATGAAGCAAAAGAAGGTGTGGTGAATGTAGATCCCATTCTCAACCTATGAGTGTGAAAGCTAGAAACAAAAGCTATATATTCAAGTCCAAGTTTACTGAGAGTGATATAGAAAAGTTGAATGTCTTTCTTCTCTAAGCCATATAATTTCCATTGTGCTCTAAGGTCATTGACCTTTGTTACATAATCATGAATGTTGTTAAAGGACTTTGGATCAAGACTCGTTAATTTGATAACTATGAACTTCATCAGTTGTACCATAGAGAGTTTTTAATTTTTTCCATGCATCATGTGAATCTTTACAACCTTCAATTTGAAACATTATATCAAGAGAAATTAAACTCCTTAGACAACCAAGAGCCTTTGTATGTTCAAACATCTAGAGTAATTTGTCCTTATCATTTGTGGGTTCAATTACCTTCTTCTCAACATAAGGTGTATATCCTAGTTGCATTAAGGAATTACATGCATTGTAGTTGTAGGGCATGAGTAATGGAAACTTAAATGTACCCATAGTGAAGGAAAAATAGAGTGAAAAGTAGAAGAGATGTACAAGACCAAATACAATAAGAGGCCCCCCATTTTCACTCAATCAAGGAACCTGCCCAGGTAAAATGATTTGGCACTTTATATTTAGTGTAATTATAGATTTTTGGATTTCAATGCTTTTACAAATCCTCAAGAAATGAGAATACGTTGAAAGTACTTTTTTGGTACAATTTCAAATGAAAAAATCAGCAGCCATGCGAAGTACATAAAAAATCATGCACTTTCAAAAAATGAATCAGCTTGATCTAAGGTTGTATGCAAAATTTATGTAGCTTTGTATTTCTCAAAATGAGAACGGTGAATTGTCCTTTCTGAGAATCAAAAATTTCTAAAAAATCTATGCACCAAAATCCGAAACTGTCTTCTCCAATACATAGAGTATGAAAAATTAGCCCAAATAAAAAAAAATGCATTGAAATTGGAGGTTTGGAGCCTGAGTTATGAGCTTTCAAAATTGGCCTTCAAAAATCAACTTAGCAATGGAGAGGGGGTATGATTTTCTCTAAAAGAAAATCTTCCAAATTTACCAGAACTGCCACCAAAATTAGCGGCCTGCCAAATATAGATATTTTCCAACTATTTTATACCTCCACCAAAGTTAGCAACCCACCAGATAAAATTAGCTAACTACCAATTTTAGCAATCTATTAAAGTTAGCAATGTCAATAGATTTTAAAATTTTATATGTTTTAACATTAAAAAATATAAAAACTTTGATAAAGTTGTTGGCGTATTTAAAAATGTTGGTGGAAAAAATGTCGGTGGACTTTAAAACAATTATATTTTTATCCTTGAAAAAATATTAAAAACCATTAAAAAATGTTTTAAAGGCTCGTAGACTGAGAGATATTTACAAGCCAAAGGCGTGAAGGGAAGAAATGTATTGAAGCATGCACAACATTGAAAAATGTGAAGGAAAGATAAGAGGTTGTGCACAAATTTTTATGGGCATGCACATGAAATACTACAACCACCCCTATTAAAGGGGTAACGACTTATTTTAAGGAGCCACCCCCCTTAAAGGGGAGTGTCTCCTCTTCAATGTAGGTACAATGTCTACACAAAAATCTATGCAGGTACTTTGTACCAATAAAAAAATTTAAAAAAAAAAAATTAACAATTTTTAATTGAATTTTTTTTTAATCTTTTAAAATAAAATATATATTTTTAAATTAAAAAGCAATATATATATATTTAAAAAAGAAAAAGAAAAAGAAAAATCAAATATATATATGTATATATATATATATATATTTCAAAATAAAAAAATACTTTTGAATTTAAAAGTAAAAAAGAAAATATATTTTTTAAATTGGTTTGTTCACGGGGGCCATATTGCTCCATAGACAAAAAAAAACTTTGCTTCACCTGGAAACTTTGTCCAAAATTTATGTTTTGACAGTTGATGTTATGGTTTTTGGGCCTTTTGAGCATGATGGTAGGGTCGCATTTGACCCAAAATGCTTCAAAATGATGGTTCCTTGTTGGATCTGGCAATGAACCTCTTGCTTCAAATTATTGCAAATCTGGCCTCTAGTGTCTGATTTAGACAAAATAAAGGGTAGATCTAACTTTCTTAGCTACTCTGGACTCAATGGTGAGCTCATAATTTCTCCAGGAAGCCCCAGAAAACCTGGAACTGGTAAGTCAATGTATGAACCCCCAAAAAAAAAAATTGATATTTTCTTCACACTTTTCTGATTCTCTAGACCATCCAAGGATGCAAAAGAAGAGCATAAGTTTAATGCTTTGAATAAAAATGGCTCTACAATCTCATATTTCCTAAAATATTGTTAACCCACAACTCATTTTCTCTCTGATACCATGTAAGGTTTTGCTAAACAGCCTACCCAAGATGCAAATGACTGAAGGAAAGAAAATACAAAAATAATATATGAGAAAGAATAAACTGTATTCCTCTCAAGAGAATGCAAAGCTTTTATGAGCTTGAGAATTAAGATTACAAAGGAAATATCTTGGTTATATAGGCCAAGGGGAGAGATAGGATGTAACCAGATTATGGCAAGTGTTGTCATCCTATGAAGTGTGACAACTCAGGTCATAAAATCTCAACAACCTTATCCCTATATAAAGTTAAGCTAGTGTGAAGAGGACCTAAGTGGAGAACTAGCTAGGAAATGAACTAGTTAGATAAAGTACTCCTTTCACACTAACATAAATGATAAAGTTTTCCCTTTTAAAATCTGGTTCATTAGTTTAATTTAGGAAATTGAGAAAATAAATACATTTTAATTTAGAATAAGAATATTGATATAAAAATTGGTTATTTATTAAATTAGTTTTCTAATTGTGATGTGGAAAAAGAGATCCTAGATCTTTTGTATAGATCACTAAGGTCAATATTTCTTCGTGTCAACATTAGAAGCCAAGCTAACAAGGTAATGAGATTGGCTAACAACTTATAAGGAGAGACAATGTATTATAGACCTGGTTCTTATGTTTCTTTGAAAATTGATTAGATTTTATATGGATTAATTAACTTATTTTAACTATGTAACCTAATTTGCAAATATAAATTTCCTGCACAATCAAAACTAAAATTTCACAAAATAAAGATAGTCTAAGGAGGGTGGAACTTTGTGCACTTGTACTATAAATTTGGGGCTGAAATAAGAGGTAAAGAGCGTTGGGTGCCTTTGACTGGGAGTGAAATTTGGCTCTACAACTTTCAGATCTAAAACTTCCAAATTTTCACTTTGTAATCCCTCCCTATAATTTTTCATATTTGGATCTAACCCTACAAAATTATAGCAAAGAGGGGAAAGGGAGTGGCTATATAGGAGTTTTCCTTGGTCAAACCCCCATTTTGGTATTTCTACCTCCATGAATAGCAAATTGATTGACTAATAAATGTGTGTCTAAAGTTTTAAGGAGCTAAAACAACAAAAAAACTACTCAAATGTGTTAGATAAGGATTCCTAAATGACATGAACAAGATGAAGCCAAGAGAAAGTCAAATACCCTTAGGAAAATCTAAATGCATAAATACCTTACTTAGGATAGCAAGTAGATCTTCTTTTGAAGATGAGGAAACTCTGAAAATAAGTCATTAGGTGTTGCAAGCAAGCCAAACCTAGATTCCATTATGTCTTTCCATGGACATCAAACTCCAATCATTGTGCTAACTTGAATAATTCTGAAATTTGATTAGTAAATTTGTAAATAGGTGTATTTTGGCAAAGTCTTATTGTACTTGTAATTTCTTCTCTCCTATTTAAAAATCATAATTCATGTTTATATAGTGGAATATAGGAATAAATTAGAGTATAGGACGATTGATTTAATTTTAATTTTGGGGGTTAATTTATTGTCAAGGCCCAAATTTCAATTCGCATCTCTGAAATTAGAGATCAAAAGAATGGAAAATCAGTTTTTTTTGGGAAAAATACTTGGACTAGGGCATTGGGTGCCCTTGTCCAAATCTATTACACTTAATAAAACTTGATTTGGTTTTTTAGGGTCTTCTTTAATCAAGGATTATCCAACATGTGAGCACTTGTTAGGGTCAATTTAATCACATTTAATTAATAAAACACTATTTTGGGTAGTACTTGTTACTAATTTTTAGCTACCAGCTAAATTAGTAAAGTTTTATTAGGAAATTATTAAACTAGGGTGAGAAAAAAATTTAACATTTGAGCAAATCAGATAAGAAAACCAGACATTCAAAGATTTATCAAGTACATGTACATGTTTCATGGCTAGTTCATCATGTTCAACATTTTAGCATGTGGTATAAAATGGGCTCCCACAAGGGTTGAGCCCAGCATGTTGCCCTCTCAGATTCAAAAGATGCAACAAATAGTGGTCACGTGTTTCAATCATATCTCAAAAACTATGATCTAGGTTTTCATGATTTTTGGATATAAATTATAAAATAATAAGGCGAAAAATCCCTTTAAATTTCTCACCGACCCAGTTCGTATTTTTTCAGAAATCTTCACCAATTCTAAGGAAAAGGACAAATCCACCTTTTTAGAAGGATTGTAAGGCTCAAAGGGAAGTTCTACATTAGTTTTGAGGTCCCACATGGGTTGACCATCACTCAAGGGGAGTTTTGGACACTTAATCACTCAGTTTGCTCTAGTTTTGAGGCCTTTTTGCATGTTTTTCAAACTTGCACGACCAAATATGATTCATCATGTTGGCATAAGGCTTTGGGAGATTTTTATGGCTTCTAGTGTTGTCATTGATGGAAACTTGAGCCATTAGTGTGGTCCGGAGCTTAGAAGTAGCTCATACCGGCAAACAAAGTAGAAAACAGAATACTACCGGCAGAAAGCATGGAGAACAAGGTATCTGGTTGATAAGTTAGTCTGTATACTTCACCGGATCATTATTTTATGTTTTAGATCCCCAAGAAAGCTTGTTAAGCATGTATGTTACTTTATTGGTAAGTTTTGTAATGTTGCATCAATCCGTGTACGTGCTTGGAGATCCGGTAGAATGATTTATTGTTTATTTTCTCATTATGGCTGACCTGGTGTATATAGCGTATCGCGGAAGTATAAGGAGTAGTTGTTTTAATATTTCTTGTGTTGGGAATTTTGATTTGGGTCCCAGATGTAGTCTAGCCAACTTGTGTGGGTGCGCATTAATTTTAATTGGTGATTTGAGCCGACTATTGGAGAATATTTCATGTTTTGTTGAAGCTGACTTAAGTGATTAAAATCTTTGCTAGTGGATATATATATATGAGATTGTTAATTCGTTTTTTTGGGTGTGCATGATGTTGTAAGAATTTGTGTGTGCAAAAAAGTTCAAATCAGTTGTATGAGCGTACATCAGAAGATCTGTTGAGTGAATTTTTGCTTGTGCAGCAGAAGGGTTGTTGTAGCAGAGCAGAGTAGAAGTGAAAATCAATTTTTTGTGCTTGCATCTTTATTTTTGTTCATGTGCTGAAAATGATTTAAGATCTGAATTGAAAATCAAAATTGTTGAACACTGATTCACCCCCCCTCTCAGTGTTCCCTGAGTCCAACAATTGGTATCAGATTTCGTTCCTCTTCAGAAGTTTGATAGCTTGAGGTGGATCTTGGATTACAATGGACTCTGGTAGTCTTCAACAGTAGCTTATGGTGGCACTTGATGATCTTGATCAGTCTAAAGTAGAAGTCATGGAATTAAGAGAAAATCTTGTGGATGCTAAGAAATTTATTCAATAACTAAAGGATAAAATCAATGAGTCAAGAGAAAAGAGGAAGGAACTCTGTGATCAACTGAAGGAAAAATAAAATAAAAACTTGGAAGATGTTCACCTGAATCAAACTCTAAAAGAGATAACTGAAGAATGTGAAAAACTTGCTAGAAATAATGCTACTGTGAAGCTTGAGATGGAATTTGTGGCAATGAAGTTAACTAAAGAGATTGAAGAAAGAAAGAAGAATGAGGAGAATCTAGGTCAGTCCTTGAAAGAAAAATTTGAAGAATGTAGTAGATTTAATAGTGGATTCATTCAGCTGGAGATTGAACTGCAACAATCTAGAAACAATGAACAAGAGCTTAAGAGATAGATAGTTATTCTCAAAGATCAGCTTGCTACTGCAAATCAGTTTAAGGAGAAGTTCAGGATAAGTTCTGCTAAGCTTGATGATATGACTAAAGGACAAAAGGATGCAAATGATAATCGAGGCCTTGGCTATGTGAAAATGAGAGCTCTAGATCTGAACAAAAGGACTCTAAAAAGAGAACTCAGAAGAAAAAAGGAAGAAGATATCTGGTAAGGCAACCCAATGCTTAGAATTTTAATGGTTACTGCTTTGTTTGTAATAAATTTGGACACATGGCTTCTCAGTGTAGAAGTAAGATAAATTCTAGTTTTCCATAATTTTTTGGTTAGTGTTTTAATTGCAAAAAGTCTGGTCATAAGCCATTAGAATGCAAAAGTATGTCTGTCAATATAAGGAACATTAAATGCTACACCTGTGGAATACTTGGGAATGTTGCTAATCAATGCAGATCAAAGGGAAACTTTTGGAATGAATGGCTTAAACAAAGAAATCCAATATCCTACAACTATAACAAATTTGGTCACATTGCAAGATTCTGTAGGAACAAAAATATGGACAGAAGAGGTCTGGTATATCAAGGAAGAAATTTATAGAAAGACAACAAAGGAAAAGGAAAAGCATCCATGGAAGAGATATGAGATCAGATGAAGAAAATGTGGGTAAAGAAGAGTGGATCTGATGAAGGTAATAAGACTGTACCGAAAGCTCCCTCTGGTAATTCTTCTGGCAATTGATTTCATGCCATTGGCTAGGGGGGGTTTTAAAGAAAATATTTTGTCCCCCTGTGTGTAGTTGGTACCGGAACGTAGGAAATTGTCAGTAGTTGTGTTACTCATCTTCAAATGTATTAGTGATCATTTGTTTAGTAGGATGAAATCTAGAAGGTACACAGATGGATTCTTCTTTGGATGTCTAAGAGTGCAGAGTAACTAGAACTCCTAGGGCAAAGCATTTAATGCAACAAAGAGGTTAGGTGTACAAAGTTATAAAAGGGTATTTGGAACCCTCATTTATCACCTTGCATTGAAGAAGATCGGAAGGAGAGCTTTTGCAGAAAAATCTTGAAGAAGTCAAAGTAAATTCAATGATGAATTCATTAGGTACTCCATTTGTATATAAAATTTCTAAATTGTGCTCCGTAGAAAAACCCTGCTCCGTATAGAAAATGAAGAAAAACAAAGGAACATTGAATTTGGATGAATATAGTAATTGGAAGGTCAGGGATGTAAGAAATTTGTTTCCAGCCAGTGAATTGAAGTGGCTTGAACGTGCGAAACATAAGAATTTGGACATCTAGAATGAGTTTCCTTCTTTCGCCAACGCAGAAGTGGTCAGGTTTATCTTGAATAGATTGGATGATGATATCCTTACTCTAGATAAACCCTATCAAATTTCAAAGGATGTAATCAGAAATCTGACAGGATTATGCAATATTGGAGATGTCCCAAAAAAGAAGTTGATTTGGAATGTTGAATTTGAAGCCCTAACCAGTGTAAAAGGAGATCAGAGGGCTCTGGTAATTACAGCAATCAAAGATCCATTGACAAGGTACATTGCATATGGAATTTCGTACAAAATTTTCTTTAGAAATAGGGAAGAAGCAACCTCTATAGGCGCAGTCTACATTGCGCACAAAATGATAATGGAAGATGAAGACTTTGATCTGTGTGGATTGCTAAAGGATCAATTAATGAAAAATGTGCAATTGACGAAGGATATAGATTACTCTTTCAAGTTTGGTACCTTAGTTATATGCATTATGATGTATTTTCTGAATTGCTTACCTTAGAATGATAATGTGGTATGGAAGTAAAATATACCAGTTTGTAAGTAAATCTTTGAGCATTTCAACTCTCTTGAAAATAGTGAACAAGTTTATGAAAACTTCTTTAGAAAGTTGTTAGGAAAGTTTGAAGTAGGTAGTATTCCACTCCCAATAAAAGCAATTGAAGTTGGATCTTCTTCCGGTAAGGCAGAGAAAAAGCAGAAAAAATCAAGAGAGTTAGCTGATGATACTCCTCTAGCACCTAAGTCAACAAAAGTTGAGGGAAAAGGTAAAGATCAAATGGTTGTGGACATAATCGATGAATATTTTAATAAATACACACCAAGAGATGAACCGGAATTAGTTGAAATAGATGTGATAATAGCAAAAGAAAGTGATGAAGAAGGTGCTTTATTCAAAGAAAAGATACTGCAGATTGTTCAAGAAGAAGATGGAATGCAAAAGATAGGTGACATATGGATAAATAGACCATCATATGAATAGGACTTCATTGAGGACAGTCTAGGCAGATACTTTGTGGGTAATAACATTGAATTGAAGAGTTTGTAGAATGTACTTCCAGAAGAATTGATTGAATGTATCAAGGAGGCTATGGCCTCTGTGCCTCAGGACAGGAAAGAAGAAGAAATTATCTTACATCTAAAGAGGCAGTTTAGGCTATCTCTCGCCAAATTGAAAAAGAAAATGAATGTGTTAAGACAATGCATTGACTCAGCAAATAAGATCTACAATTATTGTCTTAGGTGGCCTCATGTGGTTGGTAAATACAAGGATAAGTTGGAGAAAATTGAGAATGAGTTTATCAGAATTGGTCAGGATTACAGTATGTTTCAAGACCAGGATGGAGCAGTTAAGAAGAAAATTCATGAGTTACAAGTTGAGCATGCAAAGGTTCACTTTTCCTGAAACACTCTTATGGATACTTTCTGGAAAGTGAAGGATCAAACCGAATGCAGACTAGAGCAAATGATTGAAGTTCTGAAGAAAGGAGAAAAGTTGGAAGAAGACATTACCATTCTTGAATCCCTTGTCTATGTCATCAACAGGACATCAGAAAATAATAGTTTGATAACAATTCTTGGGATTGCAGTGGATGCTTGGAAGAAATTTCTTCTAGAGATGAAAGATAAGTAAAAAATAATTTTTTGATTTGAGTGGCAGTTGCAATTCTTCAAATTTTGATCAATTTTTGCATCAACAAAGGGGGAGAGAGTGCAGTAGGAGGGAGAGAAGCAAAATTTTTGTCATTTATGTTAAATGGGGAGAAAATTCAATGAAAAATTCCTTGACATCCAAAGGGGGAGAAATGTTTTTATGAGTTTTGAAGTTTTGAGTTTTGGTTTCGACACTTAGTCATTTTTCACTAAGTGTTGCCATCAATGCCAAAGGGGGAGATTGTTTGCATATGGCTTTGGGAGATTGTTTATGGCTTCTAGTGTTGTCATTGATGGCAACTGGATTCATTAGCATGGTCCGCAACTTAGAAGTGGCTCATACCGGCAAGCAAAGTAGAAAACATAATACTACTGGCGGAAAGCATGGAGAACAAGGTATTCAGTTGATAAGTTAGTCTGTTTACTTCACCGAATCATTATTTTATGTTGTGGATCTCCAGGAAAGCTTGTTAAGCATGTATGTTACCTTATTGGTAAGTTTTGTAATGTTGCATCAATCCGTGTACGTGCTTGAAGATCCGTTAAAATTATTTATTGTTTATTTTCTCATTATGGCCGACCTAGTGTATATAGCGTGTCGTAGATGTATAAGGAGTAGTTGTTTTAATATTTCTTGTATTGGGAATTTTGATTTGGGTCCCAATTGTAGTCTAGCTGACTTGTGTGGGTGCGAATTAATTTTCATTGGTGATTTGAGCTGACTATTGGAGAATATTTCATGTTTTGTTGAAGCCAACTTAAGTGATTAAAATCTTTGCTAGCGGATATATATATATGAGATCGGTAATTCATTTTTTTGGGTGTGCATGATGTTGTAAGAAGGTGTGTGTGCGAAAAAGTTCAAAGCAGTTATATGAGCATACATCAAAAGATCTGTTGAGTGAATTTTTGCTTGTGCAATAGAAGGGTTGTTGTAGCAGAGCAGAGCAGAAGTACGAATTGGATAAAAGGTCCAGAATCTGTTTTATGTGCTTCACCAGAACTGAATCCAGGCATTTGTAGATGTTATCTTCTCAGTTCATTTTTTTTGTAATCACAAACATTTTGTAAGGCAGTGATCCTTTCTTATTTTGAGCAGTGAGCTCTAGGAAGTGTGTCTGAATGAAAGTGCATTCCCTTTTGTTCATACTTTTAACAGAGTATAAATTGTGGATTAATCTCCACTATGTTTTTCCCCTAACAGGGTTTCCATGTAAAAATATTGGTGTTATGGTGTCTTCATCATCTTGTTTATGTGCTTGCATCTTTATTTCTATTCATGTGTTGAAAATGAATTAAGATATGAATTGAAATTAAAAATTGTTGAACACTGATTCACCCCCCCCTTTCAATGTTCCCTGAGTCCAACACATCATGCATATTGGTGGAGTTGAGAGTTAAGTCTCAATATTATTATTTAATTTTGAAGTGAAAAACACTTAGCTTGTATCTTTTGCATGATTTTAAATAAGACAAAATATGTAATTAAATATTAAAGGTAATATTTTATTACCTTAATATTTACCATGCAATGTAAAATAAAGAGAGCTCACATGATAAATATTAAAATAATCATAGTGATTATCTTTAATATTTAATCAAATAGTCCCTTTTTCCCAAAATCATGCAAAGAAAAAATGGAGCAAATGGTGAGACATAACTACAATTTCACATAAGTTTTGGAGGGCCTTTGATCATGCACGTTGAGGGGAGGAGTTTGCAACATTCTGAGTTCAATTTTCTTTAGTTGTGGGCCCTCTTTTTGAGGATTTTCTTTTTTTCTCGTTAGAGGATATTTTCCAGATATTTTTCTCTTAGTTGGCTTTCAGTTCCACCTCTTGATGCATTGGATTTTTCTACTTTGTATATATTGAGAAAAGACTTATTATTTTTCACGGTTCTTGATTTTTTCCTTTGCACTTTGCAGAGAGATCTTGTAACTCGGTTATTTTTACATAGTTCATATATATAGCAGAGCTGTATAGGTTACTTAAGGATGTTTTATCAGAGTTTTTTCCATCGCTATTTTCTGGAAATCAATTGTCTACCTTCTCACATTCAGGTGTTTTGCTTCTATTAGTGATTTGGTGTGAATTTGATGTGTTTTGAGTCAGAAACCTTTAAGTTTAGATCTCATTAATGGATGCTTGTATACAGAAATCTAGTTTAATCACAGGTCATAAATTGTGCCATAGTTTATTCTTCATCTTTAAGTTGTGAAAGTGTTATTTCCTTCATAAAGTATTGATTTACAAGCCTTTTTATGAAACACTTTTGTGGTTTAGCTGTTCAATTTGAGTTGTGAAGACAGATTGTAGGAGATATCATTGTGAATTCAATTGCATGTTCTTTCGTCATTTAGGTGCATCACCACAGTTTAAAATTCAGTTTATGCATTCAATTAAAGCCTTCTTCCCTTTTACATCCAAGTCAAAGATAGTTATTAGAAGATCATAAAGGAAGTCGACCTGTAATACGAAGTTTGATTTCCATTTCAAGCAACCCACAAGCCTGTAAATCATCCCATGTTACACAGGATTGCAAAGCATCTTTTCTTTCACACATGACTACACTCCTATTGATAAAAGTACTAAAACATTCTTATGGGTTGATAGGAAAGGTCAAAGCTAGGGAGTGTTTAGAAAATACATGAATGGAAAGGTTACTAAAGAAAGTTCTAAATAGACCATGAAAATTTACTTTCACCTTAACAGGAGTACAATTTACAATGCTACATTTAGCCCCCACTCTAGCAGCCATATGAAAGTACATGCATATGCAAGCTAAAGTACTAAAAGTAAATTATATCATAAAAGGATACCCAAAAGATATTGTAGAGGACATACAACAACCACCAAGCAAGAGAGTGAATCCCTCAACATAGTAATCTATAAAACCACAACATAATTGTTGGTAGAGGTTTTT
Organism: Sequoia sempervirens; assembly: GCA_007258455.2. Classification (NCBI taxonomy): domain Eukaryota; kingdom Viridiplantae; phylum Streptophyta; class Pinopsida; order Cupressales; family Cupressaceae; genus Sequoia; species Sequoia sempervirens. Next base: position 163,760,086 of record VDFB02075321.1, on the reverse strand, counting down.
ATTTTCCTAGTGTGTTAATTTGCTTTCCCTTAGTTATAGGTTTTTTCTACATTTTGATTAAGCTTGATTAGGATAATAAAGTGAGTTTATTATTTAATAACCAAGAGATAAAGTGATGAGGTGTCTCCACCCTTTAAGGGTGGAGTATTTATTTTTCATCACTTTATTTAATATTGGTGGTTATTGGTTGTCAATTCCTATTGGTTGGATTTTCCACCTGCATCATCTTCGTAGTTCTATATAAACTCACTACCTAGCTTGTATTTTCATAATCCTGCATACTTTGACATGCATGTATATTAATGCATGCAATCATTATTCTATAGATTTTCTTTGAGCTCCTAATGCAATCTTGTCATATTGACATTTGTACATCTCTTGGAATTTTGGGTCTATATTTGTGTTATTTCATTTACAGATTTATAGCTTATCCCTCTCATAGAAAGATCTTCGTTGTTTAATCTATTTCAGATTTCTTACTTCATATTAGAGCTTAGATTTTGAGAATTTTGAGTACTTGGATTCTTGATTAAGAGATTGGAGTTTTTTTTTATGATCTTATAAATTCTCGTGTGCACTCTTCTCTTGTGTTTCAAATAATCTGGGGAATCAAAAAAAATTATGAAGATCTGTTAATCTTATATTTACATGTGTTTTTTTTTGTGATATTTGATGAGTGTAGCTATTCTAGATATAGAGAAATTATTTTTCACTATCCCATTGCATCCAAAAGGCTCAAGAAAGACAAATTTGTATTTTGTTTCACTCAATTTGGCCACCATATGACATAGTATCAAACAAGAGTTTGAAGCTCAGATTTGGAAAACAATTTTTTATTGGAGCACTTTCAACCCCAACAAACCTTACCATTGCGCTCAAATGGTCCAAAACCCCTATTTTTTCTATAAAATTTGTTCATTAAGCATAAAAAATCAACTCAAAAATGCAAGCTAACACCTAGATCTTGTAGATTAAGTATAAAACTGAGAGAAACAATGAAGATCTAGAAAATCTAAAAAGGTCTGGAAGTTATGCACCTGTCACAAAAGGTTGGTTTCGTGAGTCTATCAGGGATGCATTCACTCAAGGGCGAATGGATCTAGGTCTCCCTTTCTAGAAAATCAAAAACTGAGATCTGAGTCCTTTGTCTGCACTTCCTTCCTGTACTTTTGAACCTTCGCTCCCAGATCTGTACCTATGATAAATTTTCAAACAAAATTATTACTTTTGGGGTGGATAGGCGTTTTCCTTGGTCAAACCCCAAGTTGGGTAATTAAACATTGATGAAAAATATAGATCTAAAACATAAAAGTGTGTACAAACCCTAATATTAAGTGTCTAAGATTAATAAGAGCTAGTATGCAAAGAGACCATATTCAAGTGTGTTAGAATAGAATCCCTAGATGAAACATGAACAATGATGAATACCTACTTTGGGAGATGTCAAATCACCCTAATAGATCATAAATATGATTATACCTTCCTTTAGGTAGAAAGTAGAATGATAATAGAAGATGGAACCACTTAGGAAACAATTCATTAGGCTTCATTGAATGGCTTAGTGCATCTCCCAAAACCTAGAAACCATCATGATCCTCCATAGGTATCTATCATCAATCTTTGACAACGCTTGATCTTGTTGGCAAAATCAGCTTGAAGACCTGCAAAAACAAATAAAATGCTACTCTGAGACTTCAACTTTGAATGCTTATTTACTTTCTCCTTGCTCTTGATTGTAAATCCTTGTGATCTCATGTGAATCTCCCTCTTGTCTAGTGAAAAATGATTGAAAGACTTAGTTTTATAGGCTTCCTTTCCAATTTCCCGTTTATTAAATCCCAAAAACCAACACTTAGAATTTGAATTTAGGACCTTGAAATTCCACCAAAAACATATTTTAATTTGATTTTATGAACTTAAATGTGACCCATTTTCCCATGGGTGAATGGGTCCTGACCTAAAATTTTGGGATCTAGATTATGTCAAGGCATTAAATTAATTAATAGCATTGATTCAGTGTGGGTTATATTGTTGAGAAATAAGTAAAATAGACCTTGGGATGCATAATAAAGGGTATTAGGGGCCTACTAATGAGGTTTAAAAGTCCATAAATGCAAGGTCACTAAAATAGTTCCAAACTAAGTGTGAAATTATACTTTCACTTAGAAAGGAGTACAATTTTCTACACTACATTTAGCCCCCACTTTAGCGGCCATATGACACTTTGTGCATATGCAGGATAAATGAATTCAAACAATAAGCTTTATAAAAAGGATACTTATATGGATTCATTTGCAAGTGGGGAGGATGAATCCCCCACTATAGCCATCTACAAAACCACAATGTTAGGAACCGAATCCTGCAACAACAATTTGTTAGTTGTTAAAAAATCCTCTTATCAATCTTCTATAGAGAATTGAATTTGAGGGTAGATGTATGCCCCCTAGATTTTACTTGCTTTTTGGAGGTGGAATCAAGGTAGCTGTGAAACCTCATTGAATTACTTTGGTTCTATCATATGGTATTGGAAGTACAACACCACATATTGATAGACATTGGATTAGATCAGGGACAAAATTACAAATCGGACGCAACAAACGGCATCAAAAATGTAGTTCACTAGCCCCCAATATGTTGATTTGAATGACATATACTTAGAGTAAAATATGCTTCTTTTAATAATATTTTATATATGATTGAAAATGATATTTCTAACTATCATTTTGACATTTATCTTTCGAAGATTCACCTTCGAGTAGAGTGATTGAATATGTCGAGCAAACGAGCGTACAAGCCTCCGAGACTAGAGATTTCATGCAACGAGGTGGCATGAGGCAAGCTCTGACATACAATGAGTGGATTCTACTATGCTTTACCTTTGCAATGATGTATTTATAATATTTTTTATGCACTTTTAGAATTTTTTAGGACCCTGGCAAAAAAAATCGCAAAGTGTCCTCTTGTTGTCGCTAAGTGTCCCACTTTGTTGCAAAGTGTCATGTTTGGTTGCAAAGTGTCCAAAAATGGCTAAAGTTTCTAGGAACCCCCCCTGGTCTAAAAATGGCCCAAATGTCCAAGTTGGTCACAAAGTGTCCTAGAGAAACTTTAGTGTAATTTTAATTATTGAATTCATATATTTAGGAATTTTAGAGATGATTTATTTTTCCTTTTATTCTTTAGGCCCCTCCCTAAGCCCACTAGTGTCTAGGAGGCAGACGATTTTTTCACCTCTGAAAGTAGCTTTCCCAACTGTCAGAGGAGGAGATTAATATCTTGCAAGAGATAGGATTATTTTGGGTATACCTCATGCCACATATGAGGTATCATGATGCCATGCTTATGGAGCTAGTAGAGAAGTGGGACACAGATACATGTAGCTTTCACCTCCCTACGAGAGAGATGATAGTTACCTTGGAGGAAATTCATCACATCCTACAATTACCTATTTGTGGTGAGGTTTTACATTTAGCAGAGGAGCGGTCACATGAGGAGATGTGAGAGGATATTAAGTACTTCCTAGGCCATCCCATTCGAGAGATGAGCATCTGACCCCGCATCATGCTCAGATGGCTACTATACGTGCGGTCACCATTACTACAGTGCATCATGATTGCTACCACGGTGCTAGCACTAGTTCCTGATGGACAAGGTGCGCACTTGGATGGAGGAATAGTTCACATTATATGAGATATGGAGAAGCATCAGACCATTTATGACCAGGGTCGTAGCATGTTGGCACATTTACACTATGATCTCGGGAACTTCGTCTACCAAGAGCTAGACAACATACTTCATTATACACTCTTGTAGGTGTAGTGCTTCGAGCATATCACATGTACTAGGCTGACAGGTTATCCTATAGTATTGGACATGGGCTATCCATGAGCCTACAGTTATCCACTCAGACGATCATGGAAGGATGGAGACTTGTTATATTTGAGGGTAAGGTTCGACTATATAGAGGATGATGAAATACTTTGGAGACCATACATCATGGTACCCCAATGGGAGGATGTCACACACTAGTTAGTCTGGATGCAAAAAAATCATTTTGTACTGAGGAAACACGATTACATAGTGAGGCCCTTTTACTATGATCATGTTATGTGGTAGTTTTGGAAAGTTCAAGTTCCACCTAGGCCATGACCTAGGTACCTACGATTAGCACAAAGTGCCTCTCGACCTTGAGACAGTCGTCGTCTCACCATTGATGATGTGGAATTTGGTGATTCAAAGGACAAGAACCATGACATGCCCCCAGTATAATATGTTGATGATATAGGTGCCACAACGGCCTATGAGCAATGGTGGTTGGGAGCATGACCAGCCCATGTCTTTCCTATGCAACATCCTGTGGAAAATGCGGGACCTCTTTTAGGTCACAGGGATGATGGGGATGATGGGGTCATTGATGGAGATTCATAGGATGAGGTTAGGATCCTAGATTTATTTGATAATGATGATGATATTGATGATGATGAGGAGGAGCATGTCCAGTCGATGAGTGATGATTCTAATGAGGTAGATGAGACCCAATATTCCCCTGAGAGGAGATATTCACCTCCTAACTGAGTCACTAGAGCACAATCAACAGTCGCAACACGTGTCAAGACTCGTGAGCATGGGGACGCTAGTAGTAGTAGACCATCCATGCCTCCTACACAAGTGGGATTCGTTGTTGTATAATGAGATCCCAATTGGCAGGCTTGAGACCCAGGTGATGATGTTTTATTTATGCTTTTATTATGTTTTCATGCTTATGTATATGATTATTATTTATATATCATGATGTGAACTGATATCTTTTATGATTTCCAACTTGTAGGTTCCATGTGAGAGTGGTGTGTAATAGGTGACCACAGAGATGGTGACTCCTTTGCCCCCACATGAGGATATACCCTCAAATTACATACCCCACCTACCGCAAGGTGTCATGTAGATCTCTTTGAGCCTGTTGTGAGGTTGAGGGTAGCATATAAGAGCACAACGAGATGCATTGAACTATTTGTGTCCAGGGAGGAGTGAGTTGTAGGATAGCTTTCAGCAGTGTAGGATGCATATGATGAGCTTTGAGCATCTCGAGTTTCGACAAATAGTGGGGTATAGGCTATTTTATGGTCAAAAATCTTGAGACTACATGGAGAGGTTACTAGACTGTAGGCAGATAGAGACCGCATAGAGCAGTAGTGCATCATGACACTCATAGGGAGGCTAGGGCAATTGGAGAGGTACAGGGCCTGTAGGCACTAGTGATATTTATGAGTAGATCACAGTCACATTCTACTATTTCATGATGGATGCCACCACCAGGCCCTGAGGGGTCTAGCAGCCATAGGCCACATTAGCATTGTATTATTGATGAGATGTACTTGAACCTTTGATGTAATATATATATGCATTCATGTTTGGTTTTATGAGTTTATGTTGAATTAGATGTCAATGTGATTTATTAAATAGCCTTAGTAAGAATATTTAATAAATGTCTCCATGATCTAATTTTTATGTGATCTAATTGAAACAATTTTAATTTACATTAGATTCTACATTGTGATTGAGTATGTTATGTTAAATTAAATGCACCTATGATCTAATTTTAAAAAATTAAATGCACATAATGATCTAACTTAACACAACACACAGGATGAATTTGAATAGTATGCAAACTAAAGTAATAATCCAAACTTACTGAATAATTACTCTATATTCTAAGACACACAAAGTCTGTTTGTCAAAGAATGAAGCAATGCGAGATAAAAAATTAACAATATCTACTTAATCTAATAACACTGCTTTAATATACATACTATTCAAGAGGTATGTTATGTATAGTATTAGTGCAAATGTGTGGCATTGATAGGCTCTTTGAGAGGTGTTCCATCTATTTTTGTTAATGTGTATGCTCCAGACCCATAACTTTCATCAATTATGTAAGGTCCTAACCAATTAGGGCTGAACTTTTCTTTTTCATTCAAGGCAGCATTGGCATTACGTTGATTCTCATGTAATACCAAGTCACCCTTATTAAAAGAATAAGGAATGACATGATCATTATAAATTTGTTGCATTTGTTTAGAATAAGCTTGGAGATCCTCGAGAGCGTTAATACATTGTTCATCAAGCATTTCAAGTTGATGCAATCATTTCTCTTTATAGGTATTATCATTAATAAGCACCCTAACATAAATTCTTAATGAAGGAATTTCTAACTCTAAGGACATTATTACCTCGGCACCATAAACAAGGTTATAGGGAGTGTTTCTTGTGGATGTTCTAATGCTTGTACAATAGGCCCACAACGCATAAGTTAATTGAGTGTTCCAATCTTTGTTATGTTTACTTATAGTTTTCCTTAGGATTTTCTCAATAGTCTTGTTAGTTGATTCTGCTTGACAATTTGATTGTGGATAGTATGGTGTTGAAAAACAATGTTGAATATGAAAGGTTTCCAAAAACTTCATGTCATTATTCTTAAATGGAGTTCCATTGTCTGAAAATAATGCAAAAGACCAAAGTGAGCAATAATGTGTTCCAATATGAAATGACATATTGCGTTAACAGTTGTATAATGAAGAAGGATAGCTTCTACCCATTTTGTGAAATAATCTATTGTACTAATTATAAATGTATGTCCAAAGGAAGAGGGTGGTGATATTTTTCCAATAAGATCTAAACCCCAAATTGAGAATGGCCAAATAGGAACTTGGGCACGAAGCGTGAAAGTAGGAGCATGAATCAAATTGTTGTGCTCTTGACATTTATGGCATTTCTTAACGTGTGCAAAATAGTCTTATTCCATATGTCTCCAGTAATATCCTATACAAATTAACTTTTGAACCAATGATCTTCCTCCAAAATGTCCCCCACAAGCACCTGCATGGTCTTTTTCAAGGGCTATAGGGATTTCTGATTGTTTAAGACATCTAAGAAAAAGACCATCAAATGATTGTCTATATTGAACGTCCATGAGGATTATATATTTAGATGCGAGTTTTTGAAGACAAGCTCTAGTGTTTTTAGTTTTTAACTCAGGAAAGATACCTTCTTTTAAGTAGTTGAATATTGGTGTGTACCATTCACTAGAGTTTTCAATATCGGTTAATAATAATTCTTTGGTCTTATCGTCTATTGATGGTTTTGTATTTGTGTAGACTATAAATATGAAATTGATAAAAGGATATTTAGGAGATACAAGGAAAGTGGTGCTTTCCATTGCATTTGCATGTCAATTATCCTTTTGTGGCATGTTGTTAATGGTATATGATTCAAAACGTTCTAATAAAGTCATTGTACAATCCTTATACTTAGATAACTTGTCATGTTTCACTTGATATGAACCACTTATTTGCTTAACAATTAATTGAGAGTCACCAAATATGTTTTGTGTTGAACACCAAGAGCTAAAGTTGTGTGTAATCTAGCAATTAAAGCTCCATACTCTGCAGTGTTATTTGTGCATAGGAAGTTTAATTGATAGGATAAGGGAATAGGCTTTCTAGAAGGTGGGATTATTATAACACCTACTTGAGAGCTAGTTCTACACTTAGATCCATCGAAGTACAATTCCCATGTTCCCTTTTCGATAGTCAACACATTTTCATTTGGGAATGAGTCCATATTAGGTAGCACTAATGGAGAAGCGTCATCTAAATGGTCAATTAAAGCTCATCCTTTGATTGCCTTTTGAGAGACAAATTTAAGATCAAACTTAGTTAACAACATAACCCATCTAGCTAAGCATCCTAACAAGTCAATTTTAGCAAAAAGATTTTTTAAAGGGTCAAACTTTATCATCACATGAAATTTTGCATTTAATAAGTAGTGTCTCAATTTACTAGTAGAAAATACAAGAGCTAAACATTGCAACTCTATCGTTGTATATTGAGTTTTGTAATCAGTCAGAATTCAGATGATGTAATAAAAAGGATGGTCTTTACCATTACCATCTTGTTGAGCCAACAATGTTGCTAAAGCATGGGTTGATGCTGGTGTATAAAGGATAAATGGTTTTTCTTACATAGCGGGCTGTAAAATAGGAGCAGTGAGGTATTCTTTCAAACTTTTAAAATATTTTTTACAATCCTTATTCCACTTAAATTTTGATTCCTTCTTAAAAGGTTGTGTAAAGGGTAATGTTTGATCCGCTAAGGATGCTACAAAATGATGGATAGCTTGAATTCTTTCTTGTAAAGTACATAATTGGGAAATATTTTTCGGAGGTAGCATGTTAATGATAGCATCAATTTTCCTTGTTTCCACCTCAATGCCTTTGTGTGATACTATAAAACCTAAAAAAAATCCACTATCCACACCAAAGACACATTTTTTTGGATTCAATCTCATGTTTTTTATTATATAAGCAGCATTTATAGGGTGTTGTACCCTTTATACAAGGATCCCAAAGGGCCAAAAAGTAGCAAAAAGATTACAGTAACAACAAACTATAAATGCAGAAACAACCAACTAACAACATAGACATAGCATAGACACAGCCCAAAATAGACCCAAAAGCTAATTTTTCAAACCCTCCTATTCAACTCCTCCTTAATCACATCCAAGAGAGTGAGAGACAACTTGTGAATCAGCTTGACAACAAAACGAGACAGGCAATTAACCTTCTGATTCAGCATAGCCACCTGCTCCTACAGCCCTCTAAGCACATTCACTTTGTCTTCCTTGTTCTGGATCTCCATTTCAGCACCAACCCTAGTGTTAGAGGAATTAGTGGAGTCCTCATGAAGAATCTAGTTAAGGTCCGAGAAGTGACTAGGGTCTTCAATGGGTCCAGTGTCCTTCCTCTTTTCAGTAGCTTTGATTCCTTCCACCCTGCTGCCAGACCTATCCGAGTCACTAGAAAGAGTGTCAATAGAGGCCTCTTTTTTTCTCTGCACCAGTATGTGAGATCTTCTCACACTCAAATGCTCTACCCCTAAATCATAACTAGCCCCACCACAGTATCTCCCTTAGAATTTTTTTCCTCATCCAATTTACCTTCCACAGAGACCGGAAGAACTCTCGGGAGAAGAGACTTGCCTTTCTTCTTAGCTGCAGTAGTGCTAACCTTCTTACCTTTCTGCTCACCGAGCCCAACTGCCTCACTAGCCTGAGACAAACCAGCCAATATTTTCTTTTTCTTTGGGGGAGGAGTGGCAACAGTATCAATATCATGGACCTCTTCAAGGATAGGGGATTTTTTCTTAGAACTTGCCGAAATAGCAGGGGAAGGGTTACCAGTGTTAACCTCAGGAGAAACTAATTCTTCCACCCTCACAGCCGAGATGGGTTTAGGAGGTACCAAAACCAAATGGAAATGGTAAATTTTGTGGATCAGCCCTTGGTGTAAAGGTAATGGAGGTGGAGAGTCAGGGTTGTTAATGGTAGAATCCTGGGTTTCTTTGATGGAGCTTTCCAGAGAGGAAAGCAGAAAGAAAGGAAAACTAAGCAACATCCTATGCCTTAAAGTATTCAACAACAGTAAGTGATAGAAAAAATATACTGTGTAGTGGCCTTTGCGAGTGACATACTTCATAATGGCTAGGCAGACCTTGTCCCATGGTTGAGGTAATGCTTCCCGATCAAAGCCAGACTACTTTTTCACAGGCTTCTCATTACCTTTAAAAAATGCATTCAAATTCACCAAATCCTACTATTTGGTATGCTTCTTATACTTTATGCCTTCACAGGAGAGGCTAGTGGCCCTACCAATGACCTCTTCAGTGACTTTGAAAGCAATTCCACCCAAGGTGACCCGCCGATCCTTCCAAGAGCTAGCAAACCGAGCTGACAACATTTCATCATAGCCCACAAGATTTTCCATTAGCAGCGCTAACCCACCTTCCAAACAAATATGCTAGGTCGTGGGATCCTGGAAAAACTCCTCCCAGCTATTCGGCTCAGTTCAAACATGATCACCGCCCATCATGACCCACAACGCACAGTAGAACAAAAATCACAACCAGACAACAGAAAGAGTGCCGAAAATTATATTGTTGCAAATAACTTTACAAAACCTAACAGGATGAATAGGATTAATAAATGCATAGTGATATTCGCACATTCTAATAGTCTTTTCTGATGACGAAATCCAAGTAGGACTATCATCATCTCCTGGCCACCCAAGATTAGGCCAAATAAAAGAAATAATGTCCTCTGAAATTAACTTCACATATCTCATCAACTTGCAAGAATTACACACATTACCAAACCATATAAATGCGATGAGTTGATTTGAAATATTTAAGTACATTTGATAAACTCTAAGGCGCAAAAGATGCCTTAATTTGAAATTATTAAGAGAAAATGCAAAATAAAATCTTGTACTCAACCTCCATAAGATTTGGAGCGATCTATTGCACCATTGATACGAAAGCCCATAAGTTTTAGGGGCCCCACCAACAGTAATCACAAGAAGGATAACCCACTTGGCAGCCCACGTGACCATGAACACCTCATCCCACCATCACCAAATTAGCCAATGATTAGTTAGGGAATGCCACCTGTTCCTGAAAAATCAAGACCAATTAATCATTAAAATTAGAGTGATTCCTCTAATCCAAGAGGATTGGCCTTTGGATAGACTATGGCAGAAGCTCAATTTTCCTCCAACACTTGCAAATCTTCCAGGTGAACCTCAGGTTGGCGAAGCCGTCATCCACCTGATTACCTTCCCAAAAAGTATGAGAAAGGTGATGCCCATTAAGCTTAGAGATTAAAATGTTAATATCCAAAAGAATATCTTGTAATCTCCAACCGAGCTGGTGGCCCTTATTAATAAAATAAATCACATTTCTAGAATCCCATTCGATCTCAAGGAACCTAATGCCTAGAGTGACAGCAATCTCAACACCCTTAAGCAGCACATGGGCCTCTGCTACCATAGAATATTGGATACCAATACCACCAGCAAAACCAGCAACCAAGTTGCCCCAATAATCCCTTATGACTCCGCCTATGTTGGACAGACCGGGGTTCCCCTTCGTCGTGCCATCAAAGTTAAGTTTAAACCAACCCTTAGTCAGTCGTTTCCAAACAGTTTTTTTCCTAGTAATAGATTTGGAGTTATCAAAGGAATCAACCCCAAGATCAATATTCCAGGCCTAAGTCATTTTGATCTCCCACTCGGTTGGGGTAGTGTCATGTGGCTTCCACTTAGGCAAGGAGATACTTTCAGAGATTAGTCTTGAACCACACCCAAAAAATTCCTTCAGGCTCTTCTCAATATCATGGAACACTCTATTGTTCCTTTCCTTCCAAATACACCAGCAAATGATAGGAGGGATTTTCCTCTAAATTTCTAAAGGTAGGGGGTGACAAAAAGGCCCATTCCACCCCTCCACAAAGGATACCAAATCATTATTCAAAGTCTAGTGTGTCCCTAACTTTTGAAATACCATCTCCCAAACACCAACAGAAAATAGAAAGTGGAGAAGCATATGATCCACCGATTCTTCATTGTTTTTGCATAACATACACCTATTCGGGATTTGAAAACCCCTCCTTCTTAGATTATCTTAGGTAAGGATCTTGTTGTGGCATGTCGTCCACCAAAATAAATTTATCTTAGAGATCAAATGATAGTTCCAAACCAACCTCCATAGCTTATTTTGGATACCCCTGTCAATCAGCATACCATAAGTCATTCGAACAGTCAAATTACCTTTACTATTAGTTGTCCAAAAGAAATCATCTTCAATAGGAGACAGAGGAAGTTTGAACTAAGATAGAAAGATTTGTAAGGAAGAAGCGAGACATTCCAGGTTAGGGGAGAGAGCCAAAAGTACCTTTAACTTTCCAACACCTAGCACCCTGAGGAACAACAATATAATCCTTCACATTCCTACCAACGAATCTAGAAGCAAGTTCCATCAAAATTTTGAATTCAGAATCGGCCAAAGGGGAATCTAAGAGCCAGGAATCCTCCCAAAACTAGATTTTATTGCCCTTTCCAAGCTTCCATTTAAGACCAGACAGCAGTAGCTTCCTCATTTTGCATATATTATTCCAAGCTAGAGACCCCCGAAGGTGATCAATTTCCATACAATTGATTAGAGAGCCATTATTCAAGTATTTGGATTTCATTATTCTGCACCAATCCTTCTTGTCTCTTAATTGATCCTAACCCACCTTAGCAAGCAAAGCCTTATTGGAAGCTAGGACATTGTTGATGCCCAGCCCACCTGCAAGCTTAGGATGACAAAAAATCTCCCATTTGACCAGAGACAACTTCTTTTTATCATCAATTCCTGATCAAAGGAAGACACGCTGAATCTTCTCAAATTTCTCAGCAATATAACTAGGCATTTTGAACATGGACATAAAATAAACCAATATACCCTGAAGGGTAGCAATGAGGAGCTAAATTTTTCCCGCATGACTCAAAAGAGAGCCTTTCCAACTAGCATGTTTTCTCTACGGTCTCTCTAGGACAGAGTTCCAGAAATTAGGTGTGACTTCCTTGACAATAAGGGAGAGGCCAAGGTAGACTGAAGGAAGCAAGGAACTAACAAAGCCCAACATAGCAGTAACACGATCCTGCAAACTAGGAGAACAATGGAAGAAATAGATTATACTCTTATTATAATTGATGCATTGACCGGAACAAGCCGCATAAAGATTGAGACACCCTTTCCATTCCTTGGCTTCAATCACTGAAGATTTAGCAAAAAGCATAGTATCATCCAAAAATTGTTGGATGGTCACCGACACATGGGTGGAAGCCAGTCTAACCCCCGTAATGGAGCCCACCAAAAACAGACTAGCCACATTCTTGCTCAGCACTTCAGCCACCATAATGAATAAATAAGGGGAGAGGGGGTCACCCTGTCTGATTCCCCTTCCAACCTCAAAGAACCCTTGGATACTCCATTGACTAGGACAAAGTATCCCACAGTGGAGACACATTCCATAATGATTTTAATAACTTTTTTATTGAAACCAAACTTGCCAAGGACCTTGGGTAGGAAGTTCCATAGAACTTTATCATAGGCTTTAGATATATCAAGCTTGAATGCCATGCTAGGGTTGTTGCAATGATCCATAGAATGAAGGATTTCATGGGTGGATAAAGAAGCATCCAATATATGTCAGCTAGGAACAAAACCTTTTTGACAAGGGCTAATCAATTTCTCGAGGAGGGGTTTCATCCTGTTCACTAAAATTTTGGAGAAGACTTTATAAATAGTATTAAAAAGACTAATAGGATGAAAGTCAGACATGGTCAGAGGGTACCTAGATTTGGGAACCAAAGCAATGGTGTGGTTTAGCTGCTTGAGGATTTTACCTAAGTTAAAGAAGTCTTTAGCAGCAAGGGTAAGATCCTCCCCCACAATCTCCCAAAAAGTTTGGAAAAAAGTCAAGGGGCAACCATCTGGCCCCAGAGCTTTAAAGGCCCCCATACTAAACACAACAGAATGAACCTCCTCAGAAGTAAACTCCCTGAGAATAGTCATATTGTCCATATGATCAATAGGAGCAGGGAGGGGATCCAATAGCAAATCCACCAATTCAGGGGTCAGAGCCTCATCAGGGAGAGAGTAAGCCTGCTAAAAGTGGTTAGCAGCTAAAAGGCCAATCTAAACAAGGTTAGAAACTTCAACACCAGCCTCATTTTTCAATTTTTTAACTTGATTCCTTTTTCGATGTTTAAGGGCCAACACATGAAAGAAGAAGGTATTCATGTAATGTCCCCTCCTAGCTTCTAATCAGTGGACATTACCTCTAGCCAATTTATGGGTTGTTGTTGGCTAGGAGGTTCAATTAGGGGACTCAATTCCAATTGAGTTGGTTTTTTTGTCGGGTATTACTATTTTTAGTAGAGGTCAGTGGTTGAGGGTTGCCTGCGATGAGCCTCAGTGCATTTAAGTTGTTCTCTAGTTTGAGCCTTTGGACGATGATTTACCATTTTTAGCATTTACTAAAAATAGTAAGTCCATTTTTGGTGCATGGACCAAGTCTGGCTTGATAGTATTAGCATTTTCTGATGATTAAAGTCACTATGGAGGAAATATTAAAATATTTGATTAATGTTTTTGAAAAGTGTGCAAATAAATTGACTTTATGTTATAAAGTTAAAATGGGGACATAAGGGGAATTAAAAAAGTGACTAAGGAACCTAGTCACTTCACATAAGTTGTTTTTAAAAATTTAATATATATTTCCTCACCTTGGGCATCCCACTTTGGAGAAAGAAAATATATTGAAATTAAATTATTAAACAAGTCAAAAGCAAGGCGTGGGTTTAGGGTTTTGGGTGCCCACTTCATGAGAGAACATAAAAACACTTTGGAGGCTTCATTTTGGGTTTTATGCTGGAGATTGTTTGTGGAGACATACTATTGGTTTGAAGCCAGAGGTTTGCAGACAGAGTTGAGAACAATACCCCTCAGTTCTAAGACTAGCCCAGGTGGTGAAAGATCTTGCTTAGGCTGGTGTTGGGTGTTTTCAATCAAAGAACACAACTGGGCTTGCACATATGAAGATATTTCAGTACTTTTGAATGGTTTGTAACAGGTTTTTTGGTGTGTGATTGATAATTTTGGTGTGGACTGCTTATATTTTCAGCCTGGAGTGATATTTTGGCATTTTTCTAAATTTTTTGGTTATGCCTGGGAATCACCTTTTTGTTCACAAATCAGAAATGGATAAGGATATGGAACTGGGTGTTTGATAAATCTTCTTTACTATCTAGGGTGCCCCTTTTAGAGCAAGTTTGAATTTTTTTGGAAAAGGAAATTATTTTCTAGAGAAAATCGCCCATCTTGAGATGGTACGGCCTTCTTGGAATTGTTGCACTTTGTTTGGTGGGTTGGAAAGAAGTTGAACAACATATTCTAGGACCCATTTGGCTGCTAAATAACTCTACACAGCTTAATCACTTTAGTTTGCAACTTGGGCTTAGGCGTACTTGCAAAGGGAGCTTCTTGTTGCTGAGAGAAATTATTGTCCAGGTCTGATATAAAATTTAATTTTTGATTATTAAGCTATTTGTATTACTGAAACAATTATTGAAGAAATTAAAAAAAAAATACTTGCTTCTGAAGAGTTTTTGTGTGTGTGAAATGTGTAAAGTTAGTATCAACACAAACCTTAATGAAATGAATTATATTAAAGATTCAAAGCAAAGAAGTTACTCTAAATTGCAATTTAACGAATCTTTCAAGAACGTCTCATTGTCCTCTATTCTTAATTATTCCTTTAACCCTGTGGCCCTTAGATTTTTATGTGCACAAAGGCTATTAGAATGACACTTAAGAAACGAGATTAGTATTCAACATGCAAGCCAACTAAGTTCCTACATGCAACTATACAATGGAAAGGATAATGGATGCTATGATGAATGGATGATGGTGTTTATGATGAATGGACAAACAGTGGTGGATACTATGGTAGTGATCTATATGACTCTATATATGATTCTACATATGCTCAAATGAAAAATATGGAAAACTAAAATGATACTCCATATGCTCAAATGAAAACTATTGAAATGATAATGTAAAATGCAACTATGAAGCAATATGATCCTAACATGTAACTCTAAAATCAAACATAAAAAAAATGTAACTATAAGACTCCAAAGTGCTCCCAAGCTCAAACAATGTTCCTGCATGATAACTTTACTTCAAATGTGAATGTCAAATACAATGCCCAAGGGTTGTATTTATATACTTTTCCAAGCATATAGTGAGGTGGCAATAATCGACGGTCCAGATTTGAAAAAGAAGAATGGATGGTGGAGATGGAGAGAATCAAGATGTTGTCACCTTGACCAAAGACAACATGCCATATGGATGGAAGAATCTCTTGACCAATGGGCAACATGCCATTTGGATGGAAGACTCAAGTGTGGGAAGAAAAGACCATGTTCTTTTGAAATTGGTGGAAGTGTGTGAGGAATGAGCCATGTGCTTCTTAAAATGAATTGAAGATAATTCTAATTAAAAATTAGAGTTATTTAATTTCATGTGACCTTGGTGAGGTGGCACAAAAAGTTGTAGACATGTGCTCAAATTCCTAATCGAGATTAGTGAAGATTAATTAAATAAAACAATCTTATGGAAAAAAAATTATTTAATTAATTTAGAAGAATATGTTTTAGATTTGGAGAATTTAGAAAATGAACAATATAAATAAATTGAGTATTTATTTATACGTAGTTGAAATATTAATTAAATAGCTAGTATTTAATTAATTAAAGGTGATGACAAATTTTAGGTGTATACATTTTTCCCCTCTTTGAAGTAATGTGTTTACACATTGCTTAAAAAAAAATTGATACCGATGCTCAGAAATTTTTTTGACGCCCTAGACGTTGCTTTTCAGGGACTGAAGGATATATGCCCCCTCGAGAGATAAATCAGTGAATTTTGGAATTTTGATGTTTTGTCAATGATTTGACGATTATGTGATGATTTTACAGTGATGTGATGATGATCCAACATTAAACCAATGATACTTTGATATCAGACACGATTTATCTCTCGAAATTTGATTCTACACTCGCTCCTTGAACATTTTTTATTAGTTAAATCCTATTTTTGGTAATAAATCCCACCATAATTCCCTCCATTAACCTTTAAAAAGATAAAAAGTTGGAAAAGTGAATTCATTTGCATATTGTGGTTTTGGAGAATTTGGACAGTGGAGAATAGAGGAAGATGGTGATTTTGTATCACAGGTATCGTTTCGAGCACGTTCGCTGCCATGGTCGCCCTGCTGCAACTGGACCTCTAGTACGCATTATGAGAAACCTCCTTTAGTCATTTTTTCGCCTTTTATTGATGTTTTGAACTTGGTAGATAGGTGTTGTAGGCCATTTAAAGTCATTTTTGCACTTTTGGGGGGGTATTTTTGCAACATTGGAGTCAGTTTGGGGTGTTTCTAAGAGTTTTGGTGCTTTTTGTCCATTCTGTGGCACCTTTTGTCCATTCTATGGTGCTTTTTGGGTCCCAAATGACACTTTTTGCTTGTTCTGTGGTGCTTCCTGTAGCCCTAATTTCATGTTGAACCCTGTTTCAGTGCCTTTTGTTGATTCTGTGGAGATTTTTGCTGATTTTGTGGTGCCTTTTGTTGATTGGGGGGTTTTGGTAGGGTTTTTCTTTGATGATTCCTAATGATTTTCCCTATTTTTTTTCCTGTCTAACGATGTGTGATTGATTGTGGATTTTCGTTGAGGCTTGTATAATGTTCATGAATCATGTTAGTCGTTGTGTTGTGTTGTTCAGTGATGCTTTTGATTGATCTTAGTCTAATTGTGTGATGTTCGTTGCTTGATTGATGTTCGATAAGATAGTTGATAATTTGATCTCATGATAGGTGAGAGTCAAATGATAGGCTAGCTTGATGATAGGACTGATGATGTTTCAACCTCATGATAGTTGAGGATCGATGATAGGACTGATGATCTTTCGACCTCACGATAGTTGAGGATCAATGGTAAGATTGATGATGTATCGGCCTCATGATAGGTGAGGATCGATGATAGGATTGATGCTTCGTCTTGATTGATTGATTTGATAGATTGACTGATGATCTTGGAGGGGACCAGATATGCATAGGGTTCTTGTATGTTAGCCCAATTGTATCATGATTTGAACCAGGTTGTTTATTGTGGGGCGACGAGCCTGTCTGTCGGAGTTACATTGTTGTAGATATGGGCATGGGAGCATATAGAAATCACTTGTCCAATGGGAGATAGACAACGATCGACGGGTAGACCTTATGTGTTCAGCTATAGCGGTCTGTGTCTCCAGCATAACACTGAAAAATTAGATTATTGGAGACATGTCTTGGATGATCTGGAGACCGTGACATGGCGCCCTTACTTGGATTCTGAGGTGTGGCTAGAGGATCAGATGGATATTCCATACATGTTGCTATCACGATACTTGATGGGACGGACACATTCTATACTCGAGAGATATTTATATCTGCGGGTTTGTCGTCAGTTTGGACAAGTTCAAGCGATGCCTCAAGGGGTTTCCCATTATGCACGGTGACAATAGGATGTGATAGAGTGGGGGCCATGATTATCTTATGATGTTGCTTGTATCAAGTATTATACATTGGCGCCATGTGTGTGGGATTATACTCCACAGGTTGCAAATGCAAGGATGATAGAGGGGTACTCTGAGTATTTTTACACACATCCCTTTCCAAGGATATCTAGTCCTGATGAGCCAGTTCTAGAAGTTGATGATGATGATAGGGCACTGCCTCAGGCACTGAGACAGAGGGGAGATGGAGAGGAGGAGGAGAGTGATATTGGGGATGATGGTGCTGAGGGTGGTGGTGGGGGTGATGATGATGGTGGTGACGGCGATGGTGGTGGTGGTGGCGATGATGGTGGTAGCTCAGGTATAGGGCTATTGGGTGCAGTTGGTAGTCACATTCTAGATTTTGCAGTTCCTAGACGTAGGAGGAGTACTATTGTACCTCAGTCAGTGATTCCAAGGATTCAGATTGGAGTCCCCTCTCATCAGCAGTAGGCATAGATAGAGGCATTACATGCATAGATTTAGACTCTTTAGGGTGAGTTAGTGCAAGCTCGGGACAGGTTCAAACACTGATGACTGAGAGAGATGTGGATAGGCAGCAAGTACAACAGGTATAGGCACAGGTTTAGACTCTTCAGGGTCAATTAGTGCAAGCTCGGGCATAGGTTCAGACACTGATGACTGAGAGAGATGCAAATAGGAAGCATGTATAGCAGGTACAGGCACAGGTTGTCATACTTACTGTAGAGAGGGATGTTGCAAGATGTCAAGCAGAGCAAGTCGAGGCCATTACTGAGAGATTACAGTAGACTGTAACAATTGCCAGTACATTTGATTATTTCAAAGAGTTTCGGCGCACTGCTCAGGAGGATCAGTTTTACAAGGGTAAATATCATGAGCTTGTTCCTCCCGAGCAGTGAGAGAGCTTTGTATAGTCTTGATCTGGAAGGTATCAGTCTTAGACTGT
This sequence comes from Sequoia sempervirens, assembly GCA_007258455.2. NCBI lineage: Eukaryota > Viridiplantae > Streptophyta > Pinopsida > Cupressales > Cupressaceae > Sequoia > Sequoia sempervirens. The sequence goes on along the minus strand of VDFB02075321.1, from coordinate 163,741,129 downwards.
TAGCATGGGTGTTACATAGCCATTTCCTAGAGATAGAAGAGATCCTGGTGCAGGTCCGTCAGCTGGAGGAGGTACCAGTTTTGTGATGCTAGCACCGTTTGGGGGGAGCTCGACATAGCTCCAATTAGGATAGAATATTTTGATGTACTTTGCACATGATGTATACACCATTGTGACATTGATGGTGTACTTCTTGTGTTCAGCCTTGACAATACATTGTCATTTTTTATATTGATGTATCTTGTCATATTTTTGGATATCCTCGTACACTTTGACATTATGATTTTTGGAGGTTATATGATATGCAGTAATGATTATGATCTATGTGATGATATCATGATAGATGTTTGTGATGAATTTAATTTCCATGTTATGATTATGATCCTAATGTTATGATATGCTATGGATGCAAATGATGATGCAACTGATGTGTTATGAATCTATGATGATTTATGAATGATGCCTATATGATGCATGTGATGGATTTTATTATGCCAATGATATGTGATGAATTTTGATGTTTTTGTAATTTTTTGATGCAAATAAATGATCTAATGAATGAATGAATGTGTATATGAACTGATTGTGTGATGGTACTTATTTCTATGAGAATGTATGTAATGATGATATGATAATGCAATAATGGATAGTTCTATATGGTTTATGGATTTATGCAAATGATGTTCTATACTATGTGAAATGGATTTGATTATGCAATAATGATATGTAATGAAGTATGATGTTCATAATGATTATGTATGGATGTGATGCAAATGATGCGTGATGTTTTGTAATGATGAATTATGATTATGTGATGTAAATGATTATGTAGATGATTGTGTTATAGGGTCTTAAGCTTAAATGAGTGAATCTATCCACCTTCCAAGAGTTGTGGGAAGGTTGTCGTCAATTGATCTTTGTTAAATTAAGCTTCACAAAACCTGACATATTTCCCAATTCTTTTGGAAATCTGAAGAGACTCACTCATTTAAGCTTAGTGAACCACTTCCCTAATGCCACTATATGAAATGATTTTGATTATGTAAATGAGATGCGATGGACGTCATTTTGAGTTTTTCGATGCAAATATTATGATGTGATGCATGAATGGATGAATGATGTTGTAATGTTTTTCAATGCAAATGATATGCGACTAAATGAGAATGCTTTCTAATTGATGATAATGCAAGTGATGTGTAACTATATGAAAATGATGTGTTTTTGGCAATGTCAAGTGTACTCAATCCCTTAATGCAAGAGATAACATCATTGTTGCAGCTTTGGAAATCCCATAAATACATATGCAAACTAACATGGATGCAATCTACTCTAACCATGCAGATCACGTATGCAAAATTTATCATTCGTAACAACTGATTTGTCGTGCTTTTTATCATCATTGGGCCTTTAAAATGTTGAAAGTGATTACAAGCATCAATGGTATATTTAGACCATGATGACCTGAGTACTACTTCCATGATGTTCGATAGTGCAAGTTAACATAAGCATCTAATTATAATTAAACTGAGATGACCTGAGTATTGCGTGCGTAAACAAACAAGAGTTAATCGTTTTCCTATGCAAATTCAGAATGTCATTAGTGATACTTTGTAGAGCACGTCCCACGACAATTTGCATAGTAATAATGATCAACTCACAAATAGCAAACAAAGAAAAATCATACTCTTTCCTAGCTCCTCTAGTTCGATACATCATCGAGGTGCTCTAGACATATGATAACAAAAATCCAAGTACAACAATTGAACATTTGTGTTTATCGTGATAAACCCATGATTCAGAAAGAACATCATCCATTTGAAGTTCACTTTTGATTTGATTTCGCTGTTTTGATTTGGGTGTTCGATGCATTTTTGTTTGTGATTGATGTTCAATGTTGAGTTGCACTATGATCATTGTTTTGGGTTGTGTTTTCCCCACTGTTGTTTGTCCATTGGTTCAAGCTCAAAGTTTATTGCCCCCAATGAGTTCAGGATTTTTCCCCCAGTCTAGGGTGAGACACGATCGTGATGCTAGGATATGACATGGAGCATTCAAAGGATAGACAGATGGATAGCGAAATCAAATGGTGAAAGCGAATGGTCGACATGCTCAAATAGATGGAAAAGCTAACCTATCACAAATAGCGCCTGTTGCCATGTTTTTGCTACTTGTTTTTATTGCACTTTTTCAAATTTTATGATTTTTTTGATCTTTTTATTTTTCACTTTTTTTGGATTTTTGATCTTTTTGATTTTTTTGGATTTTTGATCCTTTTTGCTTTTTTTGTTGTTTCCAAGATGCCTGTTTGCCAAGTTTTCATCAAGGCAACCATTTTTTCAGGACATTTTATGATGTTTTTGGTATTTTTCAGGACCTTTTCTGATGCACTAGATGATTCAAGTGTAGAACTTCTTGAGATGCAGGCTATTGAGGGGTTCATCAAACAAATCCCTTTCTGGTGTGGACAACTGATATGCTCTTGATCCAAAGGCTGACACAATGACAAAGGGACCTAGCCAGTTTGGTTCAAATTTCCCCTTCTCTCGATCTTGTTGATTGCGGGGATTCTCTTTCAAGACTAAATCACCAACCTGAAATGTTCTAGGCTTGACTCTGTTGTTGTAGCTTCTGGATATCCTTTGTCGATATGCCTTTAGGTGATCCACTACATGTTGACGATGCTCATCCAAGAGTTCTAATTCCTGTAACCTGGACACTCTGTGATCCTCATCTGAAATGATCCCTTTTAGTGACACTTAGAGTGATGGCAGTTCAACCTCAATAGGTAGAATGGCTTTCGATCCATAGACTAGAGCATAGGGTGTAGCTCCCGTTGGGGTACAGATACTGGTTTTGTAAGCCCATAGAGCAAGGTTCAATTGCACATGCCAGTCACGTCCAACATCATTGATGGTTTTCTTTAAGATTTTTAGGATAGTCTTGTTTGAGGCCTCTGCTTGGCCATTTCATTGAGGATAATATGGTGTAGAAAATTGATGTTGGATGTGAAACTTCTCACAAAGTTCTTCGACATCCTAATTCTTGAAAGTTTTGTCGTTGTCAGTTATAATGGATTGAGGGATGCCATATCGACAAATGATGTAGTTTAGGATGAAAGATGAGATTTTTTTTCCTGTGACGGTGGTTAGAGGAACAACTTCAATCCACTTTGTAAAATACTTAGTGGTTGTGATAATGAACTTGTGTCCATTTGACGAAGATGGATGAATCTTTCCTATGAGGTCCAATCCCCACTGACAAAAGGGCCATGTTGATGTAAAAGGGTGCAGTTCCTGTGCTGGTGCATGGATGAGATTTCCATGAATCTGGCACTTTTGGCATTTCCTGACAGACTAAAAATAATCCTTCTCCATAATCGGCTAGTAATATCCCAGACGGAGGAGTTTCTTAGCTAGGGTTAAACCACTCGAATGAGTTCCACAAACATGTACTTCCCGTAAAGCCATTTTAGACTCGTCGCATTCCATACATCGGAGGAGAGTTCCATCAAGACCTTGTTGATAAAGGGCATCCACGACAAGGGTGTGTTGGGAAGTTTGGCGAATGAAGTTTCATTTTTTATTATGAGATAGGTTGGGAGGGAGGGTGTTATCTTTTAGGTACGTATAGATTTTCCCATAGAGGGAAGTGTCAGCCTCAGCTAGATGGTAGATAACTTGGGACTCAGGGTTTTCATAAGATGAGTTGAACAGTTGTTCCACCATGAACTCGTAATGGGCTCATTTCTCTAGAATTTGTAAGAGAGAAGCCATGGTCACCATGGCATCAACAGATTTATTGTCACTTTGAGGAATCTGCTCAAATCTTATTTCTACAAAGTACTTTTTGAAGTCATCAACCATTCTTTTGTAGGGAATCAGCTTTGTCATCCTTTGTTTGATATTCATCATTTACTTGATTATTGACTAGTTGTGAATCCCCATAGACATGTAACTCTATGATCTTCCACTCAACTACTACTTTGATTCCAATGATCAAGGGTTCCTATTAGGTTGTGTTGTTCGTGCAAGGGAACATCAGTCTATAGGACTTAGGAATGGTGTGTCCTTTTGGAGAGATAAACAATATTCTGGCTCCTGATCCATCTTGTGTATACGAACCATCAAAGTACAAGACCCATTGTTGTGTGGATATTGTTAGGAAATCAGCATCTGGAAATTCAATGTTCATGGGATGATTGTCTTTAATGGTGCTTCAGCTAACTGGCCTTTGATTGCTTTTCCTTTGATTTCCTTCCTCTCAACATATTGAATGTCAAATTCACTCAGCATCATGACCCACTTAGCTAGTCTTCCAATCAGATTAGCTTTGCTAAGAAGGTATTTCAATGGATCTATCTTGGCTATTAACTTGATGGTATAGGTGAGCATATAATGTCGTAATTGTTGGGTAGCGAACACTACTGCTAGACAAGCCTTTTCAATGAAGGTGTAATTGATCTCATAGCCATTTAAGATTCTACTAATATAATATACCACCCTTTCTTTAACTATTGAATCTTCTTGTGCTAACAAGGCTCCCAATGATATCTTAGTTGTTGCTATGTACAATAAAAGTGGCTTTCCTTTTGTTGGTGGTATCAAGATAGGTGGACTCATCAGATATTGTTTCAATTGATTGAAGGATCCTTCGCATTTCTCATCCCATCATAAAGATACATTCTTATGGAGCAAGTGATTGAAGGGGTGCATTTTTTCAGCCAGTTGTGCAATAAACCTCCTGATAGATTGGAATCTTCCTTGCAAGGATCTGAGTTGGCTAATGTTTTTAGGGGGAGGCATCTCCATGATGGCTTTTACCTTTGCAGGGTCTACCTAAATGCCTTTAGCCGACACAATGTACCCCCAAAATTTTAGCTGATGTTACACCGAATACACATTTCTTGGGATTTAGTCTCACATTGAACTTCTCTAGTCTAGTGAAGATTTTATCTAAAATTTCTAGGTGTCCTTCTCTAGTGTAGGATTTTTCCAACAGATCATCTACATAGTCTTCCATAAAATTTTGAATCATATCATGAAATATGGTGGTCATTTCTCTCTGATATGTGGCTCTAGCATTTTTTAACCCGAATGGCATGACATTCCAGCAGAAAGTGCCCCAAGGACACATGAAGGCAGTTTTATCTTGATCTTCAGGAGCAATTTTGATTTGATTATACCCTAAAAATCCATCCATAAGCGAGAGCATTTTATGTCCAACAGTCAAGTCCACAATGATGTCAATATTAGGCAGGGGAAAGTCATCTTTTGGGAAAGCATTATTCAGATCTCTGAAATTTGTGCAAATTTTGATGCTTTTGTCTAGTTTGGAAATAGGTACAATATCATAAATCCACTCTACATAGTCAATAGGTCTGATAAATCCTACATCCAATAACTTCTTCAGTTCTACTTTGACCAATATGACAATGTGGGGATGCATTTTCCTTAATTTTTGTTTGACCAGTTTTACTCCTATTGGTAGACATAGGTGATGCATGATGAGTTCTGGATCAATCCCTGGCATGTCGGCATAAGACCAAGCAAAGTTGATTTTCCTTTCTATGAAGAATTTGATGGAGTTCATTTTTTCTTGATCTGTTAAGGATTTTGCTAGATGGACAGTCTTCATTGTTTCTTCATTGCCAATATTGATAGATTGGGTGGGTTCGACCAATACTTTTGATCGTTCTTGAAATTTTTTTGGTAGTGTGTCAAATCTTCCATCCTTGAGCGCCTTAGAAAGGTTTTCACTGTTGGATACGCTCTTTGTTTTTACTTTTTCTAGATCTGATACTACCATTGAATGGTTTTCACCATCAGATCTATTTCCTGTATTATTCATTTTGCAGCTAGAAGATTTGACACTTTCCTGGTTGGAAGCTTCGTTACGATGTTCAACAGTGGAATCTGTTTCAAGATTGGCAGAACAGAGGAGGTTGACAATGGTTTCATCATTTGAAAACAGGGGGATATCAAATGGCTCAGTTTGATCCCAATCTATTAGTTCAGGATGTACCAGGGGTAAGGAGTCGTTAGATTGGCTAAATTCGGATGCAGTAAGAGTCCTGATGGTAATGTCTTTATATTTCCAATATTGAAATCGATATCTATAAGGTAACTCTCCTCTGAATTATTTGTTTCACTCTGAGTCTGATCGTCTTCACTAGAATCATCAATGTGTAGTGATCCTATTTCAAGCGGTCTATATCCTAAACTTTGACCCTCCTCATGTATGGGTGTATACTTTTGGACTACATAAATTTCCTTATCATGACAAGACTCTTCAGATAATGAATCCCACTCATACTCATTTGAATCAGTTTCATGAGTGTCACTAGCTTGTAGTTGTAGGATTCTTTCAACAACTTGTTGTCTAGTTTCTTCTCTGGATTCTGGACTATATACCCCAATCATTTTTTATCTTTGGCTTGCATGGTGACAGGTTGTATTGGTTCTATGATACCTTCTTTCCTTTTACTGATAGGACCTTTTCCCTTGTATCCCATCTTTTCCATGATTGTCTTTCATTTTCCATACTGCTCTATATGTACACTTGAGGTGGGTGTTTGTGATGATTCTTCATCTTTTTATAACCAGTTTAAAACCTCCTTATCATTTGACTCATCCACTAATGTGCCTGCTCTTTCAAAGGTTCCATCAAATAGTGTTGTGGGTTGTGATGATTGTTGTCTTGATGTTGATGGTTGTCCATTTGACTTTGGAGAAGATGAAAGTTGTGATAAACATAAGGATTGTTCAAATGAGTATTCCCCCATGCCTTTGTCTTTCAATTGGATCTTGGAAACTTGTTTTGATAAGGATTCGAGTTGACCTTCTTGATTTTGTGGAGTAGGATTTGATGTACTTTCTTTACTTGAGGAATTGGCATCACCGATATCCTTATCCTTTGATTGGTCATTTTTCTCAACCCACTTTGACAGGGCATTTAGTTGTTTCCCATCATTTGATAACCCCTAAGTTAGAGCTTCCCTATTGTGTGGTACAAAAGCATCTTGGGTAGTCTTGAGGGTGTTACAATATTGGGGGTTGTTTGAATCAGTTACAATAGTGATTTCCTGCCCATTGAATGGGAACTTCAAACACTGGTGATATGTGGATGGTATTGCTTGCATGTCATGAATCCAAGGTCTTCCTAAGAGTATGTTGTAGGTTAACTCTTTTTCTAACACCTGATATACTATATCTCTGACAATTGGTCCCACTTGAATAGGTAGCACTATCAATCTTTGTGAAGATCTCTCCTCGTCATCATATGCTTTTATTGTGATTTTCCTTCTAGGATCAATTTCATTTTCTGAATAGCCTAGGGCACGGACAAGTTTCAAAGTACAAATATCTAGGCCAGCTCCTCCATCTATTAGGACACGTTTAACGTAGTGCTTGTGGATTAAGACCTCAATGTGTAGGGCGGCGTTGTGGGGATGATTGATAGATACATCATCATGTTCAAAAAAGTATAAGCAATGTGGTGCAGTCAAATGTCCCACCATAGTCTAGAATTGGAAAACCTCTAGATTGTTTGGTACAGTGGTGGTAACTAGAGCTTGTTCCAAGATTTTCTTGTGAGAAGGTGAAATCTTGAGAAGTTCTAATATGGATATTTGTGTGGGTATCTTCTGCAACTGATCCACTATGTTATATTGAGTCACAGGGATAGCAATTGATTTGGACATGGAAGGTGTAGCTCCTTTCAATGTTACCTTGGCTTGTTCTCGTGTGATTGCATTGACGGGTGTGTTGTCTTGTGGCTCTCTGATTTTGATAGCATTGATTTGATGTGAGGTAGTGTCAACATTAAGGTGATGATTTTCATTTGCAATGACGTTTTGTTCATGTCCCATGGTGTCATCATTTGTTGGGTTATCATTGACAATAGGATCTGATTTGTCATGGGTTGGATCATCAACCACCTCAATATGAAGAATGGTGGTGTCATAGACATAGTTTATGTTCTTTCCCTTGCTATTTGATGATGAGGACTCTCCTTTCTCATAGTTTGGTAGAGGGTTCTTGAATGCCTCATGGTCATTGTTTGTCTGGAGTCCTATGAATATCGTTTTATTGTCAATTAAGTCTTGTATCAAGTGTTTCAATTGGATGCAATTGTTGGTTTTATGCCCTTTGTTTCAATGAAACTCATAGAAATGGGCCTCATTCCACCATGGGGGTTTAACTTGTGGTTCCCAATTTCTTGCTTCTAGTAGAGTTATGCCCTTAGCTTCGAGAAGTTCTTTTAATGTTGATTATGGTGATTTCCCAAAAGGTGTGAACCTCCTTCGATTTGAGGATGATCGATACGATGGTGTTCTAGATCCAGAATTACCTTGATTGTTGCTTTGGTTGACATTTTGGTTGTTGCCCTAGTTGTTGCCTTGGTTGTTTCCTTGGTTGTTTCCTTGGTTTTTTATTGGTTGTTGCTTTGATTGTTGGGGGGATTATTATTCTGATTAGTTTTAGTGGCGGCTACAGTTAGGTTGAATACAGGTTTTGCATTTTGAATTTCAACTGCACCATCCTTGTTTCCAACATTCTTATTTCATTTCCAAAACTTGGGTTTGTCGCCATTATTGTAATTGTTGGAGGAGTTTGATGAGTTGTTTTTGTGTACCTTAATGTTTTACC
>VDFB02075321.1:163693102-163732381 GCA_007258455.2 Sequoia sempervirens | reverse complement strand
ATGTTTGCTTGGAACTATCTAAGGAATTGGTTTACAAGTTGATCAAATGAGAAAATAGAGTTGTTGGGCAAGGAACAATACCACTCAAGTGTTGTATCCTTGAGAGATTGAGGAAATAATTTAGCCATAAACGTATCGTGATGGAAAAAGTCAGTGCAAAGGGTGTTAAAGGTAGACACATGTGTCTATGGATCTCCCTTACCACCAAACTTCTCAAATTTAGGGATCTCCATTCCTTGAGGGAAATGAGTGTTCAAGATGGAAACTGACAATGGGCTATGTCGAAAGAAGGGCTGGAAGATAGGCACGGTAGAGGCTTGGGAAAGACTCACCAACCGGCTCTACATCTTAACCATTTTGTGAAGGAAAATTTTTAGAATAGGGTCATTAGAAGATAGAGGGCTAGAGGGACCTCCTCGACAACCACCACTAAGGCCTCCTCCAAATCCACCACTGGTGTGACCTCCACTAGAACCACCACTAGAGCTACCGCCACTAGTAGGGCCTCCACCAAAACCACCACTATGACCTTTTCCAGTCCCACCTCCACCAACACCACCTCTGCTACCGAATCCACCACCACTACCAAAGCCCCCACCACTCGTCTTTCCAAAGCCACCACCACTAGAGGTGATAGGAGGGGTGAAGCTAAAGCCAAAATATATTTACTCTGATAGCTTTGGGTTGTTTAGAAGTGATGTTGATAGAAGAGGTTGCGTCAGCCATACAAAAAGATGTCAGAGGCATTGATACTCCTAACTATCCTTCATGTTCTTCAAAGCTGACTCCTTATGTGAAGCTAGGGTTGTTCGAAGGAGCACATGCTTCAACAAGACCAAGGAGGCTAGTTAGAAGTTTAATTCATGTTGAATCTTTACACATTGAATAAGTTTTAGTTCATTGACAACCCGAGTGGCTCTAGCCATCTCCGAGTTTCTTTCCAAGTGGATTTCTAAATTTCATAATCCCTTAGCAAGTGTGGAAATGTATTATGCAAGAATTTGAATGGCCTCATGCTCATCCAAGATGATGGCATAGGAGATGTACGAGTAGTGGGAATGTGATCAGTTTTGTTAGCAAATCCCATATCGTTCCTTGAAAACTACTCCTGTGCAGCCAAACTAATGGAGGGAGTAGAGAAAAGGCCTATAGAGAGACCAATTGAGACCTTTGTCCTTTCCATCGAGAGGTTACACACTTCTCCTAACGATATACCTAGAATTTTTGGACTAGGTTGTGATGCTCATAAACCTACACAACACTTAGGGACACAATAGTCATGAAGCACACTAGAGAGATTTCAACACCAACGGATGAATGAAAATTGGTTCACATTGGGTTCACCAAAAATGTAAGAGAGGGGGATCACCTCATGCAAGACCCCATGTCACAAAGGGTCAAGATGCAAGACGTTGCCCTAACTTACCTTAGATAATTTTAAAGTTAAGAAATGTGAGGTGAGAGTAATGAGGACCGTGAGGTATCTCAGTTACTCTATAGATCCAAAACACAAGAAGGGGCTAGGTGAACTAGTTTTTAGGCCTAACACTACACCTCAAGAAGCTCTCTATTCGAGGAAAAAATCATGGTCTCTAGACATTAGTGCAGTGCACTTGCATCTCAAAAGTGTGCTAGCATCTGTACAGGTAGACAATAGTGTAGACAAGGTCAAACCAACAAAAACTAGCTAACATCCCAACTGACTAACTAAAGGGCCAAAATGATATGATTAAGTAAATGAAATTATCTCTAATATTATAAAGTAAATATACAAGAATAAGGAGAGCAAGGAGGATCTCACCTAGGAACTTGTTCGCCAGCTAATCCTTTGAGAAGCATGTACTCCTACACAAAGAGAGAGAGGAGAATGTTGGGTGGTTGTAAAGGGTTCTACCTCAGTTGGACCCCCATTTAGGTGTTCCCACCTCCACAGAAAACCAAGGAAACAAGATAAACAAAGCAATACAATAAAGAGCACAAAAGCACTACAAAATAGTAAAGTGCTAACTCAACCAAGTGTTAGAGGAGAGGAGAGGGAAGCTTACCACCTCCACCAAGAGCACTCAAGGCTTCTTGGGGGAGAAAATGAGAGGAACTCAAGCCTCTACTGCAATGGTGTTGTCCCAAACTTGATCTACCGATGTGATAAAGTGTTGCTTTGGCTGCAATGGAATGCAAGAATGTTGCTTGAAGCTTGAAGTGAGTGAAGTGAGCTTGTGAATGAAGTCTAGAAGATGAAATACTTGTTGAAGGAGTGAATATGAAGGAGTGAAAGAAAAAGACCATATTGGGGTTGGTCAGTTGATGGGGGCATTACAACTTGACTCCCAATGATAAGTGTAATGCCTCTGTAGGTTCAGTCACAAGAATATGCCAGGGATGTAAGCGCATCGCGCAGGTGTCCCAAACAGAAACACCTCCACCGATGCTCAAGAAAAGTTCCAAGAGGGATGCAAGTAGCGGGATTATGTGAAATTATGCCTCTGAAACTGGTTTTCTAAGGTGGATAAAGTAAAAAAGGGGATTTTCACATGGAGTGCAGATTCACTCTTATACACTTATTTAAGTATCAAAAATGTAGTTGACAAACATTTTGTTTGGCCTCAAAATAAATGAGGATTATTAATATTTTTCCACCATTAATTCATTGGCAACATCTCTTTTTCTAAACACCTTTTAGAAAACCAATTGAAGATGAATATTTTCATGTAATATATAAAATTTTGGAAACATGTACCTCTTGAGTGGTTAAAATTTGTCCCAAAATAGAATCCTTTCAATTGAAATATGCCAGATCCAACATGAAAGAATAGTTGTAGTTTTAATGTATTCCCAAAGCCTCTAATAAAAGCATTGAGTTCCTCCAAAAATCATAATATTAAGTAAAAAAAATAATGTTGGATGACACATTTCTATCATATATACGAAGATATAAATGCATGGAAATTTATAAATGTGTGAATAAAAAAAGAAAAATTATGCATAAGCAAGCTTATATCTTTTGGTTGTTTCACCTGACATCACTAATAATCCCCACAAGAACACATCCCATTGTTATAATGAAGGAATTTATTTGAGTCACAAACAACAATTTCCTCTGAAGAAATCATGGAGATATTTTTTTTTGGCTAAGCGGAAATAATGACACAATCGAAGGTTCTTGACAATCCATAAGGCTATTTCTGGGGAACAACAATAAAGGTAACACCATCCCACATTGTGGTATTTTTTTGTTCCATCAAATAGTTGAATAGCTTCTTTTCCATAGCCACGTATAATATATACTACAATAATTGCACTACCCCCACACTTGGTATACATGTCAAAAGTTCAGTCCCTGCAAAGACATCAACAACATGTTTTCTAATCATGTCTTTGTGGGCTTCCTTTTCCCTATAGAGATATCCCAAGATGGAACATACTTGGAGAACACTTGCAAATGTGTCAATGCTAGCTTCACACTAGACAATTGTAGTTTTTGGAAGATCTCAAGGTTCTTCTCAAGAATCCAATTCTATGCATGTCTTGCAATCATTGCATTCCATGATGTGATTCCAAGAAGATATTATTTTTCAAAAAGTTTCATAGCCTCATCTATGTATCCATTACTTACATATCCTCCCACCAGTACAGTCCATAAGGAAACATCTTACACCACCTTTTGATTAAAGAATTGATGTGCATCTTTCACACTCCCACATTTGAAATACATATCAACAAGGCACTCCCCATAAAGACATCATCTTCAAACCCCTGGTTCTTTTTATTTCTTCATGAACCTTCTTTCCTTTGCAATGATCTCACCACACGTTGGAAAAATAGTAGAATAGATCTTAGAGTTTTGCTTTATTTCTACCATTTGAAAATTCCCACATAGCTTTAGGGCCTCATCAAACGACTCATTTTTAACAAGTCCAACAATCATTTTAGTCCATGAAACAACATTTCATTATCTCATTTCATCTAAGAGCTTCAATGCCTCTTCCACATAACCATTTTGTGCATATCCTGCCATCAATGTAGTCCATGTATGTATATTTATTAAAGGCCTATTCTCAAATAGTTCTAAAACTTCATTCAAACATCCATTGTGCACATACACAAAAATCATTGCATTCCATGAAAATATTTCTTTTTAAGACCATTTGTCAAATAGTATCCTACATTTAACATGTGTGTAAATAAGACCATTAATGACATAAACATGTGAATCAAATGTAAAAAAAAATTACAGTGCAAAAAATAGGAAAATTTAATAAGAAGAATACAAACAGATTTATGTGGAAAACCCAGTAAAATTATATTAGGGAAAACATCTTCTATATTTTATTAATTTGAAGAAAATTTGGTGATACAACAACCATCAAACTGTACAAAAAGAATGACTTCACATAGAATAAGAAATCCGAATTGTAAAATCATTTTTGAAAAAAATATTTCAAGAAAAAAAATATGACTTATCCAACTACATGTGGTACTTAATGTTGATTATTTGTCATTACTGAAATAACAATAAAATTAAACTTCACATGTTCCAACAATCAAGAACACATTTAATTATATATTTATCAACAACTTTACTCTTCTCCAAAGCTTCCAAGCTACACAAGCTGATAAAATCAAGCAAAAGTGAACTCATTTGGCTTAAAACCTGCTTGTTGCATTTCATCAAATTAGCTCAAGGCTTCTTTACTATGTTCTCTTAGAGTAAGTTTCAATCAATGTAGTCTATCATTTTCAAGTCATTACCTTCAATATTCTTTGACAATCTCCAAACTACCACACTTAGCATACAATGTGATAAGCTTAGTACCCATATTAATTTGAGGGGTAAATGCAGTTAGAATGATTTGGTATGAACCAATTTATTTTCTGGAAGAGTTTTAAATTGAGGCAGTTCTGTAAGAGATAATTTAGAAGGAAAAATGAAAATGATAAAAATATGAAGTGTGACGAGCCTATTTTAGTCAACCCTTCATATAGAGTGTTTTGACATCCTCGGTGAGTCAGTAGTGAGCTTAGTGGCATTGCCACAAATTTTTTTAGTGGAAATTTTGATAGTGACGAATAGAAAAGGGAGAAAATTGGTCTTTTTTTCTAAATTGATGGTCAACTCCATTAGCCCTGTATGGAAAGCATGCAACAAGAACACCAAAAAAGGTGACACCATCTCGCCTTATGGCAGAGTTTAGTGTTTTCTTCAAATACTTGTAGAGATTTTTTGTATTAATAATAGATGAAACACAAGAAGGTATAACGTTAAAACAACAATGTTGTTTTAGCCCAACAAAGCTTTGAGGATAAAATCAGTTGTACAAAATGAGCCTTTTATGAAACAAAGAACTATAGAAAAAACTACAATCAGTTGTGCAATGTGGGATTTTGAATTCTTTGTTGGACTTCATCTTTTTTAGCTTTCTCATTAAGCTCTATTTGGAAACCAATAAGTGTGTTCATAAAGATTGGTAGGCTTGGTTGTCCAAACTGCCACTTATGTCCATACTTAGCCTCCTCTTGATGAACATGCATGACCCCATCTCTTAGACGCTTCAAGAGATTTCCCTCTTAGATCTCCAAGGCAGCAATAACCTGCATAGCAACATTGTAAAATGAGTCTTTTAGAAGACTTAGTAAGTGCCCTCTGTATCCTGCTAAATTTGTCATCATTTCTTGCCCTCCAAATGCACCATAAAATTTCAGTAGATAGAGTAAACAAAAAAGAATGCAGGTATTTGTTTAAATTTATATCATTTCCAATCAAAATTTCCTTCCAATTGATTTTCCCATCACTCCCCGAAAATCTTTGATCATTACAAAACAATTTTGAAATTTCAGCAGCATAAAGACATTAAAAAAATATATTCTTAATAGTTTCAGGCACTCTACAAATGCTACAAATATCAATGTCTACATTATTTAAATTGTAAGGAATTTTATGTAAAATAAGAAGCCATCTAAAATAGACTTTCTTACCATCAACTAGAGAGTGCCAGAGGAAGGAAAAAGAATTATGCCAACCTTTATTGTCTAAGTCAACATTCCAAAATTTATTAAGATACTCAATAGGGGGTTTTGAGTTAATGAGAACTTTATAGATAGTAATGGTTTTAACATTATCAAGAGGCATGGAATCATTCCAAGTGAAATCCAACTACAAATCAAAGTTAAGAGTGAAGTTGGGGTACAAGCAAAGTGACTTCCAGGCTTCTTTGAGCACATAATAGGTTCTAAAATTTGATTGGCACAGAACATACTCCTCTTTCAATTGAACCCACTCCAAAAACTCTTTGTTCCTCATAATACTGTGGAAATTTTTTATATGAACCTGAGCGCATTTTTTGGTAGAGCAACCCTAAATAAGGGCCAATGGTTTCCCATTGTGTTCAAGGTTCCACCACATAGATCCGTAGGGGTGAATGAAGTTGGAATTTTGTTCAAACAAAAGAGGACAATGGATATTAACCATAACACTTTCCCATGCTCTCTAGATGCTTTTGAAGACCAATGAGCCACCAGGCACAATTTCATGCTTGGTGATAAGAAGATCAGTGAAGGGTAGACCTTTCCAAGACTTTGCAATTTTGGGAACAACCTGCTGAATATTATTTCTGACTAAAACTTTCCAAGGTTCAATCCCCTCCAAATCTTTTAAGACCCACTTAGCAGCCAAGGTAGTATCATGTAACTTCAGATCCTTAAGCCCAAACCCCCCATGGGCCTTTTCAAGAAAACATCAATCCCACTTAACAAAGTGCTTCTTCCTTCTTCCTTTCCCATCAGACCACAAGAAACATCTAATCTTCTTTTGGACTTCATTAACCTAATAGTTGTTGAAGAACCAAACTGAAGCAAAATAAATTGTGTACGAGTACAAAATTTCCTGGCACACTTGGAGCCGCCCAGCCAGAGACAAATAGTGCCTATTCCAACTGTCCAATTTCTTGTCAATTTTGGCCTTAATCCAAAGCCAATTTTCTTTAAGATTCAGACTAATAGAGAAAGGTATACATAGATATCTGATCTACTTGTGGGGACCATCCCAATGAATATCAAATTTTTGAAGCCAACTGGGAGTGGTCTCAGACAACCCTAATTGTAATTAAAGTCCACAAAAATAAATCCTAGGTGAGCATCTTCTCAAGTTCACCTTTTGGGTATCCTCAATGCTCTAACACTTCGCATGCATTTCAACAAACGCTCTCCCTACTAGGATATTAGCAAGATATATAATTCTAATCATGTCTTTATGAGCTTCGTTAGTCCTACAGAGATCTTCCAAGTTGGCACATACTTGGAGAAGACTGGGAAAAGTGTCCTTGTTTGGCTTCACACCTAACAATTCCATTTTTAGGAAGAGCTCAAGGGAATTCTTAAAATGTCGATTATTTGCATACCCTGCAACCATTACACTTCATGAAACCAAATTCCAAAAGGGTATTTTCTCAAAAGGTTTCACAACCTCATATATGTACATTATGTGCATATCCTACCACTAGTATAATCCATGAGACAACGTCCTAAACCACCAATTGATCAAAGAGGTGTCATACATCCTCCACACTCCCACATTTAAAATACATACTTACAAGGGTAATCCCCATAAAGGCATCAGATTCAAATTCACTTCTCTTTGTTTCTTCATGAACATCCTTGCCTTTACAAAGATCTCCCAATCTGCCATATGCTAGAAGAAAGGTAGAATAGGTCTTAGAGTTCTACTTTACCCATGCAATTTGCATCTTTCCAAATATCTCTAGGGCCTCATCAAACATATTGTTTTGAACAAGTCTAGCAATTATTTCAATCCATAACCCAACATATTTTGCTGTGGAATTTTCTCAAAGAGATTCAATTCGTATTCCACATAACCATTATGCACATATCTTGCTAGCATTTCCCTCCATGTATGTATATTCCTTTCAGGCATCTTCTTAAACTGTTCTAGTGCTTCATTCAAACACTAATTCTGCGCATACCCAAAAATCATCGCATTCCCTGAATTTGTTTATCATTTAGACATTTTGTAAAAAAGGTTGCATGCATGGTCAATAATTCTACATTTATCTTATATGTTACAAAAACCATTACTAACACAAACATCCAAATCAAACCCACCTTTTTTTATATCTTTATGAACTATTTTACCTTGCTCCAAAACTACCAAAACCCATAGAAGATCTAATATAATACTAGAAAAAAGTGAACTCAATTTGGTTTAATAACTACTTGCTGCAATTCATTAAAAATTCTCAAAGGCTTCTTCACTTTGTCGCCACTTAGAGTAAGTTACAATCAATGAATTCTATGAGAGAATGTCAAGTTAAGTTATTCCCTTCAATATCTTCAACTATATTCCAAGCTACGAATCTTAGCATACAACATGATGAGCTTAGTATCCACATTAATTTTAGTAGTAAATTCGATTAGAATGATGTGAGGATAAACTAGTTTACCTTGTGGAAGAGCTTTGAATTTGAGGCAACTCTACAAGCAAGAATTTTACAAGGAAAAGTCCAAATAAAAAAAAATACAAATAATGAAAATTCAATCAGCTCTTCTTGTAGGGATTTTTGACATCCTCATTAGCGAGCCTAGTGACATTTCCTTGAGTTTGTTCAATGTCAACATTGACAGTGGTAAAAAGAAAGGGGAAAAAAATGATTTTCTTTTTTTTGAACCCATTATCTCACCACATCGAGCTTGGCATTTAATGTTTAGGAGAATCAATGACTATGGATGATTCCCATCCATGTTGGATTTCAATGCATTGAATGACAGCTCGGTATAAAGCACCTACTTATTTTGTTTTCCATATCTCTCAATTTGAATTAACAGGGAATAGTATTTTGGGGTAGAATTTTTAGAATATTTTTGGTAGCAAATGATATTAGGGAACTAGGGTTTTAAAGAAAAAACAAAAAAAAATATTTGATGAGGGGAAGAAATATAAGAATATAACTAGAAATTTCACTTTGGTGTGCAACACATACCTCGAAAAGGTGTGAAAGGTCAATATGTGGTCAATTGGTAGGTCATTTAGTAGCTTGTGCAATAAAGGTTTTAATGGAGAAGTGTTAGCTTCAAATCAACTATGCATCCACTTATAGGGACCAAACACATATGAAAGAAAACCTCTGAATGAGGAAGATATTCAAGATCCATTACCAATAGGGAGAGAGGGGAGAGATAAGGAGAGAAAGAGAAAGAGGTAGAGGGGGGAGACTGAGTGAGTGAGAGAGAGGGATAAGGATATAGAGAGAGATGAAGGAGGGGAGGAATATGGAGAGGAGAGGGGGAGATGGAGAGAGGAGAGAGGGATAGATAGAGATGGAAGAGATAAATATATAGAGAGGGAGAGATAATAAAAGAATGAGAGAGAGGTAGAAAGATAAAGATAGAGATATGAAGTGATATATAGAGAGAGGTAGAGAGAGGGAGAGATATAGGGGTAGAGAGAGATGGAGAGATAACTAGATATAGATAGATGAGAGGTAGAATAAGAAAAATAAAGAG
Organism: Sequoia sempervirens; assembly: GCA_007258455.2. NCBI lineage: Eukaryota > Viridiplantae > Streptophyta > Pinopsida > Cupressales > Cupressaceae > Sequoia > Sequoia sempervirens. Next base: position 163,722,868 of record VDFB02075321.1, on the reverse strand, counting down.
ATGGAGATAGAGAGGCAAAGAGATATACATATAGAATCCTATGAAGAGGGAGAGGGAAATAGATAGATGGATATCTAGAGAGGGAGGCATGTCTAAAGTTAGAGGGAGAGAGAGGAAGTGCAGTTCCCCTCTCGTTTGTAGCTTATTGATGTGAGACCAATGTTTCAAATGTGAGAATGTTGTTTTAGCTCACCATTTCCATGTGGTTACATTATTTATTTGAATGGTGTGTATGAACGACCACATGTTTGATATGAGGTTCCTCAGCATGTCGATTGTTGTAATTTTATATGTTTATATGCCTAGCTTATTGGTATGCTTTAGTTCTTAGAGATGTGCATTATTTATGCAATGATTATATGTGAACCTAATTATTGGTAATAATAATGAATGTATGGATGTTATGTTTATGCTTTATGTTATTGTACCTCATTGGGTGTTTATGATTATGTTGTGTTTCAGCTATATATATATATATTGAGTAGGTACCCTTGGTGCACATTAAGTGGCAATACGTATAGGGTTATTTCTCCACTTGGATACACAAGTCTAAGTTATTCTCCAATGGTAGTTATTTTGGAGATGTGACAATGGCCCCCCTATATACTCATCAATCGTACTTAAATCGAGTATGGTATGTGTCATATTTGACCACTATTAACTTGAATCTGAGTTAGGAGTTATTTCATAATCCCTATATTTCATGAATAACCAGTAAACGTATTATTTACTTAATGGTTTAAATTTATTATTTTCCATAAATGAAAAGTTAAGAATTTAAATGATTGCTTATATTGATTATTGAAATATTTTTTGTGTTTTGAGAAAGGAGAAAAATAAAATTAAAGTAGAAATGAAATTAAGTTATTATTTAATTAATTTGTGAAAATTCTTTGAGTTGGGAAATGTAGGTTATGCTTGATTTAATTATCTTGTTTAAATTTTGATTTCCATAATTTAATTCAATTATATGCTTATATAGTTTTAAATTATGAATTTAAATGTTGAATTTTATTTAGGAATGTATTTAAGTGTTTATTGGGAGTTTGAGGAATTTGAGGGAAATGTAATTTAAATAAATGAAAATAAAAAATATGCAAAATTCTTAATTAAGAATTCAAAATGGATAAAATAGGAAAAATGTTTTCTTATTATTCATTATGCATTTTTGTGAAGAATTGGTGAAAGAAAAAACCCTCTTCTTGGCAAAATCTTGCTTTTGTGATTGTGGGAGCATTTGTAAGGGGAATTCAATGAGATCAAATTCATTAGAATAGGAATTAGAAGGGGAGTGTTTTTATAAGTTATCTCATGCATTCTTTAGGTGTGTTTGGAGTATTCTTCATTGTAAAATTTGACATAATTCAAAGTATTTTTCTAATTTCTTTTCAATTTTTCATTTATTTTTAATTTGAAATGTTAGATTAAGATTAGGAGAGTGTGAAAAACTCCCAATGCATTTCTATTGATCAAATTCCATGTTATGGATTTCAATTAGTGAATAGAAATGGGAGCAAATTGATTTTTTAAATCTGAATCCATGGTCTCGTAACACGGAGCTTGGCGTTCATTGTTTGGGAACATGGCATTTTTGACAACCTGCTTGCAGAATGTTGATAATTTTTTTGACACCAAATGCCATTGATAAAAGACCAAAGTGATTTTTTATATGAGATCTTGGCAACCAAAAGGATGTTTTGATATTAGATAACAAACTAAACTCTCTTTTGCTTTGGGTGCTACACAAAATTGACATGATATGCACAAGATCTTCTTTAGATAACAATCCTTTATAGCCATTTTTAGTGCACTAGTCTGAATGTTATCATGGACTATTTTCAATGGCTCATTATAATTTGTGTCATGCTTTCCTACTTTGGAATCTGATGTCTCTCTTTCCCCCTCTATGATCACACCTATAGAATGCACATTAAACCATTTCATTATCTTAAACCCCTACTAGGGGAGAGGACCCAGTAGTTGAGCATGTTCCAATAGTTGTGATAGTAGTTGTTAATATAATGCCCAATAGTTTTGATAGTAGTTGTTTATATAATGCCAATAGTTGTGACTTGACTACCCATAATTAAACAAAATGTATTCTTTTGATCTAAAAAGTAACCAATCATGTGATGCCACATCAGCATTCAACTATCCATGATGTGAATGCACAAGTATTGGTAGCACTTTTTTTTTTGGGCCTTTTTAGACACCTTGACAAAAAGCATGCTGATGTGGCATCATATTTGATGATGTGACCCTGAAACGAAAGGTATAAGTAGGGGACTTGCCAAGTAAGCTGCTGTAAAAAATTGGGAGTGATTTGAAATTTCCACGTAGGATAATTAGAAGTGTGAAGTTAGGGTGCACAACTATTGGGTCCTCTCCCCTATGTAAAGTCGTTTCTCGATTGCTTTCATCCTCCCTTTTGGTGAAATTAGCTACCTAGACTTTTAAGCCCTTTTCACCAAATACCTTTTGTTTAACCTAAGTAATTTTTAGGTTTTCATTGTATAAAAGATTATTTAAAATTTTAAAGTCTTCAATCTACTCTAAGCTTAGGATTATGAAATCCAAAAGTAAACTGAAAGTCATCTTTGTTCTTTTCTTAACTGGTAACTTATCTAGACAAAACCCTTTTTACATGCATTATATATATTGAACTCTTTTACAAAATCAGACCCACAACTAGAAATCATAAGTTTCAAACAACAATGTCATGGTATCTCTTACAAGTGAAAACATGTGTGAGAGATGAGGTCTCTCATACTTATGTGAATGCTTGCTATGCTCCTATTTCTAGAAATGTATATAAAAATGTTTCCTTGGCTTCCTATTTAATGGCACTTTAATAATGTATTGCCTACCTACACCTTGTTATGCTTTGAAGCATATAAGCAGTTGAATTCAACTGATCCAACTCTACTAGGAAATCCTGCTCCATTTTTGTGAACCTATTGTCGACCATTTTCCCCATCAAAATAAGGCCTAATATTTGTAATCTTAAAAAATTGGTGATTTTTTGTGGCTTCTCAATAGGAACCAAATGTTGTATTGTTTTTGTAGGTTTAACAATGACCTTTTAAATGTGCTTTGATCTATTTTCATTTAAATATTTATCCATTGAAATAATTCTTCGTGTGCATGCAGTGTCACATATCACATTGGTGCAATTGTTTCCATTAAACTCAAAAGTATCTTACAACCATCTTTCCAACTATTTTTTAATCCAACCTCTAGCATGTTATGATTATATGGGGAAAACAGGTTTTGAAGGGACCCAAATCCCTTTACAACAAAAGATACTAATTTCCACTAAAAATTTACTTTAGAACAAAATCACTAGCATACCAAAAGCCAAAAAATAAGACACAAAAGCATGTTGAACGATAGATAAGACAGTAAGCTAACAACACTAACCTCTAGCATGTTATCTCATGTAGTGGCTTCTTTATTGTTCAAGTAAATATGATATTTGTACCTTGCAATGACCTTTTAGATCTATTCTATTTTTTCTTCCATTGATTTGAATCTATTTGGCATATATAGGCCCTTACTTTACATTTAGGTATACAATGACCCACATGTAAGTGCACCCCTATAAAAAATAAAATGTGAACATGTTATAATGAAACACACTCACATTATGTATGTACATTTACTTTCTTATACTTTGAGTTATATTTTATGCATATAGTTTTAGAATGTTTGAGAATGGTTTAGTATCTCTAGGAGTTATAATATAAATTCTAGGTTTTTGAAGATCTTATAATTTTTTAGAGTCAAATTTTAGTAATCAATAGGCTTCCATCATCTTGCTCTCTCTTTCTATCTCAATCTATATATATCCCTTGTCCCTTGCACTCTAGACCTCTCTCTCTCTCCCCCTATCTCCATCCCTTTCCTTACCTCTCTCTCCCTTGAGCTCGAGATATACCTCTCTGTCTCCCTACCTCTCTCTCCCTCTCTACTTTTCTATCTCCCCTCTCTCAAATTATATCTCACCTCTCTCTCTCTCCATACATCTCCCTCTCTTTATCTCTACTTACCTCTCCACTCTCTCTCTCCATCTCTCTCCCTCCTTCCCTCTCTCACCTTCTCTCTCTACTTCTCTCCATCTCACTTCTTCTCTATGTACTCTTCTCCATCTCCCTCTCTCTCTCTCACACACACACACACTCTCACTCTGTACTTCCCTCTTTACTCTCTATCTCACCACTCTCCATTCTCTTCCCTCTCCCTCTCTCTCTCACACACTCTCTCCTCTCTCTTTCCCTCCCTCCCTCTATCTCCTCCTCCTCTCTCTACCCACCTCTCCTTTCCTCTTTCTCCCCACCTACCTCTCTTTCCTTTCTCCATATCTAGTTCTCTCTATCTCCACTCTCGATCCTTCCATCTCTCTCTTGGTGGGAAGAGATAGAAAAGAGAGGTAGTGAGAGATAGGGAGGAGGTATGGAAGGAAGAATAGGTAGGTAGAGAGAAAGGGAGATAAGTGAATAGAAGGAGGGATGGAGTAAGGAGAGGGAGGAAAGGAGAATAGGTAGAAGAGGGTGAGAGGAGTGATATAGATAAGTGGAGGGATGGAGAGGATCTGAGAGAGGTGAGATAGAGAAGTAGAGAAAGGGAAGGATGGAGGGAGGGATAGAAGAATAGGGATAGAACAAAATCAGAGAGGGAAGGAGGAACAAAGAGAGGGGAAGGAGGAAGGAGAGAGAGGAGAGAGGGAGGAGAAAGAGAAAGGAGATAGAGGTGAGATAGATAAGAAGTAGGGAAGAGGAGAGAGAGAGAGAGGAGAGAGAGGAGAGAGAGAGAGAGAGGAGGAGGAGGAAGGAGGAAGGGGTTAAGGATTTTGTAATGAGAATAAAAAAGAGATGAGTACCAAAGGAGGGTTAGTGTAGCAAAGGATAAGGTTGATCCCTCTAAATGGGATGGAATTTCTAAGAAAATGCTACATGAAGTGGATTTCAATGTGGGAAAATGACCCTTTAACAATGAAGAAAGTTAGTGAAAGATAGTGGTTTATTGCTACTTATTGATTTAGATATTAGTATTGAACTTGCTTTGAACACAATAAGGAGAAATGATCCAAAAGTATTTGCTACTAAAGAGCAAGCAAAGCAAGATTTCTAAGGGTCAAGGTTGAGCTCTAAATTTGAGATTTTGGCAATATGGGCTATGTCTCCAAACACCAAGAGGGAAAGGGTGGTTAACAAAATCCATGAGTTGAAAGGGGATTTGATAATCAAGGGAGTTGTAGATTCTCCTGTTCCCAAGTTGCATCATTGGCAATTAATATAGCCTTATTTAGTGAAGCCACATCAAAGAAGTTGCAAGCTGATTTTGACAAGTTGCAGGACTAGTGTATAAAAGTATTTGTATATTTGAATTATTTGAGGTCCCTACAACTTTCATCTAAAAGTGTAGTAGTTCCAATAGTTTCTACTCCATCAATCTCAGTAAAATCATTCCCATCAAATAGGGAAGCCTTTCTTACAAAGATAAAGGAATTAAAGGAGCAAATGAAGGGAACTAACATGGAAGATGCAAATAATTAGTAAACTAGTAACAGATCTAATTAATTATAAGGTAAGTGCAAAAAGGTGGGGGACCAAAAAGGGGTCTTAAGTGGCTACTTTTTTTCTAAAATAAGGAAATACTAACCTTGGATGTGAAATTGAGGATAGTTACACTAAATTTTTAGATGCAACAAAAACAAGGATTGTAGTGCTCCAAGTCTACTTTCTAAACTATTCATTTTTTTTAACATGGTAGAGATTAAGGTGTTCAAAAGAGGGAGCCACAAAAATTGGTGCTATTTTTGTCAAAAAAAAAACATAACATAGTGACTTTTGTGGCTCCCTCAAAAGGTTAACTTTTTTTTGTTATTTTTAAAATTGCTTTGGTGAGAAATTAGTTCACAACATGTAGTTTACGCTTGACTTCTTTGATAATTTTTTAATGAATATTTGATTTTTTACTAATTTTCAAAGTGGACACATCTTGAAAAATAGAATGTTGGTCATGCTACCCCTATAAATTTTGAAAACTAATTGAAAATATTTTTTCTTTCATATGTGTAGAATGGAATCTAGTTTCTAAAAATGTAATTTATTTGAAATTTTAATGAATGATTAATTTATAACGAAAAAATACCAAACAATGTTTTTTGCCAAAAAATAGACACACAAACAAAAGAAATTAAAGATGAAAGGCTTAACATTGTCAAAATGTGAAAAAATTGCATCGTTAAACAACTAAGAGAGAGCCTAACAATACCCAGGTGTTTGATTTGTTCGACCTTGAAACACGTACAAGCATGACAGTTAACATGGACACAATTATGTGAAATCTTGTAGAATATGCAAAAACACATCTTTAGACATTGGGAAGGCACTCCAAGCCTTTGGGTTGGTAATCCAAAGCAAATACCAAGCCTAAGGCTTAGGGATTCCCAAAGCAAGAAATAACACGAGTGCATTATAATGTGATCACATTATAACACAGATTATTTCATGGTTTTGACATATTTTTTGTGTTTGTGCTCAAGAGTTGCCTAAGCAAGACATAACACGAGTCTGTTATAATGTTCTCACATTATGTCTTGCCTTGTGTTAAATGCTAGTCTATGACATGCATGTATGTATGTATGCTTGTATGACGTGTGTATGTATGTATGCATGTAAGATTGTATGTACATGTGTATGTATGCCTATATGTATATATGTTTGCTTATATCTATTTATATATGTATTTAGAGGGAGGGATAATTTTAAGAGAGAGAAAGAGAACTGAGAGAGGGAGAGGGGGTGGGAGGGAGAGACTTGAGAGAGAGGGAGTGGGAGAGAACCTAGGTTGGAGTGATAGGGACTTATCTAGGTAGGGTGGGAGAGAGAGGGGGGGGGAGAGAGTTATGTAGGTAGGGCACTAGAAGGAGAGAAAGGGAGTGTGAGAGAGAGGGAGTAGGAGAGAGAGGGAGTGAGAGGAGGAGTGGGAGAGAGATAGAGGGAGACAGAGTGAGACAAAGTGAGACAGAGAGACAAAGAGATAGAGAAATAGAGAGATAGAGACTTGAGAGACTTGAGAGAGGGAGAGGGTGTGGGAGTGAGAGACATGAGAGAGAGAGAGAGAGAGAGAGAGAGAGAGAGAGTTGCCTAGGTAGGGTGCCAATGGGAGAGACTTGAGAGAGGGAGAGATCTAAGAGAGGGAGAGGGAGGTGGGAGGGAGAGACTTGAGAGATAGGGAGAGAGAGGGAGTGGGAGAGAGAGGGAGTGGGAGAGAGATAGAGGGAGTGAGAGAGAGGGAGGGAGGGAGTGAGAGAGAGAGAAAGGGAGGGAGTGAGAGAGAGAAGATTGGAGGAGAGACGAAATTGGTCACCTTTCATGTTGAATCAATTGAAGAATCTATTGGCCAGTTCATCCCAAGTGGTGATGGAGTTGGGTAGGAAAGACTGATACTAGTCAAGAGGTATCCCTTTGAAAGAGGCAACTAGTAGCCTTAAAGCTATATTTTTCTTGGTGACGTGGTGCACTATACAGATGTTTGCCACATCTTGAAGACGTTCCACGGTTTTTTTGAAATCCTCCCCTATGAATCCAAGGAGTTCCATTAGGGTGTTAGCAGGAATAGGATCCCAACTAGCTAGAGCTACTAGAAGGAGGAGTGGACTACCACTATTTGATACCACAAAATTTCTTGGTGTCCTTGGGGCAGCCATTTTCGGTGATTTCTGTAATGTGCTAGACCCTACTGCTCTTTGGCAAGTTACAATCACAAGAGGTGGTAGTAGCAAGATTGGATTTTGTGTTGCTAGCAACTTTGTGATAGGACTGACTCATAGTTATGCTTGAATAAGTCCCATCGAGCATTCCAGAAAGGAACCATTGATCCTAAAAACATTTTCTCTAGGAAAGCAACATCCTACAAGAAGTTTATAGATGTGGAACTGAAATTGTTGTTTGTGGAGCGACCTCTGAGATTTTAGAAGTTGTCTCTTCAAATGTTTTGGGGAGAAAAGGGGAAGAAGGAAATACAAAATAAACTATAGTAAAATATAATTAAGGCAATGCATCGAGAATACTAGTGTGTACATCCCAAATGTTTGCATAATATAGATTAAAACCTTTAAAATATTACAAACAATTTAAAGGAGAATATGCATGATTTAAAGTTTGCAATACAAAGAAAAGTTTACACTATAGAAACAAAGAATAGAAATAACAGACAATTATTGATTCCACACAATTTGAAACAAAACACCACATCCTCTTTATTGTTGTGTGGAGAACAAAATAGAAAGTCCCAAAGGCATAATATAAACCATTCAATCCTTCTCACCAAGGGCCCCTGCTAAGGTCTTGAAATGAAGAAAAAAACTCCTAAATCACTATTCCTATTTAAAACTAAAATTATTACAATGTTGTTCTCTCTAGTAATAGTTATCAAAATTAACTACTTAGGAACCCTAGAAATAGATAAAACTCTTGAATAAGTAGGCACCGCAGCTTTGCATGGAAGTGTTCACAAGGCATGGTAAAATTGACATCTAGAGCCATATAAGACACCTAGAGCCTAGCACTCATTCTCATCATGAGGCTGCAATAACTAAAAGGAAGCGCTTCATCTTAAATGTATGTATGATCTATAGACCCGGATATGGCGCACCCTTAACTCCCAATAATCTCTTGATATTGACGTGTGTCCCACTCAAGATACCCCTAAAGCCTCCATTGGGAATGGGTCTCATCCTTCCCGACCAATGGCGCATCCTCTAGAAAGGGAAAACCTTTGCCCTTGATGTGCACGGTCATGCCATGTGGGGGTTTTCTCACTTTTAAGCTTCCTCCAATTCTTATTAGTTGAAAACGTTGGAGTCACCACGTGGCATCCTATCATTTTTCTCTGAAAAGAGTTGACTACTCCCTTTTGAATGATGAGCACGGGGGTGCCATATGGCCTGAGCAGGAGAAGCCAACACTTAGTGAAAATTTACAAAGGGTCCCAAAAAAGAGAAAGCTGATAAAATACACCCAACTCACACCTACATCTCAACGAGGAGCTAATACTCATAACTAACAAGTGTGGATCCGATCGATAGAAGTTTCAAAAAGTTTTATTAAGTCACTTTTTTTTAGTTCCTAAGGGAATCTTAAGTCATATTTTTTGAAATAGGAAAAATTATTTGCAAATAGGTTTAGGCATCCCAAAATAATGAAAAATGAACTTTTAATACATTTTCACACCACTCACCAAAGAGGTAAAAATATGGAAAGTTTCTTTCGAAGAGTTTTAAAGTTTAGGTTTCCTTGTTTTATGCTTTCTCCATTTCAAAGAAGGGCATGGATAGGGCACATTGTAGAGCTAAAAGAGGGGCATGGCACATTGCATGTTGAGGGAGATTTTCCAAGAGATAAGAACAGATCATCTCCATGTGTCCAAATACTTCCAGGATGAAAATTTTGCATGGTTGCAACTCTGTAACTCTCGAAATATGCTCTATTTTAAGGAGGCTTTGAAAAATGGATGTAGATCGCAACATATGATTTTAATGTAAATCTAATCTTTTAGTGGCTTTAAATCCTAATTGATATGAAGATAACATCAACATATTCTTATATTTTACCATCTCAGTTCAATGAGAACATTTAGTTTAGTGTGGTGGAGATGTTCTATGGCTATGGCTATGCACATATGTTCCTCATCAAAAGAGCATATGTTCTTCACCTTGTTCGTGCTTCCACTATTTATTTCACTAATATTCTTTTGTAAGGCTATATGAACCATCAAAATGTCTCTCATCAAAGAACGAATAAGATTTTTCATGGATATCCTTAGTGTTTAGGATATTTTTAGATCATACAGGCTAGTTTGACTAGCAAGTGTATTATGTCTATGAAGGGGTCATCTCCTATAAATAAAGGATAAAGCGTAACAAACATGTATATGTCTCTACTATTAAGAAGAATCTTAAAATTTTATATACCATTTGCAAGTATATGTTAGAATTGTAACACCCAAGACAATCATAGGTATATTACCCTTGAGTTTTATACTATGAAAGATGCCTAAATTCTCCTAGTTTTATAGCCTAACCATGATTTATAGGGAAATTTGATACAAGGTTTATGGAAGGGGATTGTTTCTCCTTTTGTGTCGATACGTAGTCACATTATTCATGATAATTTTTAAATTATGATGAGTTAGATACTTCTACATAAGATTTTTATAAACAGGCCCAATAATCTTCACATAAAAATATAGATAGTGTTCCTAAGGGTTGTATGTGTGGATTTAGATGAAAGAATAGAATTGAATCTCTCAAGAAAGTGAAGCAAGAGAAAACACAAAGGATGCATCATTATCTAATTTAGATAGTTCAAAGAGTTATTATGATCCATGTATTTATGGTAGTGTTAATAGAACTGTAGTTCTAAAAGGAGTGATTCTGAGGAAGGGAAAAATATTGTTCAAGGGCTTGATCATGGTTATTATGGTTTCACTAACAAGAAAGGTGCTATAAGTTGTTACGGTCATATCCATCTCATCATATCATTTTTTCACAATCACAATAGGTAGACAATTTATGACACTATGAGAAGAGATCACATGATACTACATATAATTATAATATTCAATATTAAGATTCATGGGTATGTAAATTGTGAAATTTTTAGTTGTGTTGCATGTGGGTTTTCCTTTGAAACTCAAAGTGATGGATATGTTTTTAGTTTGGAGAGAAGAAACAAATTAATAAATTAGTAATCTTGTGAAAAATATTGAAGTGCTTTATAATGGGTATATCACAAGAATCATTAAACTTGATTCCCCACTTGCTACATCTTGTGGGAAGAATACCACAAGAACAATTAATTTTGAGAACCAACTCAATACAATAATGCTTAATATTGATCCTACCTTGCTAGAGGCCCTTCCTAAATATTTAAGAGTCGAGATGCAACACTTCCTCTAGAAATTCAAGGATAATTCCTTAGACAATAGACAAACACTTAAAAAGTGAAAATTATTTATGAGGAGAAATTCTACAAGGAATGGATGATCAAATTCATTAGATGACGAAGACTTGCATGTATTGATAGAGATAGATAATGAAGGTTATTTTGAGGAGGCATCAAGGATGGTCAATAAGTTTCTTGATTCTAGTAGATGAAGCTATATTCATTAGTAATTTTGTGAATGGTTCTAATAATGATTGTAGTTTTTTCAAATGTTTTGATGTATATTGTATTCATTTACTTGTTTCATGTATGAATGGATATGCATTGAAAGGATAGCATGAATCAAATTTGTATGCATATCTAATAGTGATCAATGCCATAACATTGAAATCAAGTAAATATTTCATCAAGTGACACAATAAACATAAACATATTAGTGGGCAGTAAATCTATAGACCTGTAGCATCAAATGGAAAATAATGACAAGGTTTTTGAGGAAGCTTGCATTGAGGTTAATGGCATAAAGATAGTAATGTATGCTAGTATTAACCAAAAATGTTAGGTTATCCTCCAATGGAAATACATAAGGAAAAAATAAATATCCTAAAGATGCCTACAAACCAAAGGGAAGGAAATAGAGAGTGATCTAAAAGGATTGTAAAAATAGAGAAAGAAAAATAAGAAATAGATACAATAAATCACAATTTTTTAGTCAAATTTAATATATGCATGGATTGGAACCATAGAAACCTGAGTCACTAAATATTTTGAAAGTACAACACACACCCTTGAAGTTATCTTGAATAACGTGGATAGGCTCTATTGGGAATGATGAATATTATAATAAACTATAGTCAAGTCCTCGAGAATTTGATAAACATCATGTTCACAAAACATAAGGAGTAGCATTGAGATTTGTATCAAGAACATGAAATGCTTCATGGTAGAGAAAGAGAGATAGCAGTTAACACACTAATAAAAATATGAAATAAAATAGTCATGTAAAAGGTGAACACTAGCACTATTTAAAGTGGACAATAAATTCATGACTACATGTGACTACCTTGTTGTAATGGAAGCTCAAAAATATAATAGTGAAAACTTATAGAGGGATATATGCACTCACTAGCGACAACACCAAACATAGTCTAGAGATATCCATGAATAATAAATTGTTCAAATGAAAGTATTGTCCACAAAAGGTCTTAGGTGAAAAACAAAGGCATGACCAGCATTGTGTAAAGAGTAGTCACAAGTAAAATCCTAGAAGACTTAATTTATAAGGTAATTATTTTAGCTCAGATGCAATGCTATAAGTGGTAGAGGACATGATTATAGTCTATAGAATAGGTTAAAGTGTCTCTCCAAATATACATTTCATAATGAATTACTGTATTTCCTTGATGATAATGTATTCATTATCATGTAAAGGATAGTGTTCATGTCAAAGTCGCCAAACATAAAAGTACTAAATGGGATAGTCAAGTTTGGTTCAATGTATGAAAGGGTTAATGAATGCATTTTAGGAGAGGATAATACTTCATAAAATTGTGTATTCAAGGAGGATAGTTATAAATATTTTGAAATTGGTGAAATCTAGAAAGATAGGGATAGTAGTGCCAAGATGAAAGAAGAGGCCGAACAAATGAAAAGGACACAACTCATAAAGGATAGTTTGACAGAGGTTTTATAGTGCCACAAGGTAGAGTTGCATAACATATGACAAAAATTAGTCAAATAATCTCACAAAACTTATGAGGAATGTCCATGAGAGATGGCATATAGATGGAATGATCTCCTTCAAGGTAGTGTTTAACCAAAGTAGACAATATTATAATGAAAAATTAAAGAAAATTAATTTAATTTAAGTGGTTGAATGTGAGGATAACCTACATGTGGGAAAATCATTGAGGAAGGAATTCAAGGACTTAATTATACACAATCATATATACCTTTTAAGTTCAAATTAATTTAAATGTCATGCCATATCATCATGTAAGTGGAAGTCAATGTAGTGAGAGCCAATTGTAGGATACTAATTTTAGTTTTGGGTAGTATTGGAATCATTATCAATAGTTGGAAAGCATATAGGAATATTTCTAGCAGCTTCGAAGGGAGAATAAGTTAAAAAGGTCGAGATTCTCTTCACCAACACTTACTTGGAGAATTTCCAATAGTCAAATAAAGATAGTGACCTTCCTAGTACCCAAGTTTGAGGTTTGACCAAGCAACTTGAGGAGCACATGCCCTATAATTACTCATTCTTGTTATATTTGTAACGGGTCATCTAGTTAGGTAAAAGTCAACATTGTAGTGAGGAATAAGAACTTCATTATAACACATTATTATCATCTCTCAAGAATTGTAAACTTAGTTTTTGTTGAGAGAAGTACCATATAGACTTGTTATTTGTTGCAAGAACACATTTTGATCAATAAAATCAGGTTTTACCTCCTTAATATTCTGTTATATTATGTGTAACTTCATGATTGATACATATTTATGTGATTTTGCATATGAATCTTAAAGTATATGTCTCATTTTAGCACCTTTAGAAAAATAATACATACATTTTGTGTAGGTTGTTTGATGGAAGTAAACAATAAATATTTGTGAAAACTTCCTTTTCCTTCTTGATCTATGAGAATTCCACCTTCATATGAAACATTATTGCATGGATGTATGAAAAAATTGAGTTGTGTAAAAAACCACACAAGTCATTGATTAATTGTGTCAAAACAATAGTATAGGTCTTATTAACAATTTGGTGCATCACCTCCATAGGATCTAAGTTCATTAAATATCATTTTGTCCCCCTTTCCTTAGTAAAACAATAATACTTTAAGCTAGTTTAGGTGATAAGCTAAGGGAACCATCCCTTTCTAGATATTTATCCTATTCAAAAGGAAACCCACATGCCTAGAGATGTGTCCATGCTATCAATTGAGAGATTCAACATCTCACTCTCTCTAGGGTGCACTCGGTATTGATAACAAGTATATTGTGGTAAGTTGGTTCAATGTGAGAAGGCTTGGGGTGGAGGTGAAGCATTTTGGGAAGAATTAATGGTAATAGGTGAAATAGAGGTGCTAGAAATAAGTATAGGAATATCTAGGTTAGATGAAATGGTGTGATAATAAAAATAGTTTATTGTGTGGTGGAAAGAGTGGAAGTGGTAGGTGGTGGTGTGGACTTATGAGAATATGAACTAGCATGAGAAGTCAGAGAGGGAAGAATGTTATCATGAGCTGGAGAGGAGGTAGGATTTTCTTAGGAGGAACACTCTTCTTAGTATTTTCTCTATCCTTAAGTAGTTTCCTTCTAGTGTCTTCTATAGAATTAGTGTTTCTCTTGTATACTACTACCCTAGGTATTGGTCGTCTCTCACCTTACCTTTCTTCTTGCTCTTATCTACATATTTTGATTTGAAGAAGTTAAGACCATCTCCTTTAATTCACTATGGATTTTCATCCTTAACCTTGGAATTCTATTCATTAGAGGATATATATTCTTCTTTCATCAAGTCAAATGTCAGTTCATTACCATTTTCTATCAAAACATAAGTTTGGATCTCTACCCACCTTTTGGTGAATATTTGTACTAGTCTCATTATTTCTCTAAGATCTATAACTTCTTCATCTGACCAATTAGGAAATGGGGTGGGATTGTCAAATATTTCTTTGTATTCTCCTTCATGGGCTATTTCTCCATTATATTCTACTTGATTACGTACCATCACTATTAAAAACTTTCTAATGCATTCCAATGGAAATTTAGAGAAATACCTCTTTCTAACCTCTTGTTCATGATGAAGTGTGGGGAAAGGGATCCCCAAGGGATATAATATATATATATATATATAGAACTTAAGGGATCTCAACAGTGACCTTTCCTTGCGGATTTCATTAGGAAAGATATCACAAGGTGTAAAGATTGACTTTCAACCTCACTATTGAGTTAATCAGACCTGAATCTTAGTCCTTAGGATAATAGGAAAGGTCTAAAACTAAGCTAAAATGATTTTTGGCAATCAAACTAATTGAACAATATGACCTAATACATAAAATACAAATTCTCGAAAGTAAAAAAAATGGTATCTTGTAGGTAGATCTAAGAAGAGTCAAATGGAATGTAACTATCACCAAAAGCTATTTTTGTGGTTTTCTAAGGGATTGGTTCATCCATGGGAAAGTGGGTCCTAGTTAGGGCTTCCAAAATAACTTTTGATAGTCCTCTGATGTTGGATCTTAGCTTCTATTTGACATAGGTCCCATTGTTGGAGTAACAAAAATAAATTATGCAACTTATTTTCCATGACTTGACAAAAATGATGACAACTTGTGCAATAATTCAAAATTTCTCCATTAAGATCTCTAAAACCTATAATTTGCACATACACAACTTAGAGAGATTTTTTTTTGTTTGTTTGTTTGAATGGGGTTTTCTTTAGTCAAACCCAATTTTGGTAGTTAAACCTTAATAGAAAGATAAATGACAAAAGGAATGAAATGATGAATGAACAATGCTTGCTACAACTCACCACTCTTTAATGGATTCTCTTAGAGGAGTCACGCCAAACACATCACTCCAAGGAATTGGATCTTACTTTTCTTGATTTATTTGGATACTTGAAATGCTTGGATTCTTTAGGATAAAAAATCCTTATTAGCCTTCATAAGACAACATGAACAAACATAGACTTGGACATGATGTTAGGATCTTGATTTTTGCTCAAAATGACCGATAAATCTTCTCTTGAATTCTTGACAATAATATTTTCTTGATCATACATGTTAGAATGTTGCTTCTTTTTAGTTAGATTTAAAATGACCAAATGACTATGTATTTATAGGTGTTTATCTAATTTCCCAAAAAATAGATTCTAAAAGCTGACACTTACAACTTGAATTTCAATCATCAAAATGCCACCAAAAACATATTTTAAAATGGGCTTCGACACTCAAAGGGGACCCACTTACCCATGGGTGAATGTGTCTTGGCCTATAAGTCTAGGAAACTCATATTCCATGGAAATTAACATATCAAATGCATTTATTAAATGTGGGTTCCCCTTTCATAAAATAGTAAGAATAATGCTTTGGAATGTATAGTTTGGTAAATTAGAAGTTTAATTAAGTCCATTAACTAAGGGACCCAAACATAGTGTGAAATTGTAAAGGTATACAATTTCCTACACTACGTTTAGCCCCCACTCTAGTGAGAGGATGAACTTACGCTCAAACTCACACTAAAGTAGAGAAATATATGTCAAGAGGGGTCCAAGTGAAAAAATGCTAAAGATATGGGATGAAAAAGGATCAAGGAGGGTAATCAAGCCACTAGGATCTAAGATCCCATGAAAACCCAACATAAGTACAAAGAGACACACATGCATGTAAGATCTGTGCAACAAGATAAGATACGCAAGCATACAATTTCAAAGCTAATCTAATAAGGAAAAAATGATGGATCAAGCCTTAGATTTTTATCAAAAAGGGATGGATCAAACCTAAGTTGTTTGTCCAAAAGATACACTCACAAGGGCTAGTGTAGTTTGATATAAACTAGGTGAGCCCCAAGGAAAAATGAGAAACACACACTAGATCTACAAGGTGTGTACCCATAAAATGATTATTGCTTCACAAGGATAGAAAGTTGCATTATGTTGAACACTCATGGAATAAAATTGCTACACAAGGCTAGCAAGTTGTATTATGCTAGACACTCATGGAATAAAATTGTTGTGACTACATTACACTAAGTTCGACTTCTATGAACAAAGTCGAGAAAAATGTCAAATTGGAAATGAAACTCATCTTAGAAGGTGCAAATTCTAAAATTAAATAATTCCAATTTGTATGCCTCCAATTTAATGGAATTGCTACAAAACATGCTACGAGCAATTACTTTAAAGTAGAAAATGATAAATGCCAATTGATAAAAGGGTAATGAGAGATTACTTGGAAATTCCTATGCCAATGATATGTTTCCAAATAAAGTTGCTTCATAAAGAGAAGGTTCCCTCCACATGCAATCTAAAAAGATAACACATAAGGGATCCATGGATTTGGGGTTAGTGCATGTCTTTGCTACAGTGATATAATAGAGCTTGGAATTGTCATCATTCCCTAAATACTTAATGGAACAACTAACAAAAAGGAGGACTACCACATAAAGATAAAAAGAAAAGAAAAGATTTTGGGTCAACATGGAAGAGACCTAAATGTCTTGACGCCTTGCATCATCCCCAAAAGGAAAACAAAAGACAAAATAAAAGACAATGTTTATGATAGATAGAAGAATGGAGATATAAATGGAAGAATGCCATGACAAATTAGTTCCCTTTGTATCCTTGCACCAACAAAGTGACAAGGGTCATCCAAAGAAAACTCACAAACATAAATACACATCAGGCAACACAATACAAGAGCACGTTACATGCAAGAAAACACAAAGGACAAAAAGAAAATAAAGTATGTCACATGTGAGCCAACCTAAAGCATGTCGTACACATCCCAATATTGCCCATCATTTGTGGAAGGTAGATAACTAGCCCGAGTGACTACAACAAGTGCCATATTAGGACAATGATACCTAAAGGACTTTCATAAAGTGCTCCTTGTAATGTGGGGAAAAAGGATTTTCATAAAGTGTAATACGTGTAATAGTGAGTATGCTATGATCCTACAACTATCACATGGAAAGGAGAAAAGTGTTTGCATGCTAGTTAATTATATCGATAATATCAATTTTGTATATTATCTTCTTTAAAGCATGGCACTCATCAGTAGATGCCCAAGAGTTCTATGATATGCACAATAGGACATGTTTGTACCTTTTCCCTTTTGGTTTTCTCAAATTAGAGGTAGTGTAATAAGTTCCTTTGAGAAATGTGTGCAAAATCCTTTCATTCTTGGACATAGGATAAATGAACTTTAATTTATTGAGTTTTTAAGGCCTATGTTTCTTACTTGATTCGATAATTGGTTGATGTGAAGGGGGAGGATCTTGATATCCTTATCCCTTGGTATGTTTTGATGGTTTTTGTTCCAACAATTGAGGGATCTCATGGTTATTCATTATGTCACATCCTTGTTTTCTTAAGATTCTAAAGCCTTTACCATAACACTCTTATAAATTGATAGGTGTGTTAGTAACTTTATGGGCATAGGATAGAAGAGTATAAATGTTGTTATTGTGAATAATTTTCTTCATGGTTGGTTGTTGGGGCTTACTTTGTGATTCAATTTTGGGATGCAAAAGGTTGAACATGTCAAGTGGTGGGATGATAGGAGGTGTTGGTTGTTGCAAGTAGGGATAGAAGGATGTATTATTCTCAAGGCTACATAATGAATTTTGTATAAATTCTTGTATGCTATCTTCATCTTCACCCAATATGTCTATCTCACGAGGACATTCATTGGAGGTGAAGACTCATGGATGTTTTTAGCTGCATCATCACCAAACAAACAACTTGAAACATCAACCAAATATTTTAAGGAGACCCATAGTTGACTAAAACACATATCCATGGAAAAAAATTGTCAAATGCAAGTATGAATAGATATTTGAATACATTTTTTTAATGCCACTTTTGGATCTGAAATATAATAATTGATTGATTAAGGTGCAAAAACTTGAAAATTATTACATTTGAATGCAAATTTTGATCTTAGACAATGTACCTCTTTCATAAATTGAACTAAATGCAAAAATCTATAAAAATATGTTATTTTTTAAACTAAAATTGAGATCTATAAGTATAAGAAAATTAAACAAATAGAGACACAGATGTGTGCACAAGTTTGAAACAACACTTGTACAAGGATAGGGTCATCCAGGGGTGAATGAGTCCTTGTACAGGGGTTTGAAAAATTAGAATTTGAATGTTTAACTTGATAATTAAGCTCACTATTCCTAACTACAAACAGATTCTTCAGTAACATTTTTTCTAGAATTTTGATGAAATGTAAATGCAATTATATGACAATGTATGGACAAAATGATAATTTTTTTGAATGAAATTTTGAATGTAATTCTAAACTAAATATGAATGAAACAAACCCTAATGCAAGATATTATGTAGAATGTATGTGATTTTTTTAGATTTTTATGATTTTTAAATGATTCAAATATGCAAGATCTAACCCAAAATGAAGAATGCAAAACATTGATGCAAAACCTAGATCCAAGGTTTTAAAGAATTCCAAATCAAAAAAGGTATGATGGAAAATGTTAGGTTCACCAAAATGAAATTTTTGGAAAGGTATACCCAAGGGTTCTAATATATATATATATATATATGTATGTATGTATGTATGTATGTATAGAACTTAAGGGGTCTTAATGGTGACCTTTTGCTAGGGATTTCATTAGGAAATAGATCACAAGGTGTAAAGATTGACTTTCAACCTCAATGGTGAGTCAATCAGACTTGAATTTCAGTCCTTAGGAAAATAGGAAAGATCTAAAACTAAACTAAAATGATTTGAAGTACTCAAACTAATTGAATAATAAGACATAATACATAAAATGTAAATTCTTGAAAGTACAAAAACAAAAATTATAGTTTGCAGGAAAATATGAGAAGGGTCTAATGGCATGTACCTGACACGAGAAGTTGTTTTTGAGATCTACTAAGGGAATATTTCACGCATGGGTGAATGGGTCCTAGTTAGGGCTTCCAAAATAACTTTTAATAGTCATCTAATGCTAGATCTTAGCTTATGTTTGGCACATGTCCCACTAGTGTTAGAGTGATGGAAATAAATTCTGCAACATAGTTTTCATTACTTGACAACAATGATGAAAACTTGTGCAATAATCCAAAATTTCTCCTTTAAGATCTCTTCAATCCTTCTTCAACTTGTAATCTGCACATACACAAAGAGAGAAAAAAATTGTTTTGTTTTTTTGAATGGGGGTTTTCCTTAGTCAAACCCCAATTTGGTAATTAAACCTTGATAGCAAGATAAATGAAAAAGGGAAGGAAATGATGAATGAACAATGATTGCTACAACTCACTACCCTTCAATGGCTTCCCTTAGAGGACTGAAGAAAAACACATCACTCCAAGGAATTGGATCTTGATTTTCTTGATTGATTTGGATACTTGAAATGCTTGGATTCTTTAGGATCAACAATGCATATTGGCCTTCACAAGACAACATTAACACACACAGACTTGGACATGATGTTAGGATCTTGATTGCTACTGCAAATGACTGATAAATGCTATTGAATATTCTTGACAATAATATTTACTCAAACATGTGTGTTAGAATGTTGCTTCTTGCTAGTTAGATTTCCAATGATAAAATGACTGTATTTATAGGTTTTTATCTAATTTCCAAAAAACTAGATTCTAAAATTTGACACTTACAACTTGAATTTGAATAATTAAAATGCCACCAAAAACACATTTTAAAATGGGTCTTGGCATTTAAAGGGGACCCATTCGCCCATGGGCGAATGGGTCCTGGCCTATAAGACGATGACGCTCATATTCCATGTTAATTAAAATATTAAATGTGGGTTCCCCTTTTGGAAAACGGTAAGAATAAGGCATTGAAATACATAATTTGATAAATTAGAAGCTTAATTAAGTCCAATAAATTAAGGTACCCACACATAGTATGAAATTGTAAAGGTATACAATTTTGTACACTACACATGAGAATAGTTTTTCCATAAATCTTCCATGTCCATCTTATGCCTATATTTCCTATCAATATTCTTTTCATTTTGTCTTAAGTATCAAAATCCTTCCTGACATGATGAAACATAAGATGAAACTATTGTAATGATACATCTGATATTTCTACAAAATGGTAAGTTGCCAAGCATACACTCCTATTCCTACTATGATGGGATAAGGAACACCAACTATGTGCATATCATTCAACAATTTATTTGAAATATAGAGTTTCCTTGTTACTTTGAGCAACAATAATTTACCTATTGGATATTTTTGGAATTCGTAAGAAGCTCCTAAAAACCCCTCCATTCTCAAATATATAAACTTTAGAAATTAGATAAACAAATAACCAAACCTTTGAATTAGGTTTAAATCCCTTTGTAGTGTTCTTACAATATGCATAGTGAATGCGTCTTTCAACCTCTTGTGGTTATTTAGGGAATTTTATGATTGAAATTGGGGATAGGAATCATAAACCTTGAGTTTCCTTGGGGCATTTCCAATTGTGCCCATACATGTTAAACCTCTATATCTAAAATTTATTGCCAACATATATACAATGTAGGAAGTCATATGACATATTTTTGTTTCCCTCACCATCATGAATTGATGATGAATATTGTCACTAATGAGCTAGACCTAGTGGATCTTCTTATCCCCTTTTAGAATCTCCTCAAAAGATTAAAACATCTAGATTTCAAAGGTAGAAGCTAATCCCAAACCCATGATTTTGCTTAGTAGGGTGACCAAATCATGGATTTCTCGAATGAAATCACTCCTATATATATATTCAGGCATCTTAACAAATGATTACCTAAAATTATTCATCCAATGCTCATTAATAATTTTCAAACACTTCCCAGGTCCTTGGTCATATACATGTTTTTCCTATTCTTTTGTTACCATGGTCATAGTTGAATGGACTAGAATACTAAAATCTTCTATTATGGAAACACTTGATAGGTCAACCAACACCCTACCATTTGAAGCAACTATATTTCTTGAATTGGAAAAGTAACATTCTTTGCATTCCATTATTAGGTCTAGACATTGAACTAAAGTGAGGAAGCCATTAGCTTGAGCAATCCCATTGTCAACTAATTTTATAGCCTTTGGTGTAGAATTACTTCCAAACATTCTTTCTTTGAAATCTTCCATATCTACATGTCCTAAATTTGTGTCTCAAAAATAAATCCATCTAAAAGTGATCTCAGTCTCAAGGAAGACCCCTTTAAATTCTTACTTCATTTTTTCTACCATTTTCATTTAGATTTGCATAAAATAACCTTAATAAACACCATGTAATGTGTTCTTTAAAACAACAAAAGATATCTTATTCAAAAACTTCAAGAATACTCACATGTTATAATTTGGATAAGAAAAAAAAATCAGCATTTAAACCCATAATATAAACCCCATGTTTAAATATTCAAACTTCATCCAAAGTTTAGACAAACTATTCACTTTTATCACTTACTAAGCCATTGCGTATATTTTAGGGTAACAAGGCTTGTAGAAAAGTAATGGGTGTATGGATATATTTTATACTTGCAACATATATTTATGAGTTAACCAATTGTGGAGATTCAATATGTATATGACCATATGGAGGATCCTAGTTTGTGTGACAACACTATTTTTACTTCTTTTAATATGTTGGAAAAAATCAAGGGCTTAATACCATTGCAGAAAATACCATAAGAACAGGACAAATATCGATCACGATCCACATCTTACAATGAACATAAAATTACCGCACTAAGGATAGATGCAAGGAAGAATGTTAAAATAATAAGTAATTGCAGAAAAATGCAATGATAACGGACGTTTCAAGAAACCTCGTGGCATGCAGATAAATCCAAATGACACGTGAAACTCTGCAACTATTTATTGAGAGAATTAGCAAAATGGCTAAGGTGAAAGCAAGAAAATGGAGGGTGTGGGACCTGAGGTGGGAAGTGGATTCTAATTATTGCAAATGACAAGAAAAATTTGTAATGAAAACTCCGCCAAGGATTATGAATATTGCAAATGCTAAAGACCTTTTTTTTTGCAGAAATTTGATGGATACATGAATTGCGGGAAAAAAACACAGACAAGGATAAAGCCAAATCACATGTACATTTTTGCATGATCCTCATTGAATTCGTGGGACTTAAAGTCTGGTCTATCATGGCAGAGTATAACCCACGGACAATGATGAATGATTCAACACCTAAATTTATATCTAATCAAAACATCTTTAAGTCAACATCAATATTTACTTCAAATTTTGCATCATTTATGGTTAACATTAATTTAAACTTAAAAATTCAAAATGCATTTAAATCATAATTAAACCTTAGGCTAACAATGATATTCAAATTTATCATTTCCTTACAAATAAATAATTAGAGTTAAAGGGAAAAAAGGTGCCTTATTAAAAGGTGACGAAAAACTATGCAATTTTTTAAATGATCACTTCAACAACAAGCACACTCTACAAGTTATAGAAATTCACTCAAAAAATTCAAACATGACTTATTATTGATTAAATTGAGCATTAAATTCTCAACAAAAAATATATAACCCTATCAACCTTCACCATTAATGCTTCCTTGTACTCAATAGGATGGCAACCACTCATACTTAATAACTCATGGGTTTGAATAATTGTAGAAATTTGATTGGGACAAGGTCATTGTAGGAAAACCTAAGGGTGATAGATATACCCTTCTGGTAGTAAAAATTCCACAATAAACAAAGATTTGTATGAATTTGAAACACGCTGAGGACTTTTGGATGATTGAAGGTGCTTTTTGAAAACATGGCCCATCCAAATGGACCTAAAAACTTTTGAACCCCCCAATGGATTTAAAAAAGTGACTTCTAACCTCCCTAAATGGCCCAAAATATTAATGATCAAAAACCATAATTTGACCTGTAAGACAACTCTAAGATCAAGACCTTCAAACCTCCTAAGGGAAAAACGCAATTCCAAAAACTAAAATTGGGTACAAGACCAAAAAGGATAAAAGAAAAAGGGACAAAAGGGGGGGTCCTCATTTTTAATGGGGCATTTGTACAAGGCGCAACACAAACTTCCATCCTATCTATCTAGAAGAAACACCTAGATTGATATAATTCATGATGAGAATTATCTAGGTTTCATTTCCCTAAACATCATTGAGAATCCATTTGGAACAAAGCACAATGCCTTGCTAGTATATTCAAATCAATCCCAAGCCACAAACATTATGGGGAAGATGGAATAATTCCCAAAAAAAATGATGAAATCATTGTTTCCCATCACTAAAAACCTAGAAAAAGTCTCTAAGAAATTTTTAATTTTTAAGTGAGAGGATATTGATGGAACGAAACATGAGAAATAATAAAAATTAGTAGAAACTAGCACTCATGATAAATCTAGAATTTTCTAACCAAAGAAAGAGGTTTCGTGATATTGTAATTCATTTCTTCTTAATAATAGCAATAATAGCTCACTAAATGACAACATGAGAAGCTTGAAAAGAAAATTAAATTCTAGGAAAATGAAATAATTCCTCATGATTAATCAATTTATAGCTAAAATAATCTAACTAGCCTAGATTAGGAAGAAAATATTGTCTATAGAACTAGATATTTTTCTATTGTATACTCAAACTAAAGGATTACACAGAAGTACCAATGCATTGAATAGCCATCATTATATTGTATTCTTCTTTAATAAGTGTAATGAATGAATCATTAGGAAAATGTCCATCAATGAACTATATGGGAGAATGAGGAGATTGAGGAAGGAAAATCCCATTTACTAGGGACTAAAAACCTACATGAGCCAATAATAGTTAGATCCCTCTCCTAGAGAAACATAAAGAGCTAGAGTTCAAGAGGAAAACATTGATCAATGGATTTATAAGATCAAATGGCTCAGGTTTTTTACCATTAATGATAATATAGACTAAGAAATTAACAACAAATATCTGCATAAAGTAAATAATTCTAGGACCAAATCCAAGTGCTTGAAGCATGGAAAGCGATCTATGAAAGAAAAGGCCAAATCTTTAAAAATAATATTATATGAGTCATTCAATAAAGAGATGGGATGCTAGTCATAAATTTTTTTAGGGTCTCCAACTTTAGTGATGAATTTTATAGTCCCTATGTTAATGAAATTTCCTAGGTGTTTAACTTGATAGGTCTAAATATAGACCTTATGAGTATCACCACCCACTATTCCTCAAAATTATTTATATAATTCAAAAAAAATACATCCAAACTAGGAGGTTTGTCATTAGACATTGTAGAAACAACCTCCCACAAATAATCTTTGGTGAGAAGATGATCACAAAGAATACATTGGTAATTGGAAACATAGAAAAAAACCCACATTTAGGAGCTAATATAAGGGAGGAACCTTAGCCATAGTGTACTCTTTAGCAGCTAAAATATTCTCATAGTGTTAAACATAGGCTTGAATAATGTTAGGAGTCTCACTAAGGAGTTGTTATTCTTCCTTGATTTTCCTAATGGTTTGGGGTGGTCATGAGCCTACAAATACTAGAATAATTCTTTGTGATATATTTTCTCAAATATTAATCAAGTTGAGTTGAGATTTATTTTGAGCTCCATGCATAGTTTGAGAATGTGTAACCTACTTCTAATGGTAGAGCTTAACAACTCTTAGATGAGCAACTAAATTAAAATTATATATATTTATAAAGTAGTCATGGCTTGGTAGAGCCCAAAGTGGTGGTCTTGTATGACTAATAGTAAAGGAAGGAGACAACTAATGCATATGTATAAATAAAATAGGAAGTATAGGTGATTACATCATTCCACTTTTCTATACATCTAGTCTCATGTATGGGACATGGCTCCAAATTCAAAACATATTGAATGTTAGAAGACCTATCCATATGAATAGGAATTTAAATATTTAGAGATAATTGAGTCTTGATGGCTTTTGTATTAGAAAATCTCTACTCAATACAAAATTGTATTAGAAATTTAACTAAAATTACAATTATTGACAAAGACTCTACTGATAGTGAATAATATCTTAGATAGGAGAAAATTGATGGGTATGCGGATCATCATGGAAAAATAGGCCCTTATGGCAAAAATTCGAAAAATCGAGGTAACTTGAAGTAAAATTTGAATAAGTTATCTATATTATTTCAAAATATGTAAGAATAGAATTTAAAAATTGAATGTAGTTTCTAAACTACTAGGTTTATTTAAAAATAAATAAAATCTATTTGGTGAAAATTTGAAATTTCAATATAGTAGTACTTAAATTTCAGGGAAAAAATAAGTAGGTGTCTGTCTAACCACCTAACCATAATAAAATGATAATATTTTTCTTATAATATTTTATATATAAGTAGAGGACTCATGTCTAGATGTGATGCATATTTTTGTAATTTTTTCCAATTAAATATTAATTATGAATTTCTTATTACAACTTCTAAAAAATATAAAAACTTGTATGTCCACCACCTTAACTTGGTAAAACTTCATGAAATTTAATTTTTCTTTTTTAATCCTATAGTATGTGAAGCATAGAATGTGACACATGTTTTGGATTCAAAAATGTGATACCATTTGAAAGTTATAGATGTTTTTCAATCAACCTATCAATTAGGCTTTAGTCATAATTCTAATAGAAAATGAATAATAATTATTTATTAAATCAAATTAAAGCATAATTTATATTGGTGGAAATCTGAGAATCTCCTCTAAAAACCCTTTGTTTCATCAATTTTGGGTTAAAGAAAAGTCGTCAGCCACATACCCTACAAATACCCATAATATTGCCACTTTTTGGCCCCTTATGATCCTGCACATACCCTGATTGTGTTTCCATCATAGCACAATAAAGATTCTTGAGTACTATATTAGGCCTTGATATAATATTACTCTAAGTGTACCACATCATATGATATTGGAAGCGACAAATATTGGAATCAAAAGGTCCCAATTTTTTGCACATGAAGAAAGCATCCTCTCTTCCATCAACTATTGATTGCATATGAAAGGCCACACATTTATCATAGGACATTTAAATCATATTCAAGTCCCTACACAAAATATCCAAGTGGGAGAAAGCATTGAATTATAAATTCATCTCTAGATGGTAGATCTATTAATATCATTCAAAGCATAAAAATTAATTACTCCAAAGGTATGATTATTAATCATATCAATTTATTCTCTATGGAATAAATATTTTCTATATTAATCAATTGTTCAGATATTTATAAAATCCCAAAATTAATCAATTTATTCTCTATAGAACTTTAAGTGTTAATGAAAATAGGAGAAAGGAAGGTGACAACACTAACCTAAATAGCTCCATGGTTACTCCAGAAAAAATAAATAGAATGACAAATGACATGGAAAGTTGTAGAAAGTAGACAAATAGAAATCTTAACCTCTTGTAAACAAATAATGTCTAGAATTGTAAAATATAATTGAGTATCTTGAACGGAATAGTTTTATAAAAGGCCTATCAAACATCAAAATTTATAGGAGATGCAATTCACAATTTATTTTTTTAAGAGTAATATCTTTGTTATTTAGTTCATCTAGAGTGGAATAACTATTCTACAAAAGAGCATCACTTGGTTAAAAAATCCTTATGAAAAATTTAAGTTGGATAGATCTTCATTTTTTTGGCTTATATTCTACCTCTTCTAGATTACCCAATGGGCTATGAGATCTCTACTACCTAGCTGGAAGAGGGGAAGGATGTTTAGTAGTGCTAGATAGTGGCTAACATAACAATGATGTTTCTAGTGGTGGTCTCACATATTTCACTTTAGAAGTCTCCCCAAAAGGATATTGAATAGATTTTATAGACTCTAGAATATTTGAAACATTTTTTAGATACTAGTTCCAAGAGTTTGAAGAAGTATTGAGGGAAGTTTTGTGACTTTGATAGAATTCTCCCTAGTTTATCATGAAAATTTTGGATCCTATTTATATTTATAAACCTTTGGTCATCCTTGTATTTTAAATTTTAAATAATTTTGGTTTTTATAGTATAACTATATTCTGTACTAGTGTAAGTGTCAAAATGGAGAATTTTAATGTGTTTAAGCATTTTTATTTCCTTAAAATTCCAAATTTGTAGGGGTTTTTAGCAAGTTACAAGTTGTAAATAAGGTCCATTTTTTTTTTTCAATTTACAAACTAGACTTGAAATATAGTTTTCAACTCCACAATAACTGCTTTTTTTGTGTAATTTTCTAGTTTTGAGCTTGATTATGCATTTTCTAGACTCTTTGGGCCCTTTTTCATGATTTATTTGTAATTTTACCTAAAACATGTTAGTTTTTTTAGTGATTCTCCTTTGCATAGGTTTAGATTCACACTATCCAAGTTATTTTAATTATATTTTGTTTTTATATTTCGATTTCTTCATTTTTTTATAATGGTTTCATTGCATGTCCAAAATATTTGAAGTGATTTGGATTTTTTGGAGGATTTACATGCTAAGTGTGCTTGAAATTTTATGCTTGAATGTAACTTGGTCATTTTAGATCTATTTTCTTAGTTTTCAAAGTCCATTTTGGGAGTTTTTGAATAATTTTTCTTGACCTTGGTTTGATTCCACACTCCCCCCAAATTTTTTTTTTATGTTTATTTACGTATTATAACTAGATTTTGAGTCCAAATCCAAGTCAAATTTGACCATTTTATGCAAACTACTAGTGGATTCCAAAGTTTGATTGTGTTTCAACTATCACACTTATTTTGTAGTTTTGAATTTCATAGAAATTTTAAACCTAGTCCAAAATCTAGTATGTGGACCCATATCCTAATTAGTATTTGTAAATTTTACAACAAAACTAAAAAAATCTCACATTTGGTCTAAAAAGTCAAAAAACATTAGGGAAAAGTAATTTTAATTTTAATTTTTATATCATGTTGTAGAGGAGGGGGACCGACTACTCAGGACCCCAAGTCATGAGAGGGTCTAGAAAAATCAACTACCCTGATCTACTTCATGTTAAAGGATTATATAAGATAAGTTTGATGTTTTAGAACGGTGAAAAGGAAGGATGGTTGATCTGCCACTTTCCTTCTATCAACCCAAGAGTTTTAAAAGTCAAGTGAGTGAATTCCCAAGTCTAGACTGTAGCTTAGGAAACTTTCTACCTAGGGACTCCAATGCAAAAGATGAATGACAGTGCAATGTGTTGGCATCTCAATAAGGCATTGGCGTCCATATAGACAAAGAGTATAAAGTACAATCAAGACTAACAAAAATCTCACTAACTATAGGTCTGTTAGGTATAATTTTATGTTATGATGGAAAACATAAAAGAGCTAAACCACTAAAATGACAAGAAGTATACTTTAACTTAAAATATAGGAGTTGATGAAAACAAAGGTGGTAGAAATGCAACACACAATCGATCTATCCTCCTACAAGTTCCACACAAACACAGTACCTACACACAACATAACATGAAAAAATGTTGGGGAGAACCATAATAGCAATGAGAGAAAGTATGATAAAGGAAATCACTAGAAGGAAGGATACTGAATAATGCTAACACTAATATGCTACATAAAATCAATACCACAATACTAATTAAAATGGATATCACCTCTGTAGACATCCAAATTTGATCGCTCCCATATGATCAAATTCACCTCTCTATTCGTCCATTCTGTCAATATTAATTTATTAATATTATACTTTCTGCCTAAAGTCCTTAAAATATTTAATTTAACAATTAAATACTTTACCTTACACCTCTTTCCTCTCTAAATTAAATAAATACATCAATTTATTTAATTTAGTCATTTAACCTTTTTGAATAAAATTAATTTAAAATTCTTCATTTTTCTCTCTCCTTGTCATATCCTCCATAACCCTTTCTAATCTGGATTAATTTAATTAATTCATGATTAGGATGTGCATCCTCTTAATCAAGGATTAATGTCACATCCTCCTACATTTTCCACTTGCTTCTAATCTCTCATTAATTATCCTAATCATGTATTTTCACAGCCTTAATCAAAGTCATTAGCCACACTTAGCATCCCTTTTAGTCAACCTTTCCATTTTCATTTCTTAGCATTGACCCTCTTTCCCATGTGAGTTTTTAATTCACATTTATT